>CAWUFW010007252.1:122500-722500 GCA_963921515.1 Calotriton arnoldi
CATTTTAATGAATACCCAGTGCCGGCTCATCCACTATGGCAGAGGAGCGTCGCCCCACTCCTTTTAAGCAGTGCGAAGAAGAAACATAAAATGATAATAACTTTTAGTTATTATCATTTTATGCTTCGTGCTGACTTGCGGGCGGGCAGGCGGGGCTGCTCTGCTCTCAGAGCAGGGTAGGGGAGGAGTGGTTTGCCCACTCCTAAGTGCGCAATGACTGTTTGGTAGGCCCTCTCGGGCCGCCCAAACCAGTCATGCACACTTTCCCGTTCTCCATGCAGGCTGCCTTACAGCCTGCATGGAGAACAAGCCCAGGCCCCCATTCCCTGGTTGAGCGTCAAACCAGGATGCTCAAAGCCAATCACAACGCTGCACAGCAGCGTTGTGATTGGTATGGGGAGCCTGGGTGCTTACCAATCACAACGCTGCATTGCAGCATTGTGATTGGTCAGTGGGGCCTTCTTCCTGCTCCTCGAGTTCCACGAGGAGAGCAGGAGCAGAGACGCGGAAGCCAGCGCAAAGGTATGTTTTTTTTATATATGCCGCAACACCCCACGTGCGACCCGCCCACCCCGCCACCCGCGAGCCATGCCAGCCTCCATTGTGAATACCAGATTCTAAATCTGGTTATTCTCTGCAATGGCGTTACAACGATGGGGAACAATAGTTGTTTCTCGCTGTTGCTAAGTCATAAAGGAATTCCAGGCTTCCCTCACAGGCTCTCACAGTGCCTGTTATTGCAGTGCTGGCACTCTGCCTCAGGGGAGAGTAGAGATCACAGTTTCGGGAGGAGAGTGGAGGCAGTGCCGTCTTAACGCATGGGCACGCTGGGCAGTTGCCCGGGGGCCTCACAAGCATAGGAGCCCCATGTGCACCAGAATTTAACACAAATTTTGCGTTAAACATTTTTATGCCTGTCGACGGCCCTGAGTGGAGGAGAGAGTAGAGGGTGGTGGAAATAGAGGGCAGGTGGCTAGTTAAGTTTTTTAACATTTGGAACAGGGAGGAGAGACCATCTTATATATGACTCCCCCATTACTCCTCTGCCCCTGCATAGCAGTTGTAAGTAGAGGCAGATACTTTTGTGGGCTGTTCATAACATTAAATTATGAATGGGTAAAAGTGAATAACATGGATATTTTTCACTTGAGGGTTCAGAGTGACATCACAGACAACTCAAATTATACTCTTGTTGTCTCTTTGATGTCCCTCAGAACCCCGCAGTGAAAAACATCCCTGTTATTCACTGCTACCGTTCAAAAATTCTGTACATCTTGGTGAAGATAAGTAAAGTTATCTTTTTAGGTTTGGCCCAGAGACAGCCTTAGCTACATATAGGGGCTTTGGGTCAGCCCTCTTCACCCATTGATCTGGTCAACTGACATTTACATTATGCTTCCTCCCTCCATACCATACAGAACAGGACAATTAGTCAGCCTAATTCAGCCACTGGCTGAAGAATTTTGCCTGATCACATTGTTGGACTGAGAATGTGTCTAGCCGACTCCTTCTAGTATTATGCGAGTTAAGTTAGCATTTGCGGCACCATTTTGTATTCAGCCGCCATTTTGTGCCATGATCGATATAATATGCTCCTGCCTCATCATGTTTGCCTCAGCAGAAAAGCAGCGTCGATTTTTTCTCTTTAGTGTTATCCAAGGTTGAGTTCCACTGCCTTAATGAATAGATCGTTCTGTCTCTGCATACCTTTCCTCTCGAGTAAGCCCTGCTCCCACCCTAGAGAGACGAGCACGGGCGAAGTAACCTTGAAACTAAGATAACATGTACCCGTTCTCAAGATGGTAGCTGGCCTTTCTGTACTCCCTTTGTCGTTAGTGTTCAGGCTGGAAAATTCCAGCCTGGGCGGGGTTTAGAGGTGTTGGAAATGCATATTTTGTATTACCGTGTGGACGGGGGTCAGTCCCCTCGGCAGCTGTCTAAGGAGGCTGGTCAGACTGGAACCCGCTCGAGCGAATACTAATAAAATAACTTGGTTTGTATTCTTTACTGTCTGACCAACTCTTTATTTGTTTGGAAGGCTGAGAGGTAGTCGCGAGTGAACCGGGTGGCCCTAATCGGGTCACTTCCTTCAGTTGGCGCCCGAACAGGGACTCCATCGGGTGAGTGACCCTTCTTTACCCGCGGACGGGTGAGGAGGACGGGGCCACGTCAGGTCGGGTGGGAGGATCTGGGATCCCTGCATGATAGAGCTTAGTACTCGCAGCTGCCCCACCTGTCTGATCGGGCAGTGCCTCGCCCAGTGGTCATCCCGACTGGGGTCCTGAAAGGCGAAACCCTTGGATCTGACCGTTTGGTCCGAAGAGTCGGCAGTGGAGAATAACTTTGTTTGACCACTTTGATTTGTGTTTGGTACAGTCTGAGGATGGTCTTTGGACAAGCGCTTGAATTTGTTCGAGTTCTTTGTGAACATGGTATTGTTCTGATCTGGATTTGGTGAGGTCTGCGGACCAATTTTGGTAAGGTATTTGCAAATATCTGTTTTGCATAGGTAGAGGAAAAGTTTTGCTTCAAGATGGCATGTTTTAGTAGATTATTTTGTGTGAGTTGCCGTAGTTGTTCTAGTGATGCTCGATTGGAAGAGAGTCAGCCTGCGCCTCCAGAAGGCACTCCGAACTTTGAAATGTATGTCAAGCATGGCCTTGGCCCTATTATGTTTAGTACATTATGGCACAAATATACGAGGGACAACGCCGAGTTGCAGTGGCCGTTAACAGGCACTTTTGATGAACAAAAGCATAATTTCCTGCAGGATAAATTGTTTGCGAAGAGGAGTAGACAGTCCATGTTTGATTCCCTTAGAACGTGGCAAAAGGAGGCTAGGAAAGGAAGGATGCAGACTCAGAAAGCTGTTGCATATGATAAAGAAAGGACTGGGAAGGGGATAGAGTGTGCTGACAGGAGATTTCGATTGCAATGTGAAAAGTCTTATGTGGCTCGAGAGGACAATGATGCGTTTGTGGAGGAGTTGTTGGACGCCCGACCTCCACCTCCATATGCTCTGCAGAGAATATACCCTGCGGTGCCACAGCCCCAGTAGTCTGTTTCTTCTGCTTCTGCTGTTTCTGTCTCTTCTGTTACTGACCCTGCTGCTTTGGCTGCCGCGCTTCCTGCAGTTTCTGTGGCTTCGCCGTCCGCGCCTGCGATGACTGTTGGTCTCCCTGCTACGCCTATTGTGTCAGCGACACTCCTCTCTCCAGCCCTCACCCCCACGACGCAACCATTGGCGACCTTAGTGCCTGTCCCTTCCGTCACCACTCCTTCCCTTATCCTCCATTCCCCGTCGGTATTGGGTAGCGGGACACCTGTACGGGGAGCGGAGGACAGGGACTGGGCGGCTGCTAGAGAGCGACTGGGGCGGACGTTGATACGATCAGATGTGGGAGAAGAGGAGAAAAAGGCAGCGGCCATTCAGGCAGCTCAGTGGGCTCGTAGCCCCATTTACAGTGTAGAGGATGTGTGGGAAGTAATGAAAGACTATGAGCCTTTTGTCCAGCTGCATGCCCTTAAGCATATGTCGGCTACTTTGATTGGGCTTTGGGAACAATGTTTTAATGAGGCAGCGCCACAGATTATTCATGATATTAAGGATCATGTCTATGTAGCTGACATGGCGCCAGGTCAGGTAATGTTGCAGGGATGGTTGCCTACCGTGGTAGGCTACTTGATAAGAGTCCGAAGAAAGTGTCTCAGTTTCCGATGAGGGAGGTGCATCCCATATATCATCACAAAATACCAGAGCAACGAGATCAGCATGATGTCATTATCAGACCAAAGGTGGAGGCTCGATTCCAGGAACAATGGGTTTACACTCCTTGGAAGAGGAGTGAGGTTTTATCTCTTAAGACTCAGTTGCCCGACCCTAGGAAAAATCCCACAGCATATTATAAGGAACTGATTGAAGCAGCTTCTACGCTTGCCGATTTTGAAATGTTTTTGGGTTTGCTGGTACCTGTCGACATTTTGAGGCAGGTGCACACCCAGGATCATGTTGTGGAGTTGGGTGGCACCTGGGAGCAGATTAAAGAGTGTGACAAGGACAGGAAACCCGGCGAGAAGCCTAAGGCTGAGATACTAGCATTACCTTGTCGAATTATTACATATATGCATTCTCTTATTCCACCAAGAAGGGTAAATTGGGACAAGTTAACGGCATGTCGTCAGAAGAAAGATGAAAGTGTGTCTGATTTCTTCACTCGCTTTGAGGGTATGTTTTGGGATTTTAGCGGACAGGATTTGTCGGTGGAGGGGGGAGTCCGACTGTTCGTTAATAGATTTGTTACGAACCTGCTTCCTGAGATCGCAACTCGGTTGCAGGCTTCGGAGAGTACTTGGACTACCTCCTCCCCTTCTGTGATACTGAGTATGGCACAGTACTATGAGCATAGGGAGAATGAGGAGAAAGAAAAGGTAGAAAAGAAGCATAAGGAACTGAAGACGAAGGTGTTGTTACAGCAGGCGTCTAGGGGCATTGGCAGGGGGCGTGGTACTGGTCCGGCCCGGCAGCTTCCTCGTACCAGTAGGAATGCTACGCCGGTGGGGCCGAATCAGTGCGCGTACTGTAAGGAGGAGGGGCACTGGCGCAGTGAGTGTCCAGTGTTATTGCAGAAAGTTGCGGTACCCAGAGGACGGGGTTCTCGTGGACGGGGCCGTGGAGCAAGTGATCAGGTTGAGGTCCGGGCGGATGGGGCACAGGAGGGCCGTTCTGACCAGAACTATTTTGATGACCCTCGAGGAAGACAGTATTATCACGATGATTATGATCTGGACGAGGTGACAGGGATGTCTCACGGTTAGGACAGCCAGGGGCAGGGTGAGGGACCAGTTCAGATACCTGTAGATCAGCGCAGTCCTTATGTCACCGCGGATTTGCAAGGCTCGGTTAACAAATTCTTGGTGGATACAGGTGCAATGAATAGCTCTGTTTCTTGTTCGCTGGTCCCCGGGGCAGCTCTGTCTGGCCAAAATAATGTTTCGGTAGGTTTTTCAGGTGTACCGGTTGTGAGCCCCATTTCCAAACCTCTTGCCTTGACTATCGGTCCTTTTACTGTGGACTCGCAATTCTTATTAACATCCAATTGCGGTGAAAATGTAATGGGTCTAGACTTATTGAAGAAGTTGCATGCAACAATTTTCTGTTCTCCAGATGGTGTCTATATGATGATGGGACCAAATGTGACCAGTTCCAAGCAGTGTCTGTCCAAAGATGCGCCCCCTTCCTGCTGAGTTTAAAGATGTGCCACCCACTTTGTGGGTGACGGGTGATACGGATGTGGGACTCTTGCAAATTGTATACAAGGTCAAAGTCTCATACATTATGAAAACACAGTAGAACAAACAACCCGTGGCTATATATTACAATTAATCATTTGCCCTCAGGTACAATCTTCTTCAGTGTGATAAATTGCCGTACCATCAGCATACACGTACAATACTACTTTTCTGCATTTTCAGATGACGTTTCTTGTTCAGTGGACCGTAAGTATTGCAATAAGGGCTCCCAAATGTCTTTGGGTCTCGAGGGGGCAGGCAGCTCCTCTGCATACAGTACGAGATTTTCCCCACAGTACACAAGGTCCTTTATTCAGTAATCAGGAAGCGGGGCAGCTGAGCTCTCCCATTTCATCGCCACCCGCCTCTTGGCTAGCAATAAAGGAATTCTGACGAATTTACCCGTGGCACCCTTCAGGAATGGTGTGAAACACAATAGACATATTTGTGGAGTACACTGTAATTCAATGTTAGTCATGGTTTGCAGTCTTTGTGTCACTTCCGCCCAGAATTCAGCCACCCGTCTACACTCCCAGGCCATGTGCCAGAAGTCTGCGCCCTGTATTCCGCATCGCCTACATGCATCGCTGTCCCTAAGACCATATTTATATAGTTTGTGCGGTGTATAATAGACCTGGTGGAGGTATTTGAAGTGGATAATGCGTAAATTGCCATTCGACGTGAGCGCTCTGGTTAGCTGACAGCAGTACTCCCACTCCTTCTGTGTAAGCTGTGGATTAAGTCTAGTGTTCCACTGCTCCAAGCTCCTATTGTTGACAGTGACTTTCTCATCTCTGGCTATGCGGTATAGCTTGGTGACCAGTTTGTGCCTCGTTGGACTAACCAGCAGCGTCTGGAGGGACTGTAATGTCAATGGCTCGGCAGGGAATGTGTTATAATGTGCCTTCATTGCCTTTTTTAGTCTATGAAAGATGAAGAGAAAGAGCGGGGTTTTGTTTTGTACGTATTGTAGCTCTTCTTCTGTAATAAAAACGCCGTTGGGGTATAAATCCTGCATTTTATCTATTCCTGCTAATCTCAGAGTGTGCATAGCTCCCGCCTCTTGTGTCACCGACAATTCTGCGTGGTGAGCAAGTGGGAGCAGAGGGGCATACAGTGGTAGTTTCGCTGCCATTTGGCCTAGCGCCTGCCATGCTGCTATCGTGGTATCTATTGTGTTGATTTTTTTTTGGGGTGTACCCCTACGTGAGTGCGACAATATAGATTTCAGTGGAATGGGGTGCGCATCGCCGTCTTCGACCGCGACATGCGGGATGAAGTCATGGTGGTTGTACCAATAGTGTGCATACTGTGCCTGTGCGCAGAGATAGTATAGATACATCTCGGGACACCAAAACCGCCCCTAGTGTAGTCTAATGTAAGGGTCTCCCAACTCACGCGGGCCTGCTTTCCTCCCCAAACCAGCTTTACAAGCAGCGACCGCAGAGTTTTAAAAAAAACGGTGTCAGTTTTATGGGTATGTTGCTGAACAGGTACAAAAATCTTGGTAAGACAACCATCTTAATGAGGGCTATGCGGTTTGCCAGTGACAAAGGCAGCGTTGACCATCTAGCCACCTGTTGCTCCAACACAGTGCATGCAGCGCCATAATTCTCCCTTATGACTATGTCGGGATCCCGATGAACCCATACCCCCAGGTATTTTACAGGTTCTGACGACCATACAAGGGGGAACTCCAGAGTATGAGGGGTGGTATTCGCAGTCAGCGGCACTACCATAGATTTGTTCCAATTAATGCAAATTCCCGAGAAAAGCCCAAACCGGATATATTCGCGTAGCACTGGCGCCATGAATGTTTGTGGTTCCCTAATAAAAAGCAGCATATCATCTGGGTAGAGCGATATGCTCACGGGGCGATGTACAAAACGCAAGGCCGCCGCTCTATGCCGCTGTCTAATGATGCATGCAAGGGGTTCCAACACCAGGGCAAAAAGAAGTGGTGAGAGGGGACATCCCTTCCTGGTTCCCCTGCCGATCTGGATAGGGTCCGATGTAATACCATCCACACAAACCCGTGCCGTGGGGTTAGTGTACAGCAGTCGCACCCAATTGCTATAAATGTCAGGGAACCCCATACGTTTTAGTATTTGGAATAAATAGCCCCACTCTATAGAGTCAAAGGCCTTGGCCGCGTCAAGCATCACTGCCGCAGCTTGTAGATCAGGATCAAGTATATGGAACATTGCGAATATCGTTCGCAAGTTGTATGATGTGGACCTATCCGGAGTGAATCCAGATTGGTCTGGGAGGACCAAGTTCGGCATCAGCGGTTGAAGTCTGGTGGCCAGGACGTTTGCTAATATTTTCGCATCTATATTAATAAGCGACAATGGACGATAGGAGTCGCAGCGGGAAGGCAATTTGTCTTTTTTCAGCAAAGTGATTATCAGGGCTTCCCTGAGCGTTGGCGGTAGCCTACCCGATTCGTAGGCTTCCTCGTACATTTCTAACATGTAGGGTATCAGTTAATCTGCAAATTCCTTATAGAATTCACATGTAAGTCCGGCCGGCCCAGGTGCTTTCTTATTGGGTAGGGATCGAAATCGCCTCACGGATGTCAGCCACGGCAATTGGTTGACATAGATACTCCCTTTGTCCGTTGGACAGTCATGCAATTGCAACGTCCGCTAGGTAGTCATCAAGTTCCTTGAAGTTAGTCCCTCCCTTTGAGGCATACAGTTCCGCATAGCAATTTCGGAACTGTGTGACAATATCTTGTGTGGTATAATGATCCCTCCCGGCGTCATCTGTAATTTTAGTTATTGCTTGTCTCTCTGTTCGAATTTTGATCTTAGTAGCCAAATTATGTCCAGGTCGACCACCTTCACCATATGTGCGGGCCACATGTCTCTTGGACAGATAGCGGATTTCTCCGGCCGCCAGTTCATTATACTCAAGTATAGAGTCTTTGATTCGGGCTAACATCCGTGCGCATGGGAGAGTCTCGTAGTCTTGCTCAAGCTGAGCCAGTGTGCTTTCAATTTTGGAAAGTTGGCCACGAATATCCTTTAGGATTCCCGCTGATGTGCCAATGCATTTGCCCCTAATAGTGACCTTGAAGGCCTCCCAGAGAATGGCAGCGCTGTCAACAGATCCCTTATTTTGGTTGAAATATTGTACTATAGCCTCCCGTATTGTGGTAGCGCATAATGGATCAAGCAGCGCTTCAGATCTAAAACGCTATGTGTGAACTGACGATGGATGGTTTGTGGAATGCGCAGTGTAAGCCTAACAGGGTTATGATCTGATAGTGTTCTGGGTAACGTATTGATTGCTGAGACCCAGGCATTCGCGCCCCCACTCAGCAACCAATAGTCTAGCCGCGACCAGCTGCCATGCACAATAGAAGTGTGTGTGCCCTCCAATCTCTCGATATTATGAAGGCGCCATGTGTCTATGAGGCCCAGCTCAGCCATCCCATCATTAATGACCCGAGCCGCTTTAGGTGATTGCCCTCCTTGCCTGCTCGATTTATCTTTGCTGGGGTCCAAATGCGTATTCAGATCCCCTCCCCATATTATTTCAGCTTCGGGCCAATCACGCAGTATAGCAAATATATTTTCAAAGAAGCCGGGTTTGTCTGAGTTAGGTCCGTAGACATTCACTATGGTCAGCAGTGAACCGGCTAGTTTACCATGTGTGATTGCATAGCGGCCAGCAGCGTCTGCACAGTGTTTAATCATGGTGAAAGGAAGATTTTTCTTTATTAGTGTGATCACCCCCCTAGCGTATGAAGAATATGAGGATGCCAGTCTATATCCGGCCCATTGCGTACCTACTCTGGTCTCAGATTGCTTCATCAGATGTGTTTCCTGAATGAGGGCGATCTTTATATCATGTCTATCTAAATACGCTAGCACCTGTCTTATCTTTTTAGGGGAGTTTAGCCCACGCACATTCCACGTCAAACATGTGATTGTTTCAGTATCTTGTAGTGTCATGTAACCCTAGTGATCAACATACGTGTTGCATCTGAGGATTGAGGCAAAACTTCGATAGTCAGTTTGAGGTCTAAATTGTAATTAGCCACGTAAAACAGTTCCATAGTTCCCGCTCTCCCAGTACCACCCCCCGCCCACTTCAGCACCCCCAACTTCCGAAAGCAATCCCAAAAACTCCAGAACAACTCCCAAATGCAAAACATGTCTGCAGGTAACTGTGTGGAACACCCATGGGGGAACGCTGGAGCACATTTAACCTCCCAGATGCAAAGGGAGGCGGCCAAACAGCAACAGTGGGTTTTCCAAAATTATTACTTTTCAAGCTGGAGAAGGGTAGTGGCTATCATTCTTTTTGAGCAGTAACTTGATATCATATCTGCGTAGCAATAATCTGAACAGCCAGTCTGATCAACACACAAGAGTGCCATATTACAACTTCCACGTTCATCTGTCCTCAAAAAACAAACATGTAACTGGGAACCAGAGGCAACCCCCCACCCAACCATGGTGCGCAGCTGACATAGCCGTGCTCAGGGTTCTGAGATTCTCAGTCTTCTTCATCTGCTGTGCCTGGGGCCTCCCGGTCCGTGCGTTTAAGAGTCTTGGCATATTCCATTGCAGCCTTAGGATTTGTAAAAATGTTTGATTTTCCCTCTGCACCAATGCGCAGCCGCGCAGGGTAAAGCATGGCGTATGGAACTCTTTCTGCCATTAGGAGTTTCTTGACTGCCTGGTACTCTTTTCTTGCCGCTTGGACCGTGGTGGTGAAATCCGGATAGAAAGCCAGGTTGTTTCCCTGATAGCTTATAGTACCCTTTTCCCTTGACATACGAAGGATTGAGTCACGATCCCTGTAATTCAACAGGCGTGCAATAATCGGTTGAGGAGGGGCACCCGGGGGAGGACGAGCAGCCAGAGAGCGGTGCGCACGCTCCACGATCAGTATCTGGGATAAATGTTCCACCCCAAAGATCTCACGTAGCATCGCCTCTATATAGGACTCCAGTCGCCCGGTGTTTGTGGATTCCGGCAGACCAGTAAGCCTTAGATTATTGCGTCTGGATCTGGCCTCCAGGTCCTCATTTTTAGCTTGTATAATGGCGAGCACTTTTTCCATGTCAAGGGTCTTGTTGTAAGCCATCCTCCGCGTCCGATATGCGTGTTTCCGTCTCGCTCAATCGGACGGCATGTTTGTCCAATTTCGTGGACATAGGATCCATCCTAAGATTAAGAGCGTCTATTTTTCCGTCAATGGACTGCAGGCTGGCCTGCATGGCTAGGAGCGTTTTTTCAATGGATGATAAGTTCTCATTGGGAGCCTCCAATTCCGAATCAGAAGTAGCTCTCTGCTGCGACTTGCCAGACTTCTGCGGCTCGAATGTGAGGTGTGATTAACTTCTTTCCGTTTTTCCCATGTCTGCTCGGTGGTGTATTTCTGCAATATGTGAGGGGCCCGCACCCAATGGCGGTCAGTCGTCACACTCACCCCGGGGCCCCCCGCACTCAGCCAATGGCCCCGCCACCACAGGATGGGCGATAGTCAGTATGCACACACAGTGCGCACTACTAGAGCAATGCTTCTGTATGGCGTGCTCCTAAATCCAGATATCCGATGGGAAAGGCCAGACGCCACCCCCACGTAGCAATCACACCAATGCTGACTTCCAGTGTCCACTACGTTAGTGTCTAGATATTGACCCAGTGCTCCTGATGTTGCGGCAAGCCCCTCATTGGGAAGAAAGTTCCACTCTGTATGTCTGTTGGCGTGTGGAGCAATGTTTCTGCGTGTCGTGCCCTCAAGTCCGAATGTACTATAGGGAGGGTGCAACACCACCCTCTCAGAGCATACACCTCAATGCTGGCCTGAAGTGTCCTCTGCACCAACGCCCATATATCGGAGCGGAGTCCCCAATTTTGCTGCAAGCACACACGTAGGTCCAATTCCACTCTGCCTAGCAGAACGGCAATCACGCATTGAGATTTCACTACCAATGCACAGTGATGATTTGGTTTAGCAGTGAGTCCACACCTGTGCCACGGAACCACGCCGGGGTGCTCCTGGGTCCATATAACACAGCGCCCACCAACACACCCAGTCTCAGTTCGGGCCGCGCAGGGGCAGCAGGATTGAAACGCGCTCACGGGCACCACCAGCACAGGCCACCCGCGCCGTCCTCAGCGCGCGTCACAGCACTCACCCGGCAAATGGCGTCTGCACAGCGATGCCCACCAACAGCCGCAGCTCGGCACAGCTCGCCGCTTCAGATCTTGGAGGGGCCTATATCACCCCAGATATCCCCGCAATCGCTGCACGGCGGCCGACGAGAGGAGAGGCCTCGCAGCCCGATCAGCACTCCCCGATCAGCCAGGCCGCCTCCTGCGCACTCACCGACCGTCCCGAAGGATGATGACTACAGCAGCAATGGTGCGGGCCTCCGCCGGGGACCGCTCGCAGTGAGTAGCGCGGCTTATTTCTTGCGGCGAGCCGGTCCGGTCGGCGGCGATCTGATTTTCAGAGTCTCTGTTGGGCCGCCATGTTGCCGCCCCGGGCCCTCAATCTGTCAAGGCAGGGTTCTCTATGACTAGGGCAGCATTCCACAGCCCGGACGCTTCTAATCCGTCCGCCTTATTTCCGCTTCACTGCCCTTCAGTTTCAAGTGGTAGATGCGATCGGGAAAGCAGGATTGTTAACGGATGGTAAATTCGGCCGGCGGAGCTGCACTACAGCGCAGCTATCTTGCCGTGCGCCCTCGAGCGCCCCCCGGGGGAGCGAGCTTTGCTAGGAATAATACAGGATCTGATTGAGTCGGGAGTAGTTGAGGAGACAGCTGCAAATGTGTGTAACAGTCCTATTCTTTCTATTCTTAAAAAGGCATCCCCAGACTCCCCCGCTGACAATGCAGATGTTTATCGTTTTGTGATTTATTTGCGTGCAGTTAACAAGATAGTGGTTCTTCAGTTCCTGGTGGTCCCTGACATTACTGCCCTCCTCACAATGATTCCTTCCTCTGCCAAATTCTTCTCTGTTATTAATTTGAAAAATGCATTCTTTACCATAGCAATTCACCCCGATAGCCGTTATTTATTTGGTTTTACGCTGGCTGGCAGAAGTTTTAGATTCTGTCACGCTCCTCAGGGCTATACTGAGAGCCCTATATATATAGCCAAGCTCTGAAAGCTCAATTGGATTCCCTCACGCTTTCTTCAGGTAATGTATTGCTCCAGTACGTGGATGACATACTAATCGCTTCAGACACTGAACAGGGATGCAAGGACAGTACAGTTAAGTTGTTGCTCCATTTGGCTCACCATGGACATAAAGTGTCCCTTTCCAAATTTCAATATTGGCGACAGGAGGTCACCTATTTAGGTAACCTACTGTCGAAGGAGGGTAGGAGATTGACCCCTGAGCGCATTAGCGCCATTGTTAAAATGTCCGTCCCTAAAACCCAGAGGGATGTACGCGCCTTCATTGGCATCACTTCCTACTGTCGACATTGGATCCCTAACTACTCATTACTAATAAAGTTTTATTAGCACTAACCACTAAAGATGTGCATGAGGCTCTCCCTTGGACGCATAAATGTCAGCAGTCTTTTGAGCAATTGAAGGTTGCGCTTTGCTCTGCGCCTGTGCTTGGTACGCCAGATTACGCGAAATCGTTTGTGTTGTATGTACACGAGACGGCTGGTTGTGCGCTTTCTGTCTTAACACAGGCCTTTGGAGGTAAGCAACGGCTGTGTGCTTATTTTTCTGCTTTGCTTGACCCAGTCACCAGAGCCCTCCCGAGCTGTCTAAGAGCGGTCGCGGCTGTGGCCATCTCTATAAGTCAATCGCCTGGGCTCGTACTTGATACTGACCTCACAGTCATGGTACCGCATGCTGTGGACACCCTCTTGAATACCAAATGAAAGGGGGGTATTAATTATCACAGGGTATGTGGTGGCGCTTGTCAAGTAACGTGGAATTAGCACAAACTAGCATAGTAAATGCGGTGCTACAGGTGAGGGAGAAACCCCTAAACCCTCAGTTCTGGACCTAGGTCCGACTATAAACAACAACAAGTCCTGTGCATACGCATGTGAGTAAATCAACAATATGGAACAATTTCCGTTGGTCAAGGACGAAGACACTGGTGTCCTTTTTTTCCCCTGAAAAGTCGATTTTTAATTGGTGTGTTGATTCGCAAACCAGCCAACATGTGTTTGGTCAGTGGGGTGTAAAACCCTTGACTTCTTCAGGGCTGGAAACAAACATGGAAAACAACGTGTGTCACAATGTGTTTACAGGAATATTACACGTAAGAGTCTTCAAGAATGGTTCAGTCAGTGCTGTGCCAGGAATGGAGAAACCTGACAGATGAAGGGGAAGCACCAGAATTGAAAGCAAGAGTTTCAAAAGGGTCCATCAAGAAACCCTTTGTGTTGAAAATCATGCACGGTTTCCACAGAGTGTGTGAAAGTTAGACAAATTCTACCATGTTATGGCGTTGTGTTGGTATCTAGTGGTGGTGAGTTACTACTTGAATACATGCTCTTGTGAAAAAAATAAGGTTTATCACTTCAGCGCAAGATCCTGAGTGAAGTGAGGGTGAAGTGTGTTTAATAATGACTAAAAAACTGGACGATATGTGAGTGCGCAATCCAGACTATAGGCGAGATCGCGGTGGTGTCACTTTAAACTCTCATGCAAAGTCACACCGAGCCTACCTGAAAAGGAGTAATGCAAAACGTGGACCTGAAACGAGAGGCGAGAATTCAGGAAAACAACCTAGCCTAATGTGAATATTGAGGCAGTGACCCTAAAGGTATCAATAAATACAAGCAGCATGAGCACTAGTATAATTTGCTCACCTCTCAACTGATGATAATTCCGACCCAGTGGGTCCTAGTATTCGGCAACGATGGAGTACAAACTCATGTATCGGTGGCTCTGTGAATCTGTGTAATGATAGCTTGCGTAAGTACTCCAAATCTTAGAGATCCATCAATTGTTCCAAAACTTAGACAAAACAACAGTGTCTCTACTAAGTGGATGAAGAAATATATAGCCAGAAATGTCCTTACCTTATGGATAAGGTAATCTAAGGCACGATTCTATCCTTAATTTAGGAGTTCGAGTACGCCTCGTGGCGGCCAAATCAATTAATACGGCACCATCCGCCGTGAGAAAGGGCTGCAAATAAGCCAGAACAGGATATGTTAAAATCCCAAAAGTAACACCCTCACAAAATAAAACCAAAAACCAAAGGAGTACTTCTAGTTCCAATGTACTAAGTGTCTCTTACCTATGGCGAGTACGCCTCGTTTCTCTGATGTCTCCGGGACCGTGTTTCCACCGGATACTGTGGAACACGCGACCCGAAAGTGAATTTGAATGCTTCCAGTGAAAAACAACTAGACCGCTGAAACAGAGTAAGACCACTAGCAGGGCTACGTGAGTTGTGGTGTGGCATGCAGTGCGTGTCCTCCTTACGCATGCGTGTTGTGTCGAAACGGTGCTAATTGTAATAAAATATATACGGTTTGATGGGAATTGACAACAATTGTACAGATGATAACATAATGAGCACATTTGTAAAAACACTTAATGGTACATGTATATTGGCATATTTCTAATTATACATTGCAAAAATCCTATTGCGCACAGGATCAAGAAAACACATAGAGCAAAACCAACAGAGGTTGATGCGACAGCCTCAAGTGTGAGATCACATGTTTTTGTAGATTTACGGGTGGCCAAGCACATAATTGTTGTAAGAAATAATTATTTCTTCTTGTTTTGACCGTAATGAGACATCGGGTAAGTTGTATCACTGGAATTTTGTGTGATATAAAGTAGATTCAGCAGTCCATGAAGTCACAACATATTTACAAAAACGATTATCTCCCCAAAGACGTAATACAGTTAGAGAGCGTTACACACCAGAGAGCAAAAACAGTATGACTCTTCTTAATTCTGGAAAAAGTGCAACATAACATAGAGAGTAAAAAGATAGACAGAAATGCGGGACGCATGACATAACACAGTATGCATTTCCATAAGTCATTTTACAAAGATTGTTCTCAATCGCCAAGAAAGTAGTGCATCTCTCGATCACTATTAAGACCCTGCTCATAAAATTTCAAGCGCATTATCCAAATGGCCTTTGAACGTCACAAGCGTAATTCTCTGTTCCCTCCCCTGGGACTATGTTCAATGAAGTCAATCCCATAGAAGAGGAAATGTTTGTGTGTGCCTTGAGAGGTACATTCCCACACATGTGATGCCATTGGGTATCTGGGGTCCTGTTGTTTGAGAGCCCGGACGTGCTCTCCTATTCTCTCCCTAAGGGTCCTGTTGGTGCTGCCTACATATTTGCGACCACAGACACATTCAAGTATGTAAACGACAAATTTTGTGTTGCAGTTTATGTTGTGTCTGATGTCATAAGTCCTATTGCAACCAGAAAAGACTTTCTTGCGGTCGGATGCCCATCTGCAGATACCACAGGAGCCGCATTTGTAAAAGCCGAAAGTTTGTGGTGTTAGCCATGTGTCTGTGTTATGTAATCTCGGGTAGCTAGGACTGAGCCTGGTTCTGAGTGTTCTGCCCCTCCTGTAAGTGATTTGTGGTCTCTTATTGATGTGTTCAGCTAGCGAGGTATCGTTGGTAAGCAATTTCCAATGTTTGTTGAGACTTTTAGATAGTGCCCCGCTGTAGTCATTGTAATCTGTTATCAGTCTCAGTGTCCTGTTCTCTGTGTTATGCACTCTATCACGGATGGTCTCCTCCTTTCTTATGTGCCTGATTCTGGTTTCAGCTTTGGTGAGATTAAGGTGTGTGTAACCTCTGTATTTAAATCTGTGTTTCATTGCTGTAAGACAGCACTCAAAATCTTGATCGCTGCTGCAGTTTCTCCTGGCTCTAGTGAATTCACCAAAAGGGATAGCGCGGATCTGGTGAGGAGGATGAGCACTGCTAGCATGCAGAATAGAATTGCACCCAGTATCTTTACGGAAAAGACGGGTCTGTAAGGTGTTCTCGCTAGTGTAGATTTCAATGTCCAGAAAGGTGATGCTTGACTTACTGCTTTGGTGTGTGAATTGCATGTAATATGTATTGGTCTTCAAATAGGAGCAAAAACCATCCAGTTTGTCTTGTGTTCCTGTCCAGATCAAGAGGCAGTCGTCGATGTAACGACCCCAAAAAATAATCGAATCATTGAACTGGCTGCCTCTTTGTCCCCATATCCAGTCCTCTTCCAAACGGCCCATGAAGAGGTTCGCAAAACTAGGTGAAAATTTAGAACCCATGGCGACACCTCTTTTTTGTCTATACCACTGTATTTTCAAATAGAAATACGTTGTTGTCAAGAATTAAGTTCATCATGGCCAGTAGCATGTTAGTATGTTGCCACTGTGTGGCTGATCTTTTATGGAGAAAATATTGAATCGCCTTTAGACCTATGTCTGGTTTAATGCTTGTGTAAAGCGACACCACATCCAAGGTCACGAGAGTCATGCCTTCTTCCCATGTGAAGTCGGCCAGAATGCTAAGTATGTGTTTGGTGTCCCTAATGAACCTGCCATCATACATTAGGGACACCAAACACATACTTAGCATTCTGGCCGACTTCACATGGGAAGAAGGCATGACTCTCGTGACCTTGGATGTGGTGTCGCTTTACACAAGCATTAAACCAGACTTAGGTCTAAAGGCGATTCAATATTATCTCCATAAAAGATCAGCCACACAGTAATACTATCCTAGCAATTCAAGATCCGGCAGGGAGGCCCTTACATAGGTAGGAAGAGATTAATAATCGCTTTCGAGAATATTACACCCACTTGTACAAAAGCTCCGGGCACCGAGAAGCAAGAGAGATCACAGAATATCTGACGGGACTCCCCCTGCACACGCTTGAGAGGGATGAGGCTGACCTGCTGGGGGCCAAGATCACGGAACGGGAAATTAGGGTAGCCATTATAGCCATGGCGAGAGGGAAAACCCCGGGTACCGATGGGCTACCGCAGGAATTTTATGCCACATACATTGTGGAGCTTGCACCCAGACTGGTGGAACTTTATGCGGAGGTATGGGACAGAGGGGGCCTGCCGAACACTACTCGGGAGGCAGTGGTGGTTCCCCTACTCAAGCCCAACAAACCCCCGACAGAATGCACTGCGTACAGACCGCTATCAATGCTTAATCTGGATTTTAAAATCCTAAGCAAAATATTGGCCACCAGACTGCTGCCATATATGATCTCTTTGGTCCATCGAGGCCAGGCAGGATTCATTCCCAGCAGAAATACAACTCTTAATATCAGGCGACTTTTCGCCATTCTGGAACGAGGTGGAGAAGGGACACCGGGAGGAGCAATATTTGCTATTGATATAGAGAAGGCATTCGATAGCCTTGAATGGGAGTTTCTGTATGCAGTGTTGGCCAAAATGGGGTTGGGACAAGTGTTTATCAGGTGGGTGAAAGTCCTTTAAAGGGACCCTGTGGCGAGAGTTCGTACAGGTCGCACCATCTCCGCACAATCCCAGGTGGAGAGGGGCACGAGACAAGGGTGCCCCCTCTCCCCCCTTTTATTCGCCTTGGTGGTAGAGCCGCTAGCGTGTAGAGCACGCTCCGGGACACCCTATGAGGGCATACGGTTAACTGACCAGACGCACCACATAGCACTATACGCCGACGACCTTTTACTATTCTTAATCGACACCGATGCGGACTTGAGAGGTGCCAGGGCTATGCTGGAGGGATTCGGGGCTCTTTCGGGCCAACGAGTCAATTGGCAGAAATCACAGCTGTTTCCAGTAACAAGTGGCCCCCCGCGGGGCTGGACGGATTGAAGTGGGAACCTCAATGCTTTAAATACTTAGGTGTAAAGGTATACCACGACCTCGCTGATGTCCAAGAAGGGAATGTAGGGGGAGCTTTATGAGCATTGAAGGGCTGTTTGTCCTTCTGGGGGACTTTACCCCTGTCAGTCGCAGGACGTATCTCCCTGCTAAAAATGATAGCCCTTCCCAGGCTATTATACTTTTTCACTGTGTTACCGGTGTGGATCCCGAGTGCATGGTTCCGAACCCTTGACTCCCTTATCACTGCCTTTATCTGGGGGGCAGGCAGAAGAAGAGTAGCTTTGATCACACTGAAACGGGCGACAATAGAGGGGGGCCTACCGGTCCCGGAGATGGAGAACTACTACTTAGCAGGACAGCTACAACGATTTACCCAATGGGTGGCGGGGAGTTTAGATCCAGATCGGAGGCGACCCCCCTTCACCCCAGATGGGGCAGATGTAATGAGTACGTTAATGGGCACCATTAAGCCGCAAAGGGTCTGCTCTTCCGAACATAAGGTCATAAGGCGGTGTTGGATCAGATGCCTACAAAAAACGAAGACCAAACGTCCTTACTCACCAGAGATGTCAGTGGCGCTACTAGAAGCGCTCCCACATGGGGGTCAATGGAGGGGGATAGAGGAGTGGAGGCAAGCTGGAGTAACTAAAATTGGTGACTTTTATAGAGATGGGGAGTTGCTCCCATTTGCGGACTTTCAGGCGGATTGGCAAATTCCTCAAGGACACTTTTTACTATATGGGGCAGTCACAGGGGTAATGCGAAGACACTGGGGACAGGGGACGGCCGAACCGCCCACACACTTCACCTGTGAATACATAAGCCTCGCTGGGGGTGTCATCAAGGCTGTCTCATGCCTTTACCGAGCCCTTCGCCGAGACTCTATGAAACCACTAGAGGGGTTACGGGCCAAATGGGAGGCCGACCTCGGTAGCCGCATAGAAGACAAGGACTGGTACAATACACTCCTGAGGGCCACTAAAGTATCACGCAATGCTAGATTCCAGCTAATTAGCTTCTATACTTTACATAGAGCATACATCCCCCCAGATAGAATAAACCGCTACTTCCACCGCGACGACGCCAACTGCCCACGCTGTAGGGAGGTAGGTGCTAGTTATATTCACATGATATGGAGTTGCCCACAATTAGAAGAGTATTGGCAAGAGGTGACCAGGGAAACAGCGCGAATAACGGAGAGGGAGGTACCATGCACCCCAGACCACGTTTTGCTTAACTTGTTCTCCCATTCTGCAAAGACCAAGGTAACGGCGAGGTTCCAAGATTTAGCCTTTATACTGGCAAAGAGGGAACTGACCAGAAAGTGGAAGGCCCCGGCAGGCCCTAGTATCCTAAACTAGAAACGCGAACTTGAAAAATGGGTAAGCTGCGAAAATAGAATACTGCTCAGGAACGCGAAACGAGGCATAGGCAGACTGGAGAGGGCACAGGCTTGGGGAGCTCTGGTAGACGACATGAAAAATAAAGATCAGGAGTCCGCTCCTAGCACCCCACAGGGCCCGTCCCGACCCGCTAGCCCTAACAACCAAGAACAAAGGAAGGAGTAGTGTGAATGCCAGGAGGAGCTTAGCCACGACATACTCTAAGTCCGGAGCGGATGGGTGGGACTCAACATATTAGAAACCTGCAGAGGGAGGCCCCGACCACGAATATGGAGAGAAGTGCAGGGGGTTCCTAGTCGACAGCAGTGCGGGGTGGGAGGGGGGGAATGTTGGGAAGTTGAAAGGGGGGGCATCCACACATTACAAGGAGCTCAATACAGGTTTAGGCCAATCCGTGAATGTATTAGACCACTAATAGAGTATTCACTCCATGGATCGAACAGGAACTACTGTGTGGTAACATACAAATCCACTATGTTAACGTTGATAAAGGGCATGAAGGTCGGGCAATATGAATAGTTGAATAATATACAAATGCCAATAAAGTTTGTTTAAAAAAAAAAAAAAGATCAGCCACACAGTGGCAACATACTAACATGCTACTGGCCATGATGAACTTAATTCTTGACAACAACGTATTTCTATTTGACACACAGTGGTATAGACAAAAAAGAGGTGTCGCCATGGGTTCTAAATTTTCACCTAGTTTTGCGAACCTCTTCATGGGCCGTTTGGAAGAGGACTGGATATGGGGACAAAGAGGCAGCCAGTTCAATGATTCGATTATTTTTTGGGGTTGTTACATCGACGACTGCCTCTTGATCTGGACAGGAACACAAGACAAACTGGATGATTTTTGCTCCTATTTGAACACCAATACATATGACATGCAATTCACACACCAAAGCAGTAAGTCAAGCATCACCTTTCTGGACATTGAAACCTACGCTAGCGAGAACACCTTACAGACCCGTCTTTTCCGTAAAGATACTGCGTGCAATTCTATTCTGCATGCTAGCAGTGCTCATCCTCCTCACCAGATCCGCGCTATCCCTTTTGGTGAATTCACTAGAGCCAGGAGAAACTGCAGCAGCGATCGAGATTTTGAGAGCTGTCTTACAGCAATGAAACACAGATTTAAATACAGAGGTTACACACACCTTAATCTCACCAAAGCTGAAACCAGAATCAGGCACATAAGACGGGAGGAGACCATCCGTGATAGGGTGCATAACACAGAGAACAGGACACTGAGACTGGTAACGGATTACAATGACTACAGCGGGGCACTATCTAAAAGTCTCAACAAACATTGAAAATTGCTTACCAACGATACCTCGCTAGCTGAACACATCAATAAGAGACCACAAATCACTTACAGGAGGGGCAGAACACTCAGAACCAGGCTCAGTCCTAGCTACCCGAAATCACATAACACAGACACATGGCTAACACCACGAACTTTCGGCTTTTACAAATGCGGCTCCTGTGGTATCTGCAGATGGGCATCCGACCGCAAGAAAGTCTTTTCTGGTTGCAATAGGACTTATGACATCAGACACAGCATAAACTGCAACACAAAATTAGTCGTTTACATACTTGAATGTGTCTGTGGTCGCAAATATGTAGGCAGCACCATCAGGACCCTTAGGGAGAGAATAGGAGAGCATGTCCGGGCTCTCAAACAACAGGACCCCAGATACCCAATGGCATCACATGTGTGGGAATGTCCCTCTCAAGGCACACACAAACATTTCCTCTTCTATGGGATTGACTTGACTGAACATAGTCCCAGGGGAGGGAACAGAGAATTACGCTTTCGACGTTCAGAGGCCATTTGGATAATGCGCTTGAAATCTTACGAGCAGGGTCTTAATAGTGATCGAGAGATGCACTACTTTCTTGGCGATTGAGAACAATCTTTGTAATATGACTTATGGAAATGCATACTGTGTTATGTTATGCGTCCCCCATTTCTGTCTATCTTTTCACTCTCTATGTTATGTTGCACTTTTTCCAAAATTAAGAAGAGTCATACTGTTTTTGCTCTCTGGTGTGTAACGCTCTCTAACTGTATTACGTCTTTGGGGAGATAATCGTTTTTGTAAATATGTTGTGACTTCATGAACTGCTGAATCTACTTTATATCACACAAAATTCCAGTGATACAACTTACCCGATGTCTCATTACGGTCAAAACAAGAAGAAATAATTATTTCTTACAACAATTATGTGCTTGGCCACCCGTAAATCTACAAAAAAATGTGATCTCACACTTGAGGCTGTCGCATCAACCTCTGTTGGCTTTGCTCTACGTGTTTTCTTGATCCTGTGCGCAATAGGATTTTTGCAATGTATAATGAGAAATACGCCAATATACATGTACCATTAAGTGTTTTTACAAATGTGCTCATTTTATTTATTTTTATTTATTTGAAAAGTTTTATATAGCGCTGGCTAGACCCGGAGGTATCAGAGCGCTTTACATGAGGACAAGCATTGTTTCATAGCATAGTTACAAGTTACAACGTTGCAAGATACACAGTTTCAGAGCATAGATACCAGTTGCTGGAGCGCAGTTGCATGCGTTATAAACGAATACTTAAGGGAAAAAGCAGGCAAGGGGAGAGATTCTGGGGAGAGAGGATAGGAGCAGGAGAGGGAGATCAAGAATGAAAGAGGGAAAGAGGTGGCGGAGGGAGAAGGAAACTTAACCGGGAACACGGAAAAACAGTGTCCAACGTCCGGTGTGCAGTCATCCCAGTGGAAAAGGTGTTGTTCCCACACCTCCGCTGTGTGTGGCTCCCTATACGCTGTGGGCTCTCTCAGAGGGGTCACTGAGACTCCAGGGCATAAATACTGGATCCCTCCCCAACAAGGGGAAAGGGAGTGCTTTGGCAAGGGGCGCCATTCCCACACCTCTGCTGTGTGTGAACTCCCTTGACGCTGTGGACTCTCTCAGAGGGGTCTCTGAGACTCCAGGGAATAAATGCTGGATCCCTCCCCAACAAGGGGAGAGGGAGCGCTTTGGTAAAGGGCACACGGCTTACAATAGTTACAAGATAGTTTCAGAGCATAGTAACCAGTTGCTGGGGCGCAGTTGCATGCGTTAAAAACGAGGCAAGGGGAGAGATTCAGGTGAGGGAGGATAGGAGCCGGGGAGGAAGACAAAGAATGAAAGAGGGAAAGTTTGAAGAGTTTTATAAAGCGCTGGCTAGACCCGAAGGTATCAGAGCGCTTTACATGAGTTACTTATTAACGCGTACACCCGTCTTATGGGGGGGTGGAAAGGTAGAGGGGAGAAGGCGAACAGGGGTAAGGAATGCAAATAGTAAACACAACGGGGAGGCGAGGAGAACAATGTCCGATGTCCGGCTGGGTAGGTGCCGGCCAAGGGGTGAACCAGAGCCAAACTCCTCTTTAGCTGCAAGAGACAGCTCCATCGGGCATCAGCCAAGGTTGCTCGGGCACCGCGGAAAATAAAGGCAAGTTCTGGTTTCCGCCCAGGAGGCATCGTCAAAAGTTCCATCAAAAGTATCGGTTAAGGAGTTGGTGGGGGTAAATGTCTGAACTGGAGATCTCGTTAGGGTTCATTGCCTTGGGATAGGTGGTTTTGTTACCGTAACTCAGTTGCAGGTCGTCCTCATTAAGGTCAGGCAGCAATGGAGATAAGGACATCGAGCGACAAGTGAACTGAAGGTGATGAACGCAGAAGATTAGTGGTGGGGACATGGAGTAACCAGGAACATCACTGGTGCATGAGGAGCAGTTATAGAATCTTGTACCAAGACCACGGCTGCCCTCAGATTACCCGCGCCTTGGTGCTGTTACCTTAGCATGTTTTCTTGTCCCTCATGTCTCTCGGAGGTCCAGTATTCCGAGCGCCGGCAAGATCTCGTCCATCAGGGGCTGATACTCGAAGATGATTCTGCGGAAGCCATGCAGAAACGGCATAACGCAGACTTGTGTAAGAACCATTCATAGTCAGTATCTTTCTTCGGCAAGACTCATCCCGATCGTCCTGCCGCTGGTCCCGGCGGCGTACAAAGAGCTGTCCGGACGATGATCGGATGTTATCATCTGTACAATTTTTGTCAATTCCCATCAAACGGTATATATTTTATTACAATTAGCACCGTTTCGACACAACAAGCATGCGTAAGGAGGACACGCACTGCATGCCACACCACGACTTACGTAGCCCTGCTAGTGGTCTTACTCTGTTTCAGCGGTCTAGTTGTTTTTCACTGGAAGCATTCAAATTCACTTCCGGGTCGCGTGTTCCACAGTATCCGGTGGAAACACGGTCCCGGAGACATCAGAGAAACGAGGCGTACTCGCCATAGGTAAGAGACACTTAGTACATTGGAACTAGAAGTACTCCTTTGGTTTTTGGTTTTATTTTGTGAGGGTGTTACTTTGGGGATTTTAACATATCCTGTTCTGGCTTATTTGCAGCCCTTTCTCACGGCGGATGGTGCCGTATTAATTGATTTGGCCGCCACGAGGCGTACTCGAACTCCTAAATTAAGGATAGAGACGTGCCTTAGATTACCTTATCCATAAGGTAAGGAAATTTCTGGCTATATATTTCTTCATCAACTTAATAGAGACACTGTTGTTTTGTCTAAGTTTTAGAACAATTGATGGATCTCTAAGATTTGGAGTACTTACGCAAGCTATCAATACACAGATTCACAGAGCCACCGATACATGAGTTTGTACTCCATCGTTGCTGAATACTAGGACCCACTGGGTCGGAATTATCACCAGTTGAGAGGTGAGCAAATTATACTAGTGCTCATGCTGCTTGTATTTATTGATACCTTTAGGGTCACTGCCTCAATATTCACATTAGGCTAGGTTGTTTACCTGAATTCCCGCCTCTCGCTTCAGGTCCACGTTTTGCATTACTCCTTTTCAGGTAGGCTCGGTGTGACTTTGCATGAGAGTTTAAAGTGACACCACCGCGATCTCGTCTATAGTCTGGATTGCGCACTCACATATCGTCCAGTTTTTTAGTCATTATTAAACACACTTCACCCTCACTTCACTCAGGATCTTGCGCTGAAGTGATAAACCTTATTTTTTTCACAAGAGCATGTATTCAAGTAGTAACTCACCACCACTTGATACCAACACAACGCCATAACATGGTAGAATTTGTCTAAGTTTCACACACTGTGTGGAAACCGTGCATGATTTTCAACACAAAGGGTTTCTTGATGGACCCTTTTGAAACTCCTGCTTTCAATTCTGGTGCTTCCCCTTCATCTGTCAGGTTTCTCCATTCCTGGCACACCACTGACTGAACCATTCTTGAAGACTCTTATGTGTAATATTCCTGTAAACACATTGTGACACACGTTGTTTTCCATGTTTGTTTCCAGCCCTGAAGAAGTCAAGGGTTTTATACCCCACTGACGAAACACGTGTTGGCTGGTTTGGGAATCAACACACCAATAAAAAATCGACTTTTCGGGAGGAAAAAAGGACACCAATGTCTTCATCCTTGACCAACGGAAATTGTTCCATATTGTTGATTTACTCACATGCGTGTGCACAGGACTTGTTGTTGGTTACCCATTTGAATAGGACCAAGACGCAGCACCTTACCAGTGCACGTCTGACTGGTTATGAGCTAACTCTTTATGCCCCGCATATTACGATCAAAAGATGTGCGGAAATAGACATACATGATTGTCTTTTACGGACAGAAGAAGAGACGAAGGGACGGGTAGACCTGACTGATGTTCCCTTATCTGACCCCCAAGGGGAACTATATGTCGATGGCTCTTGTTTCAAATTACCAGATGGCACCACCACCGCTGCATATGCCCTTACTACACTGCATACGGTAGTTGAGACATCACAAGTTCCTTATCAGTCCGCACAGGCAGCTGAGTTAGTCGCCCTTATTAGAGCTCGTGAATTGAGCGAGGGACTGGCTGTCAATATTTACCCTGACAGCCAGTACGCCTTCGGGGTTGCCCATAATTTTGGGCGGCTCTGGGCAGAGAGAGGGTTTCTTACGTTGCATGGGACGCGCATACAGCACGGCCCTCTAATACATAGGCTACTGACTGCTCTGACACTCCCTAAGAAATTGGCCATAATCAAGTGAAGTGCCCACAAAGCAATTACTGACAATGTTGGAAGGGGAAATGCATTTGCAGACCAGACAGCTAAGGAGACAGCTCGAACGAAGATGAAAAGAATGTTTGTAGCGGGTCCTGCCAGGTGGGTACCTGAGGCTGCCATGTTTGAGGATACTTTAGACAATGTGAAGGAGATTCAAAGGGAGGCAACGGTTAAGGAGTTAGCAGTATGGCAGGAGAGCACAGCACGTTTAGATGAAGATGGGTGCTGGACAGACAAGTCAGGGAAGCAGAGATGGATGTTACCGGATGCATATGTCCTCCCTGTGGTCACTATGGTGCACGGGCCAGCCCACATTAGTGCGAAGGGTATCTGCAAGGTGTTAGATCCTGTATGGCAGAATGATAATATCCCAAAAGTTACTGCTCACTTAGTAAAGTACTGTATGATATGCATGATGTATAACCATGGAAAAGGCACCCCTACACCCCCTGGTAACTTTGCACCACCCTCCTTCCCTTTCGAGGTTCTCCAGATGGACTTCATCGAAATGGAACGAGTTAACAATTTGAAATATGTGTTAGTAGTTGTGTGTGCATTCAGTAAATGGATTGAGGCTTATCCCACCAAAGAGAACACAGCCATGGCGATGGCGAAGGCACTCCTGAAGGAGTTCTTCCCGTGTTTTAGTTTGCCCCGTTTGATCTGGAGTGACAATGGAAGTCACTTCAATTCAAATGTCATTCAGCTGGTGTGCGACGGTCTGCACATCAAGCAGAAGTTCCATACTGCGAACTACCCCCAGTCAGCAGGTCTGGTTGAGAAGTACAACGGTACTCTCAAACTGAAAATGGAAAAATTCAAAGAGAGCACAGGATTGCAGTGGCCAGATGCTTTACCATTAGCCCTTTTGTCTTCAAGAGTTACGGCTCACTCTAGGACAAGATTGTCACTGTACGAAGTCGTGTTTGGGCGCCCGGCGAATGTATGGGGCGTCCCGTGACCTCGTCGATTTTCAGAAATAGAGTACCCGTTACTTGTGGATTATTTATGTGAGTTGACTAAAAATTTGCATTCTATTCACCAACAGATTTATGAGGCCTTGCCACCAGCTCCCGAGGGACCAGGCCACGACATCTGGCCTGGTGATTTTGTCCTCGTAAGAAATCTCCAGTGGAAGGGCAGTTTGGAGCCGCGTTGGAAGGGACCCCTGCAGGTCCTCCTTGCCACTCGGACGGCAGTGAAAGTGGACGGCCGGAAGAACTAGATCCACTCCGCCCACTGCCGGAGAGTACCCCTCCCGTTACCCTACGATCAATGGGTACTCGATGGGGTTGGCGACTCTGAAACGGAGCAGGTGCCCGATTTGTTCCCTTCTCAGACGCCCGGCTGACATGGGCACCCACAGAGGAGGAGAGCGACGCAGTGTTGAACGAGGCTGTGCCACCAGAGATCAAGGCCATCCAGGAGCCCCAGCCTGTTTGCCCATCTGTGCTTGAGCCCCGGTCCTCTGACCCCCCCTGTGTTTGAGCCCCTTTTTGAAGACCCTTTTGTCCCTGGAACAGTTAGGTACAACTTGCGCCCCCGATGGAGGAACAGTGCACCAAAGGAAAAGTCAGATTAGCAGGGATGGACTTGATCAGTTAGGCTACAGTAGAATAGGGAGAGGTGACATTGGTGCATTGTTCAGACATTGAACAGGATTGCTCGAGTGTGCTCTCTCTTTGGAAAGGGAGTTCATCATCCTGTGCGGTGTGGGATTTCTCCAAAGAGCTAGGATCGCCTAGCTCCACCGCTGGTGCTCAATAGTGCCAGTACTTGATGAACAATAGGAGTCTACCAGCGAGGCTCTGACGGACGCTGGGAACAATTGCCCTTTTTCTTGCTTTCTAAATCGTTGGCTCCATTTCATGTCCTTTCCTCCGATTTGAAAATGTACCCATTTGGTCGCCCCATTATGGAGCAGCCCTTTGCGACTCCACACTTTAGACAGGCTGGCTCTGGATGGTCCAGCTGGTCAATCAAGAGTAAAATAGTTTTTGTAGTGATTATCCTGATCTTTTTGATAACAGTACTTGGAATAGTGTGGTCCCTTGAAGAGAAATATCCTGTGCACTCTTTGATTGGTACAACGCTTGCTCCCCCCGAACACATGTTTGTTACTTTAGCCCCTCACAAGGGCGAGTATAGAAAAACATATGTAGATAACGTCTTCCTGCAGATGCTCCACCAGGCGCATTATACCTCGAATGTCACTAATTGCTGGATTTGCGGCTTGATCCCTTCTGTGACACATAAAAATGATATATTACTGTCCCTACCATTTTCCTATCTGGGGAGCTGCGAAGCCTGGTTTCAACTGTTTACTATGGTGTATACCCATTTCCATGCTGATGCCATGAATATGACATATGCTGATTATGATACTGTGTTAGAATATATACGTGTTCACCAAGGGTTTACTCCAGGAGAGCAAGAGGCCCCTGATACATTGTCCCGAACGGCCTGTATGAATATGTATGAGAATGAAAAAATGTAACATGGCTTCAAAATGAAATGTTGGACTTCAGGGGTTCAACGTTACTGAATATTTTAGGTCTTTCCAGATGCGCAATATTACTCAGGATGAGGCAATGCCGGTGCCAGTAGTTAATACGACAGCCAGTTTTTGTGTCAAGGCCTTGGGACTGTTAATGTGGGAAAGAGTATTTGCAATTATACTTATAAGTTGAGCACGACCAATAGCCCACCTTTACTTCCGCCCCATAATGTGTATTTTGTTTGTGGGTCCCAGGCTTATATGTGGCTTCCTAGGGGGTGGTCTGGCATATGTTATGTCTCTTTCCTTCTTCCTCCGATGTATATAGCACCGTCCACCTACCATAAGGATCATCTATTGCAGCGTAGGGATGTCCATCTATCTCGTGTTAGAAGGGTCATCAATACAGAAGACATTGATCAGACAGACACTACTTTGCAGCAGTTTACTGATGCTATGAAGGGTATTGTTCCTTTCTGGGGCCCTATGTCCAATAGCCTTAATATTCGTTGCCTCACCAGGGTGGTGGAGGGAGTTATAAATACCACGGCTGGAATTCTGACTAATATTACAGCTGAGCTCTAGGCTACGAGACTCGTTGCCCTTCAAAACCGGATGGTGTTAGACGTCATCCTTGCTGATCGGGGTGGGGCCTGCCACGTCATCGGCAGTAGTTGCTGTGTATACATACCGGACCACGCTCCGAATGTATATGCTGCAATACAGAAGTTGCACAGGCTTGCATCTGACATTCATCAAGAGAATGGTACCTGGACTTTCTCTGGTTGGCTCTAGGGTTTAATAGCATCCTGGGGATGGAAAATACTTTTTGTTCTCATAGCCATAGCAGGTATAATTCTTACATGTTGTCTATGCATACATTGTATCCCGGCTTGCTGTGCTTATTGTGTTGGGAAGATAACTCCTGCTCCTAAAGCCCCAACATCTGATGCTAAGTCCCCATCCATGATGGTGCAGGCTGTCCATGATTTGATGTCCATTGATGAGGGCATCTTTGAATATTAACAAAATGCAAATATTCCTGTTTTACTAATGCTTCTGTTATGTGAAATAATGATACACCTTCTAGCTTAGACAAAATTGTTAGCAAATGCTAAAAGGAGGGTCTGTTTGACTGAGAATGTGTCTAGCCGACTCCTTCTAGCATTATGCGAGTTAAGTTAGCATTTGCGGCACCATTTTGTATTCAGCCGCCATTTTGTGCCATGATCGATATAATATGCTCCTGCCTCATAATGTTTGCCTCAGCAGAAAAGCAGCGTAGATTGTTTCTCTTTAGTGTTATCCAAGGTTGAGTTCCACTGCCTTAATGAATAGATCGTTCTGTCTCTGCATACCTTTTCCTCTCGCGTAAGCCCTGCTCCCACCCTAGGGAGACGAGCACGGGCGAAGTAACCTTGAAACTAAGATAACGTGTCTCAAGATGGTAGCTGGCCCTTCTGTACTCCCTTTGTTCGTTAGTGCCCAGGCTGGAAAATTCCAGTCTGGGCGGGGTTTAGAGGTGTTGGAAATGCATATTTTGTGTTACTGTGTGGACGGGGGTCAGTCCCCTCGGCAGCTGTCTAAGGAGGCTGGTCAGACTGGACTCCGCTCGAGCGAATACTAATAAAATAACTTGGTTTGTATTCTCTACTGTCTGACCAACTCTTTATTTGTTTGGAAGGCTGAGAGGTGGTCGCGAGTGACCCGGGTGGCCCTAATCGGGTCACTTCCTTCAACATGGGCACATTGGTCATAAATGCAACGCCCTTCAGTGATGGTGTCTAATACCTTACTCTGTCAATGTTTTTTTTGCATTTTGCATTTGTATCATTTTACATTTTTTTAAGCCAAGCCAGCTTTGTTTGTTTAACTCCTGCCTTAAGGTTAAAGTTATTCAAATACAGCAGTACCTTTTCCTGGGGCCAATAAGAATCATATTTTCCTTTGAATTTCATTAACACCTAAAAGGTTTCTTTACCTTTTTAAGTACACCTGCATACTAGGAAGCACTCGCACTGATTGATTCAAAGAATATGTAATGGTTAACTGTTTTTAAAATTACATTTTTTTATTGCAGGTGTATGGCCGCCATGTGTAGGTGGCTGCATGTTTTTGTTTCTTCTTTATTTTTGGGACATATGCTTGCAAACAAAAACAAATAAAAAATAACTGTCCCACATGCTTGTCGAGGAAAGACCTATTGGCTTTGGTAGTGCTTTTTAGAAGTGCATTTGCACCTATTAAGTTGTTAAAAAGTGTGTTTAGTTGTGCAAAAGAATAAAACTCAGTGCACCTCAGTCTGAGTGCTCAATGATTTTAGTATAATGCAGCCAGTACACCAATACTGTGGGTTGTTGTATTTCCACGGGTCGGTATTACCTCATGAATCCAAATTAGGAAGTTTGTGATGAGGCGTAAATTGTAATATCAAAGTCTGCGCATCTGCTTGGCGCATATTTTCTTTTACTGTGACCTTTTTTGCATAGTTTATACAGGTAGTATTTGCACAGGGATACCAGCTCAGGAGTGTGGTAATCTCCTCTACTTGTAATGCAGATTTGGGGTCAAACTCCCATTTGTGCCCAAATCAGGACTAATGAAGTCTAGTTAGTTCAAGTTGTGCTACCATTTTTTTGTTTATTTTGATATTTGCAAATAATTCTTTTAAAGGTGTGTTGGTTTGTGAATATATTTTTCTTGTGTATCCAGTAGGTACAACACCAAAAGGGCATGTGCCTCTCCCACAACGGGGTCCATTTTATATGTCTAGACTCTTATTAGTTATGTGGCAGCCTAAAAAGTATGTTTAGCTCTTCACTGCTAATGGTTAGGCATACAGTGCCTACTTAGTGATTTAATTCTGTGAAAATGTAATCTCATTACTAAATGTTGAATGTGTAGTCCGTTATTTTGTAGGTGTGTCACGTTTCATTTCTAATGGTGTGCTTTACAAATATGTATGGTGCCTCACTATTTATTTTGTGTGTGCAACATGATTTATGTATCGTAGGTGTAAAGCCTGTTGTTGTAGTGAAACATCATATTCCATGTGATGCCACCTTCATTGTCGGTGGGACATGGGATTCGAGCATGCTGTGTTTATTGTAGGTGTTTAGACCCTGTCTTTTGGCTCCACGTAGTTTTGTAGTGTAGTGCTTGTGTTTTCATCTAGGAGCCCAGTGCCTCATATGTCATTTTGTGCTTCATATCATATGTTTCCATATATCATACTCAATGTAGCCTGGGTGTGTGATGGGCTTTTGAAGCTGCAGGATACATGTGGTCTATAGCATCTTAAGGCCCGATTACGACTTTTGGCGGTGCGGGCAGTACGCCACCACCATACTCCCGCACTGTCAAAGCCGTTTGCACACCGCCTGCCAGATTATGACTTTTTGCAGCCACTGGTGGGCGGTTCTTTGGCGTTCCCATTGCGGTGCCTATGAAATAGGCTCAGGCTTATGAAATAGGCACCGCAATGGGAGCATCAAAGCCGGTGCCTGCACAGCATGGACTGTTGCAGTCCATGCTGTGCAGGTACTGGAGTGCAGGCACACAGAGGGGCACAACATGTGCCCACCTTGCATGAACCCCAGGGTCGAGAGGCAACAGGCCCCCTTTGTTTCCTCTCTGCCACGGTTTACATGGAGTTGGAACCGTCATGAAAACCGTGGCGGAGAGGAAACTCGTAATATGCTTGGCAGGACTGTGGCGGTCCCACCAAGCATATTGTGGCCTCAAGACCACTGCGCCACTGCCAGGGATCTCTATCCCTGGCAGTTGCGGCGGTGCAATGGTGGTCTGACCTCCCAACTTGTATTGGGGCGGTTGGACCGCCGGTGCGGTGATGGCTGGACTGCCATTGCTGCACCACCGTGAGTCATCAGGCCCTTAGAGTTATGTTGTGCCTCATAATATATGGTTACAAACATAATTTGTCCTTCGGTCATTCCGGCTTCCTGTATGTGTATAGTGCCTTGCTGGTAGCTCCATGTAAGTGTCATCGTGTCACTTGTGTTATATGGTGCCGTAAACTTTATGTTGACAAGCATCATTTTCATGTAGCTCTGATTTGTACTGTTGAAGGACACTGGATTCAGGCACACCATGTAAGTGTATAGTTCATTTCTTGTGTCTCTATGTAGGTGAATAGATCCTTTTTTGGTCTCCTTCCAGGATTAGGGCCTCATGTGATAAATAATGCGTCATGCAATATATTTTTGAATATCATATTACACCTAACACTATCTTGTAGAATTTGCAGGGCTTCACACACAGCAGGATCCATGTAGGTCTACAGTACCTCATTTTTAGGTCTCGCCCTGAAAGCCAGCGCTTCAGCGCTGGCTCTGGGCGAGACATTTTGTAGTGTGGGCTTGAAGAAATGCGACCACAACTTTTGGCTGGCCTAGAGCATGCGAGAACGCGCGCAGTAACGCGCATTTCTCGCATGCTCCAGGCCATCTGCCTTTGATGTCACTTGCTCCTCCCCCTCCCCCACCACAGAGCGCTTCTCGGGGCTGCGCGGCCGTGTCACTTTCACGGCTGCGCGTCACTTGCTCTCCCGCTCCTCCCCCCTCCCCCACCACAGAGCGCGTCTCGCACGGCCGCGTGGCCAATGCTTGTTTTATCCTGCAGGCATGCGCAGTATTCTCACTAATCACCTTCGCCTCTTTTACTTTACCGGATTCTGGCTTTCGCCTTCCTGACAAGACGCTCACTGGCAAGTGCTGCCCCTCGCTCTACATTGAAAGTCTCTGTGAGGGTTCTTGATACAATTAATCACCATGCCCTGTTTTCAGGTTGGTGAGTTTCTTTTCAAATTTCCTGCTGTGGGGTCTCCCCCGTTCACCCCAGACGAGGCAGAGGTGTTAATCCCGTGATGGGTTTACATTTGGTGGGAGAGGATGCTTAGTTGGCAGGTCTGCCATGAAGGGCCTTGCTACAATCCTTGATTTAGATTACAGCATGAACAGCGAGGGACTCTGTAGCCGCAGTCTTGTAGTAAGAGCAGACTTTGCTGGCTGAGAAAAGCCCGGCGGTGCATTGCTGCAAAGGAAGCGAGGGGCCTTGTGGCGGTATGCGGGCTCAGATCTATCGGGGGTTGCTCTTTTAAACACAGGGATGTGCCAAAACCTGACAAACACAAATAAATCCACACTAAACATTTCAATCTTTTTAAAAAAAAAAAAGAAAAAAGGCCGTTTTTCTAAGATTGTAGGTATAAAATGAAAACATACATTAGGCAGCTATATAAGTACTAAAGTATCATTTTTTCTGTAGGTGATTTTCTGTGAGAATCCAATCGATCTATGTGGCAGTGTGCCCTGAAAAATATCAGCTTCGATTATATCCAACTACCACGTTAAAAATTGCGAATACTGACATTTTGTTTCGTTTTTTTTTTTTTTATATTAAAGAAAAGGCTGCAAGGGGCCCTAGGCGTATAGCGCAAACTTGACCCGAAGACATTGGAGCGCTTTACATGAGCCGCAGTTACTTTACACAAGGACGCATTCATTTTTTGGAGGCACAGGAAGATTAAGTGATTTGTCCAGAATCACAGGATGTTGAGCCGACGCCGAGACTCAAGCCCTGTTCTCCCGTTCCACAGCCAACATCTCTGGTTGTTAGGCCACATCCTCTCCCTGTCCTTTGTTCGCATTGTATTGACTTTTTGCTTTCCATTCCCATACCTTTCTTCTTTATTTCATTTCTGTTCGTGCTTACGTGAAGTTTACTCCGTTCATCGCCATCTCTTGCTGTTGCTTAACAGAATAAACGCTATTTGGAGTTTTCAGTGCCAAGCTAAGGCAGATTTTATGCATTAAAAAGAATGTAAAATAAAGTAATCAAGATTTTATGCATCAAAAAGAATGTAAAATAAAGTAATCAATGTTCTTTTTAAATGCCAATATTCTCGATATGCTGACATAATCCTAGCTCTGCAGTTCTGCTCTCTGCTGATGATTTTATTGTTCCTTGCTCTGTACATGTTATTTAGTCTTGTAAGCACTACTTTCACACAATGGCGGGCGGCAACGCGCACCACTCCCGGGATGGGCAGCTTTTCTTCCAGGCACTCCATCATTTGAATGAGCCTGTAAGCCAATATTGCAGTATTTCGCTCAGATAGGGGTGGCTGGGAATGAGTTATGAAGGAGGTCTGTTCAGAAAAGCACAGGGTTTATAAATGGCTCTATAACAATGTACATGCAGCCTGCATCTCTTGTCTTTTTAACTCACAGCGTCAGCTGTGCTGCTTGAAGGACCACAGAATAGTTTTGCAACGCGCACTCGCCAAACACTTAAAAAAAATATATTTTATTTCTTTAATGCAGCTGCCTCGCCAAACTCTTTTTTTAATATTCTATTTTTTTCATGCAACTCGTTATGCCGCGCTTGATCGTTTAAAATCATAGTAATGCTTTCTCAACCGAGGAAAGCATGAAAGTCAGAGTCAGCCCTGATTTGATTTGAACCTGTGACTGCTGGGTGCTCACAGATTTCGTCAGTACACCCGGTGACATTTGCAGATGTAATCTGGGGTTTGACACGCAGGGTGCGTGCGAAGTTCTGCAGCAGATTGCTCTACTCTCAGAGCCATTTTGTGTAAGTGGGTGATAATATTTATGAAGCACTCCATATCCACGCCCGCTCCTAGGCACTTGCCAAAGAATAAAAGGTGCTGCTCTCACCTATTTTAGCATGGCTGGCCGGGGGGGACTCTGTCTAAAGGTCAGCATGGAGGTTTCAAGAGTGGGTCTGAAAAGCAAGCAGGGTTGGGTAGAGTCAGTCATGTGTTACGAGGGTTGATGGAGCAGAGCAGTATCTCAGCTGTGTCCATTAATGGGTTAATTTGAAGATGACTTCCTGTGAAATGTGAAGGCCAAGACACAGAGAGCTAGGATGGAAGGTTTGTAGACGAGTGAGTGGTTTGCTTCCGTGATGGAGTAAACGCAAGAGTGCTGTAATGAAGTAAACACTTTGGGCGCTGCACGCTTTCTATGTTTAGTAGCTTGCACTGCCACCTATGCTGTGCCTGCTCTTCAGTGGAGGAACCTTCCTCTGTTGCTGTGTGCACTTCTATTCTGTGTGTGATGAACGCAGGCACTGCCCTGTCTGTTTAGTACCTTTTCGGTATGTGCGAGGAGCGCTTGCACTGTCCCCTGTTCATAATCTACCTTTTCTGTGCAGGTGTGAGTTAACCTTGCACTGCTGCCTCTTGTGCAGCTGTTGCTCATACTTTCAACCACTGGATTATGCGATTCAGTGGCCTCCGCGTTTTCCACATAATTATGGATTTGCCACATAATCCATCTGCTGCAAAATTTGAAGATTTTTAACAAAAAACGTTTCGAGTTCAAACGGAACACAAGTTACTATAAATGCAGCGAGACGTGTTGCTGCGCAGGGGAAGGCCCCTCATAAAGGTTGACTGGTCTCCTTTCAGTTGCCTATTGCTGTACTTTGCTGCTAATCTGGTACAAATGAGGTAACACTTTGCCAAGAGAGTGTTAACGTGTAAAAATGACCAAGTAATGAAGTAATACTACCACAAAAGTAGCTGCATTACGCTGCATAATTTGGCTTTTCTTGCTGCATTTTTAAGTCAACCCTGCCACATCATTTTGTCCTTCACTACCACACAGTTCCAGTGGCCCCACTTATACTGTAAAAGTGTGCGAGTTAATCTTGCACTGCTGCCACTTGTGCAGCTTCTGTTTCGAGTGTGGAGAAAGCTGGCACCAATTCTTTGCATGTTGTGAGGTACACTTCATTGCTGTACTTGTGCACAAGAAATGATTGCATTATGTCTGCCTTTGGTGTATATTATATGTGTCTCTCACATCGCTTCTGCCTGTGCTGTACATTCTGCTGTACATTCTGTGTTTTGCTTCTGCCAGCGCTCTATATTTGGTGAGTGTGTCTGTGCCATTACTGCTGTTTGTGCTGTACATTGTGTCACATTGCTCCCATCTGTGCTGTACCTGTTACTCTGCAGTGCTGCAACTTATGCTGTTCGTCACCTGCGTGTGTGAGAGAAGCTTGCATTGCTGCCTACGCCATTAATTACTGAATTTGTGCGGGAGTCGGGACGCTTGTAATGCTGTTGCTTAAGTTCTACCAGTTTTGTTTCCTGAGAGATGCGAGTAGTTGGGACCGCTAGAACTATTTTGTGTAGGGGAGCCTTGCACTATTGCGGCCTGAGCTGGAACTGGTCTGTGTGAAGGACGCTTGCACCACTTCTGTTTGTAATTTACTAAAAGGTTTCCTGGAGGGTGTGTCTGGCTGCTCTGTTAAGGTCTGCTCTCCACCCACAGCATCAGAGGAAGCAAGCTGCAGATTAGGGCCTAGCAAAAGGAAAGTCAAACTGGGGACAAGTGATGGGCTTTACAACGCACATGTACTACATAGTGGGCAAAAACCATTGGTTGTTCAGGTAGTTCCAAAACGTTCCAACATGTCCGGGTCTGGCACAGCACCAAGGAGCATCATTTCTCCGCAGCAGCAAATCATATGAGCGTCTATTTTCAACGTGGAGTCGGAATTGCCATTTTCACTCCCAGCGCTACCGCACCATTGCAGGTGTACTACATAACAATAAACCACAACAGAGTTCTTTATTTTATTAAGGTGGGGAGAGCATATCTATTGCATAGGTAAAAAACATTGGCATTTATAATGCCAATAGTCCCAACTCCAACAATTGCGAGACCTATTGCATTTCCAATGCTTGTTCATTTAGTGCCTCATACTATATGTTTGCAAACATTATATTTCGAATAATGCTGACTTGCCATCCCCTTGTGTTATGTGGTCCCAAGTGGTGGTGCAGGAGACAGCCCAAGTAAATTCTGTCAGTGAGCCTATACCACAGAAGCTGTAGTGCTCACATTGAAGACAAAGGCCCACACTGTACCCACATCACACAGCACCTCAGGAGGGTTAACGGGCTCCCCATTCGCAGGTGCAGCCAATTCAAATCTATCACGCACACATACAAAGCCCTATCCAAAACACAACCACAATACCTGAACAGCTGTATATACTTTCACCAACCCACCAGACACCTACGCTCTGCCTCTCTCTTACTCGCACGCACTCAAAGCATCCGCAAAATCAAAACTGGAGGTTTCTCATTCTCCTACATCACACCCAAGACTTGGAACAACCTCCCTCAACACATTGGAGCCTCATCCTCACTTCTTGACTTCTGCAAGAAGCTGAAGACCTGGCTCTATAAGCACCTTGGGGACCACACACCTACACACCTGCCCAAGAACCTTAATACATGCTCGGGTGATTAGTGTGTGCTATACAAATCAACATACCATAACATAACAAGGGCCAGTCTCACCGAAGCATCACAGACTCTGCAGGATTTCAAAATGTTACAAGAGTGATGGCCAATATGAGTGCGGTTTCCTATATAAACCACCACTCCAATACTGTTCTAAGTTTATCATCACAACTAAAGACAACAAAATAGTTATACAGCAATGAAGGTTGTACCAACAAAGACAAGGAAAGGTTAGCACTAATCCATCAAAGAAGTAATGCAAGAAAGCACCGGATTGCAACAAGGGTAGCACAATGATGCGGAGCACGAAGGATGGCTCCAAAAAACAGTGTGTAAAAGGTCAAAGTTCAGCACAGAAGTTGTCACATGATAACCAAATAATGTAAGCAATCATCAAATGTTCCACATTGATTGTATTATATACCATTCTGTACTCTAGGGAAGTCCAACTCTATCAAGGGTTCTATAAGGTTGGTAGATTGTACTACCGAATATCGACCACAAAAATATTGGGATATAACAATATCTTGTCAGAACCGTCATATACCCCAATATTGAATTTCTCATTACCCTTTGTAAAATAGAAAAAATCGAAAGACATAATATCGAAGATTATAATATTGTAAATAACATATCATCAATAGACAAAAATATAAAAACGTAATGTCAACAATTCCATCTCCAAAATCAATACACAAAATATTGAAAAAGTACTGTATCAATAAACAAATATTTCACAAAAAATATAAATAATAAATAAATATTGCTGCAACTATTAGAAGAACAAAATGCAAACACACACATACATAAACCTTAATAAGCATTTTCCAAATATGGAAAACAACAAAAAATATAAAATGACCAGTAAAATCAAACCAAAAACAGTTAACCAATCAGACCAAATTAAAATTATGAAATCACTATAAAAGAAACGAAAACCAACCCCTTTTATGCCTGCACCCAACTAAGAAGACGGAAGCCTGTCACACAATGAAAATAAATAGAGAAAATTCCTACAGAATGTGAGTATTTAAATATGTTTAAAAAATTACATATTTTAGCTGAAATTGAAACTCGTTATATTTTCTTTACAGGTCTGCAAAAATGAAGAACAGAAATCCAAAAAAGCTATTGTCAAAAACAAAAGCTCCAAATTACAAATCAACAAACCTGAAAGAAAGTAAACAACTATAAAATGTAAGAACTAATGAAAGAGCTAAATATAAAGAATTGCTAAAGCAGAACACACTATGGGCCCAATTATGTCGGGCGGACCGCAACCGACTGACCGTCGGTTGAGGTCCGCCTGACATCTGCCATTGCAGTCCGCCCGCGGCATTACAATGCGGCGGGTGGAGGCATCGGCAGATGGACCATCTGCTGCACTTCCAACGGGCTAAAGGAGCCCATTGGAGCATTGGAAACACACATAATCCCATAATGATGGCGGAGCTAGCATCGGCTCTGCTGTCGGGCTTATGATATCACTTTCCGACAGCCTTGCCATGTCGGCCTTTCCAACATGGAAAGGCTGTTGGAAAGTGACTTTGAGGGCCACTAGCAGGGCCCCCGGGCCCTCTGCTATGGGGCCTCACATCCCTGCACCCACACGGTGCAGGGATGTTTAAAAACATCCATTTTTCAATGGCAACTTGTTCTGCGAGCGTTTGCCGCCCGCCGCACAAGCTGCCATTGAAAAATGTATGTTTCCGAACGCACATTGGGCGGTTGCATCCAAATTGTATGGTCGGGCGGTTCCAATCTGCAACCGTAACATCGTAATGAACCCCATTGTCTCTTTAATGCCTCTTTTATATTTTAAATTAACACAAATATGAACATTTCTAATGAAGCCACTTTCACAGAGTCACAGAAAGGAAAACCTCTGCTCACAACCTGAGGCTTCACCTAAAGTAAAGATCATAGAACCAAAGAATATAGTCACTGGAAGTACAGATATTATTTAACTGGTTGTTACGTAAGGGCGATAGCTGTAAACATACAAGAAAAAATCTAAACAAATTATAAAAACAACATTTAAACAATACATGAAAAAACACCAAATATGCTACACAACTATATTAATTAACGTTTTACATATTTACAAATTTGATATTAATGTTACACATTTAAATGGTATACTAACCAATGATATTCCGTAGCTTGATATATTGCTACCTAGGATTCTCTGCCATTGATATTAGGGATCCACGAAAAGTTGGTAGAACTAACCATGTGACAATGAAGGGTTTTCATTGTCTCACTACAGAAGTGGTATACATTAATAGATAGAGTTAGCTTGTCCTATGAATACGTTATATCTGGTGGAGATATTCTGTTGTGTTTACAACCATCGGGAGAAGCAACCCCCCAAGTACAACAGCCATATCCTGCAGACAACCTGACAATGCAGACAAGAATCTCTGTAGGCTAAAGACAACTCCCGAACATTGCAGCATTTTTGTCTCTAATCCTGTTCCTCTTTCTCTTTCTCGTTTGTGCTTGTAACTATTTGTGCCCTTTAAGAGCGACAGATGGAAGCGGATGATGGCATACGTGATGCATGTTGTTCCTGCAAAGTGATGGATATAAAAGCTAGTGTATAGCTCACACAGATCTGACAGCTGGGCTCTGAGCAGGTGCACACTGCCTCTCTGGTGGCACCACGTGGGTATGTCGTACTTGGTTTGGATATTCATGGAGGTGTACAGTGGGGAAACAACCTTTACCACGCAGTCTTTACCATGCAGTGCAATTGCCACGCAATCTTTACCACACATATGGCCTTGCCACAAATTCCTTTACCGTGCATCCCTTTACCATGCATGTCTTTACCACGCTTTATTGGTAAGTATATCCATAAGTATATGTAAGTATGGGTACGTTTTGAAGAAAATAAATATATATTTAGTATTTATCTATATAATAGGTAGTGAGAAATGGGTGGGGTGGTGTATTTATATATATGTATATAAAAGGTAATGGGAAATGGGTGGGGTAGTGTATTAATACTCAGAAATCAATTATGATACCAGGGTATTAAATATGTAATCTACTTAATAAATATTGTGTTATTTAAAAAAATAATATTCAAAATTAATTTAAAAATAACAAAATAAAGGTTGAGGAACAGAATGTAAGGGTTATAGGGGTAATGGGTGGGGAAATGTATTAATACTCAGGTATCAACTATGATACTGGGTATTAAGGATGTAAACTATTTCATGAATATTGTAATTTATTTAAAAAAATTATTGAATCTTATTTTACAAATATCAAATTCACGTTTGCGGAGTAGGATGTAAGGGATAAAGGATTATAGGGTGGGGAAGTGTATTAATACTCAGGTATCAACTATGATTGTCAGTCAATTTGAAATTTCCTTTGGGACTCTATCAAATATTCTAATCATAACTCATACATCATTCATTCCCAATTCACACCAATATCACCAGGGCTTCCTTGTGGAATCCAAATTTCAGTATGTGATTTTATTTCTCATTAGAATTAGTTAAAAATAGATATGAAAAAATGCAGTGATCACATTCACAAAAATATAAAATTACATGAAATATATCACAATATTACAGAAACAAATTCACATCAAATATCTCAAATGTTAAAAACAATATCTCAAAAAAGTTCATATGGAAAACAGGGAGAAAAAAACATTAGACATTCATTAATTAGTCTTTCTAGTGCACTAATCGAACTGCACAATCCTGGATTGTACCACTCTGATGGTACAGTCTATGTATGTGAAGGCTGAGTCGATTTAGTGCTCAAACTGACTCAGCATCAACTATGATACCTTGGTATTAATTATGTAAATATTTGATAACTATTGTAATATTTGTTAAAATAATTATTGTAAAATGTTTTAAAAATATAAAATTCAAGTTTTAGGAGTGGAGTGAAAGGAATTTAGGGGCAGTGGGCGGGGAAGTGTACTAATACTCAGGTTCTAATATGAATATTCTAGTAATACTCATATTTTCCTAAAATTTCTTTTGAAAATTTATTTTTTAAAAGTACATTTCAAACATTAGACTACTTATAAAAAAATAGACATTTATAAATGTAAAAGTAATTATTATAATTAAAACGCTACAAATATTCATTTTAAAAGTGTTTTAAACAATAATAAATAGCAAGTTTATATTTTAAAGAATTTCATTCATTTTTAAAAAACTGAAAAAAAATTAATAAAATACGGAATTAATTTTAGAATTTTTTTAACAAGAGTAGACTTTTTGTATTAAACATTTTTACAAACTTTTTAAAAACATACTCCCACACTTTTCCATTAATGTTAATGGAAGAAATGTTCCTTTTTTATTCCTCTGCTTTCAGGTTGACGTCCGGTTTTGCATCTGTTTCTACAGTTGGTGGAGCATCACGGTCAAGTTCTGATGGACGGAGGAGCTGTGCTCAGGTAAGCAGAATCTAATTTACTTTTTTAAACAAACAGACTAGTACCTTTATTGTAAGGAGAGATAGAGGGAAGTAGTTTATGGTTAACATCCTGAAGGTCCCCGCAGCACCAAACGAATAGCAGAAGTCATGAAGTGGTGTTTGGTGACGACGTGTCAAGTGCAACGAGAAGTTCCACGCTGCTCTGGTCGAACAGCAGTGGTCAGGAATAGGAGTCTAGCAAGAGAACACCGACGAACGTCGGAGCAACCCGTAAGGAATTCCGGAAAGTGGAGAGGGGCAGGACGGAAGACCCACACGTGTCGACTAGAACACAAATCGATCTTCCATCCTGTTCAGCCTCTTTTGTTCCTGTCTTGCTCTGCCCCTCACGCACCCGCGATCGGGAGCGGAGCAAGCCCGGCATTTAGAATCTAAAACAGGAGAAGAGTATTCATTATTTGTTTTTAATTTTAATAGTGTAGAATGTAAGCAAGGTTGTCAAAGTACTCTGAGGCATCCACCAACGAAAATTGTTGATTTTTTTCCCAATAGTCTCTCTGATATTTCTTTACTTTTTTCAGAAACTTAGAGATTCAGAGTTCCTGATAATGATTGTGCCATTCTCATTTCTTGGAAGGTTTGTTCTTTTTTTTAAATTTCCAAGAAATGGTATAGGTTGGTTACCAATACTGCTGTTAAATGAATTATGCCATCATTCTATTGAATTGTTCGTTTTTGAACCTCCCTCTAACCAGTTCGAGTAACAGTTCCACCACTCAATTGGAAAACGTGGTTTCCTTCTGTGACACAACCGTTTTAGATGGCCAATCCATGTATCTTCAAAGTAATTTAGAAGTGGTCCAATTTGTCCTCATTTTGGGTAAAAAAAAGTATGATTTTATAATTGAGGTGTAGAATTCGTCTACATATTCAGGAGGTACAAAACATAATGCTGTTCATTTCTTATGTTCATATTGGAGCTTACTGCATGTCATATATTCCTCAGCTAAGGATGTTTTTTTTATTTTTCTGGGTAAATTGTATTAACAGTATTTATCATTTGTAATTCGAAGTTAATTATTATTTTCCTAGGACTTTTGTTAGTTGTTTTGGTTTTTATAACTGATAAAAATTCAGTATATGTTGAGGAGTGTTTGTCAGGCAGTAAGCTATAAATGAAAGGGATGGTGGTGTTATTTATATTTGCATACTTAGGGGTCGATTCCCATTCGGGCCGGAAAAAGCACCGACCGACTCGGATCCGGAAAAAATACCGACCGACACGTACCCGTGGCGCACGACACGCAAAGTACGATGCAAGGCGCGAAAACCACGACCGAGTCGGACGGAGGACAAGCCGTACGACCGACACGCATACAAAACCGAGCCGAAGCAACACAATACACCGCGACCGACGCGTACGCAGCATAGAAAACTGCACAAACACAGCGTGAACGAAACGGAGAACACCGTACGAGACCAATGCAGGGTCCGACTCGGTCACAAGAACGTTTCCAACATACACAAACAGCACAAAGGAAAAATCACCCAAAAAAGGCCAAACAAGCAATCACCAAGCCAATAAATACTGGGGGGTGGGGACAGAGAACAAAGACACACCCACAACTCCACCTATATAAAGGACACAAATCACTACCATGAGCCTTTGCAAATGCCATTCCACTGCCAGCACCCAAGAGAAAGCAACCACACACCCACAGCTCATCCCTCACACAAGCCACACACCATCAGCACACCAACAAATACCTACCTCACATACACCCAGCAAAACACACACTCACACACCCTCACCTGCACACCAACACACACATCACCCACCATCACCACCCATCACCATGCCCCCAAGAAGAATCCCAAGTTCCTAGATAGTGAATTGGAAGTCATGGTAGACGAGATCCTCAGGGTGGAGCCACAGCTGTTTGGCACACTGGTCCAACAGACCCCCATGTCGCAGAAAACCAAGATGTGGGAGAGGATCATCAACAGGGTGAACGCCCAATCACCATGTCGGCGCACAAAGACCGACATCCAGAACAGGTGGTATGACGTGCGCAGGAGGGTACGGAAAATGCTGACGAAAGACTACATCAACAGCCAACACACCGGCAGTGGCCCTCCTGCCAAGCCAATATACCTCAGGCCCTGGGAGGAGAAGGTGCGGGCCATCCTTCCGCCAGTGAGCGTATATGGACTAGAGGACATCCCAGAGCCTGGTGAGTACACAACAAATGTACACAATATACTGCCACAAAACACACACATCACTGTCAAGGGGAGAGTCAAACCATGCACTCATAGCAATTACACAGCAACCAGAACAGAATCATCCCAAAATGTGTATGTCAGTCAGATAAACACAACACATGCCATCAAAAAGTCACATCCAACTGTGCCAACACATGTACAAACACAACCACAACTACAGCTAGGCAGTGGCACAAATAGAACTAACAAACACATCCACACATGTAGCCACCACAACAACACCAACACACAGTGAAGACCACTCAAAGGAAGGAATTCTGTGTATGCTGGCCAAGTCAGTGTAGCCAATAGCATCATGGGAGTCGCAGTCACACATATTGCCCCCCCCCCAACTGTCCCATCAACACCACCATGAACCATGCGCACATCACAGGGAGTGGAGAAGGACTCATAAGATGGCTGACACTGGCTACTGCTGTGGGGAGCACAAGGCCCTGCTGGCAACTGTGCACCAACAAACAGCAGGACACCACAGACTGACATCCTGAGAGACAACTTACACTCCCTGCAATGCAAGCACGTTCCATGGTGGGAAATCTGGCTAGCTGGGTGGGAAGGGGGACTTGCAGCACTGACCATAGTCACAAGCACCTCCCCTCACACCCCCCAACCCAAACTCCACAGAACCCACCTGGTAGAATGCAATGCCCCCATCCTAACACAAGATCCCACAAAGAACCACCACCCTGGGTTATGTTGTGTGAAGCACAGGGACACTCTTGGGACTCTTAGCCAAACAACTGCCAGGACAACACTCCCAGCCATCCTGTCAGCACAGCCAGCCCACCCCACAGGGAAGCAGAATCAAAAGGAAGGAAGCATGGGCATGCTGGGAAGGGGGTGGAGGCAATAGCATGATGGGAGTCGTAGTCACTGATATTGGTCACCCCCACAACTGGCCCATCAACACCACCCTGAACCATGCTCACATCACAGGAAGTGGAGAAGGACTCACAAGATGGCTGACACTGGCTACTGCTGTGGGGAGCACAAGGCCCTGCTGGCAAATGTGCACCAACAAACAGCAGGACACCACTGACTGACATCCTGAGAGACAACTTACACTCCCTGCAACGCAAGCACGTTCCATGGTGGGATAACTGACTGGCTGGGTGGGTGGGAAGGAGGGCCGGCTGTCAACCAAACACAACCAATGCAGACCATGTTCACACCCCAGAAAATACATAGAAATGCCCAAATAATGCAGGACAATGTGCCACACCAATATCAACCCCTGACTGTGACGACTTAGGACAATGCAATGTACAGGCCCGCACCCAGAGGCACAGTCACAACTGTCATGTGTGTCAACCATTGATGCCTGCAGAAACATAACATACATTGTTTGTGTCTCCCAAAAACAGGTGATGATGGGGACACAGCAGCAGACGCTGAGGAGTCCCAGTCCCAGGCTCAAGAGGATGCCGAGCTCACTGGCGTCGTACAGCCTCTGTCCTCCTCGGACGATGAAGAACAACCTGGCACATCCGGTGCAAGTCAACATGCAGCACCAGCAGGACCACCAGCTGCAGCACCAGCAGGACCACCAGCTGCACCCCCTGCACCCACCCCTCCAACGACTGTCACCACGAATACCATCCCTGCCGACATGGACAGAACAAGGAGCAACACCAGCACAGTGACCCTGGACCAACCTGGGGCCATGGACACCACCACCAACCCCCAAGGTGGACCAGGGTTATCTGTGCGTGCCACTGCACACACTGCACATGTCAGCAGGGGTGGTGGGAGGGGTGGGAGACAGAGGTCGCTGCTTGCAGACGTTGCTGGTGTGCATGATGACCCACAACTGGTACGCATAGCTGATGCGTACCAGTCCAGCACCGGAGAGCTCAGCCAGGTAGTGGGGCTCCTCAGAGACATTAAACAGCAGCAGGCTGCCCATCATGCCCGCTTGGACTCCCACATGTCCCACGTGGAGTCACACATGTCCCGTGTGGACTCACACATGTCCCGCGTGGAGTCCAAGTGGGATGCACTGCATGAGATGACGGCGGTGCACAGGGACATTTTACAATGCCTCCGCCAGATGAACAGCAACCAGTCCACACCTCCCTGTGTGCCAACAACATCTGGTGCCGAACAAACTGCAACTGCCACAGGGAGGGAGGAGGACTCTGGCGGAGAGTCCCCTGCACCGCAGCAGCCTGTACTTGAAGGGCCCCCCAAGAAGAGGGGTCGTCCGAGGAGGGAAAAGTGAGAGGCCGATGGCCAAGCGCAACTCCCAGGAAGCCTGAACCTGTTCTGGATGTTCGCCTTGTGCACAGACTGTTCACCCTGTTGACGGCAACACTACTCCCACACATTGCATGGGGAGTTCAAGTTGGACCAATGTGTCAGACAACTGTGGCCCCGATACTGGGGATCCTGTCTACCAGGACTTTCAATTCACCTAGGAACTTGGGATTGCAAGATTTATGTACAGCACAACCCATCCTATGCACTATTAACACAAATGTATCACAATAAACACACTAATACACCATACTTGCCTCTGTCGTGATTCCAACGTGGGTGCTGTTATGGGGATGATGAACTGCAAAATTACACTGTGTACGCGAACTGCAACAGCAAGGACAACACAGGCATGTGAGTACAGGCAACGTGACACACATGAGGGAGACACACCACCAGGGCTACACAACACATACACACCTAGGCCATCTGACTCATTGCCTACACTGATGTTGCCAGGGAAGACGGTGCAACGCACAGACACCACACCCATTCCCAGTTGTAGTCAAGTAGCCCACAGGTGCAGTAAGCAAATGGCAGTCAAATGTGTGACCACAGACAACGCACATCACAAAGTGAAGCACAGGTTTATTACACAGTTGCAACATGCCGTAACCACTACAGATGCAAGGTAACCCCACCTGGCAGCGGGCACACAGTCAACAACTGTAGACGGAAGGAAGTCCATGGGTGTGGCGCACATCACCTGTAGGGACACAACAGCTACCAGCCTGGATGTGCAATCACGTCGTCGGTGGACACAGTTGACCAAACGAATCTGAAAGTACCCTGTGAAGGACAGAAATGACACACAGTCAAAAGCAATGGAGTACAGGACAGAACAGCAAAACTCATGCACAATACATGTTACAAGATACCCACCCAGAACCAAGTTAGCATGTCAACACTGTTGGGGAGTACAGCCCACCTGTCACCACACATCGCAACACACATCCAGTCAAGTAACCCATGGACACACTCCAACAGCACCAGAGCACCACCCACACATCATGCCAACTCACATCATTGACCTGACACCTCAGGATACTCACATTCAGCTAAAGAAGTTGGTGATGAGCTGTGTGCGGACATCACCATCACCATCATCATCATCATCGTCACTGGCATCGTGGTCCAGGCCAGGATCCTCCACAGGTGGCGGATGTTGGTCATTGTCATCCTGGATGAGAGGCAACTCCTTCCGCACTGCCAGGTTGTGGAGCATGCAGCAGACGATGATAATCTTGCACACTTTCGCAGGGGCATATGGGAGGGACCCTCCGGTCTTGTCCAGGCAGCGGAAGCGGCTCTTCAGGAGACCAAAGGTCCGCTCAATCACTCTCCTGGTCCGACCATGTGCCTCATTGTAGCGCATCTGGGCAGGTGTCACAGGGTTCCTGAGGGGTGTCAGCAACCACGGCATGTTGGGGTATCCCGAGTCACCTACGGACAGACAAGTGCACATTAGCTGACTTGGAAAAGTGGGCGGAATACTACAGATCAGATCACACACAATGGCACAAAGTCAGTACACACCGACAAGCCAGGCACGCTGGTTCTGCATCTGTGCCATCATCCTGGGGATGCGACTACTCCTCATCACAAAGGCATCGTGTGCTGAACCAGGGAAACGGGCACACACGTGTGTGATGGTCATGTCTGCAAGACACACCACCAGTGCATTGACCGAGTGGTAGTGCTTGCGGTTCCTGTAGGCCTGCTCCTGGGCCTGTGGTGGTACCAAAGCCACATGTGTCCCATCAATGGAGCCAATTACATGCGGCATCCTCCCCAGGGCATAAAAGTCACTCTTCACGTCAGTGAGTCGTCGCAGTCTAGGGAAATAGATGTACCGGTTCAGGAAGAGCAACATTGCCGCCAAAACATCGCGGAGCACACGGCTGAACATGGTCTGTGACATCCCACCAGCAGTCGCCACAGTATGTTGGAAGGTACCAGTGGCAAAGAAGTGTAGGGCTGCCATCACCTTCACCTTGGGGGTCAGTGCTGTAGGATACGGCCGGCCAGGCTGCAAATGTGGGGACAACTGCACTGCCAAATCCTCAATCAGCTGCCTGGTGAAGCGGTACCGTCGGATGCTGTCCCGTTCCACCATCGTTGCCAGGTCTGGGAATGGCCGATGGACAGCAGGAGCCCTGCAGTGCAGAGGAGAAGTAAGCAAGATTGTCAGTCACCCCACATATGCGGCATTGAACACACTCAAGATCCCAACATACATCATTATGAGGCACAACTACATGAAGTGTGCAGTACCGGAAGGACATGTATGGTACATACATGGCCAACATCTGTCAACACGGTCCAACAGGTGGCATCAATTAGTCCCAGGTTGGCCCATTGGATATCATGAGGCCGTGTCACAGTTCCCATCTCCTGCTGCCATGTCACAATAACCCCCCACAGTGACATGTGAGGACAGATGTGCCCCAGGCACCACAGCTCTACGACAGGTACATTCCCAGGGACCCTGTAATGCCACATGGACACTGGCATTACATGGAGTATCATGTATACACCACAGCAAAACAACCATGACCCCCACAGGTAGTGGCCCCACTTGCCACGGCAGGACAGACATGGACGTCTGTGACACACACGCACAAAATCAGAGTCCATGCACACACAACGTGGATGTGGAGACTGTCTCCCATTGTGCACATGAAATCAGAGACATTGTAAACACTACATGCACAAAGACTGTGGAGGACCATCACTATTGTGCCACTGGGACACCCTGGCTCAAACATACCGTCCCACATGGGACTCACGGGGTATGTGACATGACATACACACACACCACTGTGAAATGTGACCATGGCACATGCACAGATATGAACAGTTGCACATCACAGTGGTCATGTACACGTAACACCCAGGATCCTGTCCCCATGAACACGTGCACAGCCTGGGGGTGGCTGCCCACAGGTGACACCCACAGGACAACATGTACACCAACATACACACAATAGGAAATGCATCCTTACATGCCTTATGATAAAGTTTGGACAGGCTGTCGTGATGTAGGTGTGCCCCTCACTCCCTGGGAGCTATCTGTGGCTGGCATATGTCCATCTGAGACAGGCATGCTGACATATGCCAGTCACATGTACAGTGATGCGTTGTACCGCAATGGACCGATCGGTGCCTCCGGCCGGCCCATTGCATTCAATGTGTGCGGGCACGCGTTGTACCCCTGTGCGCGTTGAACCTCAATGGACTGATCGGTGCCTCCGGCCGGCCCATTGCATTCAATGTGTGCGGGTACGCGTTGTACCCCTGTGCGCGTTGTACCGCAATGGACCGATCGGTGCCTCCGGCCGGCCCATTGCATTCAATGTGTGCGGGAACGCGTTGTACCCCTGTGCGCGTTGTACCGCAATGGACCGATCGGTGCCTCCGGCCGGCCCATTGCATTCAATGTGTGCGGGTACGCGTTGTACCCCTGTGCGCGTTGTACCGCAATGGACCGATCGGTGCCTCCGGCCGGCCCATTGCATTCAATGTGTGCGGGCACGCGTTGTACCCCTGTGCGCGTTGTACCGCAATGGACCGATCGGTGCCTCCGGCCGGCCCATTGCATTCAATGTGTGCGGGTACGCGTTGTACCCCTGTGCGCGTTGTACCGCAATGGACCGATCGGTGCCTCCGGCCGGCCCATTGCATTCAATGTGTGCGGGTACGCGTTGTACCCCTGTGCGCGTTGTACCGCAATGGACCGATCGGTGCCTCCGGCCGGCCCATTGCATTCAATGTGTGCGGGTACGCGTTGTACCCCTGTGCGCGTTGTACCGCAATGGACCGATCGGTGCGCACCCATTGAAAATGGGCTTGCCTGGCAACGGACGCGTTTCGAATTTCGAACGAGTCGGTTGCTGGAAATTCAGTTGGTCACCCACAACAATGTTGCAAAATCATGTATGCCATGAAGTTGAGGATTTGAAGGATGCTGTGGGCGTGTTTTGGTGCTGCTATTCCATGGATTGGCCAGATTCAGAAGATGCAAACGACTTGGACCTATCACTTTGGACACAAGGGACAGTATCTGCCTCTCCAGCACATATATATTGCTGGCTGTTCCCCTGAGAGCTCACTTGCCTGCACTACATGCTCCAGGACGACATCTGCCACTGCACTGCTGCTGTCTCTGCCCCTCTGGACCCTGCAATGGCACGTACTGTGGAGAGAGCCCCAGCCTTCAGCCTTGAAGAGAACCAGGCCCTGCTGGACAGCCTACTTCCACAGTACAGCAAGCTGTATGGGACACCAGGGGAGCAGGTGAGTGTTCTGTGCACTGCCTTTCTGAATGTGCATTTTGTGTGACTAGCAAGGCTGAGAGTCTGCACGCCACTGGCTAGCAGGCTCACTGAGTAGTTGTCACCCCCATAGTGTGTAGTGACTTGCACTGGACAGGTATGGTGCAGTGACAGTGCATTTGAACATGGTTTTACTTCCCATGCAATGATACCATGTAGTGACGTCTGGCAAACTGTCCATGGTCAGCTTTGCACTGCCTGTGTACATCATGTGCCCCTGTGATTGAGACATGTATATACAACTGTGTCATGCACGGATATGTTGCATGTGTGGTAATGGCCTTTTCACTTTGTCATCCTGACAGGTTAATGCCCATCGGAAGCAGGAAATCTGGAAGGACATCATCCGGGCTGTCCGGTCCGTGGGGGTCTACAAGCGCCGGATCCGCAACTGCCAGAAGAGGTGGCAGGACCTTCGGGGCTGGACCCGGAGGATTGCACGGGTCCAGCTGAAGCTGTCGCCTCCTCGCAGGAGGGGCGGAACACGGACCCTGACCCCCACATGCTCCAGATCCTGGCGGTGGTCTTTCCAGACCTGGATGGGCAGCTGAAGGCCAGACAGCAGCAAGGAGGGGGTGAGTCAAAGACTGCACTGTGAACTCTGTATTACATGCTTTGTGCCCTCCTCTGGCCTGGTTCAACTGCCACAGTGCAGCAGTCATGTTGTCCAGGAGCCATGTCCCTCTATTGTGCACTGCCCACTGCTCATCTGATACCCAGGTGTGGCCCTTACATTCAGGGAATTGTGTCACTTGGGACTGTGTCCTTGCAGTTTGCTTCACTAAAGGTGGGGGACAGCATCTGTTTCCCTAACTCTGTTGTGGGCATCATGGGTGGGTCCATTGTTCACACAACGCCTGGGTTTGGACATGTGATCTGCGTGTTGCTTTGATATGCGGTCCACTTGCTGAGCTGAGCCACCACATGTGCCTGGGGTATGTGGCACACGCCCATGCAGCGGGTGGGAACAATGTTTGGGCCCCAGGAGTGTGCAGATTACGTGTGTCACACATACATAGCCAGCTATCCACTGTCCAGGGCACATCCCTCATTGATGTGGAGCAGGACAGTCATGCCTACTCCAGGCCATGCAATGCACTCTGTACTCCCACTCCCGTGTATCAGCTGACACATTGTGCACAGTGATTTGACCCCTCAGGTGTCTGCCTCTGTGTCAGTGTGCTGTGGATTAGTTGCCAGGACTGCTGGGGTGTTTCTTGGTAGGGGCTCAGCATGCCCCTGGAGATGTGACCATAGGAGACGATACTTGTGTGTCACATAGGTGTTTGATCAGCTGCCCGTGCAGACTGGGGTATGCGAATGTGAAGTTCAGGCAGCTGTTCCCCATTCACAGCAAATTGTGAGGGGCTCAGGTTCCGAGGGTAGTGTCACAGGTCTCCCATATGTCCAATAGGTGTGACCTGGACAGATGAGGGTTAAGATGATGTGTTGTGTGGGGGATGTACATGTGCACTTGTGCAGCTCCAGGACTTGCATTCCCCATGACCTACTATTGTGACACAGTGCATAGTGTTGTTGTCTGGCTGCCAAGTCATACATCACTGAGACAGTGATGTATGACTTAGCAGTCATGCCTCTGCCATGGCATGTGTCAACTTATTGGTGGTCCTGCAGGGGAGTGACATGTGCTACATGCACACCATAGTGGCGCTGGCTATCAGGACATGGGTGCATCATGGTGTCTGTCGCTGGTATGCATCACATGCATTTCCTATTTGACTCTGGGCATCCCTTTCATCCGGAAACCTGTACTGACTCAGTGGCAAGAGCTGTGATGTGTCCACACCGTGTCCTCTGCACTGTCCAACTACTGTGTACTTGGTGCATGTGTCCACACTGGGGTGTTGCAATCCAACAGACACCAGACAGATGGGTGTAAGGCCATGTGGGATGTGAGTGCCATGCTTGGCATCAGACTGACAATTGGCTTCTCCTGTTCAGTTAGGGCACTTTTAGCAATGTACAACTAATGATGCCAGGGCTTGCTCTGTAATGTGCTGTGCTCACAGTGGTGTGTGCGTTTGGTGCAGGTGACTGATGCCTGTCTGTTTCCCCATTGTTTGCAGATACATCCACGGCCACGGAAGGGGACAGCTCCACGGACCAGGAGGAGCCAGAGAGCCAGACTGGGTCAGCAGCCGAGGAGTGGTCGGAGGGACCCAGTGGCACGGAGGGCGAGGGGAGCCACACCGAGGAGTCCTCAGCACCATCCACCTCAGCTGAGGACCAGAGCAACTCGGAGGATGACTCCCTTGTGGAGGCGGGTGTCAGCAGCCACCACACCCCAGCTAGTGTTGCTGTCCCCGCCACCACCAGCACCACCACCGCCCTCCCATCGGCTCCCATTCCCAAGGTCCGTGGAGGCTCCCATGTTCGGGAGCGTGTCTCCTTTGGGCCAGGCACCGCACCCCCTGCCCCTGTGTCCCCTGCTGCCCTGAGTGAGGAGTCTGTGTACCTCCTTCGCCAGCTCCATGTAGGGCAGACAGCCATGCTGAGTGTCCTCCATGCGCACACCGCACTGTTGACTCAGCTGGTGTCGTTCATGGAGGGCATCTCATCGGGCATGTCTGACCTACAGAGGGGCAACAGGTCCATGGACTCCTCCCTGACGGCAGCAGTGTCCCTCCTCAGACAGTCCCTCACCCCTCCTGCCTCTGCTCCATCCACACTCCCCAGCACCTTACCCGTCCCAAGCACACACACACCGTCACAGGCACACACCAGCACACACACATCCAGCACACAGACACACACGCCACAAACTAAACGCACACGCACGCACAGTCAGGGGACTGAAACCAGACTCACAGGGGATGGGGCCCTGGTACACACACACGCATCCACAGGCACTGCACAGTCCTCAGTTGCCTCTCCCTCCAAAGCACCCTCCCTTGCCTCACCTGCAACCCCAAAGACCCAGCGCCTCTTCCTCAGTGACCTCGGCCTCTTCCCCTCCGATCCAGCTGCCCCAGCATCCAGGGGGAAGAGGAAGCCCCCACACGGAGCAGAGTGCCCCTCGCCCCCGGACACCCTTTCCCAGGCGCAGACAGACTGAGGCCCCCACCCGCAAGTCCCCCGGAGTGCTAAGAGCAAGACCCCGCCGCCGCCCTGCAGCTCAAGCACCAGGTCTCCTTCCTCCATCCCTCAGGCCCCCACTCCACAGGTGCCCCCACCACACCCTGCCCCAGGTTCCCCCACCCACAGATATACCATCCCCAAGAGGCTCCGGCCTTCTCCCCTGCCACTTGCTCTCCCGGCACCACACCCCCGCTGCGCTTGTCTGTGCCACTGATGTGGTGAGGGTGTCCTCCCCCTCTGTCCAGCCCACCTTGCCTGTTCCCCATTCTCCTCCCCTGGTGGTAGGCACTGCAGTGGAGTCCACTACCACCCTGTCTGACTTGGGCACTGCAGTGGCGGACCTGTCCACTCCATCTGCAGGGTCCACTGCAGTCGTGCCGGCACCCACAACATCTGAGCCATGCCCCCAGTTGTGCCGGCACACACCATGTCAGACACCTCCACTGCAGTTGTCAGTGGCTCTTCAGCACCCACCACCCCTTCCCTGCTTCCTCCTGGTGAGCCCTGATCCTGTCCCTGCGGTGCCTGGCCTACTCCCCCGGTTGCCCCTCCTAGTGGATTGTCCCTGGTTTTGTGCAGGCATGTGTAGGGTGGCATCTGCCACTGTCACCCACTTGTGACTTTGTTGATGGACTGGCCATTGGCCTTTGTTTATGTTCTACCGGACTTCTACTTTTAATGCCACATATGCTGAATAAAGCAACTTTCTGTTCTCTAGTGCTTTTGCTTCTGATGTACATGATGTTGATGATGCTAACAATGCCCTTGCTGCAGTGATGGTGATATTTGGTCTCATGATAATGAAGTGTTACTGTGCAGGAACCCATGTGGTCCAGGGGAATGTGTCCTATCCTGTGGTGTATCCATGTCATCCATAGCAGCATCTGAGGGTGTCATGTGTTCAGTATTTGGCAATGGGATTTCCTACTTAGATTGGCAATTTCACATCTGTGGCTTCCACCCCTGCACATCTGTTGTACCTGCCATTGTTCTATTCGTCTACTTCCCTGACCGTGTGGCCATCTCCAGTGAACATGCAGGTTTGGGCATCAATGGGGAAGGACTCATCTGTGTTGTCAGTGCAACATTGCTATATAAGTGTGTTGGATCTGTGCTGATGATTCCGTTGGCACTTCCATGACCAGGCTGATGGGACGGGTGCCCTCATTTGGTGCTAATTGTTGATTGTGTGTCCCATTGCTGCCATGGTATGGTACCTGTTCGCCTCACATCTGCAGTCTCCACAGGGTATCTGCATGTGTGTGCCCATTGGTGCAAATATGTGGGTCTGCATTCGGATGGTCACTTCTGTCATTGTGTCATTGATGATTGTTGACGGTGTCAGCCCCCATGGGTGTTGTTTGTCTGCACATGGCCAAAGTTATGTCTTATTTGCACTGCAGGATTTGGCTCCCCCAATTTATGTTGCAATGGGACACATACACTACTTTGCCACTGATGTGTTTGTTGTTCTGTGACCAGGAATCATCCATGCAGTTTGGCAGTTGCATCTCTTACTTTGTCAACACTTACCTTTTGGTCACTGTGATGATGGGGGTTTGGACCCCATTGCCACAATGTTCAAAATGTGCTGCAGCTATGGACCCCACACTTGCCTTTTGGTCACTGTGATGATGGGGGTTTGGACCCCATTGCCACAATGTTCAAAATGTGCTGCAGCTATGGACCCCACACTTACCTTTTGGTCACTGTGATGATGGGGGTTTGGACCCCATTGCCACAATGTTCAAAATGTGCTGCAGCTATGGACCCCACACTTGCCTTTTGGTCACTGTGATGATGGGGGTTTGGACCCCATTGCCACAATGGTCATGGCCTGCTTGCGTTGTGTGTGCCACACACATATTTGTGTGGCACATGTGCTAGGGGGTCACATTGTATGTTCGAAGTCATGTTCGGTGTTGTAGGCATTTGACACAGTCTACACACGCTTGTCATGGTGTTGGGGGATGTCTTCTTCTTGCATTCCCTAGGTTGTGGTGTGCTGGTTGTGTCATGCATTGTCCATCCTATGGGTGGGGGTGGTAGTGGTGGTAGGCATCCTGCCCCCCTGGGTGAGGGTGGTAGTAGTGGTAGGCATCCAGCCCCCCTGGGTGAGGGTGGTAGTAGTGGTAGGCATCCTGCCCCCCTGGCTAAGGGTGGTAGTAGTGGTAGGCATCCTGCCCCCTGGGTGAGGGTGGTAGTAGTGGTAGGCATCCTGCCCCCTGGCTAAGGGTGGTAGTAGTGGTAGTAGTGGTAGGCATCCTGCCCCCTGGGTGAGGGTGGTAGTAGTGGTAGGCATCCTGCCCCCCTGGCTGAGGGTGGTAGTAGTGGTAGGCATCCTGCCCCCCTGGGTGAGGGTGGTAGTAGTGGTAGGCATCCTGCCCCCCTGGCTAAGGGTGGTAGTAGTGGTAGGCATCCTGCCCCCTGGGTGAGGGTGGTAGTAGTGGTAGGCATCCTGCCCCCTGGCTAAGGGTGGTAGTAGTGGTAGGCATCCTGCCCCCCTGGGTGAGGGTGGTACTAGTGGTAGGCATCCAGCCCACCCTGGGTGAGGGTGGTAGTAGTGGTAGGCATCCAGCCCCCCTGGGTGAGGGTGGTAGTAGTGGTAGGCATCCTGCCCCCCTGGGTGAGGGTGGTAGTAGTGGTAGGCATCCTGCCCCCCTGGCTAAGGGTGGTAGTAGTGGTAGGCATCCTGCCCCCCTGGGTGAGGGTGGTAGTAGTGGTAGGCATCCTGCCCCCCTGGCTAAGGGTGGTAGTAGTGGTAGGCATCCTGCCCCCCTGGGTGAGGGTGGTACTATTGGTGGGCATCCTGCCCCCTGGGTGAGGGTGGTACTAGTGGTAGGCATCCAGCCCACCCTGGGTGAGGGTGGTAGTAGTGGTAGGCATCCAGCCCCCCTGGGTGAGGGTGGTAGTAGTGGTAGGCATCCTGCCCCCCTGGGTGAGGATGGTAGTAGTGGTAGGCATCCTGCCCCCCTGGGTGAGGGTGGTACTAGTGGTAGGCATCCTGCCCCCCTGGGTGAGGGTGGTACTAGTGGTAGGCATCCAGCCCACCCTGGGTGAGGGTGGTAGTAGTGGTAGGCATCCAGCCCCCCTGGGTGAGGGTGGTAGTAGTGGTAGGCATCCTGCCCCCTGGGTGAGGGTGGTAGTAGTGGTAGGCATCCTGACCCCCTGGGTGAGGGTGGTACTAGTGGTAGGCATCCTGCCCCCCTGGCTGAGGGTGGTACTAGTGGTAGGCATCCAGCCCACCCTGGGTGAGGGTGGTAGTAGTGGTAGGCATCCAGCCCCCTGGGTGAGGGTGGTAGTAGTGGTAGGCATCCTGCCCCCCTGGGTGAGGGTGGTAGTAGTGGTAGGCATCCTGCCCCCCTGGCTAAGGGTGGTAGTAGTGGTAGGCATCCTGCCCCCCTGGGTGAGGGTGGTAGTAGTGGTAGGCATCCTGCCCCCTGGCTAAGGGTGGTAGTAGTGGTAGGCATCCTGCCCCCCTGGGTGAGGGTGGTAGTAGTGGTAGGCATCCTGCCCCCCTGGCTAAGGGTGGTAGTAGTGGTAGGCATCCTGCCCCCCTGGGTGAGGGTGGTACTAGTGGTAGGCATCCAGCCCACCCTGGGTGAGGGTGGTAGTAGTGGTAGGCATCCAGCCCCCCTGGGTGAGGGTGGTAGTAGTGGTAGGCATCCTGCCCCCTGGCTAAGGGTGGTAGTAGTGGTAGGCATCCTGCCCCCCTGGGTGAGGGTGGTAGTAGTGGTAGGCATCCTGCCCCCTGGCTAAGGGTGGTAGTAGTGGTAGGCATCCTGCCCCCTTGGTGAGGGTGGTACTAGTGGTAGGCATCCAGCCCACCCTGGGTGAGGGTGGTAGTAGTGGTAGGCATCCAGCCCCCTGGGTGAGGGTGGTAGTAGTGGTAGGCATCCTGCCCCCCTGGCTGAGGGTGGTAGTAGTGGTAGGCATCCAGCCCCCCTGGGTAAGGGTGGTAGTGGTGGTAGGCATCCTGCCCCCTGGGTAGGGGTGGTGGTGCGCATTCAGGCCCCTGTGTGCATATGTGGCATTGGTGATGGGCATCCCGCCCCTATGGTGCTGCTGTTGCTGGTGTAAGTATATTCTGCATCCCTGTGTGTGTGTGTGATGTGTCGTGTACGTGTTGTATGTGTTTTGTGGTTGGTGTCTAGCTTACCTTCTGCGCCGTACGCGTCCGTGCCTGTTCCGGTAGTATATGTAGAATATTGGTATGATCGGGACGAAGGGATTCATTGTTGGTTCGTGTCGTTCGTCCTTCTCGTTGCTTCGCGTCGTCCTCGTCGCTTCGCCTCGTCCTCGTCGCTTCGCCTCGTCCTCGTCGCTTCACGTCGTCCTCGTCGCTGCCGTGTTCGTCTCGGAGCCGTGGATCGTGTTGTGGCACGAATCGGAGCTTATGTGCGCCTCTCCCGGATGCTTTGACGTGCCGTGCGTAGCGACGGGTTCGGCGCGTACGGAAAGCGCATCGTACTTGTCCGGCCGGACGGGGCTGCATTTTTCCTTCCGTGCGACTCGATTCGGCGTTTCCGGATTCGCCTCGGTCGGAGAACGGGACCTGGTTTGGGTGAGTACGGCTCGGCCGGATTCTTTGCTGTTGTGCGCATCGTACTTGCTCGTTCGGTGTGCTGTACGGATCGGTCGGGAAACAGGCTTTCGCATGGCTTTTTTCCCGACCGAATGGTATTGGGTGCGCCTCCGACCGAGATCGGAATCGGCCCCTTAGTATACATTTGGGTGAATGGATGGGGTGTTGATTTAAAACTTCCATCCATCATTCAATTTTCACAATTCTAAAGCGTAACTGTAATATGAATGGTACTGAAAATTATTATGCGTTTGAGAGGGTTTTCATTATCATATAGTAGGAAAGGTTGTTGGCTGAAGATTTTAATAAGTTCAGGAGGAATATTTGAGTAGGTTCTGGGGGTTACTCTCGCGGGATTACTCTCCTGTTTTTTTCTTTCTATCATTCTTCTCAAATTGGGGATTGTGGGCATACTACTCGCAAGATGCATGGGTATGTTCTGGGCTACCTCCCTCAAAACAGAGCCACAGGGTTCATTGGAGGTGGCAGCTAGAGTTTTAATATGCTGTACGTTTTCTCTAACCTCAGTCTCTGTTTCAGAGGCAGAGTGGTTATGTTCTGTGGCTCTTTCAACCATATTATCAAGGGTAATCGCTCTACCTTTGCAACGGGATGAGAAATATTCAACACAATTCCAATAACTCCTGGGCTCAGTTAATCTCTCCTTATAATAAAAGTAACCATTGTATATCAGAAGTTAGTTTCCGCAGCGTGACAGCACATAAGCAGTAAAATGTTTTGTAAAGGTTCTACATTCGTTTTCTGGAACTTCTGCTACATATATGGTTGCAAAAAAATGTTTATTAGTTTCAAACATCTGTTTGGAATTAAATGTCATAGTTTATTTGCTGGGAAAAAAATGGTTTCCTGAACCTTAAAGAAAAGTGTTTTCGAGTTTTTTTCTTACGAATAGTAATTACCTTTTTTGTAATGAAGGTTTGGTCTGTTCTGTTGGATTTCTTTTTTAAGGTTGATTTGTGATTTTGGTTCTTCTAGTTGAAATGGTTTCTTCAGATTCTGTTATGAGTTAAGGATGGAAAAATAATGTTTATTTTTTAACATTGTGTTAGGTAAAAAACTTGTTTTCCTTTTGTGCTGCAAAAATGTTTTTTTGGTTAGTCAGTTCCTGTGGGATTGAATATTTATGTTAAATTTATGGTATTTAATATTGGAATTGGTTTTACCTGTGACAGTTTTCCTTAAAGTTGTTGTATGCTGCTTTTTCACAGTTTTTTCTTTGTCGTGGAGTTGTTTTTCAAGTAAATGAGGGAAAAAATATATGAATGGTATGTTAATATGACATTTAAAAATGTGTATTTCAAGTTTTTATATATGTTTTATGGTTGTTGGAAAACACGTAAATCTGCCCTCCAGCCACTGTCTAGCACCTTCCCTGAGATAAGTACTTGGCGGAGTTAGAATAGTAATTTTTCCCCCAGCCACTGCCCAGCACCTTCCCTGAGGTAAGTACTTGGCGGAGTTAGAATAGCAAATTTACCCCCCCAACCACTGCCCAGCACTTTCCCCGAGGTAAGTACTTGGTGGAGTTAGAATGATAATTTTGCCCCCCAGCCACTGTCCAGCACTTTCCCTGAGGTAAGTACTTGGCAAAGTTAGAATAGTAATTTTTCCCCCCAGCCATTGTCCAGCACCGTCCCCTAGGAAAGTACTTGACGGAGTTTAAATAGTAATTTTGCCCCCCAGCCACTGTCCAGCACTTTTCCTGAGGTAAGTACTTGGTGGAGTTAAAATAGTAAATCTGCCCCCAGCCACTGTCCAGCACCTTCCCTGAGATAGGTAACTGGTGGAGTTAGAATAATAAAATTGCCCCCCCAGCCACTGTCCAGCACCTCCCCCGATGTAAGTATTTCGCGGCATTAGAATAGTAAATTTTCCCCCCAGTCTCTCCCAGCACCTTCCCTAAGGTAAGTACTCGGCGGAGTTAGATTAGAAAATCTGTCCTCCCCAACCACTGTCCAGCACTTTTCCTGAGGTCACACTTATTGGAGTGGGAGAAGTAATAGGTCAACCCAGTTATATAGAAAATTATCTTTTTTTATTACATTGCATGCAGTGTTACAGTTATGGCAACTTTCTACACGTTGGCAAATCAAAATGTTCCTACAGGTGGTAGACTCCGTAGCTAATAAATTCTGAATGTAATAAAAACATTTTATTAATTTTCTTTAGTTTTAATGTGTATTTGTCCTTTACCATGTACTAACATTAATCATTATACTTACTGTGAAAGCCAGATGGCAGTGTTTTGAATAGTGTCTCTGTAGTAGTCCTGCTTTCTCTCGTGCAAGTGGTTACTTCGAAAGGCAGTGTACCACTGATCACAACATGGCGGATGCTTGTTTTTAGTTTAGTAAGTGTTAACTATAATTTTAGGTAAAATAAGTGCTGTAATCTGTGGTTTTATGTGTTCAAATACGAGACTAAAACTATAATTATATTGTAAGTGTTTTTATATATCCATGGATTTTAAAGTGAAAACATGCTGCTAGTGAGATTTTTACATTTCTCTTTTCAATTGCGCACTCTGTGGGGTAATTTGACCAGCGTCTTAACAAACCATGTGGTCATTTGAAATACAGAGACACTTACCCGTGATCAAGGCTCAGTCAGAGCAGAAACGCGTTGGGACAGTTTCTACCTGAGCGTATCTCTTTAGGCAACAAAGCGCTTGAAATTACTTTCAGCAGGAGTCGGTGCAACTCTTTCCAGGAGAGAAGGAGTGTGTTTGGACATTTATATATGATTTAATGATCATTCTAGACTCCAAACGTGTCAGTTCTTGTCCCCTGTTTCCACCTTTCTCTCAAGGCCCTATTCTAATTAGGACACAAAAGGACAATAAGCTGGTATTCTTGTTGTGAAAGGTCTTAAAATGTCTTGCTATGGGGTACTTTGTGTTCTATTTCATGATAGCTCGAAAGTGCTCTATAATCCTCTTTTTTGCCTTATGAATTGTACTGCCGATGTAATATTTATCACACGGGCATTTCAACGCATAAATGGCGTAGTCAGAATTACATGTCAGGTGTTTCGTTATGCGAAATGGTCTCATTGAATCGGATAGCAGTAACTGAATTTACATGCCTTACAGCTCCTACCTCTATAAAAAACCTTGAACAGGATTTCTTTCATTTTCTTGTTGGACTGTACTCTGGCATAGTGTGTCTTTAAGGGATTTTGCTGTTCTAAATGTTATCTGAGGATTCAAGTCTGTGTTGGGCTATATCTGGGTCAGTTTTTGGCACGCCAGCGGAGTGAATGAGCCTTCGGAGAATGCTGAAAAGCCTTTCGCTACAGTGCCGGGTAAGCATGTGTTTTGCGCTAGTGGTGTATGATCTTACCGGGTGACTTTTCCCGGTTCGGTGGGGCACACAGATCCAACTGAAAGTCCGCGGACGGCAGACTTTCTAACGGAGCAGCCAGCTGGGGGCCTTATTGTAGCGCGCTACAATTGAATTTCACTGATTATGGCTACAGCTAGAAACATTAAGAGACATGAGGCAGCAAGCAAAATGTTTGAAAAAGAAACTACTCATTCAAACAGTCATACAATAACCAACCAGGCTAGTAAAGACATCCAGGATAAAAAAACAACTATGGGATCGCTTGTGGAAAGCCCTCAAACAAGAACAGGCAAAATGGTGGGAAGCAATCACACTTCAAAAATATATCGATTGGGTGAGCATTTCCAGAGGTCTGAGAATCTTCATCACCCCAACATTTAACAATCCGGACCCTGAGATGGTAGAAGAATGGGCAGCAAACAATCACAACTGCTCTACCATCATGTAAGGGCTGCTGGTGAAATATGCCTGAAGAGACGTGGATCGACTGGGAGCAGAAATTGAAGAAATAACACAGAAGGTGAAAGACCTTTGTAGTCAAGAGGAATTTGAGAGAGACATGGCCAAACTAGAGATGAGACTTGAAAAAGTCGAAGAAGATATAAAGCCAAAAAACAGCGCAAATTTCAAAGAGACCTGGTTGGTTTACAAAAGGGGACAGATTTTAACTTTTGCGAAAAAATTTGACCATCTGCAGAAAGCAACCCATAGCAAAACCATTCCAGAACAGGGAAGCAAATTGAAAAATGGATCATACCAAACAGCCCACTGCCACCACCTCTGCCCAGTCAGATATGGGTGAAAGTGACAACTGCGAAAGCGATATTTCAGTAGTATTAGATACTTCTGCAGTAAAAGACAGAATTTTAAAAGAGTTTAACTTAATGGCACAGGGAGGATTCACAACCCAAACCAACAGAGGAGCGCAAGGCTACAGAAATCGCGGAAGAGGAGGCAAAGGAGGAAACAAAGAAAAAACAAAGACACAAGACAGCACAGAAAGCCCAGTGGGAGTACAGGCAAGGGGGCAAAAATCAGCCAAATAATGGATGAAAGAACGGTAGTCAACCTTTCCAATATAACTCTTACCAAACCACAAGTTGAAGTATCATCCTTAGGCTTGTCGTTTTGCCCTACAAACTTCTTTGATTACACTCAAAGCTGAATTGATTTGTTTCACTTCACACGTAAATTAAAATTGAAGAAATGGTTTGCCATGAAAAGCCCGGTTAAGGAGTATGATACTCATGACAAACTGGTCAATTTAAGAATTGGTGATATTGATTTGTTATATACCCTCAATGAATTGGAGGGAAACAGTGATTTTATTCCTGATCCTTATTTGAACCTGGCTAATGAAGACATATATTTTGATCTAAGTTGGAACAGTGGCTTCAAGCCCAAATCGATTTTCTTACCGCAAATAGTGAATGAGGCCACTGACATCTTTGAAAAGGGGGTGATTGGGGAGTTGAAGAAAATACATGCTAAGAAGACATTCTTTAGGAACAACTTGAACCACTCCCAATGCAAAGCTATTAAGGAATTGAAAAATAATACTGGCATAGTGATAAAGAAATCGGACAAGGGAGGGAATGTGGTAATACTCCCTAGAGAAATGTATGTTAACGAGGGCCTCAAGCAACTGTGTGACTCTGATAAATATGAACTCACAACCAGAACCAAATATGAGGAAGCCAATAAAAAAAGTATCAAGAACAGTTAGTTGAAATGGAGGGATAGAAACCTTATAGAGTGGGATGAATATCAGTTTTTGGTTTGCAAATTCCCTAAACTTCTGGCTCTATATCTCCTCCCAAAACTACATAAAGACAGCCAAAATCCACCAGGTAGACCCAGTCCTGCCAAGTACCAAGCATCAGGCGTTAGACTAACGCATTTTAGTGTGGTGGTCCGCATCACCGCACTGAAATGCAAAGTCACGCATTTATAAGGCCTCAGTGAACCTGTCAAGCTGGCGCGCTATTATTAGCATTGAGCAAAGCAGCATGTAGCGCGCTGCTCTGGCAGCCAGCCTGACAGGGACTCTGACTGCTGCAGGCCCAGGGACTGGTAACGTGGTTCAGCTGCGCAGGCTCCATTCGGCATTCACATGACACGATTGTTGGGGAGAGTGCAACAATGTGTCCCATATTTAACCAATGCCGAGACAGGGCGGGCCGCCCGTGGCATAATGCCGGCAGGCGCAGGTATCAGGTAGTTTGTTAAAGTTTGGCTTCAGTGGAGCTCGCCGCTGCTGGCACCGATAACCATTATGGTGCGTGCAGCCTGCAGCGTCTCATCAAGGTGCTGCTCGAGTCCTGACCAGAGTTGACCAAGGCCGCTGCAGTGCGAGAGAGAGAGTTCACTGGTGCCTGCAGCCTCCCATCATGATGCCACGCAAGTCCGGACCCGACCACGGCCGTGGCTGCCAGAGTAGAGTTTGGGGCCTGCAGCCTCTCATGACGCTGGGCTGCTGGCCGCTCTGCCAAGCTGCCCTTGTCTAGTGTCAGGTAATGTAAATCCCACTTATATTTAATTTTAGACCCTCGTGATCGTCACTGCTGACATTCTGCTCTGCGACTCGTCTCCCTAAGTAATGTGCTCGGCTGCAGGACTTTAAGGGCCAGATGTACGACCCTTTAATTTAGCGCCTCGCAATTTGCGACACATTGCGAGTCGCAAATTGCGAGGCGCTAAATGAAATGTACAACAGTGTGTTTACACTGTTTTGCGATTCCCAATGGGGTTGCAAATTGCGAGTCTCATTACTATTAATGAGCCTCTCGCAATTTGCGAGCCCATTGTGAATGCCAGCCCTCCCAGGGATGGTGGCCTGCTGGGCTCAGCAGACCACCATGTCTGGGACTGCAAAATGAAACGTTTCGTTTTATTTTTAAGTGAAGTCAGTGGTCCCTGGGACCACTGCCTGCCCTTAAAAAATTATTTCGCATGCATTTGCAAAGGGGAAGGGGTCCCATGGGGACCCCTTCCCCTTTGCAAATGCATTACCACCTACTTGAAGTAGGTGGTAATTGCGAGAGTTTTGCAACTGCGATTGCGGTCGCAAAACATTAGTACATTGTTTTGAGACTCGCTATTTGGAAGGGAACGCCCCTTCCAAATAGCGAGTCGCAAAACCTATTTAGCGAGTCGCAAAAAAATTGCGACTCGCTAAATAGGCTATGTACATGGCCCAATATGTTTTTACATGCGCAAACAGGTACGCAAACCCGTTTGCGCATGCAAAAACGGGTCGTACATCTGGCCCTACGTTTTCAAATTGGTCTTGATGCAGCGCGGGCTCGTCCTTGCCAATCTCACCTGATAGGGCAATAAACAATGTGACCTCTTCATCAGCGAGTAAAATGTTCATGTCTGGCTACTCCTTCGCTGTTATTGGTGCGAAATGAAATGCAAACGCCTGATTGTGATGTTTGTGACAACACTTCGTAAATACTTACTTAGCTGCATTCCTCACAATTTAACTTGCTGCGTCGTTGAAAATTAACTTAAATCAAATGAAAGCCGAAGAGTTTTGTTTGTATAAAGAAAGCAGTTGGCTCCAGGCTGCTGGGTCACGAGCTCCCTGCTCTAACAGGAGACAGTACAGCATAGCCAGAAGATGGTCCATGTCTGTAAATCTGCATACCCCCAGCATGGGGGAGCCCCACAGCACGTGGGAGCCCCCCAGTAATACAGGAGCCCCATGGCATTCCAAATCCCCAGCTCGCAGAGCCTAACTTTTCATTCCGTTCACAAGGTAAGTGTTTGAAATGAGGAGAGACTCATTCTTTACTTGCACTTCTTCAATTTAACAGAGAATACCTGCACTTTTTATAAGGGTCCAATACTTTTAAAAGGAGAGTACCTACACTTCTTAGTAGCATACTGGTTCGCTGGAATAGTGAACACCAAAATCCTGCCAACTCGGACCCCTGTGTGGTGCCAGAGAAGGGTGCATCTTCGATGCCTCAGAGTCAGTGTTACACGTCATGGATACCCAACAGAAGCGATATAAATCTGTAGAATTCGCGCCAGCATTTGATAGCATAAAACTTTAAATTCTGAAGTCCAGCATAATGCAATAATTCCATTTGACACTAAATGGCAAATAAGCTGTATGCCTCAACAGTATACAAAAAACAGGACTAAATGAAGCACGACTGAATTATGGCGTAATGCTGATAGGGACAACCAAGTCCAAGGTGAGGCTCTGCTTCTACTTGCTGGAATAAGACGGGGGCAATATATTATGAGGCAAGCTGTTTTCGTACTGAAAATAAATGCTAAGCACCAAAGCTGAGACAGAGAGTTGCAGCCACTTCTAGACTACTGGAGCACTGCAAGCAAGCTCTCTTGCGCTCCTGTCCAAGTACATGGGCCAAAGAAGCTCTCTGCCTCAGTGCACTGCAGGGAGGACTTACTTCTGGTAGCAAAGGTGAGTTCAGCAAGAGAGCACTTACTGATCTGTACAATGGGGGCATTTTCTGTGAGACTGTGGGAGTGGGGCTAAGACACTTTTAGAACTTCGCATTTCTCAAAAGGGTCTGATTTTTCATATTTTATGTCTTTCCATGCACTTCATTGCTTGGTTTTAATCATGAGAAAATATCACTTTAAGTGTCACACATTTGGCAGTTGGATGTCACTCATAAGACTGGGACCTTGTAGCACTAAACATACACAAGTCACTATACTCCACTGCACTGACCAGGATTCAATTCTCTGGTTCAGTGCATTTACTAATAGAGGTCCCACATGAAGAGACTTGACAGACTTAAGTTAGTGCCCTTCCATTTCTGGTGCTTTACAGCAGTTTAAAGATCTTCTTAGAGTTTCTTGTTGCTCCAATGGGCGTAATTTCTGATATTTATATGTTTTCGTCGTCTTCATTGCTTGATTTTTGCTCGCGAGAAAGTGTCACTCATAGGCGTTGAATGTCACTCATAATTACACTGAAATTATGAAAATGTCTATACATAAGCAATCAAAAAACCTTGCCAGGTATGTAGACCCATCCTGTCTTCCAGAGGCAGCGCACTTGAAAATACGTCTAGATATATAGACTTCTTCCTCCAGCCCTCTCCTCGTACATTAAAGATACCGGGGATTTTTTAAGGTTGATCACTAATATTACCTGGGAGGATGACTATTATCTTATGTGCCTGGACGTTAACAGTCTGTACGCCTGTATTCCCCATGAATTGGGTATACAAGCGTGCCGTCATTTTTTGAAAGCCAGATCATTATCATTTCTGTTTCACACTGAAATGTTATTAGATATGATGAATATTTGTTTGACTCAAAACTTCTTTGTCTTCAACAAGCAGATCTACAGACAAATACAGGGGACAGCGTTGGGAACCTGATTCTCCCCAAGCTCAGCAGGGTTATATATAGGCTGGTGGGAGGAGCAGGTCTCCAGTTCATTGGAATACTTTGAGAAAAATGTCATCATGTGGGTACGCTACATTGACGACATTTTCTGTATATGGAAGGGGAGCAAAGAGACAGCACAGGCCTTTGTCAATACACTAAACGACAACACACTGAACTTAAGGTTTAATAGCCAAATACACAATACCACAATTGATTTCCTTGATTTGAGGTTGACAGTAAGAGAAAATAGAGTAGAAAGTACTCTATTTAGAAACGAGACGGCAGGAAACAGTTTGCTGCACGCACAGAGCTGCCATCCATGCAATTTAATAAAGAGTATCCCCTCAGGAGAACTACTGAGGGCTAAAAGAAACTGTAGCACTGTAGAAGATTTTGAGAAAGAAAAACTAGTAATGACGGATAGATTTCTAGCTAGAGGTTAATATAGGAAAAGTATCCAAGAAGCCTGTAAGAAAGTGAACAGACACTCAAGACTAGAATTGATGACCCCTAAAGTAAGGGATGTAACGGAGGATAACAACATAAGACTCATTACCCAATTTAGCAGTCGAGCAAGAGATGTCAGACGGGGCATTAAGAAATTCTGGGATGTTTTAAAAACTGACCCAGATATAGCCCAACACATAGATGTGAATTCTCAGATAACATTTAGAACAGCAAAATCCCTTAAAGACACACTATGCCAGAGTACAGTCCAACAAGAAAATGAAAGAAATCCTGTTCAAGGTTTTTATAAATGTGGGAGCTGTAAGGCATGTAAATTCAGCCACACTGTAAAAATTTACTGCTATCCGATTAAATGAGACCATTTCGCATAACGAAACACCTGACATGTAATTCTGACTACGCCATTTATGCGTTGAAATGCCTGTGTGATAAATATTACATCGGCAGTACGATTCATAAGGCAAAAAAGAGGATTCTAGAGCACTTACGAGCAATCACGAAAGAGAACACAAAGTACCTCATAGCAAGACATTTTAAGACCTTTCACAACAAGAATACCAGCTTATTGTCCTTTTGTGTCCTAGTTAAAGTAGGGCCTCGAGAGAGAGAGAGGTGGAAACAGGGGACAAGAACTGAGACGTTTGGAGTCTAGAATGATCATTAAATATCATACCCTTTTTCCATCAGGCCACAACCTGGACGAGGAACTAGCAGTTCACCTTGGGTAGTTAATATGAATACTGTTGAATGTCTAAAGATGATTTGATGATTGCATAGCTTCCTCATGACTCTGGAGAAATTGATAAGTGTTTTTTAATGCATTTACATTTATTTTGTTTATTTTTTATATTTGTTACAGATGATCGAGGTTTTGAAACAACGAAATGCAAGAGAGCTTATTTATCTGACAGAAGGTGCGATTCAAAACACCTCCGATACATGATCCAGTATGAAATCCGGTTATGATTATTTTTGACAATGATAGTACCCATAGGAGTATTTAATATAGGCAGATTGCTCATTGAGCTATCTTGATATATGTCTGTAATTGGTTTATACCCAGGATGGATTGGCCCACTGGGGCAGAATTGTGGGAACATCGTTAGCAGCAGCGGAAGCTTGTCGATAAAGTTACAATTGAACATGATAATGGAGTAAGTGATATTACAGCTGTTAGCTTTCCCAATTGGAAGAGACAATATATATTTATTTGTATTTCCCGTTTATGGTATTAGTCCAATGAGGGGAACTGCACACAAACGTGGGCATTTGTCCTTTATCACATGTTAAGTGGCTTTTTGGGGTTATCACACATGGTTGTGGAGTCGTTCTCCCCATGCCATTAGTTAATGATGTGGAGACTGGCTTCAAAAAGAGGTTTTATCTTCAGCTATCCACAACATTATAAAACATTAAAGGACATTGTTCATGGGATTTAGACTCTTGTCTGTATGACCACCTTTGAATTGATGCGGGCATACAATGAGAACATTAGGTAGGCTGACGGCTGTTAATTTCCCCTTCTGTTTGTAGAATAAAACAAAATGTTTTGCACGACAATCTGATTAATATATAAGCCAAAATGCAATTGCTTTAAAAACTATCTCGGAGAAAGTCTGTTTTCATATGGTTAGTCTGTTGTTTATGTTGATACAAACACACGTGGTGCATTATAAAAATGAAAAAAATGTGTAAGAAAGTGACCTGTGAACAAGGAGCCAGGAGCTCCGAAACGCGTTGAGCCTGATTTAGCCATTCAATAAATCACGCTGGTGGATGAAACTGGGCCGTGTCGTGTCATTTATGGAACACTGGAACACGTGTTTGATGGATATATATATATATATACCACTGACGCCTCTTTAACTTCAGCCACTATAGCTCCCCAATAAGAGAAGGCCCACACTCGAACCCTTGAGAATTTTACATATTATTCATCGTTAGCACTTGAAAACAGTTTTCAAAAGCAGCAGCAGCCTCGTCATGCACCACAGTAAGGAAGTTACTTATTCAAATATTGCAGGCTAGGAAACCGTCCAATAAACTGATAATTTCTTTTTACAGCTCCACTGCTTTTTCCTCTTGCTTGACACAGATCTGTAAGACGCCACAATCATTATTTCCAGTTTCTCAGCAGGCCTGAACAAGAGGATGCCTGCTCTCTGCTGCCATCTCCCTGAAAGATCAGACACCATACTCAGCCAGATTCAACACAATATGCAATGTGAGAGTCTAATCAGGAGCTGGAAGTAAAGTCCAGCTTTACATCTCTCTATGGACCATGTGAGATTGGGGGTAATCGGAAATCCCCCAACATCTGGAGCTGATCCGAGGACACTCCAACTTTGAATTTCTTTCACCATTCTCAAACTGCCCCAATTCAGTGGCGTAGCAAGGCCAGGTGGTACCCAGTGAGGAAAATTACTTGTCACCCCCGGCTTGACAAAATGGCAAAAATATGTGTTTAAAACACATATTTTTGCCATTTTGTCACCCCCCTCAGTGATGACACTTGTCACCCCCCTCAGTGATGACGCTCGGGGCGGCCCGCACCCACCGCACCCCTTCCTACGCCACTGCCCCAATTGTGGATCCAGCTGCTGGAGAATGATGGCCTTCTATACCAAGGCATCTCCCCAACTTTAAGGAGTGGCCTACATTCTGTTGAACCAACTCAGATGGCTAAGTGGAATAATGCATCCACTGCAGAGATCTGTGTTTGACTTTATGGTCACAGCTTCGCTTCAGGTTCAGTGTTGAACCGGCTTTTCGAGCAGTCTGGCTCTGCCAGATCGGCCAGTTTGAAACATGTGTGGATTGACGACCCATGGCACCAAAAAAACAGCCCACAAACTAGCTCTTTCAAGCTGGCCCATCTGGCAGTGCAAAACTGCCCAAAAGGTCAGTCCGCAACTCATCACGTTCAGAACACCCAGCCTTTCATCTTTCCAAGGCTATTGAAGAGGTGTGTTGCAACGGCCAGGGCGGCTTACTCCGAAGCGCAGGGCTCACGGTTCGATCACCAGCGCTGGAGATAGATCAGTTGAGCATCATGTGACTCTGGGCAATAGCTCACTTAATCTCCCTGACGGCCCCCAGTGCCTTGAGACCCTTACGGGTGATTAGTTCGAGCTTTACTAATACCGGGTTTAGTAACATTGAGTTGGATAAAACACACAAATGTTATATAGCACCAGGAAATCCCTAGGGTGAAAGTGGCCTTTACAAATACATTTCAGGCGGTGTTCAACAAGAGATTTCCACACAATAGCCCTTTAGGCTGGCACCTTATATTTATCAGTGCGAACTGCATTGTGGCGAGAGGAATGAATGATGTAGCATGTGCAGGTGTTCAGAACTTTGGGGGCCCCCAAAGTGTGTTTGGCTGGGCATGGTGGGGTCCCAAAATCCTTAAAGTGTTCCTGCTTTTTACCCCTTGCGATCTCACTGCTGTCTCAATGGCCAAATGCTGCTAGGGGAAGGGTGGCCAGGTGACCCCATGTCACCAGGACACCAGTTTTCCAGTCCTGGACTTTCCTTTTATCACTAATTCTTTCAGGTTTGTGAGCGCAGCTAGTGGAGTCAAACCAAGCCTCACCTACCCAGAATGCACCACTTTGTTAAATTAAATCCCGGGCCTGGAAATCTGGTGTCCCACTGACATGAAGTAATCTGATCACCATAAACGCGTGTCACAACAAACAGCTGTAGGCACCCTCCACACTGACCCACTATTATCCCGAACACAACCGTAATTTCATAGTTTTTACCTTTCCCTTTCGGGCACACAATATGTCTTAGCATTTCCTGTTAAGCTCTTCAATAATGTCATTTTTGTTGGCCGGATGTGGCTTTGCGGGAGGGTGGAGCTCCGGTATCAGATTCCCTGCAGCTGAAAATGGGCTGTAAATCAAAATCTGATCAAAACCAGCTGCCTCAGCCTTTCTCACCCAGTGATAACTTTATCTCACATGTCTTTAATTTCGAACTAGCAAATCATGTCCTAATGAAGTGCAAACGCCCTTTTTGTCCACAGAGGGCAAAAGCTACGGTCCAGCCGGGGTCTCCCACTCCGAGTTCATTGCATCATGATTCAGCCAGACATGATCAAGTCTGAAGGATCATTGTGATACTCTAATGAATAGTGCCAAAAATCCTGGCTTGGAACCATTCTGTATAAATCATGTTTCTCTGCACTGGCTTATGTTACATTACATGTTAAATGTCAAATGTTATGTTTTATATGTTTAGTATGCAATGTAGGCTATTTTATGTTATGTAATGTTATGTTATTTAGGGCGGCAACCTTTCCTCTGGGAGCCACAAAGCGTTAGAGACCAGTACATAACCTAGTGGCAGATGGACGAAGCTTTTTCTGTGTTCGCAAAAGGCCCAGCTGGCAGAATCAGGCCATTTGCAACTTTAAAGTATGTAACAACCAAAATTGAGATTCGATAACATATTACCAAATCGCAATTTGTGTTTGCGATTAAATACAGAATCATTATTTAGAAGGAGCTTATTTAGGAATTTGTGACCACTTTTACTGAATTCGTTATTAGTGTTTCTGGTCCCTAGACCTTTGTCCACACAAGAAACTTTAATACTGGGTTGTATTCAATACTTAATTTATAAATGAAGAAAAAAAATGCCTATCACAAAGGTTTTCTTATGAGCCTGTCGCCAGTGCATCTTAATGCCAGGTTTGCTAAATACCAAGGTTGTCTAGTTGTAATTCCACATCATGCCTCTTTCTTCTATCACTCTATACTTTGTCTATTTATCTCACTCACGCAGGTTCTTTTTCATCCCTTTTTAGGTCGAGCCTAGCGTTGCAGCGCATGCGCTGCTCGCTTTCAAGGCATGCTGTATTAGGGTATGTTTTAGAAGTGGAGTGGAAGCCCCGCCCATCTTTTTCATTGGCTGGCGTCATCGTCCATGGTAAATGCTGGCTTCCGATTGATAATGAGGCTTCTTAGCCCCTCCTTGTTACCGCCCTGTCTCCTTTTGTGACCGCCCATCAGGACTGGATGTTTTACTTGCGACGTTACACTATCTCCTTCATTAGTCTGTAAGCACTTTTTTTTTTCCATTCGGCCGCGAAATGCTTGTGTTGTATTGATTCCTGGCCAAGGAAGCACCGACTGTCCACCTATTGCCCCAATGATGAGGCACGGACAGGTTAGTATCTTCGGGGCAATGTGCTGCGTGTCCACTGGGATGGGGCAAGCCTAGCGTCCGTGTTCTGGGGGTGAAGAAATGCGGATGGAAGAGCGAGGGCAATGGACTCTAGACGAAGGCAGGCTTTGGGGGTAAGGATAGGTGGGGGTGGGTTATGTGAGACCTTCCTTCTCATGCGTTGTTGGTTATGTTTACTCCCTGGGCCAGGGTGCCGCTAGGCTCACTGCCGCCTCCCCACATGGGAGGCCATGTTTGAGCGCGCTCAGCGGACAGGCATCCTCTGTACCAGAGTACGCAGTCCACGTCCACTTCTGGGTCACGCCCGTGTCCATTACAGGCATAAATTGCCGTTGTGCCTGCACGCCGAGGTAGTTTGTTATTTCCCCCAAGCTGCTTTCACGTCGCTGTGCATCTTCCCCTTTAACTCGCCGCTTTTTTTCCAAAGGTAGTCTTTGTCATCTTTCCTACAAAGTCAGCCTCTGTCACCTTTTCTCACACTTACTCTCAATGTATATCTCTACTCCTTTCCTCCCCACAGTCTGTCACATATTCCCACGTCGCTTGTTCCCACAGTCGGTCACATATTCCCACGTCACTTGTTCCCACAGTCTGTCACATATTCCCACGTCACTTGTTCCCACAGTCTGTCACATATTCCCACGTCACCTATTCCCACTGTCTGTCGCCACCTGTCTGTCACCTATTTCCCCTCATTGTCTGTCACCTGTTCCCACTCACTGTCTGTCACCTATTTCCACGTCATCTATTCCCACTGTCTGTCACCTATTCCCACTGTATGTCACCTATTCCAACTGTCACCTATTCTCACTCATTGTCTGTCACCTATTCCCACTCACTGTCTGTCACCTATTTCCACGTCACCTATTCCCATTGTCTGTCACCTAGTCCCACTTTCTCCCTGTCTCCTTTTCCCACAGTGTTTTTCCTTCTCCACACTGCCCCTTTTCACGCAGTCCCTTTCCCATTGTCGGTCTCTTTGTTCCACATTTTCGCACAGTCTGATTCTCTGGCCTCCCCTTATTTCCACAGTCTGCCTCTCGGCCCCCCGCCCTTAATAGTCTCTCTCTGCCCCCCTTTAACCACAGTCTGTCTCTCTGCCCCCCCTCCTTTAACCACAATATGCCACTCTGCCATCCCCGCGCTTCCATAGTCTGCCACTTTACTGTCCCCGCTCCCACAGTTTGCCCCACTAATGTTAATAACATTTATAGTGTGATCTTCTGCCCAGAAGGGTATCCTGGCATAATCGGTAATTGGACTGTTGAAGTGGCTAGCAGCTAGAAAAGTTGTCTAGTATGCACTAGCCACAAAGAAAGGGGATTTAAACTTATTTTATGGGAATTGGTTAAGTTAATTGCAGAGCTATAGTCCCGTGCACAATGCTCTCCATAGTGACAGTAACCAATCTCATGAAATATTTTTTTTAAAAATCCAGCAAAGTGTTAGAGGCACCTGTTTGGTGCGTATATTAGAGGCCAAATATGCAATTCTCCTTGAGGTCTTAATTTTATTCTTCAAATTCAGTGTGAAGCTATACAGCATACATAGTTCAGTGATACGTATAATTATACAATCATAATATGTATAGTTTACATTTTTATGGATAGTTTTCAGGGTCTCTCGGAGTTAAAACACTGGTAAATTTTACAATCCTACATTATATTTGATATTCAGGACATGGTATAGCCCATGTGTTTACAACACTTTGATGCATTTTCAAGGCTATTACTAATTGCTTGTTTAAGTATATACGTGTAGGACAATTTCTGTCCACTCATAAATTTGTTGCTAGGAGCAAAATTTCCTTTGGTCACCCAGGAGCAAATATCTTCAGTAATAGGATGTGGTCACTGCTCTAATACAGGGATATCTGTCATTGAATAATAACTTTCAGAGAAGTTTTTTTTTGGGGTAAGGCTCCTCCACATTATTGGATGGGCAGATGTGGAGCTCAAATCGTGCACAAGACATAAAGCGAGTTACTGTAGTCGTCAAGTTGAGCCCATGATAGTTGACAGAGGTGACCGTCTATCTTCTTAGGTTGTTTGAAAATAACCTAAGAAGATGGCGATCACCCTGCAGAGTGCAGTATCAGAGAAGTGAACACATCATATTACTGAAGATATCTGCTGAGGGGTGACCAAACAAAATTTAGACTCCTTCCAACGAATATACATGGGTGGACGAAAATTGGCAGTTTGCCTATGTACTTGAACAAGTAATCTGAAGTAACACCACATCTAGAGGGATTCTGAGATGATAACAATATGGTCAAAAATAGCCTGAAAAAGCGGCAAAGTGTTGTGTGATGTGAAACGTGGCAGCTGTACCATCGCCTGAATATTGAACGTAATAAAGGATTGTAACATTGAACAGTGTTTTTAATTCTAAGAGATCCTAAAAACTGTTTTAACTAGGACTTTAAGTACACTTCCTTGCATCTTTCACTTCACCATCCCCTACTCGCACACAATGCACTTTAAAATACTGCTTTTTCGTTTACTTTTGCACTGTAAATAATTTGACAGCTGTGTACTACTTTCGCACGTTTGACTAGAATCAGTTACAATTGGCATTCATGACCATTTCTCTGTGCGATCTACAGAATAACTGGATGTACACATATTCTGATTACCTTTATGCCCCACTGGCAGGCACTGTGAGAAACTCTTGCCTGTCTTGAGCCTAAACTCTAGAGATCTCAGACGTACCGCTTTAGCTGAGCGCACAGTTATGGCAGAAAAATGTTCCACTGTTTTTTGTGAAATTCCCAGCAATTGTTTAACGGTTTATAGAAAAATATGACCTGCAGACATACAGTAAAATCTTTTTTTTTAAACTTGTTTATTAAGAGTTTAAATCGTCTAGCATCGTAAAATCAATACATATACAACAAAATCCCAGCTCAGTCCAACCTTGAAGAGTAACAGTACAATGTAATCTTAACATTGTCCACTTATAGTAGATAATCGTACCGAACAAAATATTCGTGAAAGAAACCACACTTTCCTGTCTAGGAAGAATATAATAGCAACAAATATCTGCACCAATGCTCTTTACAGTGCACATAACACGGATTAAAGTTTCTCAATAAACAAATCATAAGAATATAACTCCATAAACACCCCCTCCCATCCTCTCTCCCAGGTCACATATATATAAGTACTACGACTCTGCCATGTGTCACTTCAACTAATCACCCGTATTGTCAGATTGATTACCCTGTTCCCAACGCGAGAGTGTCTGATTGTTGCACCTCTATTGCAGCCTCAACTTGGTCAATTTGTGTTTCGCCCGATCCCTGCGTGACGGGGGCCTCCCCCAGAGGGACCTCCGATATCAAAAGATACCACGCTCTGGCAACCTCTTCTAACTTTCCATCCCTCCTGACTCTTTTCATTCGTATTAATTCCGCTGCCCATTCCTTTAAATCTTTGGCCCAACTTTCCACCTTTGGAGGCTGGGAGCTCATCCAGTGAATCGCTATTCTCCTCTTAGCCAGCACGAGTCCCAGTTGGAGAAATCTACGAGTAAGTTTCTTCCCCTTGGGGTTGGGGAGAAGACCCAACAGTATCTCTTTAATGGACTGAGGTAGCGTCCATCCTGTGACTTGTCGTAAACTCTCTAGTATTGAGTCCCAAAAACATTGCAGCCTCGGGCATTCCCATAACATATGTAAGAACTGGGCGTCAGTATATCCACATCTGGGGCAACAGGAAGAACGATCTGGATATATTTTATGAAGCACCCGCGGGGTCAAATAGGTTTGATGAACCACATTAAATTGGGTGAGTTTAAATCTCGTATTGGAGCTGATTTGTTTAACCCCTTCATGCACCCTTTCCCATTCGGAGTCTGTTAGGGGTTCCTCTAATACTGCATCCCACTTGGCTTGGATCGGAAGCGGGCGTGTATTGAGATCCGGTCTTAACGCCCGATATATATGAGAGACCAATCTATGGCCCCCGGCCAGAGTCACAAGGGCCTGAAGGGTGGCAGCTGTGGGCGGCTCCTCTGGGAACATCAGCCATATCCCCCGTGCCACTGCCGAAATCTTTGCATATTGAAGGTATTGGCCTCTTCCCAAGTCAAATGCTGTTTCCGCCTCCTCTCTGGTTAGAAACCGCTGATTCAAATATAGATCGCCCATCATACGACAGCCTCCCTCCACCCATCTGAGACGGACATAGTTTGACTTATTTGCCCAAACGGAACTACTGCCCACAGCGGGGCCTCAGCGGCCTAGGGCGCTCTACGTATCGCTATCTTAACTGCAGATTTCCAGATGGAGGCCACATGTCAAACAATATATGGGATCTGTTCAGGCACGCGCAATCCCAACATTAGGAGATCCGGGAGAGGAATATCCTGGTGAGTACCCATTAATAACTGTTTTTCCCAATTGTCAGTTTCATCAAACCACTGTACGGCATGTTGGAGCTGCGTTGCCATATAATAGAAATCTAATCTAGTAACCTCTAGTCCTCCCCGCTCCCAAGTTCTCTGCAATGTGTGCAACCTCACCCTTTTCCTCTTATTTCCCCACAATAGGTCGATCAACAGGCGATCCAACTGGAGAAAATACTCCCGCGATATAAGATAGAGTGAGTTCTGCATTATATATAAGCACCTCGGGAGGACCACCATTTTTATTAGGGCTATACGTCCCATCAGGGATAAGGGTAAGTCACGCCAGAACTCCACTGATTTGCGGATACCTTCCACACAGCGTCCCATATTATGCATAGAGTAAAATCTTGATGTAAATTCTACACAAATTCAATGCAATGTATTATCAGTAAAATATACAGTTGCAACACAGCTTTATAAACGCTCACCCACAACCTGACTCAGACACCTACAGGCGACGCAGCTCACAGTAAGCGCTATTAAAATGTAATATGCTGCGTGAAAAGAAAACTACAGAAAAACAACCTGGAAAAAAGAAATATTCTTGGGAAAGTAAATTAAGGTAAAAATGTAAAACATGGTAGAAGCTCTCTCTCCGACATTGGAAGCTACTGAACGGTGTACTATCTAAAGAAGACCTAGACAAACTTCCTCACACCCAAGGGCAACGAGGCTGCCATGTTCTGAACTCTTTACAGACTAATGCCTTAGTTAGGGCGACCCCCAATAGTCCAAAACTCCTATCCACAAGCTACAAATGTGTTTGCAGCCATTACTTTGTTAGAAAATCCGCAATGGAAAAAGCAAAGGTAAATTGGAGATACCTTCACAACATCAGGTTTCTGGGGCTATGGTGAGAGTTCTGAATCTAGCAGCAGGCAAAGACTACGGACATCTGGGAGTGAAGTGGGACATGTGTCCAAAAGTCATTAGAAGTGCTGAGAATCAGAGTGGAGAATTTAGTGGCACACTTAAGCACTCTGATTTGAAGAGATTTAATATAACATGGCTGTTGGTCCTCTTGTACTTGACTGACATCAACACTGTGCCAAATCTCCCTGTTCACTACCCTTCCGGTCTTATGGACTTAAGACCAGCGGTGTGACATATGGGGAAAAAAGCGCATTGAAAGTGTGTAGTAAATCTTCTAGAGGATATAGTTTAACAAGCATTTGCAATGCAATAGGTCTCGCATTTATGCACATTTGAGCTATTGGCATTGTAAATCACAATGCCTTTTATTTATGTTTTGGTTTTTAAAACATAAATAAAAGACATTGTCATTTACAATGCCAATAGCTTAAACTCGCGTAAATGCGAGACCTATTGCATTGCAAATGCTTGTTTTCTCTCTTTGTCACTGTTTTGTTATATATCTTTCTCACGCTTCTGCCTTTCTTGCTCTGGGAGAGAGCATGGTGATTAAAAAATAAGTTTTGGTACACAAAAAGGAGTGCCAGTGCCCACCACCTGCTCCTGGACATGAGCCCCCCCAGTGAGGTGAGCAGAGACAATAAAGGGAGCCAGATGGCCTTCAGGCGTGGTCTTTTCCTGGTCGTGCCGACCCTGTAAGTGTGTGTCCTGTAGCCTTTTGGGAGGGCCGAGCTAATCCAGACTATGAAAGATTCCTACTGAGACAAGTTAAAGAGAAATCAAACAAATGATGAGTTCCACACATGGCTAAAGGAGCTCGCCAACACATGGTTGCTCCCAAACGAAGCTGACAAAGTTAGAGCCCAATTCATATTAGTATTCATTTTAGCATAATTGAAATGGTAAATTCTCCAGGAGCCAGGGAAATCAATGACATAGTTACACTTGGATTGTCACATGCAAGAGTGTCTCGTATGGAAGCAGCTCTTGCAAAACCCCTCAAAGAGCCAATAAATGCAATATTAAGATGACCAAACTGCCCCACAACTACCAAGTGCGAAACCAAAGGCAGAATGTGGGCCAGTATAGTGGAACATTTCCACACACTGGCGATTTTACTGCGAAAGTACAGAAGTGAGTAGCCCGCGGCAAATCAAACCACTTTCCTAGCTGCCGCTACGCAAAGAAGGAGAAAGCCCCAAAATAAAACACAGTGTATGTGGTCGATGCAGTCGCAGCAGAGACACTTTCCAGAGACATGGACAATGACGATGAAGTCATACATGTAGTTTACATCATGGACCACCGACTTAAGGCAAAAGACCACAATCCTGATGTCACATTTAAGTCAGCCTACACACCGCATCTGCCTTCATAGATATGGGAGCCAGCATCAATATATTTTGTATTACCTGTAGTTTTCCAGTGACAAACATAGGACAACCAAGATAGAGAGAATTACCCTAGTCCAGACGTGACAGGATGAGTCTCTGGATGACAATTCTGCGGATATTGATGCGAAGCCATTTGATAGTCTTCCTTTGGGCTCTTAAAAGACCGAAGCATGATCCAGCCAGTTTCTTTCTTGTGCTGCCGTAGTGAGGTTCTTGTGAAATAATATTTCCAGGCTTTTGACCTCATCTTTAGGAGTGGGACAGTAGCCCAGACATAGAGGCTAAGAGAAATTATTCCAGAGAGAGGGATTATTTCCCACCAGCATAATCTCTGTTTTGTCGCCATTCAATTTGAGGTGGCTGTTATGCATCCACATTTGTACCTGCTTCATACATTCCATCAACTTGGCCTCAGTTTGTCTAATATTGGAGGTAAGGTAGACGGGCATCTGTGTGTCGTCGGCATATGAGACCACTGCAAATCCTGCTAGACAGATGATGTTAGCTAAAGGGCGCATATCTAGCTATGAGCCCTGGGGAACTCCACATTTAAACTGATGTACTTCTGACAGACAGTGTCCTTTCCGGACTTGAAAGCTTCTGTTTTCCAAATAGAAGACCAGCCAGCTCAGTGCTTTATCCTTAATTCCTAACATCTCTAACCTGCTTTGCAGAATCAAATGGGAAACAGTGTCAAAAGCTGCACTCAGATCCAAAAGGATGAGCGCAGCTGAGCCCCCTTGGTCCAAAATTCACCTGAGATTTTCGGTGGCTACTAGAAGAGCTGTTTCTGTCTCGTATCCTGATCTAAATCCCGTTTGTGTTGGATGTGGCAGATCATGAGATTCTAGGAAGTTGGCCAGCTGGCTATTGACCATCTTCTCTAGAATTTTTCTTCTACCCGGAAGCAGAGAAATAGGTTTATAATTCTCTGTCTTGTCGGGATCTAAGGAGGGCTTCTTTAGCAGTGGACTAATGATTGCGTGTTTCCACCGATCGGGGACCTGGCCCTTTTCCAAGGAGAGATTAAATAAATTGGTCAAAGCTGATAGAATAATATCACCTCCTTTCAGTAGAATGTCAATAGGGGCAGGGTCTGGAGGGGAACCCGACTTAACTGGCTTTGCTATTCCCTCAGTTCGGTTATTTGTCAGTTGAGAGAACATACCCAACGTGAGAGGGTCTGAGCAAACTAAATTGTGGCCTTCTTTAGTAGTTTAGATCGCCTCCTGCATTGAGTCATTCCCCAAAGAGTCATAAATGAGACTGACTTTACTGGCAAAATAGCAGGCAATCTCTTTACAACGCTCTTTAGAGGGAGGAGGCCCTGTCCCTGTGACTTTAGGTTTCAAGAAAGAGTTCACTATGCTATAGATTTCCCTAGAAGCCTGTGTAGACCATGTAATTCTCTCAGCAATGTCTATTAATCTAGCTTTCCTAATAGCATGTTGATATTTTTTCACTGCTTATTTGTAAGTTTCCTTTTTGTCAATATCATAGTTTCATCTCCAATTCCTTTCTTCCCTTTAGCATAGTTTTTTCAGGTCTCTAATTTCAAATGTAAACCAGATAACATTTAACCTAGTATTATGAGACTTTGACATTTTCTTTGGAGTCTGAGTCTCCAGAGATGATTCTACCCAGTCCTCGAATGCCTTACAGGCGGCATTGACTTCTCCATCTTGTGAGCACCCTAGGTCCTGAAGAGATGTTATCCATTGAGGAATGTTGATTTTAGACCATTGTCTAGTTGATTTATGGCAAGGTATGTAAGACTTAGTCCTGCCTGTCTTGTTTATCCCGAATTTAATCAAGAAATGGTGTGACCAGAGCATAGAAGACTTAGTCCTGCCTGTCTTGTTTATCCCGAATTCAATCAAGAAATGGTGTGACCAGAGCATAGGTTGTGGGTTGCTAACCATTGTGTTGGACATATTAGAGAAGATGGGATCTAATATATGCCCGTTACCATGGGTTGGGAGTTTGACTAGCTATTCAAGCTGAATGGCAGCCAGGTTGTGAAGCAGATTTTGTGACTGACCACAGGCAGTGTCATCTAAGTGTATGTTTGTTTCCCAAAAGGGTAAAGTTTGCAGTTTGGAGGCTGCAAGAAGCAATGATATCCGAGATATGCTGCAGAAAATCCTTAGCCGGCCCCAGAGGCCTGTACAGTAAGAGGCCCGAGAATGTGAAGGAATGCAAGAGTTTAATAGAAAGAAGCAAACTCTCACAGGTGATTTGGGACTGATCAAATCTTCTGTAGCAGAAGATTCAAGCCTGAGATGCCTACACAGGCAGAAATATGCTACATGCTTTTGCTTGCTGTGAAAATGAAGGTGATAGTTGGTGACAGAGCATCATTCTATAACAAACCTCACAAGGTGTAGGAGTGGCTAGAAATGCATGAAGCAGGAAAAAAGGGAGGAAACGCGAGCTGCCACCAACATCCAAAATGCCAGAGAGAGGCACAGGAACTCTAGAGGCAGCAACGCACAGAGACCTTCACAGAGTAACACCAGAGGTGATGCAGCGGCAGCTGTGGAATCAGTGAGTGTACTTTGGGCTGGGAGTTCACTGAGTGCATCCTATGCAACAACCCCAGATAACATAATTTCAGCATCAGACTCTGACCTCTCCAAGGAGTAACCCCTAGAGTGACAGATGAAACAATAATGGCCACTATTGACATCGCCTCAATTGGGGGACACTGGTTTCAGAAGCCCTTTAGACATGTAAGACTTTTATCAAGAGAATGGATGTAGAAGGGAAATGGGCGCTCATATGACAGTCACAGCAGTAATATATCTTCCTCAAAATTATATGCCAGTGCTCTCAAAGCGGGGAGCGTACACCCAACTCCTCCAATTGCAATCCTAGATCATGAATCTGAGTACAAAAATTGTTTTAACGACAAGCAAGACAACTTTTCTTGGTTTGTGGATTTATTTTCAGGTGCTGTAACCTCTTCTCAGAACTTTAGCCAACAACTGTTTCGTCGTATGGGTGGTGTCCCCATGACTTCATCAAGGCTATATGAATCCGTAAGTCTTTCACATCCAACCTCAATTCCGGTTATACTTCCGACCCGGAAAATGAGTCTATAATCATTTAGCATACCAGTAGAGCAACCGGCGTTGCAAGGGAACCTTCCCGATACAAAATCGCGTTGCTGCAGTCAGTAGCCAGTCAGCCACGGGACCGCTTTGTGTTACAGGCAAAGGCGGGAGAATATTTCCTGAAAAGTTAGTGGTTCGCCACATCTGAGCGAGTCCGCTACAGACTGACGTTTTGGCTAAAGTTCTGAGAAGAGGTTACAGCACCTGAAAATAAATCCACAAACCAAGAAAAGACGTCTTGCTTGTTGTTGAAACATTTTTTGTACTCAGATTCATGATACATTGCGTGTGCCTCATATTGTCAAGACATGTAAGACTGTTTGAGGAGTGGAAGACAGCTGGAAGAGGACAGGGTGAGGTCAATGGCAATCTTCCCCTCCAAAAAAACATTTCTCCTAATGACTGAAGAAAAGCTATGTTTGCTATATACGTTTGATTAGACAGAGTGTCGTTGGATCTCTCTACTGGTAAATGGGTGGTTGGACTAAGGTCTTGCGGGCCTTAGGATGTCAAACTCGAGAAACTGTTGGGGAGGGGTTGGTTACAACAGGGCTAAGAGGGTTAATGGTGAGGTTCAGATTAAGAGGAGGGATGACCTCTGGGAGTCACCAAGGAACTGCTGGAAAACTGGACGGTTGGGCTACCTATATACACATTCTGCACGTGAAATGTTTGTGGCATACAGTCTGTTACCAAATGATACAAGATATATTCCTACCTTAAACACCTGAGGGCCGAAATAGTATTCCTACACTAAACTCATGTTACAAAGCAGGGAACGTGGAGGTTACAGAGCAGATGGCCGGATCAAATGTTTACCACTGGATATTCATCCTACTTCGGAGGCGCGTAGATTTGGGTACACCACGGCATTCCATTCAGCACTACTGAGGGCTTCACTGATAAAGATGGGCAGTTTGTGCTGGCTTGGGGCAAACTGAATGAGATTGACATTGTACTTGCAAGTATATTCACCCCCGAACACAGATCAGTTGCTCACCATGCTGGATACAGAACTGAATCACTCCTACCTCCCCTACCCCACTGCCCCTACCCCACCTTTGAGCACATCAGTGAAAAGAGCAACCTGGTGTTTGACCACTTGGGGCTTCTGGATTCATGAAGACTCTTACACCCCAGCGTAAGAGAGAATCCATTTTATTCCTCAATCCACTGCCTACATGTCAGGACGTATATTATGCTTGTCCATGCTCCAATCCACAGTAATCTATTTAGAACACCTCGACAGAAAATTGTCAGACTAGAATCCACTGCTGCTGATTGTAACATGTTGAATACAAAACACTTTCATCCATACCCGAAGTTTTCCGAATACTATGCTGGAGGATGGAGCTTTCAAGGGGTCCTTGGATGAAACAATATGGCATTACTCCCATGAAAACAAGTGATAACAAGGGTTCTGCTTCAACTATACTATTTGAAGGGGTAGCCTATAAATAAAAATGTAATGGTCTGTGGTGGGAGTTAGGAAAGTCATGGAGTGTGAACTAAATGTTCTAGACATGTCACTATGTAGCTGTGGACAGGGATACTTACCTGGATCAAAGAAAGAGCCCCTGTGAGCGTTGCACAGTCAACACGATACTCCTAGAAACAAACAAAGTAAAAGTTAGAAAGGGTGGACAGGCAACAAAAGAGAAAAAAGACTAGAAGATACTAAAGGGGATAGAGAAGAAAGAATCAGAAGAGAGAAAGCAAAGAAGGACTATAAAAGGTCTTTTCGTCCTGATGACCTTTGCCCTCAGGACCTTGACAGCAGGAACAGATCCAAACCACGGAGGAGGAATTCCTAAGGTAGCCAGAACAAGATGAGGAGCCACAGCGTGGACAGCAGCCAAGAGGGAATGTTAATGTCTCCTCTAAATTTGAAGGACGTATTTTCCAGTGGTGCATTCCTGGTTATAGCCTTATTGGTTATGGAGGTTTTAGCTCAGAATCTCTCAAGACGCTGAGTTCAACACGTGTGCAGCCATCTTGGGTGCAGTAGGATAATTCCGAGCCCAATCTCGAAGCCAATGCTTGACTTCACAATTCACAGGGAGAAGGTCCTCTGAGGCTCCGCGCTTGTAGAAACAACTTGCCTTTGACATGGAAGTAGGCCTTCAGGTTTCGGTCCTCTTCAGCAGTCTAATTACAGGAGTTTGTCTCTGGTTCTCAATGCCCTTGGCTGGCATGCGCAATCGTTGAGCCTCTTGGTCCCTGTGCACAACAGCTCCAGGAAGGAACATCACAACAATCTTGAAAGAGAAAAAAAAACAAGAAAAGTGGAAGAATTGAACTCAACCCAATTCAAGGTCAGTGCACTCATCTTTCTTAGTAATTACTTCCGAGCAATGATATTAAGATGCAAAGAGACTATTTCTGGAATGAGCAAGAACATTTCCAATCTAGCAAACAAATCACAGTAGGGACATTCTAAATGAAGAAGGTTATTATGTGTGGGTAAAAACAAACAGAGATTAGATCTTGCAAGGAAAGTATCACCATGAGGGTGTTTCCTCTCTCCTCTCCATGAGGTCAATGAAGCAGTCCTAGAAAAAGAATTGGATAAGAAGCAACACTTTCTAAATAGATTAACTGCAAGACGTTTTGAAACAGACCTTATTGTGTAATTTGTGTGGCTAAGTTATCGTAATATATATTGATGTGACTAAGTGTTGCTTGTCTATTCAAACCAGGTTGACCTTAGGAAATAAGGCATGTTATTGACCACACCTAAGAGGGAGCCAATAGAAAACAAGTCCTGACATCCTTCTTTAAGTCAGCATGACTCCCGAGCCTTCTCTCTCATTTTTCCCATCCCTCGTCCCCTACGGTGCATCTGCTAATGCACGAATTTCTGGAGGGCCTGATGGACTCATGTCACTCTTGCAAAAGTCCTGGAATTCAGGTGAGTGGTGTCTGACAAGGATTGCAGTACCAGGAGGGAGAGTCCAAAACCCGGGCAAACAAAGTAGACCAAAAACATCACGTCACCGGTAGACTTTGAAGCCCTGCCACGGCCCAGAGGAGGACAACAGCTGGCCAGGTCGATGACTGGTAGGTCGTTCCCCCACCACACAGCTCCGTCTGTGTGCCCTGCTGCTGCCCCTGATTGTGCTCGTTTTTTCCTTTCTGTGCCCCCTTGCTGCCCCTGATTGTGCTCGTTTTTCCTTTCTGTACCCCCTTGCTGCCCCTGATTGTGCTCGTTTTTTTTCCTTTCTGTGCCTATTGCTGCCCCTGATTGTGCTCGTTTTTTCCTTTCTGTGCCCCCTTGCTGCCCCCTGATTGTGCTCGTTTTTTCCTTTCTGTACCCCCTTGCTGCCCCTGATTGTGCTCGTTTTTTTTCCTTTCTGTGCCCCCTTGCTGCCCCTGATTGTGCTCGTTTTTTTCCTTTCTGTGCCCCCTTGCTGCCCCTGATTGTGCTCGTTTTTCCTTTCTGTGCCCCCTTGCTGCCCCTGATTGTGCTCGTTTTTTCCTTTCTGTGCCCCCTTGCTGCCCCTGATTGTGCTCGTTTTTCCTTTCTGTGCCCCCTTGCTGCCCCTGATTGTGCTCATTTTTTTCCCCTTTCTGTGCCCCCTTGATGCCCTGATTGTGCTCGTTTTTCCTTTCTGTACCCCCTTGCTGCCCCTGATTGTGCTCGTTTTTTTTCCTTTCTGTGCCCCCTTGCTGCCCCTGATTGTGCTCGTTTTTTTTCCTTTCTGTGCCCCCTTGCTGCCCCTGATTGTGCTCGTTTTTCCTTTCTGTGCCCCCTTGCTGCCCCTGATTGTGCTCGTTTTTTCCTTTCTGTGCCCCCTTGCTGCCCCTGATTGTGCTCGTTTTTCCTTTCTGTGCCCCTTGCTGCCCCTGATTGTGCTCATTTTTTTTTCCTTTCTGTGCCCCCTTGATGCCCTGATTGTGCTCGTTTTCCCTTCTGTGCCTGTTTCCCGCCGCTGCGCCCTGCGGCCCCGCCCCCTCACTGCCCATTCGCTGCCCCATTCCCTGCTCCTCCCTCCCACCTCCCCATTTATGGCGGCCGCTGCGCGGCCGCGCCGCTGGCGCGCCAAAGGCGCGCCTAAGGCAAGCCCGTCTGCGCCCGTCCGCGCCGTGACCGCGCCCAGCGCCAGACCCCCTGGTCCGGGCATCCCCCGCGCCCGCCACATCAACAGACGCCGATACGACGCCAGCACCCTCCACGCACTCAACCCCGGAAAAGATCACGCCTGCTACCAGGCCACCCCGAAGCGCACCCAAGGGCCCTTCACCTGCCGGAACTGCAGCTTCGCCAGCACCCGCCCCGCCAAACCACCGCCCAGGAAAGAACCCAACTACCTCAGATGCATCCTCCTCAACACCCGTTCCGCCCGCAAACACGCCATCGAACTCTGGGACCTTCTCGACTCAACCTCCCCAGACGTCGCATTCCTGACGGAGACCTGGCTGAATCCCGCTTCAGCTCCCGACATCGCCATTGCCATCCCGGACGGATACAAGATCACCCGCAGGGACCGCACCAACGGAGTCGGAGGAGGCATCGCCATCGTCCACAGGAACACCCTCAGAGTCTCAACCAACACCGACGACACCCTCAGCACCGCCGAACACATGCACTTCCAGAGCCACACCGATCCCAACACCACCCTCAGAGGAACCCTCATCTACAGACCCCCGGACCCCGACCACAGTTCAGCGATTCCATCGCTGACTTCGTCAGCACACACGCCATCGCCTCCACGGACTACATCCTCCTCGGGGACCTGAACTTCCACCTCGAGAACAACAAGGACACCAACTCCACCACCCTGATCGACAACCTCGCCACCCTCGGACTCAGACAGCTCGTGACTACACCCACCCACGCCGCCGGCCACACGCTAGACTCCATCTTTTCCGCAAGCCCACACGTCTCCTTCAACCACACCTCCGAACCCCACTGGACTGACCACCACTGCATCCACTTCACCTACAGGAAGCCCACCATGCACCACCGCACCGAACAAATGCTTCGCCGCTGCTGGAGCAGAGTCACGGAAGACCAGCTAACCACAACCCTCGCCCTGAGCCCACCCGCCGAACCCTCCGACCCCGACACCGCCGCCCGCAACCTCAGACAGTGGATCGACGACTGCGCCAACACCCTCGCCCCGCTCAAGAATCCGCCCAACAGCCACACCAGCAAGAAAGCCACCTGGTTCACCGAAGACCTCCAGGCCTCCAAACGAACATGCCGAAAACTGGAGAAGATCTGGCTCCACGAACGTACAGCGGACAGCTACGCCGCCCACAAGAGCGCCACCCGCAGTCACCATCACCTCATCAGATCTGCCAAAAGGGCCTCACTCAAAGACCGCCTAGACAACAACGCACACAACAGCAAAGAGCTCTTCAACATCGTGAAGGAACTCTCCAACCCCAGCTCCAACACCAACGACATCCAGCCGTCGCGAGACCTGTGCGACTCACTGGCCACCTTCTTCCACCGCAAAATCGCCGACATCCACGACAGCTTCAACACCACGACCGCCCCGGCAACCACCGAGACCACTGCCCCCACAACCACCAACCGCCTGCTCTCCTGGACCAACATCAACGACGAGGACACCAGCGAGATCATGAACACCATCCACTCCGGTTCACCGCTAGACCCGTGCCCTCACCACATCTTCAACAAAGCCAGTACAGCCATCGCGCCCCATCTCCGGAAAATAATCAACATCTCCTTCGAGACAGCAACCTTCCCGGAAAGCTGGAAGCACGCCGAGATCACCGCCTTACTCAAGAAACCCAAGGCAGACCCCAAGGACCTCAAGAACTTCCGACCCATCTCTCTGCTCCCGTTCCCCGCGAAGGTCACCGAGAAAATCGTCAACAAACAACTGACCCGCTACCTCGAGGAGAACAACATCCTGGACCCTTCCCAGTCCGGCTTCCGCAGCAACCACAGCACCGAAACCGCCCTCATCGCCGCCACCGATGACATCAGGACCCTGCTAGACAACGGAGAAACAGCAGCCCTCATCCTCCTGGACCTATCAGCCGCCTTTGACACGGTCTGCCACCACACACTACGAACATGCCTTCACGACACCGGGATCCAAGAGAAGGCCCTGGACTGGACCACATCCTTCCTTTCCGGCAGAACACAAAGCGTCCGCCTCGCCCCCTTCCGATCCAAGGCCACCAAGATCATCTGCGGTGTACCCCAAGGCTCCTCCCTCAGCCCAACGCTGTTCAACATCTACATGGCACCCCTCGCCCACGTCGCCCGACAGCACAACCTCAAAATCATCTCCTACGCCGACGACACCCAGCTGATCCTCTCCCTCACCAAAGACCCTCACACCGCCAAAGCCCACCTCCACGAAGGAATGAAGGCCGTCGCCGAATGGATGAGGACCAGCCGCCTGAAGCTGAACTCGGACAAGACGGAGGTCCTCATCCTTGGTTCCAACCCTTCAGCCTGGGACGACTCCTGGTGGCCAACATCACTGGGAACAGCCCCGCCACCCACCGACCACGTACGCAACCTAGGGGTCATCCTCGACCCCACCCTCTCCATGACTAAGCAGGTCAACGCCGTTTCCGCATCCTGCTTCAACATCCTCCGAATGCTCCGCAGGATCTTCAAGTGGATCCCCACCGAAACAAGAAAAACAGTCACCCAGGCCCTCGTCACCAGCAGGCTGGACTACGGAAACGCCCTCTACGCAGGAACGACGGCTAAGCTCCTGAGACAGCTGCAACGCATCCAGAACGCCTCTGCACGTCTTATCCTCGACATCCCCCGACGCAGCCACATCACACCCCACCTGAGAGACCTGCACTGGCTCCCTGTCAACAAAAGGATAACCTTCAAGCTCCTCACCCACGCACACAAAGCACTCCACAACTGCGGACCAGCCTACCTCAACAGACGACTCAGCTTCTACACCCCCACCCGCCAGCTCCGCTCGACCAGCCTCGCCCTCGCCACAGTCCCCCGCATCCGGAAAACGACCGCCGGCGGCAGATCCTTCTCCCACCTCGCCGCCAAGACCTGGAACACCCTCCCCACCAACCTCCGACAGACCCAAGACCTACTGGCCTTCAGAAGACTCCTCAAGACCTGGCTCTTCGATCAGTAGCAGCACCACCCCCCTCTTCCCCCAGCGCCTTGAGACCCTCGCGGGTATGTAGTGCGCTTTATAAGTGACATGATTGATTGATTGATTGATTGATTGATATTGCTAGAGTGGGATAAACGCGGGTTGGGGAGACCACTAATATAGGGAAGGGGTGTGCTCTGCAGGTCGCCACAAACCTTACACTTTGGGACAGCATTTACTCCCAAGCTATTATGCCTGGCCTGGATACCATGATTGTTTGGGAAGAAATGTACGTACCCGAAGGGTATGCTTTAAATATCCCTTATCAAGTGGGGTGGACAGAGAGGAATACATGGAGAAGGAAAATGTGAAAGAAGAAAGTGAAGCAGTGAACAAACTAATAGAGGGCTAGAAAAGGGAAACAACATTAAAACGTACAACTATAGTGTACAGTCTCCCCGCGCCCCCATTGCACAGACTTTCTGCACATGGTTTGTGGGGGTCCTAAGCTGGATGAATATTGGGAGGCAGTTCTAGGATCCCTGAATGTCACCACTGGTTGTCCATTCCCAGAGATGCAGGGCATTGTCTGTTGGGACGGATCCTAATTAAGAAAGAAAAGAAACTGAGTAGGAGGTTCCTCCGCCTGGGTCTTATACTAGCCAAGCGTAGAATACCTGATCGATGGATGTCCCCAATTGTCCCTAAGTTATCAGATTGGCTTAGAAATATGGCCGAATGGGCAAATGCTGAAGAGAGCCATATGCGCAGAACACGTAGGGACAACAAACTTGCAGACGACTTACAGGCCCGGGTGGCAATGCTCATTGAGCCGTTGGATCCCCCGGATACACTGCCCCCTTACATAAACGATGATAAAGGATGGGGCAATTGCATTGACAGACTGAGAAATGGCAGATGGTGTGGATTGTAGTACAAATCAGAGCTATGTGTAATTGTCCACACCTGATCTCTCACACTGTACCAAGATCATTACACAGTGTATTGTTATAGAAATGTGATTATGTTAGATCCTGAAGGGGATGGAGGGAAGGGATACAGTTGAAACTATTTGTTGAACCATATTGTGTTCTCTCAGTATTGAACTGTTGATTATGAAAATGCTAATACAAACGTATACATAAGAAAAACTACAAGGTACAGAAAGGCACAGAAAGAAAAGTGACAGAGAAAAAATTAAAAAGAGACAGTTTTGAGATTTCGTTTTTTTGGGGGCTTTAAATAGCACTTACCTTTTGTTTAAACCAAGGGTGATGGAGGTGACGTTCATGGCTGGTTTCAAGAAGGAGCGATGGTGCAGTAGGACCTTGGATGAGAAGAAACGACTTTGTGAGAACTCTACATGACTTTGTGTGGGACTTGAATTTATAGAACTAGAAACACACAATAAAAATATTCAGTTAATACCAGCAAACCCTTTAGTTGGTATATGTTGTTGAACCAGAGCAAACCCATAGTTTATAGAAACCTGGAGCAGGAGACGGTGTACAATCACTCCAGCGATGAGCAAGCTTCATGTCCATACAACAGGAGCGGCACAGCTACCCCAATGGGAGTGCATTTACACCTGCACGAAATTCTGCTGCCAAAGAGCAAAGAGATCGCGCTCCAGTAGTTAAAGATTAGTCAGAAAGCCATGCAATTAGGGCTTAGGTATAGTGCTTAAGGGCGCCGACCTCCTTCCTCTGGAAGTCGAGGCAAGAAAATGAAGCTCCTGTTGTATGGACATGAAGCCTGCTCATCATCCATGCTCCCTGGTCCTGACCATCGCCCAGAAATTTCTCTAAGGGCCGAAACGCCGTTGATAAACAAGAATTATGGAACAAAATCTGATTAAATTCGTGTGGCAATTGTAACATTTTGAGCACAATGTCAGTTTTAAAAATTTATTTTCCTAGTCCTGAATGTGACTTTTTAAACCTCTCGCACCTGTTCTCATTCACTTTTTTTGCACACACTGTGAGCACTTTTCTGAGCACCGAGCGCAGAGACTCTATGAAATATATTTGATTTTTTAACTGTGTCAACTAAATATTCTGTATGATTCGCGGTTGGTGTTGCTGGTCCAATATATGCCATTGAATATTATCGGTTTGTGCATAATGTCATATAGAATCACAGATTGAGCACACAGTCAAAACTGGTCTATGTGTTTTGCCTGTTGATTGAAATATTCCTCAAAGAACCATTGTTGGTACTGAATAAATGAGATTCAAGCACACCAGTAGTATAAGGAGATACCATTCATCCCCATTCATGCCCTTAAAAGTGACAGGTCCCCCTCCGGTCCCCCCGCCCCTCGCTGTGTCCTTAAAAGTGACGCGTGTCCTTAAAAGTGACAGGCCTCAAACCCCTCACTGTGTCCTTAAAAGTGACGCGTGCCCTTAAAAGTGACAGGCCTCAAACCTCTCTGTGTCCTTAAAAGTGACATGTGGCCAGCTTGTCCAAGGGGCGGTGCTAGGGGCGGGGCTGTTTCGGGAGCCACCAGCGAACCAGAGCCCTATGACGCCTCTAAGGCCTTGTTGATGTATAGATGGTACGCCCCCTTTTAGGAGCTGTTTAGGATACATATAAGGCATCCTTAAGAGCGTTGTACAGCAAGCAGCCGCCGGAAGACAAGAAGGTTCCCATAGCAAAATGAAGAGATACAACCCTCTTGTGAAGAGCCCTATGTGGGTTTGCTCCAACCCCCCTATCAGTAGATATTACCGCAGCTTACCAACGCTGGTAATGGACGAGAATGCTCAGCAAGAAACACCTAAGGATAGGGGCTGCGACCTTACTGGTTTTAGTAATAGCATGTGTCGGGGGTGCAAAACCTCAATATCAAGGATTGCGTATGCCTGCTGTCTCCGGTTAAGGGCACCCCCAGCACGAGTGAGGGCTCTGGTAGCGGCAGCTTGTTTGCCGGCCCCAGTTTCGTGGATATGGAGGAATCTGAAGAGGCTGTAGCACCAGCTAACACAACCGTCTATGAAACCAAGGCCCTTCAGGAGGACCCGGATGCTGATGATGTTGTGCTGCAACCGTCGGGTACAGTCGCCGAAGATGTTGGGGCAACGCGGGACACTAGCGACTCTCAAGATTTCAGAACCGCAGCAGAGGCCGGTGAAAATGCAGAGGTTAGTAAAAAAATAAAAATGTTATGCTCGGTAGTTACAAAAAAAAAAAAATGCGGTATTTTATTTCTTCAGCTATTGGCATATCAATCTTTCTTTTTGTCCCTAGAACGTAACACCAGCAGGATGCACCTACTTCATAAAGCACTATGGTAAAGAGCCTGTAGCACCTCCTAACACCTCTGTCTACGAAGACATGGACCTTCAGGAGGATGCGGCTGCTGCGGAGGGCGTGTTGCAACAGCCCGGTACAAGCGTCGAAGATGACGGGGCATCGCAGGACATTAGCGACTCTCAGGATTTCAGAGCTGCCGCAGAGGGTTGTGAAAATATGGAGGTTAGTATGAAAATGTTATGCCCCTGTATCTATATAACGATGTATTTTATTTCTTCAACTAATGGGCTGTCAATCTTTTTTTTTTGAACCCTAGATAGAAGCCCCAAAAAGAACGGCTGGAGCCTGGCGACCTGCAAAAGCGAACAATGTAATCTTTAATTGTCTGTGGTGTTCAAAACAGGCTGAAAGCTCAACGTGCCAAAACAGCGAGGGCTGCGACAAATGCGTATGCGGTTCTAAGAGCGCCGCGTGTGAAAAAGATGAAGATGTCGGATTGTCCTTCTTTGAACGGCGTGAAGTTAAGGGTTTCGCAGCGGCGGTAGTACTAAACTGTGTCAAACGTGACTATTACAGTCTTTGTCAAGGCCACCAAATAAGCGATCCAGAGCAGGCGGCTCACGAATGTTTGTGCGAATCATACAGAGCAAGAACAATACGCTATATTTGTGGCTTGTTAAACCCGTACAAGGTGTATAAGCTGCTAAAGGTGGTGTACGGCCTGAACCCTGAAAATAAAACTGTACACCCCGATATGTTGAGGATCTTGACATCTGCACTCAATGAGATCCAATACGCCTATGACCCGAGCGTAAAACTACCTGAAATGCAGGAGATGTGCCCGACTCTTGATAGAAAGCTGCTACAACGACTCGTAGAAAGGCGTATGTGTAACATGTATAAAAGAAATAATCTCAGGGGTGCTTTGGCCCCCGAAGACTATTTACATAAGTTCTTATGTAATGTTACAGGATAGTGTGTATTTAGAACAAACAAGCGGAATGTTACAACGCAAGGTGGTTATGTGTTAATACGTACTTATCACGTTTCCTATGAAAATGTAAAGTATCTTTTGCTCAGGTTTTGGTAGTATTGTTTATCTGGTTTTTAATAAAACGCCCTTACACAAAACAATCGTCTTTCATTTCATTAATTGTACCGGATGCTATCATGTCGGGGGCTATGTTAAGAAAACTTTATTATGATACAAGAGGGGTTGGTAGCTTTGGAAGTGTCGAAGCTCTATACAGAAGGGCTGCAGATGAAAACGAGCCCGTGAGCAGAGACCTGGTCAAGACATGGCTATCAGGAGAGGAGGCGTATTCGCTCCACAAGCCGGCCAGAAGCCGTTTTAAGAGACGTCCTACAATCGTTAATGCTCAAATAGATTATCAGTGGCAAGCTGACATAATCAGCCTTCAAGATATAGCAGAACATAACAACGGCGTTTGTTATATATTAACAGTCATAGACGTACTGTCCAAGTACGCCTACGCAGAACCGTTAAGCGATAAAAGAGGGGCCAGCGCCACGGCCGCTTTTAAAGCCATCTTCGCGAAGGGCAGGGTTCCTCAAAAACTACAAACAGACGCCGGTAAAGAATTCTTAAACAAGACATTTCAGAAATTATTAAACAACCACGGTGTTCAACATTTTGTAACACACACGGAGGTGAAAGCAGCGGTTGTAGAACGGTTTAACAGAACTTTAAAGTCTAAGATGTGGCGGTATTTTACGGCCAACAACACCTACAGATACGTGGATGTTCTACAGGCTTTTTAGATGTGTATAATGCCAGTTATCACCGGACCATCAAAACATCACCAGCAGAGGTGACTCCTAGTAATTCTTTAGATGTTTGGCGAACGGTGTACGGGCATAATTTTGCTACAAAGGTGAAGAAACCTGTTTTTAAAAAAGGCACGCATGTGAGGATTTCAAAATTGAAAGGGGTCTTCACGAAGGGCTACCGCCAGACTTTTAGCGACGAGATATTTATAGTGGATAATGTGGAGCTTAAAGAAGGGCTGTATATTTACAGCTTAAAGGACTACGCTGGGGAAGCTGTATCGGGGGTGTTTTACAAGGAAGAGTTACAAATGGTACCTGATGATCCGAACAGGGTGTATAGGGTTGAAAAGGTTCTGAAAAGGAAAGGTAGGGGGCTAGCAGCCAGGCATATGTCAAATGGAGGGGATGGCCGGAGAAATTTAACAGTTGGGTGTTGGCCAGCTCCCTGAAGGGTGTGTGAGCTAAGGACCGTCTAAAATCCTCTAATAAGATGGAGACAGCCCCCTTTTATATCACCTTACCATCCAACGCTTCTAAGGGCATGTTCCCCGACAACCAGATTTCTAATTACACCGTGAAACTGGCTAAGCCTGTGGACCTGAAAGGGGATTGGGAGGTGGCCCTAACAGAAATTCAATACCCTAGAACATGGAATACATTCACACAGGCCGAGGCAAAGTTTTACATAAAGCGTGAGCAGGATCCAGTGAGCATGCACGAGAGCATTCCATACGGTTACTACCCAACCGTTATAAGTGTTGTCGATGCTGTCAACAAAGCCATAGCCAACCTCGAAGCATATCCGAATACGCATCTGTCATTAGATAACGTCAGAAGGAAGGTATTTCTTAAAGCACCAAGCCGTACCACGACGTTTAACTGCTCCGGTAAATTAAGAAGGGTTTTAGGCACCGTGCTGCATGCAAAAAGTCCGATGGAGCAGGATCACACATGCCCCGATATTAACGGTGGGTTCTATACGCTCTATGTGTATAGCGACATTGTAGAGGCCCAGAGGATCGGTGATACTTATTCACCGCTGTTAAGATGGGTCCATGTACAGGGTGAAAATAATACAATGGTTAATATTCAATTTAACAAGCTCGACTACGTCGCAGTTTCTAAAAACCATTTTGACACTATTTCAATTATGATCTACGATGATCAGTCTGAGCCGGTGGCCTTTAAATACGGGAAAGTTATTGTTAAGCTTCATTTAAGACCGAGACACGACAGCGGTTATTAACCAGGCATCATGGTGGTCGTGAAAACATACGGGGACCCGTCTATGTACAGGGACTATTACAGAAACCAAGCCGGATATGGAGGTCCGCCGTACTTTCAAGGGTCGCCGGTTATGTATGGGGCTGGTTTAGGGGGTTTCTTCAGGAGCCTGTTTAGAAGAGCTATGCCGTTCTTGAGAAGAGGCTATGAAATTGTAAAACCGCATGTTAAGACGGCTGCTACGAACATTGCCCATGATGTTGTTGGGTCTGTTACTTCGGCGGTTGCAGAGCGCATGAACAAACAGCCGCAAGAAGGAGCGGGTCTGTTGTACAAGCCGCGCGCGAGTGTTAAAAGGAAGCGCAGGCCTTCGAGACGCAGGGGTCCACCGGTCCCCTATAAAAAAGGAGGAGTTCTTCAAAACGCCCTCAGAAAAGAAGAACTCCAAGACGGAAGAGAGCTGCGAAGAAGAGAAAGGGTTCTAAAGTCAATATTTTTTAAAGCCTCGTAAACTAAACCATGGCCTTCGTACACTGCATCTGGCGAGTGCGCCAAATCCGAGTTAGACTTGTTTACTCTAAAACCAACGCAGACAAGCATCGAAAACAGCTTCTTCATGGAGGTATCGCCTTTAGCCGCCTTGACACCGCTGGCCCCTATAGAGTTTTTTGTGTCAGGGTCCACGGATATGTATTTGGATCTCAACAACACGCTGCTGCATCTTATGTGTAAAATCGTAAAAGCGGATGGGTCCGACATAGCAGCAGACGCTCGAGTGGCAACGATCGCTTACCCCTAGCGGCCATGTTTAATCAGGTGGACATCACCCTGGGCGATCGACTCATCACACAGAACGATAACATGTACGCCTACAGAGCCTACCTCGAGAGTATTCTAAATTACAGTAGCGACGCCCTTGACACGCAGCTTTCAGCAGGTCTCTTCTACAAGGATACATACGGCCAGTTTGAAACCACGGCTCTGGACGGTGCCAATCATGGTTTTGTAAAAAGAGCAAGGTTTGCAGCAGGCAGTCGCAACTTTGACCTCCTGGGTCGCATACATTCAGATCTCTTCTTCCAAGATAAACTGCTTATCAATGGTATTGACCTTAAGATCAAGCTCACACGCAACAAGGACTCATTCTGTCTCATCAGCGGGGATGCGGACCAGTACAAGCTGGACATCCTGGCAGCGAGCCTGTTTGTAAAGAGAGTGAAAGTGTCCCCGAGCGTCAGATTAGCGCACGCCGACGCTTTGCAAATATCAAACGCCAAGTACGCTGTGGAAAGAGTAGCTCTGAAGGTGTTCAGCATCCCAGCCGGTACCCGTTTAACACAGCAGCAGAATTTATTTCTAGGGCAACTACCCAAACTCATCATCATCGGTTTTGTGGACAATACAGCCTTTAGCGGCACCTACGCCTTAAACCCCTTCAATTTTAGACACTACAACATCAACTACGCGGCGCTGGTCCACGAGGGCACTGTGATTCCTGCAAAACCCTACACCCCTAGTTTTATAACCTCCAACTACATCAGGGAATATCAGGGGTTGGTTTCAATAACCGGGAAGCATCTAAGGGACTGCGGTGTAGCTGTGTCAAGAGAAGGCTATGGGGACGGGTACACGCTGTTCGCATTCGACCTGACCCCCGACATGGAAGACGGCGATCACTACAACCTCGTCAAAAACGGGAATCTAAAAGCTGAAATACGATTCAGTAATCCGCTACCGACGAATGTGAACATGGTCGTATTCTCTGTATTCGACAGCATCATTCAGATCAACCACGCAAGACAGATTTTGTTTGACTATCTTTAAAACATTTTGTGAAATGGACACTGTGCAGATACGCTCGTTCTTAAGCAGGCATAAAGACGCTAGGAAATACTTTTTAGGTGTTTTCCCTAGCGACGGGTTACCACCTGAAATAGGGTTAGAAAGGCCCCGCACTCTAGTCTTTAACACAGACCCGCATGACAAGAGCGGAACACACTGGGTGGGCCTGTTTATAGACAGTGACAAGGTTATATTGTTTGACAGTGCCGGTGAATTCCCAGAACATCGTATCTATACAACCCCTATATTCAAGTTTGTGAAAAAAGCCGCTGCGCGGTTGGAGTATAACAAGCTGAGGCTCCAGGATTCCATAGCCATCACATGTGGGGAGCATTGTATTTATTTTATCAGTAAAATGTCTGAGGGTATGTCGTTTAGAAATTTCTTAAATCTATATTCGCGTGACCTTGTTAACAATGACAATATAGTTGTGAAATATGTAAAAGAAAACACAGTGGTCTCGGTCAGACCTGTGAAACCCGAATATGTCGCTTGTCAAAATTGTAAGTCCGTGGGACATGTGTATGTTTAATGATGAGCGCCTAAAATAAAAGACCATTATTTTTTTAAAAATACGGTATTCAGACTTTGTATTTCTATGCTACCACATACAACATAATTAAAACCTTTTAAAAGACAACAGAGGCAGGTTGTAAAGTTATAAAAAAGTGTTTTATTACAAACATCTATTTGTAAGTCCGTGGGACATGTGTATGTTTAATGATGAACGCCTAAAATAAAAGACATTATTTTAAAAAAAAATACGGTATTCAGACTTTGTATTTCTAGGCTACCACATACAACATAATTAAAACATTTTAAAAGACAACAGAGGTAGGTTGTAAAGTTATTAAAAAAAAAAAAAGTGTTTTATTACAAACATCTATGCATGGGGTGTATTACAGCAACACCCAAAGCTCAAGAAACATAAGAAGAAGAAAAATCCGACGCGGCTATACGCGTAATAGTCACATTTTATTAAAAAACAATAAAAAGTCTGAAGAAGCATCAGGGTGTAAGCCAGGTACTTGGTTTGAAAATTGCCCTTTTTCGAGGTACAACCATCGTTGTAGGGGTACTCCAGGAGGGGGATAGCAGGGGTGTGTCAGAGCCTGTTGGTGATGGGTGTACGGGGCTTTCAAATTTTCAAGCAAACGACGGTGCTCGTTATTACCCACGAGCGTGGAAGGGATGTTGAGTTCAGCAGCGGCTCGTAGAAACGCATCCCAACCACGCGGTGCGTTTTGAGGCGTTATGATTTTGGGGTGCGTGAGACCTTTGACTAGATCGTACATGTGTGACCCTGCAACCGGCTGTCCCTTGTAGAGAAATTCGCCTCGTTCATTCCAGGATGTCAGGTCTTTAGAAGTTGCAAGTTTACTCATCAGCATTTGCGCGGCCCCCTGTGTCTTTGACTTATATTTTTTAAGAGATCGGTAACAAAGTCATCTGAGGGTGCTGCATGGGCCTGTGATGGTTGCAGGGGCTGAGGGCCATTTGGAGGCACGGCTGGTTGTTCAGAGTCCGGGGTGTATAGAGTCAGCTTATTTTTCTCGGTATTCCATTGGTTGTAGTAACTTAAAAAGTTTTTAAGGGTGCTGGTGTAAAGGTTTGCCTTGTCATAGGGGTTTAGATCGGTTCTGTTCAAAATGTCTTTAATTTCAGCATCCAGACGCAGAGTCTCATTTCGGCGTATATCCCAAGTGTTGTCCTTTGAAGAGCCCAGCTGGTCCATTTGCTGCCTCGGAACCAAATACATCTTGGTGGCATGATCCATTACTGTCCCGAGAGGAGGCTCGTAATGATGGGTATAGCGATTCCCAGCAAAGAGCCTATAAAACCTCCAGACTGTTTCACCAGTTTCTTCTTGGTAATGAGTGAGGCCCTTTTATTACTGAGCTTCTTGATAAGAGACCTCTTCTTCTTCAGAACCTGTAACTGACTCTTTGATATAGGGACGTTGCCTTTTAGGGTATTTAGGGCAATTTCAGAAATGGCAGACACTAAGTCGTCAGAAGCAGCGCACAGGATGGCCTTTCGGTGCTGGGGACTGGCTGTAACAAGCATTTTCAGGAGAGCTAAATTGCGACGTAGGCGGGCCGACATGGTCAACACCTTGTATTATAAGGGGTCGGATTGTAAATGTCTCTAAAAGTCATCAGCGCTGCTTTTTATAGGCACGGTCCTTGGGCTTAGGGGTGTAAGCGACTGGTAGATCTGGGGCAAATATATCAGCCCTCAGTCTATAGTCTTCTAGAGTTTCATTTTTAAGTCGACCAGCAGGTAGCCGTGGGGTTTTGCTGTAGCATCGTTAAAGGCCTCCATGAAGAAGTGTGTGTTTCCTGGGTACATCTGTTTAGCTATGACTGATATTTGTTGTTTGTCCCGGGGGTTTTTAAATAAAACAAGGTATGAAGCGTTGAGAGCTATAGACCTGCTGTTCTTGCCCTTGTAAAACAAGTTCTGCACAATGTAGCAGATGCTTAGATTACGATGATGCGAATATTGAGTAAAAGCTCTCTCTAACTCCGGATGATCCCCACCTTCACGCATAAGGTCATCGACAATTATCAGGTTTACAAGGGACGGGGGCAGTAACTCATCATCGTTGAGATTATCTGGTATGCCTTCTATAAATCTGATATGGGGGAAACGACTGGCCATGTCTGTATAAAGAGCTTGCCAGCATGAATAAAGCCATACAATGTTGTTAGGGGTTTGGGATAAAACAGAGGCAGCATTTTCTAAGAGCTTTTTATAAAGTAGCTCTTACCACAGTTTGAGGGCCCTGCTAACACGCATGCGAATGGATGCTGTAATCTGGTGTCCATGGTGTGGGGTCTGTATCTCTAATGAGGCTAATAACCATACGGCAGTGTTTTATAGTCGGCAGTCAGGACCCTTTTATCAAAAACAACCCGTAATGTCTTATGTAAGGGCTGGGTTGTAATTTCCCACTTCTTTTTGGACCTGACTATACACGGCTGGTTCACAACTATTGTTTTAGCATTTTCACATTTGTCGGAGGCCGCGTATTCGTGCACCAGATTCTTCAGACTATCAAAATTGATTTTTAGGGTGTTACTGACATTTAAGGTTATGCCTTTGACCTTCATACACACTTTGTTCTTGTTTGTGCGGTAGGAGTATGTTTTAGGCCCGGATGACGTGTATTCTATGATATGCTCATCCTTATCTAGTTCGCTGGTCAAATTACCCAGATAATCCCCAAGAGGAGGGTCTTCATCCCCTGGTTTACTCAGAAAAATCACTGAGTCGGTATCGTGATACAAGCAACGGTCCTGGAGTTTGTCCATAACCTTGTAAAGTTCTAGACGGGCATGGGCTGTGGTGAAGCACGCTATGAAGATGTTGATGTTGTTACACGTTGTGGGGTACGCTTTTGTGTATTTCCAACACACAGCTGCGGTCTCGTCATCGATAAACCCGCAGCTGGCCACCTCGTAACATGGGGCAAACAGGTACTTAAACAGCTCATCAGGATCGGTTATTAAGGTCGTATTTGACAGGTTTGTACGCTGTGCGAATTTTCCCCATAAGGAGTTGAGGCAGAGCTTGGCTAACTGTCGGCGGGCAGGGTTGACCTCTATCAAATGGGGTCGTAAACGGATACCTTCGTGAGCGTAGTAGTCAGCGATGTATTTCTGCTTTGCATCCTGACTAGTACACCATTCGGGATACCCTGAGGCCTCCTGCTTGTCTCTGAGAAACATATTAATGTATGGGGCAAAGAGACGTGTCGTGGTCCTCTGAAAATGCCATACCTCGTGTATCCTACCGAGCCTGTAACCTTTCTCTAAGGCCGCTTCTACCTCGATGCTGCACCAGGTCCCTGTGAGCATCCTTTGTTCATCGGTGTGTCTACAAGCGTCAACCTCTTTAAGCACCGCACATGTGCGACAGAGGGGGAACATCAGTTTACCATCGACTCGGTATGGTAACACCGGAAAGTAAAGCTGTCGTGGAGGATAGATTTCACATTTGACTAGCCCAAAGTATTCGGATATGTGTTTAAAATCTCTATATATGATGGTGGGGTGTCCTAATGGGTATACCTTCATTTTGTTCACAAATGGGTACAGACTGGTGAAATCATAGTAGTGTATTTTCTCACCCTCACCCACGGCCCTGTACAGTTGTATGGCATTTGTACGACCCCCGAATAAGGCATCGCGGGGTTCCAGAGGTTCTGGTAAATCATGACTCTGAAGGAAAGAGCAGAGCGCTGTGTCGGTTGTTAACATCTCTAGCCACTCATGCTCCCAAAGAACCCTCATAGCAAAGCCACATTTTTCAACATACTGCGCCTTCAACAGTGTACGTCTGTTTAAGTGTTCAAATTTGACACCCATCAGTCTGTTAAACTCATGGGGTTTGTAACACTGGGGACAGCCGTGGTAAAAGCAGCCATTGTATTCAAAGGCCGTCGGCACCCCCTTAATTACAGCGTACCCATCCAGGTAGTAGGGACCCACACGGTATTCACCACCCTGTAAGGCGTGTTGAATATGTACGTCTTCCTTCTCAGAAATGTACATGAGCCACCGGATCGAGGGGGTTGAATAGCGTTTCTGTTTGCCATTATAGAGGTCTACAGGCACTAGTGCAATACTTTTTGGTCTTAAAAACATGTGTTTGTAGATGGACATACACATGGAGGCCAATGTGATGTTTTGAAAAGGGTCTATGTATTCGACAGCCTCCGGCATTTCAGGCGTATTGGGTTTCAAGACCCTGACTTTCTTTGTCATTTGAGGCTTCTTGGGTTTCATGATCCTGACTTTCTTTGTCATTTGAGACTTCTTGGGTTTCAGGATACTGACTTTCTTAGTCATTTCCACCACAACATCTCTGAAGAGGTTGCACGCTTGTCGTAGGATCATCACATCAGCCTGACAATAAGCTTTCAACTCTGTTTGAAAATGAAACTCCTTTTCACGGTTTTCAGAGTACCATTCTAGAAAGCTCTCCTTCTCGGATGGCATCATATATTCAACCCCGTAGCTGTCAGGAGGTGGCATGGGACCCACATAATTCTGGTTCGCCCAGGTGTTAAAAAAGTGTGGAAAATAACCTTTACAACCGGGGAATCCAAAGGCTTTTGGTAGCTTGCTCAATTTCATAGGCAGGAAATTCAGGGTGTCTATAAACCTTATTTGTAACCGAACTGCTGTTAACAACATCAGCTTGGACCCCTGAGTGATGAGTTCTACTTGGACCTTTTCACGAATCATATTTTGTAAAATAAAGAATGAGTCGTATGCTTTTGAGTTGTGGGCCAGCATGGTATACCCTTTGAATTTGGTTTGAATGAAAGTGTTAAGGAAATCACCAACGCACGTTCTGCCTTCAAACTCCCAGCTGGCGTCGGAAGTTAGATGGTGTGCGTAAATATAGTTAGGTTGGTGTACTCCCGTCTCTTGTGTGCACTCTATATCAAACACTATGTATGCTTCGGTTTTTGTCTGGGGTCTACCTTTAACCATGTAGCACTGATGGTTGGTACCAGCCTCAAAAGACGTCTGACACCTGGGGCATTTCATACCTTGGCATTTGTGATCTGTCGCCACATACCGACCACACTCAAAGCAATCCATTTTAGGGATGCATTTAACAGTTTTCTTATGGTTGCTCAAACAGTCTTGAGAGCGACAAAACATCTTACAGGTGCGACACCTCACCTTCAGGGCAGCGTCTACGACGCAGCCGTCCCTCCGACACATCTTACAATGCATTTCACACTGATGACGGTCCTTACTGCTGTATATGTGGTCACAATGTGTGCACACGTACTTGACACCCAGAAAACTTTTGAGGTTCAAGATACCGTAAAAGTGATTTTCGTGGTGAAGGACATATACGGTCTTGTTTCTCACACGGTCCCCTGTTGTAAAGTACTTCCAAGAACCGCTGTGATAAAGAACTTTCACAGTCACAGAGAAATAGTTCTCAAAAAGACCTATGTCACCAAAGCCGACCATGCGTTGTGGTGGTATTTCAAGAACTGCGTGGGCTTCAGCCGCTCTAGACAGGATGGCCGCGTCGGTGGTGTTGCGCCCCATCAACAATCCTACGATGCTGGCCGCCAGACAGATATTGGTTGTGTCGTTGTTAAAGTCGAGCAGCCACCGCTGTTTCTTACCAATTATCTGACTGTATAGCACACTCTTTAAAGGTCTTGAAACACCACCCTCACGACCCCTTACAATGAGGGCTATGACACGGAAAGTACCGTAGGCTACTAGTTCAGCCTTGCTCTGTAAAAGCCTCGAAAGGTTTTCTAAAAATTCCACGGCGTCAAACACATCTCGGGACCTCCGTTTGGTGAACAAAGGACTGTCAAAACCCTGCCCCTGGAAGCGTAGTTGGAAAAAATCATTAGGACCCACATCGCGTAACAACCTTTCTATGAGCGTTTGCACAGCCTGGTGTATAGCTAAAACACCGTGATCGGAGGACCTTATCTGGTGGAGGTTGGTAAACCTAAACTCCTCGTAGTGCTCGGTGGCATTAAATCTCTCTACATCACGCCTGTAGCTTCTAATGCTCTCTAAATAGACGACCTCTGAATCCTCATCTTGAGGGATTTGACTTGTTGGGGAGCTTACTGCCGTATCATTTTGGGGGTTCTGGTTTAGTAGGGTCTCTGGGGGCCTTTTAAGCACACGTGTAGCACATATTCGGGCTTTTTTAATTTACTTATTAAAAGGCGGCGCTGCTTGGCGCTATTAGCCCACTTTTGTTTTTTACGTGACCATGCTTTTCTAGGTAACCTGCCCCCGCCTATCTGAACAGTATGGGGTGTGTCTATGTGCGCTGTACTCATGGAGGCCTCTGCTACATACCCACCCCTCAGCACCTCTATGTGTTCCGGGTGGCGTAGTGTTGGCGCTCTACCGCCAACATCATTCAGTTGCCCTCCCCAGGACCCATCCCTCCTACACTTACGTCTTGGGGGATGGATGGCATCGGGGTATGACTCTGACTGCATGGTTCCATGTACTTTTTACGCTGGAGTATGCGTAAGAAGCGCAGGGACTTTGTCAGTACTGCTTGGACCTTGCTGCTATATTTTGATGTGTGTGCTTTTTTATTAGAACCGTTGGCATGGGGTTTCTTTAGGGTATGGCGCTGCCCTAGTCACGCATGTATACGCCCTATGTCTGAGCCAGCTTCCTGGCACGTATTGAGGATCAGCCTTTTACACAGGCCAACTCTTTGCAGTATCCTCTGCTGTGCCGCCACCATGGACCTGTCGCCGCTACCCCCAACCCCATTTTTAAGTTTGCGGTTTTCGCCTGGCGCTTTAGCTTTCTGACAGCCATTTGTATATCCTTTACATGCGCATCTAGTACCGGATTTGGGTCTACAGCATCGTATTGTGGTGGGTTAGGTATGAATACGGTGTTTGGCTGTATAACAGCCTTTAACACCACAGGGGCCTCTAATGGTCCTTCATCCCCAACGCCATTCTGTAACTGAGGGCCTGGGGGATCATAGAAATAGGATCCCAGTGCGAACACCCCGGGGCATTTGGGAAAGGCGCCTCACTAAATGTCACCCCCGTACTATGAATTGACCAGTCGTCCCACCCTGTACTGTCAGTGTTGTATGTTGTCGGGGGTGTTGCGGAGCTTACACTGGACGCGGGGCTGGTTGGGTCGTAAGCTCCCTGTGGGGTAATAGGGGACATAAGGTCCGGGGAGTTTAAATGACTGTCGAAATAATCGAGGGTGGTAACGGCTAAGTTATTGTCGGGGCCGGGGATGGGTGAATGTGTAACAGGGGTCTGCAAAACCCCCCTGTATGTGCTAGAAGACCCCTCGGGCGCTGCTTCTGAGGGTTTATCAAGTTTGTCTACCATACTTGCCAGTGTATTGAGACAGCTTTTGTTGGTGTTATACGCTCCTCCTAGGGGCTGCCCTTTTCCAGACCCGGGGCCCCTAAACCCTTCAGTAACGCCTCTAGAAGGTTTTGAGGTCTGTTCTACGGGGCATTCCTCTACAGACGGTGCTAATTTATTTGAAACTATAGAGGGCGTCATAGGATGGGAAGGGGCCTGTGGTGTAGCCGGTTTGTTTAAGGATCCTGCCAATGTTTCTACTTGTAACGCCTGTACCCCTTGCTTATTCTTAAGATAACTTCTTGAAAGCTTGTTGACTTTAGGGGTTTGAGTTTGTAACATAGCTTCCACAACAGGCTTCACAGCCTGGAGGCCCAAAGAGAGCGCGGGGGTAGATGGATCGTTCCCCTGCTTAGCAACATTTGTTAATGCTAGATCTAAAGGTGTCGCTAGGGTCTCCGGGACCACCCGTTTCATGCGGAGGTCTAAAGGGGCTGCTTGGGGTTCCAGGCCCAAAGACGGCTTCTTGAGGTTTAAAGGGCATGTCTGTGGTTCTGCGACCATTTGCTTCTTCTTAAGTTTGGGCTTGTTTGAGCTTAGAGTTCCTTTTGAGGCTTTGAGAGGGTTCAGATACACATCGGCCACGTCGGTTCCCTGTTGCATGTGGGTGTAGTATGTGTAGATCTTATTCTGGCGTACACGCCTACTCACTCCTTTTGCCGCAGACCCGGTGTTCAGAACGGTCTTTGTTATATCCCTCAACGGTTTTGTAGACCTCTTAGACTTAGGCGTATCTTCGCCGTGGCTCTTTTGAACGGTTCCTAGAATGTAACATAAAAAAATATATATATATTAGAAACAATAAGGAACATAAGATGCTTACAATACCCATAGTAGTACATATGGTACTACATGGCGGTGCACCCCTTTGTTTGAGAGAATACAACCCAGAGAGTTCTTTTTTCACACCCTTTTTGTATAAAACACACCTTTTAGATGTCTTTTCACAGATCGTTTCTTTGCCGCAGGGCCTTCTTTAGATGTTGAAGATTTCCTTTTCACAGGCTTTTCTTTTGGTCGCTGCGCCGGCTCTTGCACAATCACTGCTTCCGTGTGTGACGCCATGGACCCTGTAAAGAAAAAATAATCAGATTTACAGTATATACCAGGCCTTAGTAGCCCCCCTCTACGGCGCGTTCCTGTAGTTCACAACTACGTCTTTTGGGATCTAGACAACCCATGGTTTAGACCTTTTAAAGAAGCAACGCCTTTCTGATTTACCTGTAAGAACGGTGCTATCCTGTACACATGGCGATGCGTCTTGACCACCCTTGGGACATTCTATAGCATCAAGAATCCGTTGTAGTTCGGGATCCAGACCTATAAAATTACACATACACGAGAACACCATTAGAAACACCTAACTTCTAAGATATATGTGAACAAAACTACACGGACCTATACACCTCAAAACACATGTACCTGTCTGTAGGGCTAGCATTTCAGAGGCGGTTAGGATTAATTCCGGCATGTCCTGCGTCTGGATAAATAGAAACGGTTGATTTAAAACTACACTTCATAAACATAATATTACAAGTTCATACATTCGCCTTAGAAAGCGCCAATACACAACGCAGAGAGACATGCACCCTTACACAGCGTCTACATAAAACAGTACCTCGGAATACATGCCCCTGATTATGGGTGTACAAACTGTAGACATGCCCCCAGCTAAACAGCATGGTTAAAGTTTGGGCTAACATAAATATCTAAATTGAAAACAAAAAAGGCTCTCGCTCAATACTGCTAGCGCTGTTTTTTTTGGGCTTTCACACGTCTTAGAGCCCCGGCCTAACATCAGACATACTGCAGCATTGGGAAGCGCCTTCCCAGTGTGTCATGTGTGACTGCCTTTTATTGCAGTATTATACCGCCATTTGTATTTGGTATCCTATGTTTAATGCACCTCTGTCACTTTTTCCTATTGGAACTTATTCCTCTTTTTTGTATTTGGTTTGCTTGTTTTTTGCGCAATTGTCACTTTTTCCTCATGCAATGTAACGCTTGTCTTTGTATTATGCTCATTTGTATCCTCCTTCTTATGTAATGTTGCTGATCCTGTTGTTAAGCGCTCTGACACCCTCGGGTAAAGTCCTCGCTATATAAAAACGCATAAATAAATCCCTACCAGGAGCTTCACCTCCGTGTTTGACGAAGGAAGACCCTCACAGCCGTGATGTCATCAATGGGAGGAGTCCCCGTGATGATGTCACGGCTGGGAGGGCCTCCCTTCGACAAACGCGGCGGGAAGCTCCTGGCAGCCATGAATCGGCAGCCATCGTAACCCTCGTGGTGGATCCTGAAAACGCCCCCTCCAACGGCCCCCAGAGCAGCGCCGGTTGTAAGAGGGCTCTGGGGGCCTTATTTAATCACTTTTTTTTATTTTTACAACTGGGCCTCGCGCCCCTGTGCACCGCGATGCCATTGGGGCCCCCAGCCACAACGACGCCAGCACCCCGGAGCAGCGCCCAGTGCAAGCGGGCTCCGGTGGTTTATTTTTATTTTTTATTAACAAACGGGGCCTCGCGCCCCTGTACACCGCGATACCCTTGGAGCCCCCAGCCACAACGACGCCAGCACCCCGGAGCAGCGCCCTTTGCAAGCGGGCTCCGGGGTCTTTAATTTTAAAAAAACGGTATCAAGCCCCCCAAGGAGCCCACAGACGCCGGACCCCCACCACAGCCTCACAGACACCCGGAGCGCCGCATGGAGCACAGCGGGCTCCGGGGTCTTTAATTTTAAAAAGCGGGGCATCAAGACCCTGCGCACCCAGGCGCCATCCCTACCCCCAACATCGAGCGCACAACAGCATAAACAACCCCGGAGCACCGCATGGACCACCGTGGACGGCCTCACCATGGCGCAGCTGGGAAATCACACGTTTGACCCATGCCTCTACAGAGCCTCAACCCCTGGGTGGTGAGTACAAAGTGGTATTATTTATTTATTTTATTTGTGAAACGTATACTATAAATGAAGGTCGTTAAAACTACAGTTCATGTAAAATGCTTCGATACCAGGTTAAAGTGTTAAGGCTGTTTCAATGTGTATACGCCAAACCCTTAGTGGTATTCACTCTTAAATACACGTATAAAACGTTCTACACTGTATTTAAAATGGCAGGTTTGTTCACATTAAGCACCCTACCAATTCTCCTTAAGCATTAATTAAAACAGCGTCAGCAACATCATGCCTTGCGTTAAACACCTTTTAAAATGCAACGCTGTTCATTTATATACAGGCATCATCATATTAAATAAGCCCATACACTCTTAAGCCCTACACACTCTTAACCCTGTAACACAGTCCCTTATTTACGTACCTCCATTAATGTGTAGCAGGCTGCGTCGATCTGGGAGAAGCTGGGCTGGTCCATTGATGGCTTTAAACTTCAGGGATGATGGGTCTGTGCAGCAAAGGTCGCTCCTAATGGGTTTTTGAATGGCTGTTTGTGTCGGGGCTCTAAAGTATGGTTTTTATACCTGGCAGGGCATGAGAATTGGAAGGAGGACCCTTTACGGAGGGGAGTGTTTAGAAGCTTGTAGTACGTGTCATTATTGGTAATAGAGCATTGTAGTGAGGGTCAATATTGGGACCGTTTTCTGACCATCCCACGACTTTGTTAGATGGCCCTTTGACCTGTGACATCTGATAATTAAACCTAGGACCTGTTGGGGGTTGCGCTCCTGGGAAAGATGGTCGTATGTTTATAAAGAAACCCTGTACTATACAATTTAAGACGCGTGGGAAGCTTAGGACAGGCTGATTAGTTCTGCCTGTTCTCAACGGTGCTCTGGCAGGGTAACTGGCCTTTTGTTCTTGTGTTTTCACGTTGTCACTTGGGAGCCTAATGGATAGTTTTCTGACCCCAGCTACGACAGGGATGCATTTCAAACTGCAGCATCTGCTTCTAAAGAAAAGACCCTTTTAAAAAACTCTGCACCGTAAACCCATGTGTTAGACAACACCAGATATCCCCGGGGGCTGGTGGGGGCTTAGGTATGCCTGCTCAGACGCCAACTGCCAACACAGCAGCCCTCGGTTTTAAATACCCACACGCACATGTCACTTTTAAGGACACTGCAAAGGGATGGGGGACCTGTCACTTTTAAGGCCACGCTTCACTTTTAAGGACACAGCGAGGGGTTGAGGCCTGTCACTTTTAAGGACACAGAGAGGTTTGAGGCCTGTCACTTTTAAGGGCACGCGTCACTTTTAAGGACACAGTGAGGGGTTTGAGGCCTGTCACTTTTAAGGACACGCGTCACTTTTAAGGACACAGCGAGGGGCGGGGGGACCGGAGGGGGACCTGTCACTTTTAAGGGCATGAATGGGGATCAATGGTATCTCCTTATACTACTCACACCTACATAGAGTCACCCTGCCCCATTTGCCCGAAGGTTGTCAAGAGACCCTGTACTTACCAGAGACTCAGACATAAATTAAAGCAGAGCTTTTGGACATTGCTACCAGGAAGACACCAGGTTATAATGGATTGCCAAAGGAATTCTGTAGGAGGCTGGCTTAGTATATGGTGCACACTTATGTAAGTGTAGCACCCTGCACTAATCCAGACAACCCTTATGGTGATTTCAGTGGTCTTAGACAACCTTAGAATGCTCTCTAAGTGGTAGCTGTGGAGAGCGGTCTTCAGGCTTAGTCCGGAAGGAGTGTAAAGCAGCTTTTTTTTACCAGTACTTAATATTATGGTATAGGTGAAGTGAAAAAAAAACACACAATGTAGTTGTAAAAATATGTATTTATTATAAACACTCACTAACACATTGCAGTATCTCCTACCTGGAGATATAAACACAATACACACAAATACTTTGAAAATAGAACACGTAAGTAGCACTAATACAGAGTGCTCTCCAGGGGGATAACAAAACATATACCAAAAAACATGGTGGAATGCGAACCACGACCTAAGTCGAGAATGGACCCAGAAGACGTAGAAGAGCTGGGGGCTGAAGGAATCACCCAAGGTGAGTATCTAGGAACCCCACGGAGGTCGTGTGCAGAGTGGGAACATGAGAGCGTGCTCAATGTAAGTCAATAGGTAAGTCGCAGTTGCAGTTTTAAAGAAAAAGGACCCTTCCCAGCGGACCCTGAAGAAACCCAATGGAAGATGGAAGGTTGGAGACTCAGCCCACCCGTGGATACCCCAGGAACCAGGACACATACACCAGGGAAGCTGTGTGCATAGGTGCAAAGGGACGTCGGAAACCTCAGTAGACCACGATGGAGGACTTCATTGAAGATGCCACTGGTGAAGAAGGTACAAGAGTCCTGTGGAACCCAAAGGTGGTTTCAATATAAGAGGTACCTTCAAGCAGAGGGGACAGAGTCTATGCCAGTCAGGAGTGACCAGGAGGCACGGAAAACGAATGCCGACCGATGTTGGAGATGCAGGAGAGTTGAGGTGCCCTTGAAGTTGCAGCTGTGCGGACCGGGCGATGCTGTGGAAGACCAGGAGCCATTCACGAGCTGTCCCACATCGGATGTCAAGAGCCAAGGGGTCAGTGTCCGGCAGGGGCACCAACAAGCCTTAGCAACGGCAACCAACGTAGTTGTAGAAAAAGGTGCAATGTCGGGACCAGCAAGGTCCAAGTGACTCACCACAAGCAGGTAAGTCAGAGCAGGCCGCAAGCAAGCAGGGGAGCCCACTGGAGCCAAAGAAGACCCACGGGCCGGAGGCACAGGAGTCGCAAGAGGACCATGAGCAGCTCACGAAAGGATGAAGGCCCACGGTGCAAAGGATGAGGTGCAGGTGAAGATCTTGGCTGTAGGAGATGCTTGAGGCTGGAGCCTCTTGGAGCCCGAAGATCTCTGGAGGAGAAAGTCAACAAGCCTTAGCAACGGCAAGTCGTTGCGTTGCACAGGGGTTCTGTTCCAGCGGTTCCAACGAGGGATACTAGCCTCAAACTCTGTGAAAAGACAGTGCAGGCCTCGAGGGAGTTGCAGAACCACCACCTGTGTTGCTGAGCCTTTCGGAGTCCATGGGAGCCCAGGATTAGCAAACTGGTCAGATTTGTTGCAGTGCCTGCAGATGCAGGGGAATGACTCCTTCACTCCAAGGGAGATTTCTTTGGGTGTCTTGGATGTCCACAGCCCCTGTGAAGAACCTGTATCGAGCACGGGCACAGACGTTGAAGCAGTCGTGCAGGATGACGAGACCAGGAGCAGCAGGAGTCTTCCCAATAGCAGTCTCGGTTCCCAAAACGAAGTCCAGAGTGTCCAGAAGGTTGAAGTAGAAGTGGTTTCGGATCTGAATCTTGTCCCATGACGAATCTAGGGACCCACACACAGGTAAGCCCTTAAGTACCCTAAGGAAAGGGTTGGGATGATTCAGGGTTCCCTCCCAGAGGAGGGGCTGGACAGTGGGGACAGTATGCAAGGAGGGCACCAAATGTGCCCTTCAAAGCAGTCTAGTGGCACTGGCAAGCACCCCCACACTGTCCCAATACACTAAGTCCTGTCCAGGAGTTGGTCACACCTCCCTGTGACAGGAAATCTATTGTCCTGCCTTCCTCTGCTCGAGCTTGACTCAGCAGCAGGAGGACAGAATCGGGTCTCTGGTCGGCAGCAGCCATAGTTTGCTGTCTGAGTCTAGAAGACTGGTACCAGGAGCACTGAGGACCTCCCTGAGGAGCTTTACAGTGCATGGAATCATACAGTGTGGGGGTATGATTCCAACATATTTGATACCAAATACGACAGGGTTCGTTACAGCCAGTTTAGAGATATCCATCGCGTAATGACGCATGGCCACTCTATGTATCTTAATGGCTGATACACTTACAACCTGGGAGAATGGACTATGGACTCCGAAGGTTGTAGGGGTGTCCTGCTCATGCAGGGGCACCCTCACACTTAGAACCGAGCACCCTGCCTTCAGGATTGAAAGGCCTGTCTTAGGGGTGACTTATAGGTTTTAAGTGCTGTGACCTCAGATATAAGGAAACTTATATCTGTTGTAAGTGGTGCCAGCACCAGCTTACACAGACTGCAATGGCAGGCCTGTAGTCACAATTTGAGTGGTCTCTCATGGGTGGCATAATACATGCTTCAGCCCATGGGAGACCCCTGGTGTACCTATGCCCTGGGTACCTTAGTACCATATACTAGGGACTTATAAGGGTATACCAGTTGCCAATCTGGAGTGTACCTAAGTACTCCCCATGTCCAATTTAGGGAAGAAGCACAGAGAACGGGGTCCTGATTAGCAGGATCCCAGTCAGACTAGTCAGTAAAACATAATGACACCTGCAAAAAGTGGGGGTGACCATGAAAGCAGATCCTACTTTCCTACACCCGCCCCCCCCCAACGTAAGGAGATGAGACTAACCTTGCCCAGTTGAGTCTTCATTTTCTAAGTGGAAATATCCGGAGAGTCCATCTGCGTTGGCATGGTTACGCCCAGGCTAATTTTCCACTGAAAAGTCCATCCCCTGTAGTAAATGGACCACATCAAAAGTTTGGGATTTTCACCCTTCATTTGTTTAAGGAATAAGAGGGGCTAATGGTCTGTCTGAACAAGGAAGTGAATACCCCACAGGTATGGCCTCAACGTCTTCAAGGCCAAGACCACAGTAAAGGTATACCTCTCTATAGCTGACCAACGTTTTTCCCTGGGGGTCAACCTTCTGCTTATAAAAGCTACTGGTTGGTCCTGGCCCTCTGCATTTAATTATGACAAAACAGCTCCTACCCCTATCTCAGATGCATCTGTCTGGACACTGAAGGGTTTGGAATAGTCAGGACTTTGCAGAATGAGAGCAGTGCACGTGGCCTGCTTCAGGTCATCAAATGCCTTTTGACAGCTAACTGTCCACTGAACTTTCTTAGGCATTCTCTTGGAGGTGAGATCATTAAGGGGAGTCACAATGGACCCATATCCTGTAACAAATTTACTGTAGTACCCAGTCAGGCCCAAGAAAGCTCTGACCTGAGTCTGGGTGGTGGGAGAAACCCAGTCAATGATGGTCTGGATTTTGCTCTCCAATGGCTGAACTTGGCCTACACCTACCAGGTGACCCAAGTATACAACCTTGCTCTGCCCTGTTTGGCACTTGGAGGACTTGATAGTGAGGCTTGCCTTTTGCAGGGCCTCCAGAACATTCCTGAGGTGGACCAGGTGATCCTCCCAGGTGGAGCTAAAGACAGCAATATCATCTAGATATGCTGCACTATAGGCTTCCAGACCTGTTAGAACTTTATTCACCTACCTCTGAAATGTGGCAGGTGCATTTTTCAGAACAAAGGGCATCACAATAAATTAATAATGCCCACAGGGGGTTGAAAAGGCTGTTTTTGACTTGGCATCCTCAGTTAGTCTGATTTGCTAGTATCCAGCAGTCAGGTCAAATGTACTCAAATATTTGGCTGAGGTCAAAGTATCTATGAGCTCATCTGCCCTTGGAATAGGATGGGCGTCAGTCCTAGTGACTGCATTGAGGCCTCTGTAGTCCACACAAAACCTCATCTTTCTTTTTCCACCCTTGGTGTGAGGTTTTGGCACAAGGACTCCTGGACTAGCCCAAGGGCTATCTGAAGGCTCAATGACCCACAATTCCAGCATCTTTTGGACCTCTGTCCTGATGCAGTCCCTGACATGGTCAGGCTGTCTGTAGGTTTTACTCTTTATAGGCAGTCACCTGTGTCCACTTCATGGGTACACCAGGTGGTTAGACTGGGTGTCGGAGAAAACATGTGTTTATACTGATTGAGGACTTCCCTGCAATCAGCTTGCTGCTGGTCAGTGAGGCTGCCTGCCAAGGCTACTCCTTCAACTGACCCATCAACAGGGTTCTGAGAGAGGAGATCAGGGAGAGGGCCACTCTCTTCCTCCTGGCCTCATCAGTGACCATGAGCAGCTCATGTCAACCCTGTCCACAAAAGGTTTTAGGCGGTTCACGGGAAGCACCCTGTGGGGACTTCTTGGAGTGCCTAGGTCCACCAAGTAGGTGATCTCATCTTTCTTTTCAAGGATTGTGTGGGAGCCACTCCATTTGTTCTGGAGAGCTTCTGGAGCCACAAGCTCCAACACCCACACCCACACTTTCTGGCCTGGCTGGTAGACTGATCTTCACTGACAGTTTGAGAGGAGGATAATTCCTTACTGTTCCTGTTCCTTCTCTTAGGAGCAATGTGGTCCATTCTTTCAGGATCCAGTGCTCCCTCAGTGCTAAGCTGTTTGGCCTGAGCCCTGGTAACTGCAAAGATACTGGCAGATATGCCCATCATCTCTGCATGAGTCCTGAATTCTACTTCAGACCAGGCTGAAGTTTCTAAATCATTGCCCAACAGACAATCTACAGGTAGGTCTGGAGATACCATAACTCTCTTAGGTCCAGTTACCCCTCACCAGCTGAGATTCACAACTGCCAAGGAATGATCAGTCCTGACATTGCTAGCGTCGGTTACTTGGTACATTTGTCCAAGTATGATTTGTTCAGGTCATGCCAAGCTTTCTGAAGCTCCTGGCTGGCCTCAAGCTTTTTATTCACATTCTTCATGTACTCAGCCATACGTGAACGCAGGCCAAGTACATAGTCCACAATATCCTGTTTAGGAGGTTTGAGAGGTTGCTCCCAGCCCTCCTTAACTAGATTAACAGTGATATAAGTAGACATGAAGTTGGTACCTCTGTCTGTTAAGACCTCCTTAGGGAATCCCACTCTGGAAACGATTCCCAGGAGAGCCCTTGCCACTACAGGAGCTGTAGTGGTTCTAAGGGGAATTGCCTCTGGATATCTAGTGGTATGGTCCACCACCACCAGGATATAACTGTGTCCAGATGCAGGTGGAGGGTTCAACGGCCCAACAATGCCAATGCCTACCCTCAACCACTGGGAGTGGAATTAAGGGGGCCTTTGTAGTGCCACCTGACTTGCCACTGGCTTGGCAAGTGACACAGGAGCGACAAAACTCCTTGGTATCTTCTGACATATGGGGCCATCGAAAGTGAAGGACAATCCTATCCCAAATCTTACTTTGCCCTAGGTGTCCTGCAAGGGGAATGTCATGTGCCAGGGAGAGAAGAAAACCTCTGAACTTCTGGGATATTACCAACTTCCTGGTGGCAACAGGTTTGGGATCTCTACCTTCAGAATACAGGAGCCCATCTTCCCAATAGATCCTGTGGGATCCACTGACATTCCCTGCTTCCTCAACAGCAAATTGCTGTCTGAGCTAGTCAAGAGAGGGGCAGGATTGCTGCTCCAAACTCAAGTCTGCCGTGGAAGGGCACCCTGCCCCTAGGAACTCTGCCTGGTCAGGCCCAAGTTCCTCTGGGACAGTTAGTTCACAGGGACTGAGATCATCTCCCTCAGGAGCCTGATCTTCACTGGCAGTGTGATAGGAGGAAAATTCCTTACTGTTCCTGTTCCTTCTCTTAGGAGCAATGTGGTCCATTCTTTCAGGATCCAGTGCTCCCTCAGTGCTAAGCTGTTTGGCCTGAGCCCTGGTAACAGCAAAGACACTGGCAGAGATGCCCATCATCTCTGCATGAGTCCTGAATTCTACTTCAGACCAGGCTGAAGTTTCTAAATCATGGCCCAACAGACAATCTACAGGTAGGTCTGGAGATACCATAACTCTTTTAGGTCCAGTTACCCCTCACCAGCTGAGATTCACAACTGCCAAGGAATGATCAGTTCTGACATTGCTAGTGTCAGTTACTTGGTACATTTGTCCAAGTATGATTTGTTCAGGGGACACAAGTTTCTCTGTCACCATTGTGACACTGGCCCCTGTGTCCCTGAAAGCTATTGCTTCCTTTCCATTGATTAAAGGCTGTTGCCTTAGGGTCAGTGATAGTAGAATCCTTGACCTTTGGACAATCGGCATCTCTTGTCCAATGGGTCTTTGCTTTACATAAATAACACCAAGGTTTCTTTTTGCCTTGTTTGGAGCTTTGGGACTCACCCCGAGATGCAGGTTTTTGGGGACATTGAGAAGACTGCTTTCTGTCTTTGCCCTTCTCCCCACCCTTCTCCTGGGTTTTAGAAGAATCTTGCTTCTTCTGGTCACCTCCGCCACCATGGTTTTTCTGCTTAACCCTGGTGCGGACCTCTTTGTCTGCTTTCTTTCCAAATTCTTGGGGTGAGGTCAGATCAGAGTCCAACAGGTACTTGTGCAAAAATTGGTTCTGACAGTTATTAAGGATGTGCTCCCTCAATAACACATTGTACAATCCTTCATAGTCCTGTACCTTGCTTCCATGAAGCCAGCCTTCCAGAGCCTTAATAGCACTATCAATAAAATCTACCCAGTCCTGGCTGTGTGCCTTCTGGGTATCTCTGGTCTTAATCCTGTATTGCTAAGTGGTTAAGCCAAGCCCATCTATGAGGGCACTCTCCAGGACTGATTAATTGTCAGCATCCTCTTCCCTAACAGTGAGGAGTTTATATATTCCTTTATTAGCAAAAGAGAGCCACAGGATAGCTGCCCGCTGCCCTTGAGGGACCTTCTGAACTTTACAGGCCCTCTCCAAAGCAGTGATCCATTTATGGATATCACCCCCCTCTTGGTAAGGAGGGACTATCCTGCTCAGGTTCCTAGTGTCAAAGGATGTTTCCCTGATTCTAGTGACACTATTGCTGCCACCATGGGACTCTAATCCCAATTTCTTCCTAGCTTTCTGTACTTCTAGGTGCTCCTTGTCAAGGGCCAACTGATCTCGCCTGAGCTTGAGTCTAACTCTCTCAAGTTTGATCATATGGTACTCCCTCTCCAAGGAGTCCTCCCTCTCGCTAGATATGGAGGTCCCTATTGAAGTGTCTGAAGCATTGGACTCAACAGAAGGAGATCTAGACATCCTCTGTCTACTCTGAACCCTCCTAGGAGGAATTAAGGGGACTCCCTCTGTGCCATCTGCACCATTCCCTGGGGGATCTGAGTTTGCCAATGTGGAGTCATCAGACTCCTCTTGGCCATACTCCAAATTGAGATCAATAGGGGGAACCTCTGGTGCCCCCTCTTCTGGAGCATCCCCACCCACATTCTTTTGTTCTTCTGCCCCTCCAGGATTCTTGTCATCCTGATGAAGTAGCTCTAAGAGCAGCTAAGTAGTGGGGTTGTTACATGCCTTTATTCTCCTAAGGCTACACAGGGTCCTTAGTTCCTGGAACGTCAGACCACTGTACTTAGTAGACTGGGTTACACTGGTATCCCCAACTAAAGACATGGTCACTAGGTGCAGTGTGGTGTTGCACATACCTACCCTAGTGTAAACTAAACGTGCCAAGATTGGAGAAAGGGTTGTGCTAGACCCTTAACAACCAATCTGAATGTTCAGTAGAACCTCTTTAGTCTATAAAATATTATATGTGCCTAATGCTAGTGATGGTTTTTCAATTAATCCACACCTAGATTAGCTGGTAAAACAATGCAGGCTTGAATCCCAACTGCTGCACACCAATGTAGGAGGCTGGCTTAGTATATGGTGCACACCTATGTAAGTGTAGCACCCTGCACTAATCCATACAACCCTTATGGTGATTTTAGTGGTCTTAGACAACCTTAGAAAGCTCTCTAAGTGGTAGGTGTGGAGAGCAGCCTTCAGGCTTAGTCCAGAAGGAGTGTAAAGCAGCTTGTTTTACCAGTACTTAATATTATGGCATAGGTTAAGTGAAAAAGAACCACACAATGTAGTTGTAAAAATATGTATTTATTATAAACACTCACTAACACATTGCAATATCTCCTACCCGGAGATATAAAAACAATACACACAAACACTTTGAAAATAGAACACGTAAGTAGCACTAATACACAGTGGACACCAGGGGAAACAAACCATATACTAAAATAGTGGAATGCGAACCACAACCTAAGGTGAGAATGGACCCAGAAGACGTAGAAGAGCCAGGGGCCGAAGGAACTACCCAAGGTGAGTATCTAGGAACCCCTACGGAGGTCGTGTGCAGAGTGGGAACATGACCGCGTGCTCAATGCAAGTCAATAGGTAAGTCGGAGTTGCAGTTTTAAAGAAAAAGGACCGTTTCCCAGCGGACCCTGAAGAAACACAATGGAAGATGGAAGGTTGGAGAGTCACCCCACCCGTGGATACCCCAGGAACCAGGATACCTACACCAGGGAAACCAGGTGCATACGTACGAAGTGATGTCGGAAACCGCAGTAGACCACAAGGACTTCAGTGAAGATGCTGCTGGCGAAGAAAGCGAAAGAGTCCGGTGGCACCCAAAGGTGGATTCAAGATGAGAAGTACCTGCAAGCAGGGGAGACAGAGTCTATGCCACTCAGGAGTGACTAGGAGGTATGGAAGACGAATGCCCACTGATGTCGGAGATGCAGGAGAGTTGACGGTGCCCTCGAAGTTGCAGCTGTGCGGACCAGGCAATGCTGTGGACATTCAGGAGCCATTCACAAGCTGTCCCACGTCGGATGTCAAGAGCCAAGGAGTCAGTGTCTGGCAGGGGCACCAACAAGCCTTGGCAACGGCAACCAAGGTAGTTGTAGAAAAAGGTGCAGTGTCGGGACCAGCAAGGTCCAAGTGACTCATCACAAGCTGGTAAGTCAGAGCAGGCCCCGAGCAAGTAGGGGAGCCCACTTGAGCCAAAGAAGACCCTCGAGAGGACCCATTGGAAGCACAGGAGTCGCAAGAGGACCTCGAGCAGCTCACCAAAGGATGAAGGCCCACGGTGCAAAGCATGCGGTGCAGGTGAAGATCTTGGCTGTAGGAGATGCTTGAGGCTGGAGCTTCTTGGAGCACAAAAATCTCAGGAGGAGAGAGTCAACAAGCCTTGGAAATGGCAAGTACACGCAGTGCACAGGGGTTCTGTTCCAGCAGTTCTGATGAGGGATACTGGCCTCAAACTCGGTGAGAAGACAGTGCAGGCCTCAAGAGAGTTGCAGAACCACCACCTGTATTGCTGAGCCTTTCAGAGTCCGTGGGAGCCCAGGATCAGCAAACCGATCAGCTTCGTTGCAGTGCCTGCAGATGCAGGGGTGTGACTCCTTCACTCCAAGGGAGATTCCTTCGGGTTTCTTAAATGTCCACAGGCCCTGTGAAGAACCTGTATGGAGCACAGTCACAGACGTTGCAGCAGACTTGCAGGACGACGAGACCAGGAGCAGCAGGAGTCTACCCAGTTGCAGTCTCGGTTCCCAAAGCGGAGTCCAGCAAAGTCCAGAGTGTTCAGACTGTTGAAGTAGAAGTGGTTTCGAATCTGAATCTTGTCCCACGACGAATCTAGGGACCCACCCAGAGGTATGCCCTTAAGTACCCTTAAGGAAAGGTTTGGGACGATACAGGGTCCCTCCCAGAGGAAGGGCTGGACAGTGGGGGGGGATACTCCATGTCCTTTATCTAGTTTCACACCAGAGCGGGAGCCAACGGCTCCCTGAACTGGTTTCAACTGGAATATGCAAGGAGGGCACCAAATGTGCCCTTCACAGCAGTCTAGTGGTGCTGGAAAGAGTTCCCACCCTGCCCAATACACTGCGTCCTGTCTGGGAGGTGGTCACACCTCTCTGTGACAGGAAACCTATTGTCCTGACTGCCCCTGCTTGAGCTTGGCTCAGTAGCCGGAGAGCAGAATCATGTCTCTGGTCGGTAGCAGCCATAGTTTGCCGTCCGGGTCTAGAAGACTGGTACTGGGAGCACTGAGGGCCTCCCGGAGGTGCTTTACAGTGCATGGAGTCATACAGTGTGGGGGTATGATTCCAACATGTTTGATACTGATGGAGCAGAGAAAATAAAAAAATTTTAACCCCTAACAAATTTTATAAATAATTAATAAAATGTTCGTTTAAATGTATTAATCAACACTGTACGTGAGGGAAGGGTAACACGCAAGTATATGGGCTGAAAAATCTATTAACGAATGTCTGTGTGTCTAATTATAACATAAAAATAATTGCGTACTAAATTAATAATAAATGCATGATTTGTGCTTCATAGAATATAAACGTGTCGTTGCAAAAGCAATAGTGATGGTAAGTAAGGAACAGCCTAAATGTTGCTTTCTGCTAGGTAATAACTAATTGGGGTACGTAGATGACGGGAGGGAAACGAAAAGGCTATGTTTCTCTATTTTAATTATGTTTTGTTTATTTCAAAATAGTGCTTCTAAGTATAAACGAGTGGCGATATAAAATGGCTGCCGGTTATTGAAGTGCGCATGTGCGGGGAAACGCGTGACAATGGAGAAAAAGTTGGAGAAAAGCTAACCACGTGATGATGCTGAGAGGCTAGGATGCAAGAATGGTCAAGGCTGATGTGACCTAATTGAACTGATAGTGTGCCGTGGTGATCAGCAAGGAACCGTGGGAAACCGTTTTAAGAGAAAGGACAATGCCTGCAGAGTTCTCGAATGTATCGAAAGAAGTTACAAATGTACTGATCGAAGCGGATGGAAACAGGTCTTGAACTGTGAGAAAGGAAATGATCATATACATTCCAGAGAACAAGTTGGATCCTGGAGAACTTGATTAAGAATGAATAGATGAAATGAATGGACCAATGAAAGAAAAGCGTGTTATTAATGTTGCAACAATTAGTTAGCAAAGTTAGAATTAGGGTATAAGAGGGCCTACTCTTAGTGGGAGGGGGTCACAGTCGGAGTTGGAGTATCGCAGTCAGAGTCGGTGTTGGTGTTGGTGGCTTCCAGTGCTTGGTGGTCCAGATCGATCCATTTACTGAGCGGGAGATGCTGAAAGACTGTTAGATGAGACGGGTTGCAGGTAGCTGATGCTGACGAGCTGAAGTTTCTGTTGCTGTCTTATTTTTCCAGTTGAGTATGAGAATCAAGATATTTTTAATTCGTAAATTTAGGTTAGAAATCCTTAGGCTAAATTAGGGAAGATAGGCAGGTAATTAGGGTTTTTGCTTCATGACAAAATTTCCTTTCTGCAATAAAATTGATTTTGCTTAATAAATATTTGAATTAATAATGAATGAATAATTGAATAAAAAGTCTAAATTCTTTCTCATGCTTTTAAAATTATATAAAATTTAAGATTCTTAATCAAACGACTCAGTGGTTATTTTACTAAATGATTGTGACACTAGTAATTGGTTATTGTGATTTAGCTGGTCTTAATCACTACAAATTAATTTCTTACTAGATGATCCATCGACAAAACAATGAGCAGGAATATCTTAAGAAATAACTAAGAAAGCGATAGGTAATAAGGTATCCCGGCTCTTTCCAGCGGTACATAAATGGTGTTTTCCATTTAGTTCTCATGCTTCTCCTAGGAGTACAGAATTTCGTAAAGGTGTAAAGGAAATCCAGGTGTGTGTGTGATAGGCGATGTTTATGGGCCCCATCGTCATGTGGATGTGAGAAAATATAAGTCGCCCCTGGATGACCGATAAGTGACCTAGGAGGAGAATAGTTTTTATTGTACACGCTGCATCAATACCAAACACGATCTTAATGACTGATGCACTTAAAACCCGGGACACTGGACTCCGAAGGTTGTAGGGGTGTCCTGCTCATGCAGGGGCACCTACACACTTAGAACCGAGCATCCTGCCTTCAGGATTGAAAGGCCTGCCTTAGGGGTGACTTATAGGTTTTAAATGCAGTGACCTCATATATAAGGAAACATATCTGTCGTGGGTGGTGCTAGCACCAGCTTACACAGGCTGCAATGGCAGGCCTGTAGTCACAATTTGAGTGGTCTCTCATGGGTGGCATAATACATGCTTGAGCCCGTGGGAGACCCCTAGTGTACCTATGCCGGGTACCTTAGTACCATATACTAGGGACTTAAAAGGGTACACCAGTAGCCAGTCTGGAGTGTACCTAAGTACTCACCATGTCCACTTTAGGGAAGAAGCACTGAGACTGGGGTCCTGATTAGCAGGATCCCAGTCAGACTAGTCAGTAAAACACAATGACACCAGCAAAAAGTGGTGGTGACCATGAAAGAAGATCCTACTTTCCTACAAATTCTATATAGCATTTGTGGATGCCCTGCCATCGTGTCTGGCAGTAATGTATTCGGCTGCACAGGAAATGGAATGCCTCCCGGACAAGACCAGTGAGGTGATAATAGCCTCCTTATCAAAGCGTCACTGAGACCCCACAGACAGGACCTACTATAAACCATGCTGAATTTGGATTATAAACTCTTAAGCTGAATCCTTGTAGGAAAGATCCAACCCTTATTGCCTACTGTGGTACATCAAGATCAAAACGGGTCTATATCAAAATGCAACACTTTTCTGTACCTTCAGCGCCTCATGCGAGTGCTCAAAGGGACCTCACCAGCAAATCTGGGTACAAGAGTCATGCCATTCAATCTAGAAAAAGCCTTTGACTAATTGAGCTGGCATTGTTTATTTTTGGGTTGCTAGGGATCTGTTAAAATGAATATTGCTATTGTACAGTAATCCTACTGCAAGTGATCTCCCGTTCAATTGAGATACTCCGTAGCAAGAGCAAGAGACAGAGATGCCAGCTATCCTCCATGTTTTCCACACTGGGAATGAAACTATTTGCTAGGGGTGAGAGAGGGGATTATGGCTATCCGATGGCACAAGTACCACCATACTGTAAGCAGATGACATAAGAGATGGCAACAGAGGACTAGACCCAGTAATTGTTTCCCTTGACAAATTAAGTTAGATATCAGGGTTAAGGGTAAACTGGATCAAGACTTGTTTTCCCAATCAGTCCAGAGATGAAGGATGAACATCCATGACTGTTGGACTTGGGCATTTCCTGGGAAATGCACACCATTAGATATTTAGGAGTGCATATTTTTCATTCAGAGGTAGACTAATAGATGGGAATTTTTGAGAAACCCTACTGGCACTGAGGGACTGCACAAAACAGGAAGTCATTACAACAACTTGCCTTAAGGAAAGCATTGTTGAATTAACACTATCCCTACTATTGCACAGACTGGAGTTGGAATAGTAAATTATACTATTCGAAGTCCAGCGCTTTCCCTAAGGTAAGTCTTTGTAACGACTTTCGTGGTAAAGGAATGTGTGTTAAAGACGCATTCGTGGTTCAGACTGCATTGTTAAGGCATGCGTGGTAAATGCCTGTGAGGTTCTGACATATAACCACACAAAATATCTGGATAACACTACCCACAGGCAGAATTGCATTAGCCAAAATTGCAATGCTTCCAAGATTATTGTACTGTTGTGTATGCCTATTGTTGTAGGTCTGTAAGTCTTTTTTCAAAGATTTGTACTCTTTCTAGTAGATATGATTTGAGATTGGATAGATGTACAATCCCACTTAGTGAATTAAAACTCTCAGTAATGCGAGGAAGACTGGATACACCCAATTTTGAGATGTACTTTTTGACAGCTGAGCTTCAGTGGATGGCACAATTGTTTGGCGGAGTTGACCTACACAAGACTGGCTTAATTCGAGCAAATATAGAAGAGAAAGTCCAGCTCAGCCTATTCATGGGATGCAGAGTTACAATGAGAACAGTTCCAGACTTTCTACCCTCCTCGGGGGCAGGGGGCTCATTGGGTGTAAACACTCCCATCCATCCACTTCAGGCAGAAAGACTAATTGTGCCCATGGGGCACATCCTGACATCAGCCCCCAAAGCCAAAGCCTCAACTGTCTTTGTTTCCCATGGGGTCTAGAGCATCTCCATTCCTACGGCAGGCGAGAGAGAGTAGGTTTTACATATGGACCAGCAGAGTGGAGGTAAATCCCATTTTTGACCCACTTCCATGCGAAATGGCTGCACTATTCAGGCTTGGGGTCACGCCACCCTGGAAATCTTACCAAACCCAGACATTTCTGAAATCTAGACACTGAGGGGTGTGCCTAACGTGCATCCCACAACATTTTCTTACCCACAATTCCATTTAAATATTAAACTCTGCCTAAAATCTCTAATTTTCCTCCAGTTTCTGAGACCTAAACTTCAAGATTCTTCAGAGATCCTCGAGTATTACCCTGTGTTCCAACACTTCTACTGATGAAAAGGCTACCCCACTTGTGTGACTTGGCTTAGTGCCCATGAAACCAAATACAATGTGGAGACATGAGAAATAGGGTTAGTTGCAGCATTAGAGACCAGGTTTGCCTGCCACCCAAGGAAAACTGTCAAACCCAGACATTTTGGAAAACTAGGCACCATGGGCAATACAGGATGGTGTGATTTGCATGGTTGCATGGATCCCAAAATGTTTTCTTACGAACAGCATTCTGAAAAGTTCAAAGTTTGCCTAAGTGCAGGCATTTTTGTCACATTTCTGGACTCTGTAGGGATCCACAAAATTCCTACACCTGTCCTGATAAAAAAGCTACCCCACTTGTGTGGCTAGGCCAAGAGCCTGCGACAGGAATGGTTCAAACCAGGGTCAATGGGAGTCTTTGCATTGTCCATGGTTTAATCCATTGTTGTCGCTGGCAGTAGCCACAGACAGAAAAGTAGGGCAGCGTTTTTATCAGGACAAGTGTAGACATTTTGTGAATCCCCAGATGCCAGACATTTCTCTCACCAAAATGTGAGAACAGTTTGTGTTTTTGGCTATGTTGGAGGTTTGCATAGCCTTATCGGTAACAAAGTGTCATAGGATCCACAAGAGTCACACCATCCTAGACTTCACTAAGTTTCTAGTTTTCAGAAATATCTAACTTTGGCAGGTTTTCCTAGGTGGCGGCTGAGCCCAGGCCTAGAAGCCGCAGCTACCCACATTGCAAATAGAGGGCGGTTTCAAATGGAAATATTTGATCTGTCCATGTTGTGTTCTGGGCCTTTACTGTCATGAGCACAGGGCCCACTCACACAAGTGGGGTACCTTTTTATTAGGACAAGAGAGGGAACACTGGGTGGTAGGAAATTTGTGGATCCCCGCAGATCCCAGAACCTTCTCTCGCAGTAATGTGAGGAAAATGTGTTTTTTGCCTATTTTTGAGGTTTACAAGGCCTTATGGGTACGAAAATATCACAAGATCCACACCACTCTGGACTCCCCTAGTTGTCTAGTTTTCAGAAATGTCAAGGTTTGATAGGTTTCTCTGGGTTTCGGTCGAGCCCAGGCCCAAATTCCACAGCTACCCACATAGCAGAAAAAAAGGTCGGTTTTGAGTGGAAAAATTTCTATATTGCATTTTTTGGCCTTTTCTGTTGCAACCTATGTGGGGTGCTGTTTTTATCGAGGCAAGTGCGGAAATGCCGGATGGTAGGAAATCTGTCGATTCACACAGACTCTGGAACTTTCTCTCACAGTAATGTGAGAAAAAAGTGTGTTTTGAACCAAAGTTTGAAATTTGAAGGGCATTGTGGGTAAGAAAAAGTAGGCGTATCCACACAAGCCAGACCACCCTGTACTCCCCTGTATAACTAATTTTTCTAAATGCCTGGGCTTATTAGGATTCCTTGGATGGCAGACGAGCCCGGGCCAACATCCTGTGCTGCCCACATTACAACAAAAGGGTCAGCTTTAAGTGGAAAAAGTTGATTCGTCCATGTTGCGTTTTGGGGCCTTTCCTGCTGCAAGCGTTGGCTGCACCCCCACAGCTTCCTGAACTTTCTCTCACAGAAATGTGAGGAAAATGTTTGATTTTAGCCAAAGTTCAGGGTTTGCAAGGCTTTATGGGTAAAAAAACATCATGGAATCCACATGAGGCATTCCACCCTAGACTCCCATGGGTGTCTAGTTTTTAGATATGTCTAGGTTTGGTAGGTTTCTCTAGGTGCTGTCTGACCAAGGAACAAAATTCCACAGCTTAGCACATTGTGATATGAGATGTCGCCAGATTGCGTTTACGGATCTTTTGTGTCACGGACCCTATACCCAGCCACATAACTTGGGTAATGTTTTTACCTGGAGTCATGTGGGAGAACAGAATAGTATAACATCTGTTATGACCAATTGGATTTCTCTGCATTTTTGGCTTCCAAATATAAGCCAGTGTGCAAGAAAGCACACATTTTACAAAATGCCCTCTGAATCTCATGATAGTATAGATAACCCCAAATTCAGAAGTGATCAAATATCCATTGTTCCTAAACTCAGTATCTTTGCCACATTTCATAAATACCAGTGGCGGCTCCTCCGCTAAGGCGGAGGAGCCTCGCCCCACTGCTCTGTGAGCAGTAGTTAAAGAAAACTAAAATGATAATAACTAGCGTTATTATCATTTTAGTTTTCCTTTCCTGGTGCGGGGCGGGCTGGACTGCCAGAGCAGGGCAGGGGAGGAGTGGTTTGCCCACTCCAAGGTGCGCAATGACGATTTGACCGGCCCTCTCGTGCCGGCCAAACCGTGATGCGCACTTTGCATGCTCTGCACCCAGGCTGCATTACAGCCTGGGTTTAGAACATGCCCCAGGCTCCCATTCCCTGCCTAAGCGCCGATTAATGGCACTCAGACCACTCACAGCGCTGCATTCCAGCGGTGTGATTGGCTAGGGGAGTCTGGAGCCTGGGTGCTTCCTGTTCCTGCTTACAGGAGCGAGAGGCGGCGGGGAGCGGACCGAGAGGTGGCGGCCGGCCAGGTGCCGGCCTGAAGGTAAGTGTTTTTTTTGTTGTTTTTTTTCCATTTTTCAACTGTCAAGACCTCCACGCCCGCTACCCGCAGTAAACAGCGGCCGCCACTGATATAAATACATATGTTTCTTTTATAACCATTTTCATTCATTAGATTTTACCATATGGATTGCTAAATGGTTGGTACACAATGAAAATATTTTATAAGCTGCAACTCCGGTTTTGGCTCTGGGTATTATGTGCTTTTGAAAAACCTACAAACCCAATATATGCTTGTGTTTCAAAGGGTCCAACACATGTAACAGTAGATTCGTTTTGTAAATTGGCAATTGTGACAAAAAACACAGTTCAAAATATCACCAATTGCTATGTTTTCTACTTATTTCAGTATGTTTTATTTCAACCATTATTTTTCCTTGAGAACGCTTTCAAGGATCTACAAAAATGGCACCTTACTGAATTCAGAAATTTGTCTACATCTCAAAATGCATAGCTTTCTGGGATTAGCCATAGAGTTCACACCTGTTTCCACTGCAAACTGCAAATAGGTTGAAACCACAAATATTAGATAAAATGGACAACCTCTTTAAAAAGTAGAAAAACTGTGGTAAAAAATATTTTTCTACAACTAGGTTTGTATCCAAATACTGGGAAATGTTTATCTAGCACAGCAAACAATTCATTTGATGCCATTTTTCGGAAATAAAATACTTTCTTTCACAGCACTTTTTCCCGTTTTTCTCAAAAGACCCAAAATGTAGCAATATTTTGGATATTTTCTCGGTTCCCTCCAGGGCAATCTACAAACCCTGAGTACTTCTAGAATCCCCAGGATCTTGGAAAAAAAGGATGCAAATTTTGTGTGGATATTGTTGTGGTAAAAAAGTTAGGAAGGTTTAAACACGTCCTACCCCCAATAATCAAACAAGCATTGAAAATGCAATAGGTCTCGCCTTTGATTAAGTTAAAGCCATTTGATTTGCTAATGGTATTGTATAGCAAAGCAAATGGCTTTAACTTAATGAAAGGAGAGACCTATTGCATTTTCAATGCTTGTTATAGCTTTGTTCTCTGATGTCCCATTTGCATTTTACTGTTTATTATCCTCAACATTCAATCATGATTTTTCGTCTCAAGCAGGTAAAATACAAAATGCTCGACAACCCATTCAGTACAATGTAAACGGTAGGGATATATTGTCACTGATTGCCAGGCCTTTGTGAACAGCTTTTCAGACTACGTGTCAGAAGGCATTTTTAGCATCTGTCCACCCACACCACCAGAGGTTGATTTGGAGACCCTTATCTCAAAGGTCTGTAAAAAACATGACCGGCCTATAGGAAGGTGGAAGACTGCGGGATAGGCGGGTGCGCATGGAAGCCAAAAGAGTTGGCATCGTCTTCTAGCTGCAGAACATTATCCCAACTGTACCAGCCAATCCGGAAACGTTCTCAATCATCTTGTCCGACTATGGCCTGTCAGATCCGGGCAGCTTCTTTGGTCATCCACGGCTTAACGTGGCTTGAGGCCCTCTGAAGATGCACGCTTCTCACATGCTTCAACATGGTTCTCATTGTGGTGCGTGGCAAGTAAAGATCACGTTGTGTGGTTCGGTGCCGTGTATTTCAATGTGCCGCATCTTCAAAACAGTGGCAGGTTGCTTGACATTGTCTCAGGAAGACAGTAAATGTCATGCAACCAGATGCCAGTGCAGCAGCGTCATCTTGTGGCCATCTGCAGAATAACAAATGTGGTAGAAGTTAAGAAGGGCTTTAACACTGCTGAAAGCGCTACATACATTATGGGACTTTTATTTGTTTATTTATTTCGCCAGTGTTGTATAGCGCGAACGTGGACCAAGAAGGGCGTTAGAGAGCTTTACAATGAAAAAATAGGTTACAGATAATAATAAACATGATCAATTTTCATAGCAGGCACACGGGTAAAAGTTGATCGTGACCCGTAAAAAAGGCACAATAGGTGACCATCAAATAAGGGACGTCGGCTGGACAAACATGCATGTGAAGAATAAAAGGTGCCCGAAGACATAATAATTCAAGAAAGTCCGCTTAAATGTCTCATACAACCTTTAATAACAAGCATGGTCCCGAAAGCGAAAGAGGATCGCCCCGGAGCATGGGGATCTCTTGTCTTTATGGGGCCATGTGTTTAAACACATGGCCCCATAAAGATAAGAAAGTGCTTCACGACAGCCGGGTCGCAAGCCAAAGGGCGGCAACCTAAAACCCTTATTTCCAATGGCAGGCCACCGTTTAGCATAAACAGTGATGCCAGCCAATGGAAATGAGGGGCGGGGCTTCAAGCCCTCTACTGAAACTCCTCATTAGCAATAAATCTCGCCGAGCGAGCTGCGCATGTGCGCAGCAACGCTAGGCGAGACCTAAAAAGGGCTCAGTAAGGGTGAGGAAGCAGTAGGAGTCAAGTGGTTGAGTGAGAAGCTGCTTTGGGAAGGGAACTGGACGATGGAGTGTGAGAAGATCCTAGGTTATTCCAATTGCATGTCTAGAAACCCCTGTTTTAAGTATATCCAATATAACTATTTGCACAAAATGTATCTGAATCCAAAGAGAATTAACACAATCTATGCATTTAACGCCTTGAAATGCTCCAGCTGTTTGCATGTAAATTTTGGGTTTTTCACAAGACATGGGGATGTTTTACGTTAATCTAATATTGGAAGGAAGTTACTGACCATTTGGCTGAGGCCCTGGGAAGAACAAATCTTTGCGCACAAGAACAGGGCTTGGTGGGCCTTTTCCCACACCCAGAGCTGAAAAGAGTGGACAACTAATTCAATGACTTAGCTCTGTTACTGCCTGAGAGAGCCATTGCAATGTTGTGGAAGTCGTTTTATGCGCCACCCGATTCAGAAATGAGCAAAAAGTGAAGGTTTTGCACTGCACAGCGAACAGAAGACGAGTTGTGCAAGCGGGCGATAGCTTCGCTATTGTGCTGGAGAGTGTTGAGAACGGGGTGGGAGTTACTGAGGATTGAATACCACAGTTACGCAAAATGAGTATGGGGGCGACAGGCCGAGTTAGAACAATGGGCATACAGGTTTAGATTAAGAGAAGGATGGTTGCAAAGCGATGACGTCTGTAACCCAGTAACAAAACTGGAATAGAAAGGACGCTCATCTCCCTTCCCTTGATTATATACTCTGCACAAACTGGGGTCGTGTTCTATACAAATGCTATTATAAAACACAATACAATACACTACTGCAGGTGAGCAAAGGCTCCTCTGCTAATTGGAAGACTTGAGCAGCAAAGTCCTGATGACTGCACCAACTGATGCCCCAACCACCAAGATATTTCTGGTCAAAGTTATGGGTATGCAAAGTTACTAGTAGCCAGGGCTCAATGTACCTGACCTCAAATGCTAATAATGGCAGGTGGTGGGCATTATCTCTGCAATGTTCTGGTTCAGCAGGTTGGAAAGAAGTGCCCAGGAACCAGTCAGGCAAGCCTGAGACACCGCAACCATCCTTAAAGAGGAAGGGTGCTTGTCCATTTTCCTGACCGGCTGGGCTCTGCTTTCATCTTCTCAAGCCTGTAAAGGTTGATTGTGGGTCAGAACTTCGCAGTGGGAAGAGGTATCAAGATGGGACCAATTGCCTAGGGTTCAGCGAAGCTAAACAGACATTCTGGCTAGCCTTAATGTTGTATGGGGTAGTTTAATTTGTTCCAGCTGGCATGGCTCAGGTACATTTTCATTTTCTAATGCAATTAAAGCAGATTGCAGGTCATTTCTTCGCAATGCGAAGGGTCATCAGGATGGGACGAAGCACCCAGGCATCAGAAGGCTAACCCGAGCTATTGTGACCAGCCGTAAAGTGGTAGGGTGTAGTTTGAGCTTTCCTGGCTGGCAGTGCTCAGGGTACTTGCATTTTCTAATGCTGATAAAGGCAGATTACGGGGTATATCTTTGCAGTGTGAAAGGGCAGTAGGATGTGGGCAGGTGCGCGAGAATCAGTGAGGTTAGCCTGAGGCAAGCAGGTTAGTTCTTATTATACTAACATATTGCACGCCTGTCTCTCCCATACCTTCACCTATCACACTGCCAGGTGCTACGTCCCATAATATGATAATTGTACCTCGATGGTCATCACACACCACATCCCATAAAGGCTCAAAACAAAATAACAGCATAACAGCACCCTCCCAATCACACACCCTACACAATGTACCTTGCTAACCGTGTGGGAAAGCGCTTCAGCACCACACATAGAGGTAGGAAGCACTATACAACTGCTACATTATAATGCAATACAATACAATACATCAATACCCATTCCACCATAGCACCTGACAAACAACCTATAACCCCATGACGATTTGACACCAAATAAGCTTACCGTTTATAGTCCTGTTCAACTGTTCATTGCACGATGATCATCATGGCTGTGAAAAGTGTACAGCAACATGAAGTTGAAGGCTTGGTGACAAGCGCACCTTTCTGTTTTTTTCTTAGTTTGCTACACGACAGGATTGAATGATATGGCATAGTGCTGCAATGATTATATGCAAAACAATAACAAATGATTTTTAAAAAGCTATACATTTCAACACTCATAGCACTTGAAACGTAGGCAGAAAATCACAAAAGAATATTTCTCATTGTAGCCATTTCTGATGAAAGTCCCTTCAAAACTTCTACAAGAAGACGTCCCTATATCCGTCGACCCCACAGCCTTGCACAGTGGTTCCCAAACTGTGCACCGTGGCTCCCTGGGGAGCCGTCAAACCTAGCCAGGGGAGCCACGCACCAAGCACTTTAATGCATTTAATGTTGAAGGGTCTGTTGGCTTCAGTTAAACTAATTAGACTTACACGCATGATGTCGATGATTTGTAAATGACATGCCTAAAGCTGTAAACGTAGTGCTTAATTGATGGCATGTCGAGGGAGATGACCTCCATATTTCTCTGGATCCCCACGTTCCAACACTCCCAAAGTAAGCAGAAAAATGCCTGATTTATTTTGTTAGACTCGTTAATAGTTTGGTTTTTTTCCAAATGCATTTTACACCAATGCAAGTTATCAGGAAAGTACAGTTGTCCTGTCTATTAAACACACTAAGTATTATTAAGTATTGACATTTGTACTTGAATCATTGGTACTTCCAATACACATTTCTTTCAGTACACACACATTTCCAGACAGGCCTGCTCTCTCCTTGAGCACAGGGGAGTAAAACACCATATATGGCATAATGCCAACATTTGGAAGCAAGAAAGAGGGGCATTTAAAAAAAAAATCCCCCCCAAAAAATCTGAGAAATGTATTTTACTTGCATTGATTTGAAGGCAATTTTAGGGAGGATGTACCAAACAGAAGGGACAAAGGGGCAAGTTTAAAGAGGTCCAGCATACATGCCCCACAGAGACAGTAAGCAAAGAGGGTATGAAGTTCCTCAGGGTCTGAGTAGAAGAACGTGGGAGTGCAGGTGGAAGTGACACCAAGGACTGGTCGTCTCACCTGGAGTAAAAAACAAGGGGGAATTCCCTTGTAGGAACTAGGGCTCTCACACACCTAGCAAGCTAGGTGTCATGCTTCATCATATGAGCCTGCCCCTCGTCAGGTCGGCGCTGCAATACCTGACGGGCACCCAGTACGGGGCTCTTTGGCGGGGGTCTTTTGTTCCTGCCGTTGGGTGCAGTGGGGGTGAGGGGCCTAGTGTGTGTAGATGTGCAGTGCGTGGATTAAAACAGGTCAGTTAGTCCTAGTAGTGTTTTATTCTGGGAGGTAAACTGCCTGAGTAAAAACAGGGAGAGTGGCGGTGAACTAGATAAAAGGTTTCTAGCTGTATATGCTCTACTCTCTAAAGGTCAACATGTTTCGTGCTCTATGCGTCAGGAGAATCAAGGCACTTCATCAGGACCAAAATAACTATCTACACGACATGATAAGTGACAAGCCTACATACCATGTTCTCAGGTAGGGACCCTAAAAGTGGGGACAAGAAATACGTATTTATGATTATTTACACAGCATCACGTTCAAAATACTCAGACAAGGTGTATTTAGTGCATATACACCCATGCTCTACACCGTGCTTATGGTGTAGTGAACAAAGGAAAAATTCATGCGGCAGTCGTATAATGGAAATCCCAACTATACATAATAAGCACATGATAATAAAAACATTAAAAATGGAGGACACTCAAGATGTGAAACTTATTTAGTAAAAACAGGTATTCTAGAACACGGCTCACCAAAGCTGCTGACTAAAGTTGCCTGCAACGGAGTCCGGCGGTCATTATGGACAACAATGTGTGTCCTAGAGGATAAGGTAGGGAAACAAGAGGCTGAATGTAGTCATGGGATGAACCAACTCTATCAATGTGAGACACAAGGGGGGGCTCTGGCGGCAGAAACATGCAAGGGGCAATCAACAGTAATGGGGTGCCCCGTGTCCGCCACCAACTCCCATGTCCTATGGAGGCGATCATTGGCCTGTGAATCCCGTACAGTGGCGGTCCCGGGGCAGTAGCTGCTCACGGTGGTGTGCATGCTGACAGACCAGTACCGAGTATGGATCATCGTGGTATCCACCCGGCAGGGATTCCACCAACCAGGGATGGGCGGAACGGGTTAGATGCCCCCAAGAAGGAATGGGAGGGTGGGAGACGTCAACTCAGAGCGTCCCCGATAGAGTCACTTACCCACATGCTGGTTAGGGCATCGAGGCGATCCGGGTAGAGAAAGATCCACTTACCCACACTCGGTGAACGCTCGTTTCCTGACCTACCCTGCCGCCGGAACCGGGATGGTGAAGTAAGACTGGTCCGGAGGGTAAAAATACCCCTGGTCAATTCAGAGCCCGCGAGTATTCCCGCGGTTCAGGGAAGATCTCGCGAGACTCGGGGCCATGGTGGAAGGTCTGGTGGGATGCTCGTGAATGAAGCGGCCATCTTGGAGAGGTACCTAAGAGGTGTATATCAATGTTGTAGATAAAATATCAACAGTCTCTCATCGCAGTATCAATAATGGCCGCCTATGAGGTTGGCAAACAGAGGCAGTGGGATGCGTCAAAATTAATGTTGTCAGAATTACTCATGGTCAGACCAAAGTCCGCGAGTCATCCCGCGGTTCATGGGAAATCTCGCGGGACTGGGGGTCATGGTGGAAAATCTGATGGGATGCTAGTGAATGGAGCGGCCATCTTGGAAAAGTGCCTAAGATAAGTACCTGAAAAGTGTATGTCAATGTCGTACATAGGTCTAGTGTCAGTGTCTCATCGCTGTATTAGTAGTAGTTGCCTATGAGGATGACAATCAAAGGTAGAAATCGTGTGAGCGATGGTACATGGTGATATAATGAAGGCAGCTTGAAGCGAGCTTGCCAGGGGTGTAATGGTGTCAGTTGGAGTTGACAACATCTGGGTTGTACCAAGGTCAATCAAACAGTGTGAGACTGACGAAGGCGTAGACTAATGGTTCAAGAATGATGTGTCAGTGGGGACCGCATACCCATAGGTGTAAGAAGGTGGATCATATCCGTTAGTCCTAGTGTCAAGAGGCACACCACTGATAGATATTGGTCAGTGCCACAGAGCAAATTTTATCGGATAATATACTCCTTAATAAAGGACTAGGGGTATGGATATAGTTAAATCAGTGAGCCCCATGGGATGTCGTCATTGAGCCCTACACGGTGTGTAGAGAGTCTGTGGACCCATCTCTGTTCAATTCTGAAAAGCGTCGTTTGTAAAATCTGGTTGTGGGCTTCCAGGATCACCCACTGGAGGGAGTCAGGGTGATGTTTGGTGTCTTTAAAGTGCGTGTATAGTCTAGTTGTGACCCTTTGACATCTAATGTTGCTTTTGTGTTCAGTTATCCGGGTCTTGACTGTACGCATTGTCATGCCTATGTATCTTAGGCCGCAGGGACAGGTTACCATATAAATGCATTGTGTCGTGTTGCAATTTGTATGGCGGGTAAGAGTCCACTTGAAACTAGCGGAGAAACAGATCTCCTTGGTCACTTTAGTCTGCTTGCACACTGCGCAAGAACCACACGGGTAATGCCCTATTACTGGAGGAAGTCCCCATAGGGTCTGCTGTGTGGTTTGTCTGATTTGTTTAGGTCTAGTGTGTATCAGAATATCCTTGAGATTCTGTGTCCGTTTGTATGCAAACCTTGGCCTAGGGATGCATAGGTCACCTGTACCTAAGATAGCCCAATGTTTTAAGATGATTTTCTTAATGCGGGCTGAATCTGGGGTGAATGATGTGACACACGTTAGAGTGTCTGTCGTGGGTTTGGGATGTACTTCGAGGAGGGCCTCCCTAGGGTTGTTCCTAGCCCGTTTCATGGAATCCCTGATTCTGCGTTCTGGGTAACCTCTTGCCTTGAGATTGGCAGCCAGAGTACTGGCTTCTGTCTGGTAATCAGAGGTCTTAGTACAGTTACGCCTGATGCGTAAGAACTGCCCAAAGGGGAGGTTGTCTCTCAGCGCTCTGGGATGGTGACTGTTGTATAGCAATAAGCTGTTGCGGTCAGAGGGTTTTCTATAAAGTGTGGTGCTGAGTGACCCGCCCGTCAGTAGGATTTTCAGGTCTAGGAAAGGGATATCGGTCTCCGAGATGGTGTGAGTGAATGTTAGAAATTCATTTTGATTATTGACCCAAGTGACAAACTCCTCACATGTAGAGCGATCCCCTCTCCAGAAAATGAGGATATCGTCTATGAAACGTCTCCACAGTTTCAAGTTGTAGAGATAAGGGTTGTTAGTGTTGTGGATGATGTCTCTTTCAAAAGCTGCCATATACAAGCAGGCTAAACTAGGGGCAAAGGTACTGCCCATTGAAGTCCCCTGGCTTTGATGGTATAGTTGTTTCTTATATTCAAAGAAATTTTCAGTCAAAGCCAGGGTGCGCATTCCATGATGAACGATACAGGGGTGGGTGAGGTCCACTCCAGTTCGTTTAGCGCTGTTTCTATGACTAATAGTGTGGCTCTCTGGGGTATGTTTGTGTATAGAGCCTCCACGTCAAGAGTGACAAGTAGGTCTATTTCGTTGGCGTTGTCTGTCTCCTCAATAATCCTGAGTATGTCTGTAGTGTCCCGGACGTAAGAGGGAGTCTGTCTCACAATGGGTTGGAGAAAGTAATCGCAAAATTTAGAGAGGGGTTCCAATATTGAGTCAATACCAGAGACTATTGGGCGGCCTGGAACCGGGGTAGTACCCGTATGGATTTTGGGTAAGGTGTAAAAGTATGGTACCCTTAGTTCCTTGGTTACCAAGAAGGCCGCCTCCTTCTGGCTGATCCAACCATTGGTTTCAGCCTCGAAAACCAATGTGGAGATCATGGTGGTGAGACGGGTGGTGGGGTCCACTGTTATCGGTGTGTAGTATCTGTCGTTAAGAAGTTGACGACTGCATTCTGCATCGTAATTGACAGTACTTTGGATTACAGTGGCCCCACCCTTGTCTGCCTGCTTGATTGCAATGGTTGTATCCTCAGCAAGACTGTTAGCTGCGTTCAATTCGGAGTTCGATAGGTTGTGGAAAGGAGTGTTGTTATGGGGAAGGGCTAGTTCCTTGAGAACAGCTTTCTCAAATGTTACAACTTCCACAGGGACCATGCTAATGTTGGGGGTAAAGGTCGAAGGATTTCTCAATCAATCAATCAATCAATCACGGCATTTATAGAGCGCGCTACTCACCCGGGAGGGTCTCAAGGCGCTGGGGGAGGGGGTAAGTTACTGCTCGAACAGCCAGGTCTTGAGCTGCTTCTCAGTCCTGAGTCCTCCGATTCATTAGATGGACGGTCTTGAAAAAAGGTTTTAAGCCGTACCTTTCTAAACAAGTTCTGGACCTCGCATAGGTCTCTGAATGAATCCACCCGGGGGGTGGGAACAAAACCCAAACCTTTCTCCAACACTGTCTGCTCCTGGTCAGTTAGTGGACGGTGAGAGAGGTTTACCACTAGTGTCTCTTGCCTTGTGTTCTGCTCCTTGTCTCTATGTTGTAAGTTGATTGGTCTTCCCAATGAACCTGTAGGGTTGTTCCTAGCCCGTTTCATGGAATCCCTGATTCTGCGTTCTGGGTAACCTCTTGCCTTGAGATTGGCAGCCAGAGTACTGGCTTCTGTCTGGTAATCAGAGGTCTTAGTACAGTTACGCCTGATGCGTAAGAACTGCCCAAAGGGGAGGTTGTCTCTCAGCGCTCTGGGATGGTGACTGTTGTATAGCAATAAGCTGTTGCGGTCAGAGGGTTTTCTATAAAGTGTGGTGCTGAGTGACCCGCCCGTGCAGACATGCAGTTACTCAAAAAGTATTACAACAGGGTCACACACTTATGGGTGGAGATGTTACTTTCGTGGTTGATACTCACGAAGCATATAGGAGAGAGGTGTTCTATTCATGGGTTCTATTCATGGGTTACATTACCAACAGCAGACAACACAACAGGGCTGTTTCACAAATACAAACAAGATTAAGTTCCAAATAACTACACGCCATATGAAGAAATAGAAATATCTTTAACATACCAAGAACACAGAAATTGGTTTGATGGCACCGTACCACACACAACAGAAGACGTTAGACTAGGTCCCCTGAGTAATAAGCGAGCAACATGGCCAGTCTTAGCCAGCTACACACCACATCCTAATGCTGATAATTTGTCAGCAGTACAATTGCGTAGGCTATACAAACACTTAGTAACAATATACAGATTTTTGACAGAGTTTGTTATGTGAACATTGACACTTAACCCTGCATGGACTGTTCTAGCTGCACAGCCTCAATTGACCACACCGAGCATCAGCCCACAATAGTGGCGTAGCTAGACCTTTTCCCACCCATGGCGGTCCCTGCGTTTGCCACCCCGCGATGGCCGCAGGTAAGAGTGGGGGTGCTGGCGTTTGCCGCACCGCGACGGAGGCACAGGTAAAAACTCTTGTCGCCCGGGGCGGACTGCCTCCCTCACCACTCCCATGCTACGCCACTGGCCCACAAACACTAAATGCAGTAATGGGAAAGGTGGCCACCAAACGGGAGGAGATTCTGTTTTTGCACAAAAAACAAGTCAGCTTGAAGCAGTGTTTCCCCAATGGGACTGCAGGAAAAACACAGAATATTAACAATTTGTTTGCGATGGGGATGACTCCCCCAGTGGAAGACTGCACCACGCGGTGTACAGTCTTTGTAGTATAACCCAGAACACACGGTACCCCTTCATTAGCTGTTTTATCAGAAATGCTTAAACAGATTCAGAATGAGTACTGGGCAGCACCTGCCCTGGATTTGGGGATGAAACTCATGGGCAATTTTGCCTCAGTATCCGCCATTATGTTAAGCAACATAAAGGGGGAGGCAGCAGCGTTGGCTATAGGCCAGCGCCTATGGGATTTAGCTCCAGGACAACAGGAGCGTGAATGACCTAAAATTATCAAAGAAACCTATGCTACGCTGGGTAGAGATAATTTGGGAGCCAGGCCTGGGAAACCACAACTAAAGAGTAAGTCTGAAAAGGATAACCTTAAGGAAGCATCCGAAACTCCACAAAGAAGAAGTGGGATAATAAGAATAACAAAGACAAAACTAAATCACAGGCTGGGTCTCCCTCATAAGAAGCCACTGAGAAACGCTATGGTCTGTGTAACTGTGATAATATTAGGCCACCTGACAGTTATCAGGATACTGATTCACATTCATCTCGTTCCTTTCAGGAGTCATCTGACAAATGTTCGGAGACAGGAGGATGGTCAGAGCGCAAATGGGAGGAGCATATGGAACCAAAGAAGGACTCACATCGCTCATCTGACTACATTATTAAACAGGAAGACAAACCTAAAACATCCAAACCTCAATTCAAAAAGAAGAAGGTAGCTGGACTTAAGGTCAGGCATGCAGCGGATATTGAGGACACTGCTTCTGAGTGGGGAGTGGGCAGTGACTATGCTGGACAGCGCGGCAGAAGTCACAATAGTTCACCAGAACCTGATGAATAGTCTGATAGGAGTGGCACTAAGTGAATATATCCAGGTGGAGACACAGGATAATATCGTACGCGTCCCACATCATTTATATGAAATACAGCTCCAATTGGAGGGGGGGATCCCTAGGAATATTAATGTTCTATTTTAGGAGGATTTAACATATGGTTACAATATTCTCTTGCAGGAAAAGGATTGGGCACCTAATTTCGTAATGGCTGGCCTCAGCGGAGAAACAGTCATTTTACCTGCTTTTTCCAACCTTTTCCAGAATCGGTTAAACATTCATACGCCAAGGAATGGGCGTTAGCACTTGCTCCTGCGTTACACTGCAACCATGTGGGGAGGGATGACGGTTCCCCTTATCATGAAATTCCAGTGAAGTCTACCCCACCTCCTCAAAGACAATACCCATTAAAAAAGAGACTAAAAAACAAGTTAGGGAGATCCTAGAACATCTCGAATACCAAGGTGTTATAGAAAGTTGCACCTCTCATATGAATAATCCCTTATGATGACATATACTTTACGGATGATGACCTTTCAGTACACTTGACAAGAGTATATCGTATAAATCTTGGATTCGCTCACATCGGATGCAAATTTAACTTTAAAAAATCAATAATTCGCCACCTCACTGTGCTGTTTCTGGGATGCGAGATGTCAAGTGAAGGCAAAAGCCTGGCGACACACTCCTTAGAGAAGTGTGAGCTTCCACAGCCTCCAACAACGTTGAAGAGGTTATAATCAATATTAGGATTCCTACATTTTGGCAGAATTTTACACATTCCAGATTACGCAGAACAGATTAAACCATTCTATGACCTCATCAGTCCAGATTTCTCAAGCACACACTGGACCACTGAACACACATAAATATTACGTTCAGTAAAAGCTGACATGCTAACTTCCAAACATTTACACACACATGTGAACACAACAAACTTGTTGATCCGCATACTTGCGGGGACATCAGGGTACAGCTATGTGACATTCAATGAAGGTGACACTGTACTGATTTCATATATATCACATTTATATACTAATGCTGAAATGCGTTTTGCACCGACAGAAAAAATACTGACAGCGGTACAGACTGCTGTGGTCAGGGAGAGAGTACTGGCTCAGGGAAAACAAATTATTGTTGTGTCCCTGGTGCCTACCTTAAAGGCCGTCACACGAGCAAGCATTCCAAATGCAAAAGCATTGCACCCACGTTGGATACAATGGGAAAACTCACTCACCGCAACAGATGTAGGCTGCAGCTTTGAGTCTACATTACAAACTCAAGCCTTTCTGCAATATGAACAAGAATATCCTCTGCCTAATTAAATTTTGCCTCTAGAACAGTATGATTATATCATATATACTGATGGTTCTCCACAACCTGCCGTAGGGACAAAGTATCAATATTCAGCAGCGTGCGCTATCGTAAAGGGGCGCATGCAGGGTGGTCCAGCCTGAGAAAACCAACACGCATTCACTTGGTGACTGCACTGCACAGTTAGCCGAACTCAGGGCTCTGATACTGGCACTGTAAACTACGGATCCTGGATTCCCCCCACTCATAGGGGCCGATTCACAGAACTAATCTGAGATAAAATCCTAAACTTACTACTTTTGGTATTCACAGAAGGCATTTAGTAGTAGTAAAGTTAGGACTCCTAACTTTACTACTACTAAATGCCTTTTGTGAATACCGAAAGTCGTAAAGTTAGGATTTTGTCTCAGTTTAGTAGTAGTAAAGTTAGGAGTCCTAACTTTACTACTACTAAATGCCTTCTGTGAATACCAAAAGTAGTAAGTTTAGGATTTTATCTCAGATTAGTTCTGTGAATCGGCCCCATAGTGTTTGATTCGTATTACTGTGTCCAGTCTTATAATGAATATTTACACAACTGGAGCCAGATTGGATACAGAGATTCAAAAGGGTGCACAATAAAGCACAAAATGCTTTGGGAACAGGTGGCAAAGCTGAAAGATTGCTTGCCATGGACTCATGTAATCCATACATTGAGTCACCAGCGTGTTGGTGTACACATTGCAGTGAATTAATTTGCTGATGAAGCCGCAAAAGCAACAGTGTGAACTGCTGCAGTTGCTGCACTAACTCATTCTAGCATGAGGATAGACAATGACATTATGACGGCTGTCAATGCTGTACGCAATGACACCCCGAAAGGCTTTCCACTCAAGTACACCTACAAGTTAGATGCACAAAACATACCATTTTCTCATATTCCTGGAGTGGGGTATAGAGTAATACCTAATTCTGACCATAGGCTAGGATTAATCCTAGCTGCACACTAGGGTCTTCAATCTGCACACGTGGGGGTGGCTGCTACAATTTCACTATTGCAGCAGCACTACTGGTGGCCCAGTCTCTATAAACAGACCATTACTTTGTCCTTAAATGCAACATCTGCCAGCAGATGAAGGGTTCCACCGTGGCACATCCACCACATACACCTCTATTGATTTCAAACAAGCCTCTTGCTTTTGTTTATCTGGACTATTGCGGCCCTTTGTCATACAATGGGGTTTACAAGTATATCTTGGTGGCAGTGGATTCCTGCTCTCGATTCCTATGGGTATGGCGAAAGCGGTCGGCTGTCACCCGAACTGTTATAAAAGATCTGCTAGTCTTTATCGGGGCATACGCAGTTGGCACACTACATTCTGACCAAGGTCTGGCGTTTGCCTCCAAGGCTTACAAAGAAGCCATGGGAAGTTTGGGTGTGACCCTGCAGTATTCCTCAACATACCATTCTGAGGAAAACATGGTCGTGGAGAGAAGAAAATGGGACTTAAAGAAGTCTTTAACAGCTAGGGTACTAAGCTCAGGTCGCAGTTGGGTCTATCATCTATATAGTGTCCACAGGGCACTCAACAATCTGCCGAGAAAATCCCTTGGTGGTCGGATTCTCTATGAAATCCTGTTTGGGGTAAAGATGTGGGTCCCAGACCTCGACAATCCCAGCACAGTGGTGGCAGAAACACCATTCGATCTAAATGAACGTCTGGCTGTTTTACAGGAACTGAACAGTTTCCGGGATGAACAAAGCAACGTCCTAGTAAAAAGCACCGCCACTGGAGAAGTGAAGTTTGGGGACTGGTCAGGGAGAAAATTGTGGACAAGAAAGAATTTGGGCCATCCTACAGAGCCTGTACCTATACTGACTGTTGAAGGTACCAGAACCGTATTTCTTCCGCCCCTTGTGTATGTCTTGTATCTCTCCCTGAGACAGCATTCGTGAATGAGCGAAAGGGTACTAGATCTCTTACCACGAATCCATGGGGGCCAGAGTTGTCATATTCGGAGCTTGCCCAAACCATTCGTTACCTTATCAGTTTTAGGGGTACTTATGGGGGCACTGTGAGCTAGCAGGACTAAAGGCCAAGATATCCTGAGGGGGTGCACGGAATCAGTCTGGCACCAACCCAATGTTTATGTTTTCTAACAAATGAACAGTTCCTATTGAAAGTGGAAACTGTGCGACAATATTAGAAATAACGAATGCACCTAATTATCAAGGAAGTTAATTGTATCCGAACCAGTGCACATTGTAAAAGTGCTTGAAGACTTCTAGGAGGAATTGCATGCTGAAAAGATAGAGAAGCAGATTACTAGGCAGAGCAATACATAAATAAGTAGATAATGGTACAAATACAACAATTTGTGAATCAGCCCCAGAAACAAAAATCTAACCTTAAAGAAAATAGCTGAAGCCATAGATACCACAATACGCAGGTATGTCTCCCAAGCCAGATCAGCTTCAGGTTGACTTTTACAGAGTTCATAAAAATAGGATTGTACCAGCATTAGTGGATCTGTACGGTGAAGCATATCAAGTCAGGTTTCTTCCTCCATCATTGACAATATCATATTGCATTGAATCCAAAATAGAGTAAATACATGACTATGCGCAAACGTTATTTCCTGATCACTTTAATTAAAGTTCATAACTATACATTAAAGAATATTGGGTTAGACAATTGAAGATTTAATCCCATGTTTGTACAAGAAGACCAAAATGGATTAATTAAAGCGCATACAATTGAGTCTAATCTTAGAACATGCCCAATAATGTACAATCATAATCATGTACATTCCAGGAAGGCAATAAAGGCCATAGATACTGTCATGGAACTATCTTAGGTTAACCTTAAGTAAGTTATAATTTTGTAACAATGATCCTAATACGATACGTTAACATTGTATTGTATTGTATAGTATTCTAATTTATTGCAGGACTTGCTCAGTGTGTTATGTCCATATTGAGGCCTAAAGCACTCTGTGGGTGGTTTAGTGGAAACCTATGCTAGTAACTGTGCACGGCTGGGGGCATGCAAGTTTACAGCATAGTATGTGTGGGAAGCATTAAGCAGTGTGCATGAGTTTTGGATGGGTGTGGCAATCAGCAGTTAAATATGAAGTAATGCAGAAGGGTGTAAACCAAATCCAGTCACATCTTCATAAATGTATTGTCTTTTTGCTCATCTCACCTTTACTCCCTGGTGATGTGCTGGGGAACTGCCAGATTTTACCACTCTGCAGAGACTGAGATAGCTGTGGAACATCCTGATTAATGCCAGTAATTTAGCCCTCTCAAGATTGAATGAGGTACACACCAATGTGAGGCCAATCTGGATCGTATCTTTCTATGGACATGTTCACAAAGTTTGAATTGAAGAAAGATCGCTCCATGGCCATGGATCAATGCATGGCTCAGCAGGTGATGAAGTGAGCCTTATGAGAGGCATGTTCTGACTTTGCTGAATTCTGCAAAGTAGAGGGAGATTCCAAAGTACAGTGCATAATTTAGACATGACCAATGAGATGGGCTTGTGTAGAACCCTAAATGTGTAAAAGTGCAGCATAGAATTTATACAGTATGTAAAATAACCTTGATCACTTGATTTGCCTGCAGTACAAGGGAGAGGCCGGAATCCATGATCACTCCTAGGTTCCTCACTTTCATCGAGTGAAGTGGTGGGAGTCAAGATTCCTGAGGTTAGAGGGTGTTGGGGCAATACTTTGCCCAGCTTACTCATGTTATATTCTTAGTTTTTGATGGGCTAAGTTTGAAGTGGTTGTGTAGGATTCGATGTTCCACTGCTTGCTGCCATTGGACTATGGCATAGAATTCCAAATATAAGGAACTTTCAGCTTTAGGATAACGTAGGTGTCGTCCGAATTGTAGTAGCAGCTAAGATTGAACTGTCTGGGAGACAGTTGATGAGTGGGTTGATGAGGAGAGGAGCACTGGTTGAATCTTGCGCTAGTGACAGAGTTTAAAGATGCCTCAGAGGAGGGATAAATTAAGAGAATATGGGATCTGTTGGAGAGAAAGGAAGAGATCTAATCCAGGATAGTACCTTGAATAGAAGCCTCACTCTCTGTAGTATCAGGGGGTGGTGAACTGGGCTGAAGGCTGAAGAGAGGTCTAGTAGTAGGACGGCAGCAAATCTGTTTGTGTTTGCTGGAGCATCCTGGGCCTTACAAATGCAGTCCCTCAGTCAAGTCGTCAAAGATTGTATTCAATAGATTAGATGAAGCTTTGTAGCTGACATGAAGCATTGAAAGGGAGAAAACATCAACAATACTTTTAACTTTTCATGTCTCTGTGACTCCACAATTATGACCAGGAATCAATTACTATGATTAAAGGTTTTTTTTGGAGTACCAATCAATCCAGTCAATAAGCAAGCCATATGCAGATTCAATAAGTACATTAGGCAATGTAAAATATTTCAGTTGATTGAGACACAATAATATGAGATACAGAAATGTGACAGCCACAAGCAAATAATAGCAAATAAATGTGAAAAGGTTTTCGAGAAAGAAACTGCCCTTCTCTACTCCAACATGGGTCACATATAGGATCATCTAGCAAGGGCTTCTAATTCGGTAACAATAAAAGAGGTAGGTGGCAGCATGATGATACTTCAGTAGAAGTCCAAAAGAAAAGGAAATACGTGTTTATCATAAAGCTTCACACATGCAAAAATAGGGCAAGCAGAGAGGTTTACACCTCTAAGTCTAGCAAAGCTCTCCTAACGCCTAACTCCAATCACCCTAACTCAAAACTGTAAGAGCACTAATATAAAAGAAACAGGAGATTCAAACATGTTATCTCTGTTCACACCACCAACCACCAATCAGAATTCCACCAGCTCAAAATTCCCAGCGCATCAGAATAAGGCTGCCGTTCTCAGACTTGAACATCTTGCCATTCTGGTACATGGCGAACAGAAAGCTTCTTACGACTATTGCTCCTCCACACTCACTGCCAAGTCTTTCACTAGCTAATGTAAATCATGATAATAAAGCTGTAAGGGAAAACATTCTGGCAAAGCAAAATGCATTTCAACTAAGGCCTGTGGTCAGGCTAACTTAAATGAGCATTTAATGTGCATTTCGAGTTCATGATTGTACATGCACACTTGTAACTTTAAATGAACTGCTAAACGTGAGCAAAAGAATACATGCTTACAGATGTAATATTATTTGAAGTGTAAGTGTAAAACGTAATGAAGAATACATGATTCATTTTTAAACTAAACATTAGTGCACACACGTATATTAATCTCTAGTATCTACAGTGAATGCATTTCAGTAATGCGTTTAAATGCTTCACTCATATTAATGAAATTAAAGAACAGTGAATATAATGTCAGGTACACATATATAATTTCATCTCTGTGACATGTACGAGTAGAGCCTAAATTACGCTGCTCCACTTGACATTTGCTTTGACTTATTCTCAGGTGAAGAAAAAGGTAGACTCCATGCTTTAGCCCGTTAGATGGCCAGAGAGTAGGTTGGTTTGTATGAAAAAGGCAGAGTTTAGGGCAAAGGAAGATCAGTCAATAACTTTGCTCAAAAAGAATCTTCTAGAGCTAGATCAGTAGCTTCATGGGTCTGCTAGGCCAAAGCCATGTTTCTTTAGAATGAGTTTGATGTTTGATGTGGGAGGCTGTGCATTCACTAGGAAACTTGCCAGAAGTCATGGAGTGATTGTTGTTGACTCTAGCCAGATGAACAGCTGAGGAATAGAGGGGAATGGGTCTGCAGATGAGCAAGAAGTACTACTGGCACCGATGAATTCACTGATACCGCTGTTAAGTTAACGTGTGGGTTAAAGGAGAGCAGTCTGGGTTGCAGGCTGGACTGAAGAGTCTTGACGTACTGCAGAGGTGATAGTTCATCAAGAGATTTGGTAAGAAAGCCATTCTCTAAGCTTTTGGGGTTACAGAAGAGGTTGTCTCGTAGTGCGTCGTAGAGTTGCTGTGAGTGAATAATGCTGGAGGAGATGCTTTCGGGACTCTGGACTTCATAATTTTGTGCAAATCATTTGTTGGGCATTTTTCTTTATTGCTGTCGCAGGTGTAATAGGGTTTCTTCAATTTCTAGAAAGGGGCTTGGCATAGTCTAGAGCATGGGTACTCACAAACTTTCTCTCGGGGGCCAAATTTACAGTGTGGTTTGTGGCCGAGGGCCGCACCGGTGGGGGTGGGGTCAGTGGGGGAGGGGGCGGGGCTAGAGCAAAAAAAAACATGTGACCATGAGGTTGAACACAGGCCCCTGCAGCGGACGCCTTTGACCACTGAGCCACCAGACCCGGCATACACACATCTCTCTCTCTCTCTCTCTCTCTCTCTCTCTCTCTCTCTCTCTCTATCTCTCCCTCCCTCGATCTCTCCCTCCCTCTCTCTATCTCTCTGTCTCCCTCCCTCTCTCTATCTCTCTCTCCCTCTCTCTCCCTCCCTCTTTCTCCCTCCCTCTCTCTCTCTCTGTCTCCTTCCCTCTGTCTCCCTCCGTCTGTCTCCCTCTGTCTGTCGCCCTCCTCCCTCTGTCTCCCTCTATCTGTCTCCCTCCCTCTGTCTCCCTCTCCGTCTCTCTGTCTGTCTGTCTCTGCCTCTATCTGTCTCTGCCTCTCTCTGTCCCTGCCTCTTTCTCTGTCTCTCTCTCTCTGTCTCGCTCTCTCTCTGTCTCCCTCCCTCTGTCTCCCTCTCCATCTCTGTCTGTCTCTGCCTCTATCTGTCTCTGTCTGTCCCTGTCTGTCTCTATCTCTGTCTGTCTCTATCTCTGTCTGTCTCTATCTCTGTCTGTCTCTGCCTCTATCTGTCTCTGCCTCTATCTGTCTCTGCCTCTATCTGTCTCTGCCTCTATCTGTCTCTGCCTCTATCTGTCTCTGCCTCTATTTGTCCCTGCCTCTATCTCTGTCTCACTCTCTCTGCCTCTCTCTCTCTGTCTCTATCGCTGTCTATCGCTGTCTGTCTCTGTCTGTCTCTACCTCTATCTGTCTCTGCCTCTATCTGTCTCTGCCTCTATCTGTCTCTGCCTCTGTCAGTCTTTCCCTGTCTCTGCCTCTATCTAGCTCTCTCTGCCCCTATCTCTATCTGTCTCTGCCTCTATCTGTCTCTGTCTCTATATGTCTCTGTCTCTGTCTCTATCTGTCTCTGTCTCTATCTGTCAGTCTGTCCCTGTCTATCTCTATCTGTATCTATCTGTCTCTGTCTCTATCTCTATCTGTCTCTGTCTGTAACTGTCTCTATCTGTCTCTGTGCCTCGGTAAACATCACATCATAGGCTCTTAACGCACACCTCACCCGGCTCTCACTCCCTGCTGCCCTCTGTCACCCTGTAATTTCACAGCTTGGATCAAAGCGCATATAATTAATTGTCCTAAAACACAATACATATGTTTGTGCTCGCTTTCAAATTCTACACACCATTATCTTCATGTTCCAATTGGCGATTGCTATGTCTGTGATCGTGTTACTTGTTGTTGTTGATGGGCTGTAACTGGAAAACAAACTTTCTCTCTCTCTCTAACTCTCTCTCATTCTGTTTCTCTTTCTCTCTTCTGCTGTCTCTTTTCTCTTCATCTGTGTCCCTCTTTCTCTTTACCTTATTTTCCTGCCTGTGCCTGCGTTTCTCCATTTATTGTCTCTTTTCTAGTTTTTTGCTCTATCCTTCCCATCATTTTTAACAGGACACACTGACATAGCTTGCATGACTCTTTTTAACGGAAAATCCCAGTGAAATGCAGGGCCACGTGCAGCATCACCTAGTTGGCTTTGGCAATGATATGATTATTCCATGTTACTTTCTGACACACTTAATACCAAGTTAGCAATGTACCCCTTCATTATACAGCAGCCCCCGATTTCCTTTGCAGTTTGCCATCCACTTTCACCCCCTGTCACCTCACCCCGCGTGTGTGTCAGCCCGGGCTGAGACAGCTTCCCGGGCGCACACACAGCCGCACCCGAGTACTTCACAGGTCTTTAAAAGACCATTTACTGCAAACGAGGCTTTGTTGTATTTCACCTCTTCTTAGCGCCCTTGCATCTCCACTCTGACTATCACTGGAATCGCCCGGCCCCCATAGAGCAGAGTCTCTCGGAGTCCGCGCTGCTGCAACCGGCGGTGTTTGCTGACACTATTTAAAAAAAAAAAAAAAACACAGGTACTATGTCTACAAGGTCCGCGGGCCGCCAAGGAAGGCTTGCCGGACCGCTGGCGGCCCGCGGGCCGTACTATGAGTACCCGTGGTCTAGAGTAACAATGGAAACTGACTTTTTCATTAGGGTTGAATATTTTCTAATATTGTTTTTCAAGGATTCTGTTTTCTGGCTTCAGTGTCTTTGCATCTGACTAGAACCACCTGGTCTTCCATCAGTGGGCATTAGAGTGTCTTGAGATTAATTGGTGAAGGCCGCAATGAGCCTGAGGTGGAACTGCTGAACTGTGATCACAGGCTTGATTCGCATGGAAACTACAAACTGTGATTACAAAATGTAGATATAAAGCGTCTTCCATAGACTGATGAGGGGTTTAATGGCTGAGGAGACTAATGTAGATGGTGTATGGAGGTTGAGAATGAAGTATTTTTTATTAAAAGTGTTTGTTTATTTCTAGTTTATGTATAGTTTTTACTATACAAACATATCTACATTACGTTACATTAGAGTCTCAAATAATAATAAGAATAGCATTACATAATTGGAGCAAACAATTGAGTAAAACTTTGTGACTTGATTTCAATAAATGTTCAGAACTGCATGCATCAAAAAGAATCCTTCCATTATTTTATCTAGTCTAAGATAATCAGCACTAAGATCCTCTAAAACCCTGCATGAGTTCACTAAAATATTTAAGGGACTCAAAGTAATTTTGCATAATCAACAGTTTCTTTTGTGTTCAGCCAAAATATTGTTTCACAAATATTGTAAGCTACAGAAATGTCAAAAATATTTTGGCACAGAATACAGAAGGTAAAAATATTGTTTTATTTTATGTCATATCGTTTTTTAAATATAGGTGAGCATGATATTGTTTTTTTAAATTATTTAATTGTTTTTTTTTTAAAGAATTGTTTTGGCAGTTGATGGATTTGTAGGGGACTAGGATAAGACATTTTTACAAATATTTTTATTTTATTTTATTATGTTTTATAAAAGATTTATTTTTTAATTTGTTGATTTGATAATTATGTAAATATTGGTTTTGTTTTTTTAATAGATAATCATAAAACATAGCAATTTTTATTTGTTAATCAGATAACTGATTGTGTTTATTATTTTATTGCTTCTAATAAATTGGATATACATTAATAATAATATGCTTAGGTTTTTGTACAATAATTAATTGTATAGTCTTAATATTTTAAATAATGTATACTCTTATTTATATTTTGATTATTAATTTAATTTGTTTTTGTGGTTGATGGAATCTCAGCATAAAAGGAGGGAAGTATTTTAAATCTTTATTTATATTTTCAATTAATATCATAATTTAGTATAATTGTATGTATGATATTTTTGTTATTTTCGTGTATTCAGTTTTAACTATTTTTTAAATAGTTTTAATAATCTACATAAATTATATAATGTTAAAATATTTTTCATATCTTTATTGACATATTTTATCTTTATTTATTTGCTCTACATGTAATTGATTTTGTATTAATATATGATAGGGAAAAGTAAATCAGACCTTTTGCTATTATTGCTTACCCTAGAATCGAAATAGTAGTTCTGATCCCTCCAAAATCCAGCACTTTCCCTACTGTTGCTTAGGTTAGAGTGGGATTAGTAAATCTGATCCCTCCAAAGTCCAGCACTTTCCCTGCTGTTGCTCAGGTTGGAATCCAACACTTTCTCTACTGATGCTTATGTTGTGGGAATAGTAAATCTGACCCCCATCAAAATCAAACTCTTTCAATACTCTTCCTTGTGTTGGAGTAGGAATAGTAGATTTGACCTCTTCAAAATCCAACACTTTCTCTTTTATTGCATACGCTGGAGTGGGAGTAGTAAGTCTGGCCCCTCAAAGTCCAATACTTTCCCTACTGTTGCTCCTGTTGGAGTCCAACACTTTCCCTATTGTTGCATACCTTGAAGTGGGAATAGGATGTTTAACCCTCGCTAAAATCAAACACTTTCCATACTATTGCTTATTTTGGAGTAGCAATTATAAATTTGACCTCTTCGCAGTCCAGCACTTTCCCTACTGTTGCTTACAATGGAATGGAAATAGTAAATCTGACCCCTCCAAGTCCAACACTTTCCATACTGTTGCTGAGGTGGAGTGGGAATAATGAATCTGACCTCTCCAGAGTCCAGCACTTTGCCGACTGTTGCTTATGTTGGAGTGGGAAAAGGACATCTAACCCCTCCAAAGTCCAACACTTTCCCTACTGTTGGATACTTTAGGGTGGGAATAGAAAATCTGATCCCTCCAAAGGTCAACACTATCTCCACTGTTGCTCAGGCTGGAGAAGGAACGGTAAATCTGACCCCTCAGGAGTCCAACTTTTTCCCCACTGTTGCTTAAGTAGAAGCGGAAATAGTAAACCTGGGTACTCCAAAGTCCAACATTTTCCATACTATTCCTACATTGGAGTGGAAATAGCAAATTTGACTCCTCTAACTTCCAATACTGTCCCTATTGTTGGTTGGTGAGGGAGTAGTGATTTTGACCCTTCCAAGTCTAATTTTTTACATGATTTAAAAAAAAATATTGTACTTATTTTTGTTTCACTTTTAAAAGTTAGTTTAATGTAAATTATTTTTTATAATGTATTTTTGTGGTAATCCTCTCATATTCATTTATTTTTTATGTTGATATTATCGTTAGTTTTTAATGTATTAAAATACATAGTGTTTGCAATTATAATAAACTTTTATTAGTATTGTTTATTATTTATGTTTGAATAATAATTTTAAAAACTGTTTGAATCTAAAACTCCCAGCCATTTAATACAAAAGTCTTAGTATTAATTCAGACCCCCTTCTTGTAGGGCAGCACAGCTTTAAAAACACAGAGTGAGTGCTGCTTAACGTCAATATCCAAGCAAGAGTTAGTTTGACCTTACACCATATTCCAATCTCATAATGTCTAATAATGCATTTTTGGGTAATCCAAATAGCTTACTCAATAAAGGGCCCTCTAATCATGTAATGTGACCACAGCCAGATGCTGCTGCTTCCTGACATGTTTGTCAATATTCGCCAGAGTCCTGGAGCACCTAACTAGATACTTCAGTATCTTGCTATCACAAGATATCTACCTCAGCATCATGAGAAAATTTGATGGATCCACCAGTACACTGATATTCATACTCAGTATCCCAGTGCCTAAAAAATGGAAATTCTCTTGGGTTGTCTCTGTCTTCCACTGACCTCTCATGCTCACGCTTGCACATGCATACAGTCACAGGTTTACCTGGATGAGACAGTTCTCGAAAACCCACTCCATGCACAGTTTTTTGGTGACAAAGAAGATTTACCAACTTTAGCGTATATAAAGAAATAGATACCCATGCACCCCACAGTGCCTAAGGATAAAGCCTTGAGTACGCTCTTCTCCAACGACACTTGGAGACCAAAGCTTTGCTCCAAAGTTTACTAATATATGTGAGGTTCTCTAAAAATAATTTAGCTTAATGTGTGCCTCTAAAACATAGCACATGATGAGTGGTGAGGGTTGTAGGAAAGTAGGATCTGCTTCTTATGGTTACCCCCACTTTTTGCTTGATGTCTCACTGTTTTTGACTAGTCTGGCTGGGATCCTGCTAATCAGGACCCCAGCCTATCTGCTTTCTCCCTTAAATTGACATACCTGTACTTTGGTACACTCCAGATTGGATACTGGGGGACCCTTATAAGTCCCTAGTATATGGTACACCATGTACCCAGGGCATAGGTACCCCAGAGGCGTCCCATGGGCTGAAGCATGTATTATGCCACCCATGAGAGGCCATACAAAATGGAACTCTAGGTCTACTACTGCAGCCTATGTAAGCTGGTGCTTGCACCACTTACTTTAGATATAGGTTCACTATATCTAATGGTCACTACACTTAAAACTTATAAGTCACCCCTATAGCAGGCCTTAACAATCCTGAAGGCAGGGTGCTGGGTTTTATGTGAGAGGGTGCCCCTGCATGAGCAGAGCCCCTCTGCAGCCTTCGGAGACCATTCTCCCGGGTTGTCTGTGACTCAGCCGGACATATAGGTAGAGGTGCATTATAACCTCGCGGTAAATGCTATCTTCGAAAACGGCTGCATAGAAACATATCGTGTTTGGTATCAAACACCTTGGAATCATACCTCCACACCAGTAACTGGTGTGGGAGGTATGATTCCACCCTTCAGAAGCGAGCTTCATGGGGTCACCGGTCTACCCGGTACCAGCCTTCTCGACCCGGACAGCACAAAACGGATGCTGCCAGCCAGAGACACATTTCTGCCCTCCTGCTGCTGAGCCAAGCTCGAGCACAGGAAGGCAGCACAATAGGCATCCTCTCACAGGGAGGTGTGACCACCTCCCAGTCAGGGTTTAGTGTATTGGGGCTGGGTGGGTGCACTCTGAGAGTGCCTGAAAGTCTGCACTGGGGGCACATTTGGTGTCCCTGTGCATAGTCCAGCTCAAACCAGTTCTGGGAGCCATTGGCTCCTGCTCTGGCGCGAAACTGGACAAAGGACATGGGTGTAGCCACCCCTCTGTCCTGCCCCTCCCCTAGGAGGGTCCCCTGAATCTGTCCAACCCTCTCCCGTGGGTATAAAATGGGTTACCTGGCTACAGGACATTGGATTTTACGTGGAAAAGATTCTACAAAGAAGAAACCACAAACCTTCGACCGTCTGGACACCTGGACTTCGCTGGACCTCGACTGGGCTGGACTTCGTTCCCCTTTCCGTCCCAAGCTTAGTTTGTGCTGTGACTCCATACAGGCTCTGTGCAGGACCTGTGGGGCACCTAAGAGAACAGAAGAGTCCCCCTTGGAGTGAAGGAGTCACTCCCCTGCTTCGCAGGCACCTAAAGCGCAACTGACCGGTAGCTGCTCCTGAGCTCCTGCGGACTCCAAAGATTTCAGCAACACAGGAGGTGGGTTCCTGAAGGTCCCTGAGGTCGATCTGCCCTCTCACTGAGTTTGAGGCCAATATCCCTTGTGGGGGCTGCGTAACCCGAACCCCTGTGCACTGCGTCCATTTGCAAGTGCATTTGCTTGTTGAAGATTCCTGAGCTTGTGCATTGGACCTCGTGGGGTCCTGACCCTGAGCAGTATTTGCACCAAAGAACTCTGGCCTCCTCACACCGTGTGCTCCGTGAGCTGGTCCTTTGCAGACTTGCTCGAGGTCCCCTCGTGACTCCTGGTCCTTTGGCCTGTGGGTCCCCCTGAGGGTCATCGTAATTGTTCTTGGGCTTTCCTGGTTGCTCCAGACGTGCCCTGACTCTCCATTGCTTGGAGAGTCCCCTGGACCTTGCTGGTCCACTGCAACCTGTTTGTCCTTCCTGCGTGGGTTGCTGTTGCCAAGGCTTGTTGGTGCTCCCGCCGGACACCGACCCCTCAGCACTCAACATCCTTTGTGGGACAGCTCACCTCCGGCTCCTGGTCATCCTCGACGTCTCCTGGTCCTCGTGGCTGCAGAGTCAAGCATCCCTTCTTCGCACCTGAAGCACCCGACATCGGTGGGCATTCGTCTACTGAGCCCCTGGTCACTCTGACGTGACCCAGACTCTGTCCCCTCTGCTTTCAGGTTCCTTCCATCTAGAATCCAGGCTTGGATTCCACCGGACCCTTTTCACCTTCACGGCAGCAGTACTTCTTCCTTTCCTTCCATAGAGAACGACGAGAGTTTCCGACGCCACTTCAGACCTATGCACCCGGCTTCCCTGGGATAGGTAACTCTGATACTACGGTATCCATGGGTGGGGTGGCTCTTTAAACTCTTAAGTTCCGAAGGGTTGGCTCGAAGTCCTTCTAGAAGGGTCCTTAAACTTTAACTTTGCAACCGCGACTTTCCCATAGAGTTGTACGGAGCACGCAGTCGTGTTTCCTCACTGCACCCATCCTCCGTGGGTCTCCTGTGTCATCACCTTGGGTGGTTCCTTGGGGTCCCAGCGATTCTACGTGCACTAGGCACTGTGTATAGTCAAGTCGTGATTGTTATACCACTATTTTAGTATATGGTTCGGGCTCCCTGGGGCCCGCTGTGTATTGTGCTACTAACAACTGTTCTATTGATCCAGTATTGTGTGCTTTGTGTTCTATCCTTGTGTAGACGGAAGTAGAGAGTGTTATAATAATAAATACATATTTTTATATCACTACTGTGTGGTTCTCCTTCATTTAGTCATTCAGGAGGTGATATTCTGGTAAAACAAGCTGCTTTACATTCCTTCAAGATTAAGCCTGAAGGCTGCTCTCCATAGCTACCACTAGGATAGCTTTCATAAAGGTTATCTTTGACCTCATACATCATAAGGGTCGTGTGGATTGGTACAAGGTGCCCACTTTAACTAATGGACAGCATATACCAAGCCACCTTCTCACAAGGGTGGTTCGTTTTTGTCCACACTTCAATCCAGAGGTGAGTGGCTCAAAGGACTGGCTATAAGACCGGGAATCTGAGACCCACATATGCTTTGCAGTGCACCTGTATCATTTAATTTGAGGCATGGTTCTGACATTGGGGCATTCAGTCATAATCCTACAGATGGTAGCTTCATCTCACTGGTTCCACTACCAAACAAACAAAACAAACATCTTAAACTGCAGCTCCCATCACACTGAGCAGAAAAACTGTTGTAATATTAAATCACCCTGAGGGGTAAAATTACCCCTTAACTATATAAATGCTGCTCACTTTCCTTACATGGTTAAGAGAATTCTCCAGTTCTTAACAATAATAGCAGGAACTTACATGAAATTATCGAAAAAGACTTTGATATCAGCAAGAAGCCACAATAAGCCTTGTACAACTTCAGTAACCTTCCTGCTACCACTTTTTTTAAACCCAGAGCCATCTAAAAGATTGTAATACCCTGCTCTCACAGACTAAGCTCTTACTTAATAGAAAGGTCATACCCCATTTGCCTTTATGCTCGCAAAAGATTTTCTGACAACCCTGAGTTTAGTTCAAATCATTATCATTTGAACGGTGTCCTGCCCCTATCATACTCCCCACCTCCCACTGTCCACAGAAGGGGTTGCATCCAGGCACCTTGAGCCAGAAGTGAGAGCCCCAAATATATAACCTCGTCCCCCAGTGAGTAAGGTAAGGAAGCAATAGTGTTATTTTATTGGCAGACCAGAGTTCGCACACTGTTCCTATATCATTAATGTATCTCCACAGTGCCAAACTGATGTGAAGTCCAGCAAGGAACTAATTATTTTCTTGCTGATTCTGACTTGATTATGTTTATGTGCATATTACAAGGGGGCCTTTGCCTGCCTTTTACGGATCAATTATTTTAAGATTTAAAATAACTTTACAAGGCAGCCAGCCAGAGAGGAAGATAGAGGAATTTCATATCAGATACTATTCCACGTGAACAGGGAGAAGAAGACTGTTTTGTGTGGAGTTACAATTGCTCCCTTTCAAGATGAACAATACCCCTTTCAGCCCGTACAGCAACTGAAATTTGATTTTGTACTTAAACACATGACAGGAATAGATCATGTGGTACTTACTGAGTTTAGAGAAAAAAACTCTAGTTTTAGGTTATGTATCTGAAACAGAATGTTCAGGTGTAGACCAGCCGCTGCAAAGGATTCAATTTCTATCCGTATTCCTTCTTTGTGCAGTGAGAGCTAATCCCCGAGTACTGTAATGCGGTAATGATGATAGCATTTATGATCATGGAAAGCATCTCCCCGTTTTGATATAGGTATCTTGAGTTTCTTTAGGTAACTTTAATTGTGAGAAGCAAATGTTAAAGCCAGTCAATTGTTATTACACTGTGTTAAAGCCTTTAGAATTTTGTTACATGAAAGTTCACAGATTACCTTAGGAGTAGGGTTTTGGTGTTGGTTAACTTCTCTGGCAAACCCTGGGGAAAGAAGATCTGCGCTATAATAATTTTTTCAAGCGAGCTTGCATATTGTTTTGCCAACTGTCATTTTCATCGCCTGTGGGAAAGATGCGGATGTCCAGGAATGGAAAACTGGTGTTACTAAACTCAAATGTGAATTTCAAGAATTCGTTCTTTGTGTTGAGCCATTGATTGAAGTCGGTGATGGTCTCTGGTTCTCCTTGCCAGATGACGAACACATCGTCGATATAACGCTTCCACAGCAGAATGTGGGTCTTGTAAGGGTTGTTTTCTGTCAGGATGTGTTCTTGCTCAAACAGGTGCACGTACAGATTAGCCAAGCTAGGCGCGAAAACGCTGCCCATAGAAGTGCCCGATGTTTGTAGGTACAACGTGTCCTCGAAGCGGAAAAAAATTCTCCTTCATGGCAAGTCGTGCACATTCCATGATGAAATGTACTGGAGAGATGGTGTCCAAGTTCCTATTGCTTAGCAGGGTTTGTATCGCAGCAAGAGTCTCAACTTCCACTTTGTATGCGTTTTATGTTTAACATTGTTGTGAGTTCACCAATTTTATTACACAACATGTCTATTTGTTGGGATCGTTTTTGACCCCCACCGGCAATTGTTTTGTTGCCCTCTATGCTATTTGAAAATGTCTGCCACGCTTCCCAGGTTTTGTTTTCCTTAAGCGCCTTAGATGAGACACTCCCCCCAAACTACATTTCCCATGATGCTCGTCCGCCGCGTGCTGACGTAGGCGCATGGCAATACGAGCTTCGAGCAATTAGTGATTTGAATAAAAGCCGCCCGAGAGTGGATGTCCGGCACCTCCGGTTACAGCTTTTGAACTGTGCGGTGTACTGACGGAGAGGTGAGTGGGCGCAGTTGCTGTTATCGCTAATGGCGCTCAGTCCGCATAGATTATGTTGAAAACGATTAATTGCCGCATTTGCCGCTAACGGCGCTCAGTCCGCATAGATTATGTTGAAAACTATTAATTGCTGCTTTTTCGGCATGACATGCTTTTTGTGTGCTTCTTTGGTCATTGCCTCCTTAAGATTTGCGCTGGCAGTTTGTCCACATTGTCTGTATAAGTTAACTGTATACTCAAAGCCTCATGCTCACGTTCTTCTTGTCGTAAGGCATACTTTATTCTGATTGTAGTTGTCAAGCCTCTTATTGGTTTCCTGGTTCAACTTCATCATGAGCTAGCCACAACGTCTGTAACTGTATGTTTAAAGCCTTATGCTTAGGATTTACCTGTCACAAGGCTGACTTTAATCGTGGTTTAGGTGTTAAGCCACTGGGACTTGCTATCTTTTTGGGCACACCATTTTTATCTGTATCAGGGTTATCTATACAGTGGTATTGTATAGCTCTATGCCCCCTAACACCTTGCAGCATGAGGCACGCTACTTTTGTTGTAGCTATGGCTACTTGGCATTTTACACCCCAGTGCATAGGGGTATATACACTATGGTTATGTACAATGGCCCGGGGCCCCATTCTCTATTTTTCCCATAGGGGTAGAGACATTGACCTCTATGGGCATACAAGAGTAAGATCCCTAATTGTGTTAGAACAATACTACCACCCGGATGTAGAAGAGTGGAAGCAAATTGGTCACGAGGTCTAGCTTCCACGATCCTCATACACCTAATCGACCGGCAGGATGAGTACTCGGTTTACATGTGATCAAATGTTTCTATCAAAAGATTTTTGGCAAGGAGATGTGTCAATATAATTTCTACAATGTTTGACAGAACTAACATCCTTTTTTCCAGAGCGTTGCCCCTTCCCTGAGCTGTTGCCAGGTTGAGGTGAGGCTTCTTATCCGTTCGTTACAGGTAAGTTAATCTTTAACTTTTATTTTTCTCAAATATGACAGACCAGTGACGATAATGTGTATCCAACATGGTCCTGTACATGCTTCTACTAATCTACCTGGAGCCACATGCATTTTTGATTTCTCCTGTTGCTTGTGTTTTTTTCTATAGGTAGGACCACTAAATCAGCTACACTATCTGCAGGATTACTAGTTTTGTATTTCACTTTAATTTTCTAGCACTTAACACTTTTTTCGCAGTAGCACATTTTGAGGTCCTGACGAAAGCCGTGACACCTCTAAGGGTCTTTATGGCTGAAACATGTAGATCTGTTTTCGTCTCACACATGCAGTTATAATTTCACGCTGCAGGTGCACTGTTTTTAATCCTGGCACCAGGAACGAGTCAAAGTTTCCCCAGTCGCTTTTGGTAGCTAGTTTTCACATCACTATCCCCACGCTTTGTATTTTTGTTGCGCTGCGCCCTTCACCCAACCAGTCTTTTCTCATCTACAGGATTTAGTACATCCAAAATAGAGAAGGAATAAAACATCCCTGAGCTCCTCCCTCTCAGAGAAGGAGTTGTAGCCCTTGGCGGGGCTAGGATTTCCAGCTAGGAGAAGAATCCCAGATGATGAAGTATGCCACGGTCGGTGGGTGATGGGATTACGTCCTAAAGAAGGGATCCCCCCATGAGCACCGGGAGACAATTTCTTGTGTCTCTTCTTAGTTTGGTATTCTAGACCTGAGGATTTCTTGTGTTCGTCTTATAAGACCTATGCCTGCTGTGTGAAAAGAGTATTTTCTTGTACTTGCCTAGAACCTGAATGTCTACTACAAGTGTCCCCTCAAGTAGTGGTCAAAGAACCCTTTCCTGTCACAGAGCCGTTACTGTTGCACGGTGGTACTGACACATGTTTTGTAGAGCAAACGTTTCTGAACCACATGCCACTTTTTAGAACAATAAACCTTAGTGACCTACCTAACTTTAACAGACATGGAGGGGGGCATTTTTTAATGTAATAGTAGTCATGCTTTCAAAATGCTGTGGATTACCAAAATAACATACACTTTACAATTATTTGCATTCCTCTTTATCAGCAATTGTCTATAAATGTCATAACCTTTACCACACCCTTCAATATGTCTTTATTGGACTGGGGCCAAGATATTGATCTGCCCATAAAAGTGGGCAGCATTAAAGTCAGCAGGCTGCATTCATATTTCTCAATTTATGTGCGAAAGTCATACACAAGTCAGATGATTGTGTATGATCATGTATAGTGAGCACATTCTCTGTTAAAATGCCTTTGTAAAGTAAAAAAACAGCAGCAAAAATACTGGAAGATTCACCCTGAGTCTTGCTTGGGAATACTTCAAGGGGTTTGTTTCCATCACACTTCAGAATTAGAAAACCATGTGCTTCATGTTTGCTTTCCTAACTGTATATATATTCTGAAATATGTGTACAGTTCATTTATAGGTATTAAATGTTGTTGTTGTGTTACAAAAAAACAACATCCCACCGCCTTTCCTTTCACACACTGTCTCACAGCAACATTGTTGCATTGTTCATTTTAGAAACTCTGCTCGCTTTGCATTCAGAGACAGAAAAGTAAATAGCAATTCCCATGATAAAAGAATAAGCAGTAATTTCTTAGAGGACGTAGCCTTACATTTGACCTCTGTCTTTGAAGCACAGCAAATGTGACAAGATAAATACAAAATGTAAAGGCATCTGTATTTATTGCTCTTTTGCGACCCACCAGAAATCGGCTGGAGATCCACCGGTGGAGACTTTTTACCAGTACCACAGGATTGCAGCAGTGGCCCGTGCGGTAAGAGCAGTGGGGCAGTGGGGCCATGTGGGGGGAATTCGACAAACGACCACGAGGGAAAATTAAATAAATAATTAATTTTCCCTTGTCGTCTGTCAAAATCCCCCCCCCCCACCCACCCGGCCCACCGCTCTTACCTGCACGGGCTGCAGTATTGTCAATCTACAGGCACACTTGACTACATTTGAGATGATATTTTTGAAATCATAATCACTGTGCCCCTTGTGCTAAATCAAGCCCACATGTATGTCTCTGTGTGGTGTTTGAAGATAAAATTAGATAATGTATGTTGGAAAGTCACAGGCTTGAGCTTCTGATTTTGGAAACGGTTGGCCTGCCACTATGCACATGTTGAAGTTGAGGTTGCTTAAACACACACTGCAAGTATATTGCTAACAATCATGAAGCTGGAGGGAGGAAATCTGTACACTGATTTGGAGAAAGGAGAAATAGGGGGGAAAAGCTCCCACTTAGAAAATAGGGTAGAAAGGTTCCAACTTAGAAAATAGGGTCCTTCTTTACAGTTTTGTGTATAGGACACTCAGTTCAAACATGGTGGATATCCTGTATACAGTATTAAAAAGTCCATAGACAGGGGTGATGCCAGCAAGGGAATGGATTAGACAGGTGGCCGGTCTGCTGTGCTCCATTCCCAACTCTGCAGAGTGACATGGCCACTCATCGCCAGCTGAGGGAACCACCCAACAGCAGATATTTTCTCACTGGAGCTGCGTGGAACAAAGGGACCCTAGAGAAACTGCTGCATAGAGTCGGGTCTCTTCCGTCCTGACACAGCACAGCACACCTGAGCTATGGATGGCCACGATCTCTGGCGTCCTAGTATCGCAGAGAGACTGGGCGGCCTGATAGGCAAGGCATGAGATGGCTGCACTATTTCGGGTGGATCTTGACACTGAAAGCCGTGACGACTTTGAAACCAGGAGGGAGCCTGGGCTTAAAAGTGATTTTAACATACAAACAGGGTGCAACGGTAAAGATGCTACAGACAGCCTATCTGAGACCCCACCAGTGGAGCCCGTGGCAGGGTGGCCGTTGGATTTCTTATAAGTGAGTGCTAAAGCTCTCCCAGAGATGAAAAGGTGCATAGTCAGGATGAGCCTGGGCTAAGAGAAATGGCACAGTAGGCCCAGGCTCAGTGCACTACAACGTGGACTACTAGGGAAACCTCCTGGTGCTTAACTGTCTCAAAACATTGCCGGTGAGTGAATAGACTTACACTATTGGAACAGGGACCACAGTACTTAACTTTGCCACAAGCTGGCCATTGGGGGGATCGAATGATAAATAAAGGGGGTTGTAAAAGGCCATCTTGCACTTTAACTGGGAACAGGGCCGGCTTTAGCGCCGTTGACGCCATATGCGAAAATAATATTTAATGCCCACACACTTCATGACCGCCTCCTCGGATTCTCTCACTACCACTGAGCAAAAGTGCCCCTCATCTCTCCAGTCCTAAGTTATTACTAAACATAGTGCCCCCCCCCAAGGTCAGCGCCCCCTCCAGAGGTCAGCTCCCAGTGCGGCCGCACCAGTCACACTGCCCTAAAGCTGGTCCTGATTGGGAGTAGAGGCCCATAGCAACCATTCTCAGCAACTAAAAAGACTTACTCCTCCATACTATACCGCATGCAGTGTCATCAACAAGTAGTCAAAATAAGCCTAAAGAGATATCAATTTAAGGACATGTTGGTGAATGAGACAACTAAAGCTGACAGAGACACTTCACCCTCTGCAGATGGTGAACCTAACATGACGACAGGAGTAGTTATCACCAAGGAATTGCTTCAACAGTTCCTCAGAGAAATCAAGAAAGAAGTAGGAACAATTCAAACAAGCATTGGCAAGACCAACAGGTATGGCGTTGACCGCCAGCCTTTTGGCAATTCTTTTTTTATTTTGTCATGGTTTTTGCAAAACTTTATTGTTCAGGAAGCTGCTGCGCCCTCCTTAAATCTAAAGAAAAACATTGGCTAAAGGCAACAGTTTTTTTCCGGTCTCACAAAAGTACACATTACTATTATACACCCCCCACTGAAGGGAACTAACTTGTATGTGGATATGCTCCTTGTGAAAGGGCAGCATGCCATAACTCAGAGTAAAGTCAGTCAGTGGCTGAAGTGGGCTAACCTTGCCTCTTGATGCATGCTGGAGTGAGTGGAAGAAAATTGTGAATGACACACTGTTCTGGCTTTGACTGCTAGCCTCGCCTTTAAGAAATAAGGCAAGACAAAAACAGAAAAAAGTAAGGAGGGAAGGAAGAAAAAAGCAAGGAAGGCACACAGAAAAGGAAGGAAGAAGGGCAAAAAAGGAAGGAATGATGACAAAAAGTAAGGGAGGGAGGCAAATAGGGATGGAAAAAAGGTAAAAAGGATAAAAAGAGGAAAGATGGAAAAAGTTGGAAAAAATAAAAAATGAAGGAAAGCAAGAAAGATAGAAGGAAAGAAAGGAAGAAAGAAGGCAGAAAGAAGACAAAACAGAAAGAAACAAGGTAAGAAAGAAGGCATAAAGAAAGAAAAAAGGAACAAAGGTGAAAAAGAAAGGAAGAAGGGAAGATACAGGCAAAGAAAGAAGGAAATAAGGTTAAAAAAGAAAGATAAGGCAAAAAAGGAAAGAAGATAAAAAGAAAGATAGAAGGAAAGAAGAAAAAAGAAAAAAGAAAAAAAGAAAGACAAAAGGAAAGAAAAATGAAAGTCGGCGAAAAAGAAAGACAGGAAAGAAAAAGGAACATAGGCAAAAAAGAAGGAAAGAAAGAATGTAAGGCAAAAAAGAAAGAAAGACAAAAAAGAAAGAAAAACTAAATGAACAAAGGAAAGAAGAAAAAAAGAAGGAATACATTTAAGAAAAAATGAAAGATGGAAAGAATAAGGAAAGAAGGCAAAAAAAGCAAAGTGTAAAAGAAGGAAAACGGAAAAAATAAAGAAAGAAAGAAGGAAAAAAGAAGAAGGCAAAAGAGAAAGCAAGGAGGACAGAAAAAAAGAAAAGGGAAAGGCAAAACAGAAAAAAGGTATGACAGAAGAAAAGAAAGAAAGAGGACTAAAGGAAAAATGAAGGCAAAAAAGAAAGGAAGGAATGAAAGAAAAAAGAAAGAAAGAAAGATAGTTCAGAGAATAAAATATTGGATATTAAATCCAAATTACACTCTACCTATGTTTAAATAAAACTGTTAAAAGTGTGCTGTAAATGAAACACGATAAATTTGGTTTTCTTCCTGGGCAAAGTTTATTAAAGAACCATTGGTGAAACCGAGTCCAGGAGCACAATAGGCTATGCTGTGAAATAGCAGCAGTCCACTTGAAAAGGAATTTACAACTGCATTAGAAGGAGACAGGAACTGATAAAGCTGGAATGTGCACTGTGCTCACTTCAAATGCTTCCTACTATCACATCAAGCAACACTGGCACTAAAGAGAACTACACTACCTTTTTTGCTGATGTGCTTATTGTGAAAGAGCAAAATACAGTCCCTCAAGGTGATGTTAACTGGAGGCTTAAATAGGCAGACCCATTGCCCCATGCTGTATGATGTAGTGGGCGGAAGCAAAATGGGAATGGCACAACAACAAACCAATGGGTGAAGACAGGTGGCTGAAAGCCCCTTTAAGTAAGTATATTATATATATTATTTTAGTAAAATCAAAAGGTGTTGGCTAACGACAGACCTAAAAAGATGGAGGGAGCACACTGCCTGGCATACCAGCACACAAATCATTCAAGTGCATTGTGGTAAATGAAGTGGTCACCATTGTTGACAAAGCCAGTGATGCATATCTCTGCTTCAGTATATTTGTCCTTCTTCAGTAGAGCCTAATAACTTAAATTTCGGGCTACTGGCAATGCTGCTCGCAGTCCTCTCAGGTTTCTGTATAACTCCCAGAGCGCAGGTGCATCCCAGAGCTCGTCAGCCCAACAACTCAAGAAGGAGTCAATCAAAAAAAGGGGGAAGGGAGCACACTATCTGGCATACCAGCACACAATTGTGGTAAATGCAATGCATGATATTCTCTTACAACTCAGATTTTACACTAGTCAAAGTAACATCGTGCTTCAGGATGTGGCGAGAGTAGAAATGCCTCATGGTAGGATCCCTCTTCTCGAACCAACAGATTGTCACTTTTGAGGAGCTTAAAAGTCGGTTCAGCTTCCCAGAGACTGATCGGTTTTTGTTCATTCAACTCCAAAATTGGGCCCTTCGTCCGTCAATGAGGAAAGGGGCATAATGACCCCTCACAGGCCTAGAGAAATGGCTTAAGGATGAACCAGATGAGCTCTGATCTCCAAACTCTACTGATATTTCACTGAGTCCACACAACACAATAAAACACCTGGTCAAAAGAGGTGGGAACAATAGCTTGAATAAGAATTGTCACATAGGGAATGGGGGAAGCTCTATGACAGGGCACTCATATTTGAATTAGAAGTTAGGCTACAAGAAACCCAATACAAAATCTTGACTTATTGATATAGAGCGCTAGAGAGAATAGGGGAATGGAAGATATCCAGGAGTAATTATTCTGGAAAGGATGGCAAGCAGTAGGTATTATACTACATCTTTTGTGGCACTGTCCCAATCTGGGCACGTATTGGGAAGAGGTGCTTAGGGAACTTAATTGGCTTTTCCAGGTACAGATACCCATGCACCATGGTGTAATACTGTTGGGTAGATCCTTTCCATCCCACAGATCACCAAAGGAACCTGTGGTAAACAGCTGGCTATGGCCCTAGTAGCAGCAAGATAAGTGTTACTGCCACTCGGGGGTAGACAACTTCACCAGAGCTTTCCACTTGGATCACAACTCTATGGGACATATTGGACATGAAGGAGATCACACTAACTGTAGATATTAAACTTAAATCCTATAAGGAAAGCTGGTACATTTCATACAGCTGGTTGCTTATGACTACAGAGAACTCTCATGTCTTAAATATCATAAGACAAATGACTGATCCAGAGAAGGTCCTGCGAGAAGGTCCTGTACAGATGGTGGTTAGGAGACATGTGACCTAATGGCCTTGAAAAACGAGTACATCAATGTCACAGATTTTCCATCAGTGAACTCTTACATGGCAGATAATGGATTCCATCAATTGCAGATCTGTTTAACTAACAAGGCTTCATGGCTGACAGAAAAGGTAGTTATAGTACTGATTTTTTTGGTTCGTCGATCATAATGGACACATCAGGCATTTGCATGTTTGGTCCATCAACAAAAACCATCACTGTCAGCATAATTAAGCTTGACAATATGGCAGACTGGAAGTGCGTCATGGACAGAAATCTCTGCCATCCATTACGTTGTTTTTGTCAATAACAACTATATAGTCCGCAATACAATCAGTAGAGTTACACCATCCATTGTGTAATTTCTGACACGTTTGAATTTTTTTATAAAAAATGTAAACTTTGAAAAATTGTTTTTATATGGAGATAAATAAAAAGATTTATTTATTTAAAAAAATATTTTGGGAATTTAACATGATTGTTGTGATTTTACCTGCCTTGAAGGGGGCTGCTGTTATTGGGGAGGAGGAGGCCCGCATAATCTGCACATATAGCGTTAACTATATTCCTGCTGTGCGGGACGCGCCTCGGCTGTCCCCGGTTGAAGACCAGGCCAAGAGCGAGCTGTCTATGCCCATCCACATCCAAATTAGGCTGGGCCCGACCCACCTCTTTGATCTGCTCCATTATTTTTCGAAGTTTTTTATTTTTAGAGGTTATGTAATAGCCTGTTTAAGCCCTGATTAAGACATCTCATGCTAAATGTGTAACTGTAGCCTCCTATGGAGCCGACATTTGGGGATATACAAATTCGCTCTATTTGCAAATTTAAGAAACAGGCTTTTTAGATGCCTTCTGTTGCTACCCCATAGATGTTTCTCAAAGATTATACATGAGGAACTGGGCCAGGGTTATATCTATGGCCTCATTAAATTACGCCCTCTCTTACTTTGGCTTTCTATTTGGCTTAGGCTGTAGGCCCAACTTAATCAGTTAATTATTAAGGATTGTCTTGGTGTAGGCTCTGTAGGCAAAATTCCTTGGCTAACTTTCTTTCTGTCACTTGGTCATCCTGACTATATCTGTTCTTACAGAAGAAGCTGAACAAAAAAATCGTAGGTTATGTAATTTATTCTTTTGAAAATGATACCTCTAATTCAACCTTATCTGATTTTTGTGACAGATAAACCCCATTTTTAATTGATTCGTTTTAGACTGAATTTGCTAAACTGCTTCCTTTGCCTCCTCAAAGCAGAGCCACTGAAAATATGTGATTTTGTGTGCTTGGCATTTTCCACATAATTATGGATTTTCTATTATCTGGTGCATAATCTGCAGATTTTAAAAATGGGGTTCTAGCTCAAACGGATAGAAAGTGAATAAAAACATGGCAACATGTATTGCGGCACAGTGGAAGGCCCTTTGCAAAAGTTGACTGGTCCGCTTTCTGTTACTTATTGCTGTATTTGGGTGCTAAACTAGCAATAATGGCATGAAATATGTGTAAAAATGACAAATTAATGAAGCAATGCTATCACAAAACGTACCACATTACGTCTAATACCTTGCCATTTCTTGATACATAATTTAGCAATTCTGTCTGCATAATTTGGCCCTCCCCTGCCGCATAATTTCAGTGCCCCTGCCTTAAGAACTCATCACATGTTTCTTCACTCAGCCCTTGTCTTATGTGATTCTGTTTCGCCCTAAGGCAGTATGGGCCAGATGCACAAAGCATTTGTTCGGTTGCAAATGGCACGATTCACAGAATCGGGCCATTGGCGACCGAAAAAATCCTTTTATAAATGTACAAACACCAGACTGCGATTCTAGCAAATCGCAGTTTGGGTTTTTGAACAAAAACAGAATTACTATTTGGAAGGGGCGTGTTGAGGTAATCATTTCCAAATAGGGAATCTGAATTACATGTACTAATGTTTTGGGACTGAAATGCGATCACAAAACATTTGTACTTTACCACCAACTCAAGGTTGGTGGTAACCCATTCGCAAATGGGAAGGGGTCCCGTTGGAAAAATGCGTACCCCTTTGAGAATGGTTACAAGAAATCTTTATTAGCAGCAGGCAGCGGTCCCACGGACCACTGCCTACTCTTAAAAAATGAAGCTGAAATGTTTCTTTTAATGCATAACGTTTTCCGTTAAGGAAAATGAAATGCATTTGAAAAAAAAGATTACTTTTTTTAAAAACAATCACAAGCATGGTGGTCTGCTGAGCCCAGTAGGCCACCTTCACTGTAATAGCAGCGAATGCTAATGGGTCACAAATTGTGACCTACCTCTTTAATATTCATGAGGTAGGTCTATTTGGGACCCAATAAGAATTACTAATTTGGAAATAAGAGGCAGATAAAACTTTTACCAAACAACCATTTACAAAAAAATCACTATTTGGTAATCACCATTACTAATATTAGTACATCTGGCCCCTAGCCCTTTATTATGTTTTGTAGCCTCTACAAGCAGTTGCGGACACCTTTTCTCATTCAGCTACTTAAGAAGTTGAACTTTAGACAGGTTAAACTAGCTTTAATATACTTGCAGATGCTTCCAGACCCTCACACTTGTTTTGTGGCGGCAAGTTTTCTATCTGGGGCTGTTAGACTGAGATCGTCTTTTAGTTTTTAATCTGTGTAACTCTATATGTGTAGTGTGATTATTTTGGGTTTATTTGATTTGACAGATTTTGGTGTGATGGATTTTCCTGTTTCGATTGATTTTATTGTATTATCTCATATGGGTTTTTGTTTCAAAAGCCAAATAAAGGTTAATACAATGAAATTAATATATTATTTATATTATTTTTACATTGCATTTCAAAAGTGCTTGTGTGTGTTTTAAAATATAGGTTAATTGAGACTCAACCTAAACACAAAAGTCATTTTGTCTGTAGCAAAATATATTTGTGTGTCTGAGTCGCATCATAAACAGTATTCTCATTGCAGCCAAGTGACAAGTAACTGCTTTATTAAATAGTTATATTTTCTATTTTAATAAAAAAGTGTTCTATCATGTGTTTAGCAATATCCTTAATAAACTGGACATTTCTTATACAGATATGAATAGATGAAGAAGGATATGTCAACATAATGATTGTCAGGATCTACAGATCAGGAAAGATACATCATTAAGAAGTACATGCTTAACTGCAACACCATAGAGACATTGGATCAGCAATTTCAAATAGAATTGTTGCCGAACATCAGGATTCAGACTGCCATCACACTTATTGTAATGATCATGGCAGAGTTACATTTCTGGCCAACTGGTGCATTTCACAATACAATAGGAGAATCAAATGGAATGTCGTAGCCAACTTTTTCTCTTCAGCAGTCCTCAACCAGGTCCTAGATATTATTCTCAGATGCATGCATGAGTATATTCAGTTGAACCACTAAACAATATGTAGTCTGAGTTTTGGGGGTTGGGAGGAATAACACATATGGTAGGTGCCATAAATCATACTAGTGTTGACTGGACACCTTGCAGAAGGCCAGGGAGAAACATTCTACCTTATTAGAACAACTTAGGTTCAAAGATTGAGTGATCTATATGGCAAGAAGCCATATTAAGGGTGTTTAAGGGGGAAGGCTTTTGGCAGGGCTTACCAGGCCCGAGACCCACAACTACCTATACAATCAATTCGAACTGAAGACGGTACCATAAGTCCATAAGCAGTCAGCAATTAACCAATCCTTTCAAGACTATAATGCCAAACTATATCGTACCAATATGCAACCATCTACTGCTTTTATTGATAGTTTCATAACTAGTGTGGCCCCAAGTACACACTGGAAGGCTTGGCAGCTCCCATTTCTGAACAAGAAATATGACAAGCAATCAGCTCACTCGCTAGGTGGAAAACTCCTGGTTTAGATAGCCTGCCCTTCGAGGTTTATGCTAATTTGAGTCACTCTTAGTACAATAACTACTTAAATTGTACCAGATGATGAAAGAACGTGGATGTCCCCCACCCTCAAAAAATGAGGTTGCGTTCGCTTCGCTCCTAAAGCATGGCCGGGACCCACTGTCACTTTCTGCCTACAGGCCTATACCCATCCTAAACAGGGAGTAGAAAATATTGAGCAAAATTATAGCTGATCGACTATCTCTCTCCTCCCTGGACTTATTAATGAAGACCAAAACGATTCTATTCCCTGAAGAAACACCTCCCTTAACATTAGGCGGTTTTATTATATCTTAGAGGCAGCCCTGATCATCTGGGAAGTGCTGCCTGCTTAACATTAGACATTCAATTGGCTTTTGATTCCCTTGATTGGATGTACCTAATGAGAGTGCTAAGAGAGATTAGCATCCCTAATCTTCGAATTGACTGGATTGGATTGACCAGTTTTGGCTCTAGCCAACAGCTTGAGTCAAAACTGGTAGTAATATCTTCAGCCCTGTAAAATAGCCCGGGGTACGAGGCAGGGATATCCACTCTCCCATTACTATTTGCTCTTGCAATAGAGCCCCTAACTATGAAGCTGTGTAACCAAGGACAGTCCCGGGGTATCCCACTGGATGGGAAAGTACATGCAATCTCACTGTACACAGACAACAAGCTGCTTTATGTTCGAGACGTGACCGCTGACTTGGCCTCAATCTCCACAACCCTACAAGATTTCTATAATTCCTCCTGTCTGCATGTCAATCACCCTAAATCTTATATCTTTCCATTTAGATAAGCCCAGCCTCAGAGTGTGATTACACTGGGAGGGCAGGCACTTCAATGGGTGTCTTATATTTGGGGATTAATTTGCACCATAGGCAGGCCGACCTCCTTGATGGAAATCTTGGCAAAATGATACGTTCATTGAGATCCCAGATTGCCTTCTGGATTAACTTGCCTCTAATGGCACCTGGACACATTGCAATAGGTAACACGATTATGACCACACGTAAAATCAAGATTCGTATCAACGAGCACCGCAGTACAATACGGTGCAAAAAGACCAACACGAAACTTACAAGACACTTCATTGAACATAACCATAAAGACACAGATCTTAGATGGGTGATCCTGGAAGTAATGAAGAAACGAATGGTGGACCTGACCAGATCTCTACATATTAGGGAGCAGAGATGGGTGTACCGTCTTCGAACATGGAAAGAGGGTCTAAATGATGAGATTCCTTGGCTACATTTAGCCAAATAATATACATGAATTGTGTCTCTTGTCGACATTCAGGCCCCCTCTCTCTCTCTCTCTCTTTCCCCCCCCCCCTTCCCTTTCCCCCCTCCCTTCCCCTCCCCCCCTTTTACTGATGAAAGATATATACAGTGATTACATCTCTTTTAACATCCTCTACCATGCAGTAATATCTTTTATGAACCGGGTCCTCTAGTCCATAATCAATCTTTACTGGTGAAAGATATACATAGTGACCACACCCCTTTAAAACATCTTCCACCATGTAGTAACATTCTTTATGAATCGGGTACCTTTAACCTCCTTGATTGGTGAAAGACATACATAGTGATTACATCCCTTTAAACACCCTCTACCATGCAGTCACATTCTTGATGAATCGGGTTCCTTTAGTTTAAAAACCTGAGTCGTACTAGCTGCTCATGGCTCCTTTACCTGATGTGCATGTGTCATTTGTGGTTAGAGTATCACTATTGGTCAATACCAAAGACCAACTTCTGAGATTTTATGCGACAGATACAGCTTTAATTACCATAGATCTATGCCCTGTTCGATTGAACTGCACTAGTTGTAAATATCAGTCACAGGTAACGAGTGGCCGCACTATATATATGCGCCGTAAATTCATACCTTCTAACATCCTGTGTTGATAACTTTGCACTCTGTATATGACAACGCAAGCGTTTCACATTATACGCATGCGTACTATCTTTGCTGCTGCACATAGGCGTCTCTCACTTGCTCCTCTGCGCATGCTCCAGAAATTAGAGACTCCCTGGACACGCACGCTTAGTAGGCGGGGTGATTTACCGATGCAGGCATTTTAAGCGGATGTTCCTGTTTGAGGCAGGTCAGGCGGCGATCATGGTCATTTACTGCGCGCATTTCGAGACACCGGATCTGCCGATCCGATAGCCAATTAGTAATTAGTGTATACTAATTGAGGCGCGCTGAGAAGTAAACACACGTATAGCCAATTTGTAATCAGTGTGTACTAATTTAGGCGCGCTGAGAAGTGAACACACGCGTATATATAGCCCACGGTCACTTCAGCTCCTCCACATCGAGGAGAGGAGGAGCACAGACATAGGTGTAACAGCGGAGACTGCATCGTGGATCAGTAAGAGTGTGATTGAATGTGTGAATGAACATGAGTTATATGTTGTCTTCCTTCCAGTATTTTAACCTGGTAATCATGGAACTTCATCAAGCACCATTTTTATAACTGCCACGCACTAATGAGTTATTTCTGTCGTTTTCCTTTCTTTTCTTTAAATTACTGTAGCGCTGGACCAAATGCGGTCTTCCGCCCTCACCCTCCTATGGGGCACTGATTCCCAAGTTTAGGGTAAGCAATGTGGAGGTATTTGCCTCCATGTTTTTATAGTCACAGATGACTGACACTCAGTTTTTCACGAATAGCCACTCACTATTAGTGTCTGTGTATGAGGCTGAGTGGAAATCATGTCTTGTGCTTTGTGTGTCTCTCTACACATTTGTTTTCTTTTTTTCAGGTGCTAAGTATAAAGGCCATTTCTCAGTGGGTTGTGATCACGTCACCCCACACAGTGGATGTCCTCTCACCATAATTGTGGTAAGAGTGGAGCCCTCCAGATCACTATTTAGGTCCTGATGAATGCCGCGGACCCTCTTGGGCCTCTTGGCAGAAACATGTTGACCATATTGATGTCGGTAAAGGGACAATAAAATCCCCAGTTTACCGATCACTTTACATTTTTAATACCATACAGATGCCGGTAGATAATAAATTAATTTGACATCTGGAATGGGTTTTAAATTCACTTTTCTTTATAAGGGCCCCCACTTAGTTTAGAAGTGCATCCCTGTCGTCAGTGTATGCCCGCCCTCTATCAAACCAAGTTTTTAGAGGGCGAGGACTGGTCTATGATGAAGCATGACACCAGGTGGTGTGTGAGACCAGTCCTTCACTTTTTGTGAGACACCTTCACTCACTTATTTAGATACATTGCACATAGACTAGTATACTGGGAGTAGCTCTGTTGTGGTTATAACACGATTATGCTTCCCATTTTCTATATGACTTTATGAATCTGCCCTTGATTATATCTCCACTAGTTTTCAGACTGCTGGATTCTTTGCTGGCAGAGTTGACTTGGGGACATATGAGACAGAGATTAGGCCTCAACTAAAATTACCTTCTAGTAAAGGTGGCATGGGTGCTCCCAATTTCAGAGGGTACTATTTCGATGCGCAACTCTAGTGGGTGGCGTACTGGTTGGCAGGCCATCATCTCAGAGAAACAGGTATGAGTGGGGAACAGACACGGGACGGTGAGCTGCACAGAATGATAATTCAGGGCAAAAAACCTAACAAGAACCTGTCCCTCTTGGTCTGGACAGCAGTAGAAATTCTGAGATCCTGCATCCACTGCACACATACAACACTACCATACTCACCCACTATCCCACTACAGGTTCTGCCCACCTGAAGTGGCACCCGTATGCCACATGAATTAATAAGATGGGAAGAGACTAGTATCCAAACAATAGGAGACCTCTATGAGGAAATACTCTCCATGACTTCCAAGAGCTGATTGGGACCCATGCTGAATGGGAGGTCCACCAATACACTACAAACAGTATGGTGCCCAAACTGCATAGAGCCCACTACACACGCTGTCATACAATGCTACATATAATCGGGCATGGACGTAGGTTAATGGCGTAGCTCTAAAGAGTCATACTTGAATACTCTGGAAAATCCCTGCTGATGCCTTTTTTTAATTGTATTTACTAAGTATTGCTATAAACAAGTATAGCAGAACTTCAGAGCAATATGCATTCCGTACTCAAATACAATGTGAAATTGGTCAACCGATAATCTCCACATCACAAGAATGCATCGGGAAAGCGTAACGGATAGGAGGAGGGAATACGTGGGTAAGTGGAAGGTAATGGAGATGGTGCAGGATGAGAAGAGAAGGGGAAAATCCTCACCTCCAAGAACCTTCATCTCTGGCTGCTGCCAGTGGCGTAGCCAGTGTATCATGGGCCCTAGTGCAAGAAACAAAATGGGTCCCCTGTTTGAACTGTGAAACACAGCAATAATCAGGTTTCAGTAGTCCCCTCTGGGCCCTGGTGCCATTGCACCTGCTGTACCCTGGTATTTCTTGTCTTCTGCCGGGTGATGGTGACTAGTGTGAGAGAGTGCAGCACGAGTGGTGCGAGTCTAGGGTGAAAACTGTTCGGATGTGAGTTTCGAGTGAGCTGCATGAATGCAATATGAGTGGGGGGCCCATTTGAGTGTCAGGTCAGAGGAGTGCGTGCAGAGTGAGAGGAGTGAGTGCAGGGTGGTGTGAGCAGTGAAAATGCAGGGTGAGTGGTGTGCCTGTGTGTGAGTGCAAGGGAGTGGCAAGAGTGAAGGGTGAGAGTGACTAGAAAGTGCATGGTGAGAGAAGTTAGTGCATGGTGAGTGGTGTGTCTCTATGGGTTCCGGCAGACTATTGTGCCTTTGTGCAGGCAGGGTGAACGGAGTACCTGTATAAGTGCAGGCTGAGAGGTGTGTGTGTGAGTGCAGGGTGAGAGGAGAGAGTGCAGGGTGAGTCATAAGACTCCAGGGTGAGTGATGTGCTTGTTTGTGTGGTGTCCATGAGAGAGAAGGGCTAGCAGTGGGAATGCTTATGTGAGTGTGTGGTGTGAGAGTAGGGTGGGAGGAGTGACTGCAGGGTGAGTGATGTGACCATATGAGTTTGGGTGCAGGTGAAAGTGCAGAGTGGAAGGAATGATTGCATAGTGAGTGATGTGCTTGTTTGAGTGAGATTGTAGGGTGAGCAGTGAGAGTGACAAGTGAGTGAAGTGTAACATGAGTTCAGGGTGATTAGTGTGCTTGTGTGACTGTAGGGTGAGTGCAGGGTGATCAGTGTGAGTGGGGTGAGTTCAGTGTGATCGCTGTGAGTGAGGGGTGAGCGGTGTGCTCATGTGACTGCAGGGTAAGTGAAGGGGGAACAGCGTGAGTTCATGGCGAGTGGCGTGAGTGCAGTGTGATAGCTGTGAGTGCAGGGTGACCAATGTGCTCGTGTGAGCTCAGGGTAAGAGGAGGATGAACAGTGTGAGTGCAGGGTAACAGCATGAGTGCATGGTGAGGAATGTGAGTGCAGTGTGATCGCTGTGAGTGCAGGGTGAATGTGAGCAGTGAGAATGAGTAGTGAGATGTCTGCATGCAGGATGTATGCCCAGACACTTGGAGTAGCATGTTATTGACAGCTGGCAAGTAGGTTTCCAGATATAAATTAAACTATTGCTATTATGGCATCAATCAGGGATGGAGGGTGGAGGAAATAAATAATTTGCTGATCCTGCAACAAACAAAATCTTGTAATTAGGGTTGCCAGCTGACCGGATTTCTACTGACACCACCGGTATTTTGATCTCCTGGACAGTACAAAAAGCACCTAAAGCAGGTATTTTTAGTCCTTATCTGTGCATACTTCAATCGGCACATAAAAAATAGAAAGTACTTGTAAATGTGTTCTAGAGCTGCATTAATGATACATGACTAATAATTAAAGGAAACAAAGGCAGAAAAGTCATGTTTCAAATGAAGATATGCAATTTTATTTACAGCCCAATTTAGTATCAGAGCCAGGCCTTCCCAGTCTCTTCAAAGAACAATTTGCCAATATTTTTCTCTTCAAAAGGTGGCATCCCTACTCGTGCTTTGCCTTTTCATGAAATGCATTCTCCCTCTTTGGCAGTAAAAGTAAAATACAAATGTAAGGAATAGGCAGAGTGGGGACCCAGGGGGTACTGGAACCAGTGAAAAAAAAAATCAAGCAAAGCCTTGCTAACCAGTCACAAAAGCATGTAAATAGTCTCTTAAAGACCTGTAAAAAACTCAGGTGTGGCTTAGATAGGACCCCAGACACTGCCCAGCCGAGCCCACAGCAGCTCAAGAACACCACAATGTTCGGCCCGGTGACACAGAGATAGAGGAATCACATGTGTATTTTGCATTTATGTCTTGACTGGGAGGGCCAAGGGTGATGTTTGGGTGGGCCTGGCCCACCCGGCCCACCCTCTAGAACCGGGCCTGCCGTGCAGTCTGAGGTAATTCACCAGAGGGGCCCAAATGTTCTTCGGACGTGAGCAGACAGGCTTTAATTCCTTGTACGCCTCTAGCAGCTCCTGCGGGGCCGGACTGGCCGTAGCGGGCACCGGGCATTTCCCCGGTGGGCCGCCAGGGTGGGGCCCGGTTTTGGACCCCTGGGGGGCCGTTTTTGTTACAGGGTCGTTTTTGCAGCATAGCTGCAATATCGGCCCCTGTAACAAAATCGGCCGAAACCGGCCCTGGCAAACAACTCGGCCACACCCCCAACCCCCAGGGGGGCCGGCCAAGCACTTTGCCAGGGCCGGTTTTGGTTCCCAGTCCGGCCCTGAGCTCCTGGCAAGTGGCAACATCGTGAATTGCCACCTTACGCTTACCCAGCAGTAATAGCATAGCCATCAGCCGACAGACATCCAGGGGAACCTCTTTGACGTAGCCCAACAGCGCAACTAGGGGAGAGTGCTCAGCCGAATGACCTGTGTTACTAGTCACATCACTAAACAACTCTTCCCAGAAGTCCCGTATCTGGGGGCATTTCCACGACACGTGCAGAAAAGCAGCGTGCAGCGCGCATAGCGTGCATCATCAACGAGATCCATTCCCAGCGATGTGCAAGATAGATTCTTTATATAAATTTTAAGTGAATCAACCACAACCTGTAGTTCAGGGATAGGGCCTTCGACTGGGAGCAGCAATCGGTCCATTGGTCCTTGTTTATCGCCACACCAATGTCATCTGACCAAGACTGGCAAGCAGAGGTTGCATACTAGCATAAATGTGCGTGATCAGCTTATGGGGAGAAGGGTTGTTCAGCCTCTCCTCCAGTACTGTAAACGTGGAGGGGGGGGGTCTGCCGGAAACCTTTCATGGAGACCTCGCAGTGATGCTCGGAGCCGATAGTAAGTCACGATGTCCAGGAAAGAAGCCGCAGAATCCTGAAACAACTGCAGGTGCGCAACAAAGTTCCCATCTGGGTATGCTGCTCCAAAGGAGGTCACCTGCATCTGATGCAGACAGGCTCACATCGCCACGTCAGCAGCCATCGGGAGTAGCAGTGTCCCAAAATAGGAACAGACGGGGCAAACATGGTAAAGGAGCGCTCTTCTCCGTAGCTCATTTCAAGCCCATGCCATGGTATCCACCAAGTGTCGCACATGCCAGGTGGGGCCATATAAAGCCATCCGAAGAGGGCACGGGCCGCAAGGTCAGTCTCAGGCGCAGTGTGCGGCTGATATTGTGTAGGGTGTAGCCAGTAGTGCGCAAAGTGCTCCTGGGTCCTGAGGAATTACAAGTCTATATCTGGCACCCTACGCCCACCCTGCTCAAAGGGGATGGTCGGTACCTCCCACGCCACCTGCTGCTGTTTGCCTGCTCATGCCAATGAGACATGGTGGGAGCGGAGTTTCTGTTGAAAGCAGGCTGGTAGAGGGAGTGGCAAATTGATAAATAGGTATAAACATTTGGGGAGTATTACCATTTTCGCTAGTGCCAATCTCCCTGCAAGGGGCAGTGGCATTTTTGACCAGACAGCCACCCTTGGCCTCGAGCCATGCCATCAGTCTGCTATAGTTCTCCAGCCACAGTTCCTCTAGATCCCAGCTGAGCCAAACGCCCACCCTGCTGATGCTTAAAGACCAATAGGAAGCATGGTCAGGGTGAATGTATAATGACAAAGTATACGGGAATATGGGAATATCCCCTGTTAGAAATGGGGGTCTCTAGTTGGCAGAGGGGCCCTTGCTTCTAGTCAGGGTAAGGGGGATATACTTCTAAAATAACCCCTGCTCACCGCCTTGGTAGCTTGGCATGAGCAGACAGGCTTATCTCAGAGGCAGTGTGTAAAGCATTTGTGAACACATACAGTAATATAGGGGCACATTCATCAACAAAAATACTGATCGCAAACGGGCAGATTCGCAGAATATGCCCCTTTGCGACCGGTATTTTTGCATTTGGGATGCATCAACCCAAATGCAAATTCGTAATTTAAGTAATCGCAAAATTTGCGATTACTTAAATTACGAATGCATTTAGGGAATCGCAAATTGTGATTCCCTAAATGCAATGCATGATGCAATTCCAAATTGCGACTCGCAATTAGGGATCGCAAATTACCATCAATTTGAACTTGATGGTAATTTGCAAAAACTTTGAAAAATGCACTAAAGTGCATTTTTCAAAGTTTCATGTTACACACACACACACATGCCCTTGGGGCATGTATGTGCGCAACATGTGGTAACATCTCAATTTCAGGGGTGCAACAGGGTGTCCTTTTGGCACCCTTGAAATTGCATGCACAATTTGCCAGTACCTATTTAGTACTCGCAAATTGCGCATGCAATTCCCATTCATTCCTATGGGCCTCTAGGCCCATAGGAATGAATGGGTAGCTATTCCTTAATTGCGACTCGCAATTTGCGAGTCGCAATTAAGGAATATGTAGGAATCGCAATTTTATTTGCGATTCCTACATGCATAGGGATTTGCGAGTCCTAAATAGCGATTTCTCAAAATTCGCTATTTAGGATTCTCAAATCCTGACTTTGATGCATGTGGCCCCTAGTGAAAACTCTACTAATGGACACCACACCAGTTTAGAAAAATAAGTAATCTTTAGCTAAACCAAAACAAGACCAAACGACAAAAATCCACAAAACAGTTATCAAGATATCCTCAAAAATAGGTTATTCACTCAATTAAAGTTTGTAGCAACAAATAACTCCACCTGGAGTTATCACGACGTTGTGACAGATGAAAATCGCAAAGTACGGCGCCAAATGCGAGGTGCGCGGCGTCGGGCGCGGAGTCAAGCAGACCCACAAAGAACAGTACCTTGGAATTGATGAAAGCAAAGACGGTGCACGGCGTTGGGGAGGTGATGCTTCGTTTGCGCCGGGCGGCATCGGTTCCTTATGACCCCAGGGGAGGTGAAGCCTCGGTTCCTTACTGCGGCGCTGGGGAGGTCGTGGGAGTCAGGAGCGGTGTCCTCAGCTCCGGTGCAGGCAGCGGCCTCGATGACGGATTCGGAGTCGATGCGGCCCAGCGGCAGCAGGCGTCGGGCCTACGGTGCAAGTCGGGGCGGTGCGTCGTGCTCTTCACGAGCGGTGCCCATGGCTTCGGTGCAGGTTACGGCGTTGCTCGCCTGCGTCAGTGTTGCAATTTCCTTATGTGGCAGCTGAAACAGCAGTTCCAGATGCAGAGAGACAGAAGAAATTAAGTCTTTGTGTCCCTGAGACTTCAGAACAGGAGGGAAGCTCAATTTCAAGCCCTTGGAGATCTTTTCTTCAAGCAGGTGACAAAGCAACAGCAAAGTCCTTTTCTCCTTTCCTTGGCTGCAAGTAGCCACTGCAGGCCAACCCCAGACAGAAAACAGCACAGGGGCAGTATTCCTCCTCAGCTTCTCCGGCTCTTCTCCTTGGCAAAGGTTCCTCTTGATTCCCAGAAGTGATCTAAAAGTCTGGGGTCTGGGCCCCTCTTTTTATACACAAAAAACCTTTGTTCTCTGGAGGCAGAGAGTGTCTGTGCCCAGCCAAAACCAGTTCTGTCCTCACTGGTGCAGCTTCCTGGCAGGAGGTGGAGACAGCATTGTTGAAGGCAGACCAGGCCCATTCAGGTGAAAGAAAATCTCCTCCCCCTACTCTAAATGCAGCCCAGGTCTATTCAGCCCAGCCCTGACTCATCAGGCTCTCTGGAGCCACTGCCGCCCTCCAGCCCCTGTCATCCAAAAGCCAGACATGCAATGCACAAACCTAGCAGAGGCACACTGGATGACTAAGCAAGAAAATACCTACTTTCTAAAAGTGGTATTTTCAAACACAGAGTGTAAAACTCACCCTCACTAAAAGATGCATTTTAACATTCTGAGTTCAGACATACTAAACTTTATTTTCCTACCTTGTTCCCAGGGGCAGTTATGTTTATAAGATGTTATAAGCAAACTCCCCATTCTGTCCTATGGGAACAGGTAGCCTTGCAATAGTGAAAAACGACATTGGCAGTAATTCACATTCAGGACATGCCAGATACACCAGGGCATGTCCTCCCTTTCACATACACTGCACCCTGCCCACAGGGGTACCTTGGGCCTACCTTAGGGGTGCCTGACATGTAAGAAAAGGGAAGGTTAGGGCCTGGCAAGTGGGTGCACTTGCCAAGTCGACATGGCTGTACCAGACTGCACGCATGCTCTGCAATGGCAGGCCAGAGTTACATTTACAGGCTGCTTATGTGGGTGGCACAATCAGTGCTGCAAGCCCACTAGCAGCATTTGATTTACAGGCCCTGGACACACCCCCTTGCACTGTACTCGGACTGATTAGTAAATCAAATAGCCAAATCATGGAAACACCAATCCATCACAATAATTTACAGGGAAAGCATATGCACTTTAGAACTGATCAGTAGTGGTAAAGTGCCCAGAGTCATAAAACCAACAAAAACAGGTCAGAAACAGGAGGCCAAAAAGCAAAATGTCTGGGGATAAACCCGCTGAAAAATCCAGGTCTAACATCCCCCAAAAAGCTCTTGCAGATCTATGCTGGTGCCTTGATCAACTCTCCCAGGTGTTAGCGCTCATCTGCACACTTTTGGCACATGCTTTGGACCTACAAACACCTTCATCCTTTTGGGGAAGATGTATTGCATGTTATTTCAATAGTGACAGCAAGACCAAGGTTGTAACTCATTGAGAATAGTTTAGTTGGTATTTACCCTAGACCCAAGCAAGCCACTGTCATAACTAAATTTACCAATTTGACACTCATATTATCTAAACAAACCAAAAACAATGAGATGGAAATCCTCTATCCCTCCCACAACAGCCTCATAGCAACTAACAGTTAAGTATTGAACGGAGGCCGAGAGCAGTGCCCTCTGGATGGAGATAAAAAGTTACACAAATGCCAATAAGAGAGCAATGGGATGACTCCTCCAGAAAATAAAAGAATGTGGGAAAGACGATGAGCGTCCACCATGAGCCCCACAAGATTTGTGGTTAATGTTCATCAGTAGATGCATGCTCGAACCTCTCCTCCTCACTTCACTACCTATACTGCCTCCTTCCCCCTATGTTGAATGAACTGCAAGTAGTACTGGCAGGAGATTTCTATGTTGACCCAAGAACTCCCCAGGGGCCTGCCATTATAGAATTCTTAGTTAATGTACAAGTAGACGCCCCACCACCACAATAGTATAGCCTGTATCTTTCTGTATTGTTTAGGCACTCCTCGGCGGTGGTTGGGGGAAGTATAGGGGTACACTTCTGTGCTTACACAAGCAGGTAACAATTTGATAACGGGTGATTTTGTTGAATTATATGAAAAGTACAACAAATGTTATGCTGCACAATGTGTTGTAATGCATATTTAGAAATGTTTTCAGATGGCTCCATAAGCCCTCGAGTGACTATTCTTGCATTATGTTAAATGAAGAGATTGTTACTGTATACAAAATAATTTTAAGAAGTTGTAAAAAAAATAGCTCATACTCATACTGCATGAATGCCACCTCAACGGGAGCAGGAGTGTTGTAACCAGAAGCATTTCCACTCCATCAGTGTGTAGGTGGTTTGCAATGTGAACCTCTACATCACCAGTGTCTGTGCAAGATTTCCTGTTCTATCCATGACTGGCTGGTGTTATGCAAAAGCAACGTACTACATGAAATGGCAGGCAGGCAGGAGTGCTTGGCTTGTTGGTAAGTATCTTCCATTATGTTTGTCATGATAACGTTTATGATGTGGGCAGCAATATATCAGATGTCTTAAGTTTTTGTTTTCATGTTTATCAGATGAATCAGCGTATCCTAGTCGTACCTCGCTATTGAAATACCTGAGGAACCCAACAACGCCTTGGGAAATCTGTTTCATTGAAGCACATGTGTGAACAAGAGGTCTTGTGGCATGGACTTTTGGGCTCTTGAAGGCCTGGTTGTGGTGCTGTCAGGGCCTGTCCGGGACTATGTGGGGATCACAGTCAGGGACTTGGGCAAGGACTGGGAACAGGGTAGAAAACAAACACAGAGAGGAGTACAGCGCTGCCCAGGAGCACACAGGAAGTCAGAGGAAAAAAGGGATCCAAAGGGGAAGCCTGTAGAGGTGAACAAGAAGGGTGAGACTCAGAAAGGAAGGGCACTCATGAGGCGGCTCAGCATTCAGAATCACTAAATCCAGGACGGATGTGCAATACACTTAAACATGAAACAACGTTAACAATAAAGGGGATGTGTGGGGTAAAGCACTCAGGAGCTCCACGCGGTAAGACTGAAGCTCAGTAAGTTCCTCACCCACAATTGCTGTTACAGATACTGACTGGAAATACCCACATATAGGATATGTATGCAAAGGCAGGGTCTGTGGAGCTTATACCTATGGTGATGTTATAACAGTAACTCAAAGACAATACTCACAGTGAACAAGAAACACCACCTAGGTAGTCAGCTGTGCCCACGGATCCTGGCGATCAAACAGGAACACGCAAGGCAGTAACAGCAAAGGGGTAGAACTAAACACAAGCACCATAGACAAGGAGCTAGCAAGGAGGAGTGCTCAACAGGAAAGGAAGGAAATCACAGGGCACACTTGGCAGAAAGCAGGTAACAAACATACAAGGTAACAGAAGCGAGACAGCAGAATAGAAAGATAGCAAACTAGAACTGGAACCAAGGAAATGAGATGAAAGGCAGGGACTGGAAAAGGATATACAGAAAGGGAGGCTACAAGGGTATACTAGAATAGTGCAGGGTCAGGAAACAAGAAAACAAAGTAGCATAGGATGCAGTGCTGGGGCAAGAATTGAGCAAAGGCTCAGGAGTCAAAGTAGCACTACAGGTCAGGAACAAGGAAATGTTAAGGCTCAGGAATCAAGGAAGCACTGCAAGCAGTGCTGGTTCAGGAAACAGGAAAATGGCTACAGCTCAGGATACTAGGTAGCACTGCAGGCAGTGCTAAGGCAGGCACAAGGAAAATAGCTATAGCTCAGGAACACAGGAAACCAGGTAGCACTGCAGGCAGTGCTAATTCAGGCACAAGAAAATAGCTATAGCTCAGGAATCAAAGAACAAGGATTATCTATAGCTAAGGAATCACTGGAAACAAGAATAGCAAAAGCTCAGGGAGCACAAGGATCGGTCTCACCAGTAAACAGCTACAATGACCAACACTGGGCTGAAGGGAGCTGGGGCTTAAAAGAGCTCACAGTAATCATATGCAGCAGGTGTGAGCAGGCTAGCAGCAGCCAGCCACAGGTGAGCGGAATTCCTCCACCCATCCTTGGCCTGCAAGGGTGGAGACTAAGCAGTGAGCAGGGAATCCTGGGTAATGGAGTTTTCAGGCATGAGTAGGCTGGCTTCACAAAACCCGGCATGGATTGGGAATGGATGTCAGTTCCCAATAAGTGTCCAAATGGCTGGAAGTTAGGATTTGCATGCAGGGGAGGGTCTGGAAGTTTATTAGAAGACTGGAAAGTCCCCCAGTTCAGCCCCCTGGTGGTGGACACGGGAATGCAGGGAGCAAGTCGTGACAGGTGCCTGCACAAGAATGGAGAGGCCAACCTCTACTCCAGTGTTTCTCAAACTGTAGGTCACAAGACAATTTTTGGTGGCTTGTGAAAGTCCAAGCAATAAATAAAGATGCCTTTAAATTCTGTATTTATCTTGTTACTTTTGCTGTGCTTCAAAGACAGAGGTCAAATGTCAGGCTATGCCTTCTTTCAAATTGCTGCTTATCTGTTTTAACATGGGGGACTGGAGTTTACAAACTCCCCTCACTTTGCAGTCAGAGAAAGAAAAGTGAAATGAATGAATGACAATCTTGCTGGAGTACAGGAACTGTGGAAGGAAAGGCTGTAGGATGTCATTTGTTTTGTAAAACAAATCAAAATGTAAATACCTGTAAATTAACTGTACACATTAAGCAGTTAGGAAAGCAAACATGAAGCAAATTGTTTTGTAATTCTGAAATGTGATGGAAGATTTTAATAGTTTCAAAACAAATCAAGACTCTTCACTTGGTGATGCACAAATGATAACTATTGACTGAAACTCGATTTCCACACATTATCATTTGTGTGAAATATAGTTTTAACAATAAAACTATTTGTATGTGCAAATGTTGTGGCCATTCCAATGTAAATTGTGCTGTCTGTAAATGACAGTGCGCTACCACATGATGCTTTAGTTACATTAAACAATCGCCCGCCTCTTGTCCGTTAAACCTAGGTGGGTCGCGATAGTTTGACATTCTAAAAATTGGGTTGTGGTTCTAAAATGTTTGGGAAGCACTGCTCTACTCTCCTAGGCAGATCTGCAAAATTGTGGTGCTCAGTTATATGTTTCACATCATTTCCCTGCTGAGTAACAGGCCAATAATTCCAGGTGACGATTATGAGTGGAAACCCTAGGGTGATGTTAGGGTCAAGCGTCAGCAAGATGACAGCAATGAGGAAGAAGGCGCTGACCTCAAATGAGAAATTATTCAAAACATCTTTGCCCAGTGGTGACTGTATTGAATGTGTCATTTTGACATATCATTGTCAATGGAAACCACTTAAAGAATTGTTTCGTGTGATGATGTGGTTTGTTGTGTAAAAAACAGAGGGCCATATTATCAAGAACGGCGCAAACATTATCGCCGCTTTAGCGGCAGGAAACTGCCGCTAAAGCGGCGATACGGGGCTTGATAATATGCCCTAGAGAATTCCAATAGAAGCCCAGGTTCTGGTGTCAAGGACATCAAACCTGGGCTTCTATTGGAATTCTATAGGGCATATTATCAAGCCCCTTATCGCCGCTTTAGCGGCAGTTTCCTGCCGCTAAAGCGGCGATAATGTTTGCGCCGTTCTTGATAATATGGCCCAGAGAGTATAGTGATACTTGTATTGTTGACAGTAAACATTGCAATACAACCATGCATGAGGACAAGATTCATTATTCACTTGCTGACAATACTTTTGAAAAATATTTATAACTTCAAGGCATTTTAATGTGTGCCTAATACTCATGATTTTATCTTGTTATTACTTCCAAGGTTATATCGTCCTTTCATCTGCTGAGACACTAACAAGTCATTGGTGGATATGCTGGCCAATTGTACAGATGCTGGCCTTGGAAAGAACGTCGGTGCATGTTGCCAGCCCGTTGGTGGAATCGTAATGCTTCTCTTTTTCGTACTCTTGCATGTGCCTCAATGCCTTGAACTCAAAGTTTATGCTTTCTGCTCTACCCTATCCGTGGGAAGTTGGTGTACCTTATGTCTGTGCATAATGTCTGTGAAGAACAAGAGGGCAACCGAAGATGCTGGTGAGTACTCTAATTGGCCTCCAAAAATACTTTGAGGATCAGTTGACCCTGATATGTTACACTGACCTATGATATTCACAATAGGTGGATTGAATTATATCCATGTGGATATTCATATTCAAAATTGAAAAAGGACACATGACATTAATGTATTCTTATCTGCAAGTCCTAATTTGTGTTTTTTCTGCATGATCGGTATTTATATGAGTGCCTGTGTTCATTGTTCACATATCCTACTTCTTTTGCTCAGTTCTTGAATATCTAACACATTTAAATGAAAGTATTGCTTTCGGGCCCACAAAAGTTTGGCTATTTGTTTATAGATATTTTTATTTTTTTCAGAGTTTTATATAGCGCAAACTTGACCCGAAGGTACGGGGAATCAGAGCGCTTTACATGAGCACCAGTTACGTTACACAAGGAGACATTCACATTGTATCCAAGATGGACGACGGGTAAGGAGCTCTGGCCGGGAGCTCCCGGCGAGGACCATCGTCTTGGCAAAAATCCTTGGAAACTTTTCCCCCATCGAACCATCCATACCCTGGGGATTGAAGGAAATTTTTCAGCGACCCTCTAGAGTAATACTTTTACAGCAACAAAAATCGACCGCCTACGGAATCAGAGGAATATGGCCGATTGCTCGGTTGAGCAACATAATGCAGCTGAGAGGAGACGGGCTCGGGTTCACCCTCTGGGTGTCAATGCTCGGCCTTCACCTACCTTCCGGACTCTCCCCTACTACTCTGCATCCTGTTACAATCAACTTCTCTCTGGCAATCACAAACGGAATACCTTGAGACGACGGCCCTGCTCGTTTCCTGTCGTAGCTGCCCTGACCCCCCGAGATGTTTTTCCCGGTCGGAGTGGAAGGAGAGCACGGATTCTCTGTCTGCGGCCCTCTCTCTCCCAGGGGCTGCCCCTCTTGCGATCCTGGAGTCGGGACTGCCTTTTTCCACTGGTGAGGTGCTCGGGGTCTGAGGGGTCTCCACTTCACAATCGGAATTGGCTGAGGTTCATACGGACGGAGTCCTCCACCTCATGCTGTGGGTGGTCCTCGGCGGGATCACCGTCTGCAACCTGTCCTGTCCGTGAAACATGGTATCAGTAACCGGTTTTGTGCATTGTGATGGACTGCCGAGTTTCTCTCCTGTTCCCCCATCGCCTCCCGTCCGCAGCCTGTTTGGTGATGATGGCGGGTGTTGAGGCGGCCATCTTACACACATACGCTGACCTCTCGGCTGTCTACTAGTCTCAGCTCTTTGAGCGAAGACGTTGCCGCTACGCTGTGGCGCTGCGACCCTAACCCTGCTGCGGACTTAACTCCTTTCTTGTATTGGTCCTGCCTTTGTTCCGGCCCGGGGGTGATGGACTGGCCCTGAGTTCTACACTAGTTGGTTCCGGTATCCAGGATTTGTATTTTTATCTAACCGACCATCTGCCCAATTCTCCTACGCCCCTCTACTCTATGTATCGTTTATTTGGTGTATGCCCATTTCTCCGTTGCATCTCCTTATTTATTGTACTTTGATGTCTGTTATTACTTATTTGTATCTTGTGCAACTTCCTCACTCTCATCTATGTAAAGCGCTCTGATACCTCCGGGTCTAGCCAGCGCTATATAAAACTCCAAATAAATAAATACAATTCATTTTTGTTAGGCACTGGGATATTAAGTGATTTGCCAAGAATCACAGGATGTTGAGCGTCATTGCTGAGACTCGAACCCGGTTCCCCAGATTTGAGATCGACCGACCTAGCCCGTTAGGCCACATCCTCTCCCCTATATTAGATTTACTATTAGTTTGTGATCCTGAAATATATATTTTGTGTCTAGATATATTGATTTTCAATATTAACCGCGATGTGAAGTGTGGATGGGTTGTGATAAAAACAATCTTATTAAAATTGATTCTAAGAAGGAATTACATACACATAGCTTTTGAATTTTATACACTTTTCTTTATAATATTTCTATAATGCATTTTCTACATTATATTCAATGTTAGATTTAGAGTTCTTTTCCAGATAACAGTCCATGAGCAGAAGGAAAATGTGTGGTTGAAGCGGATAGGAGAATTGTCCACAAGCTCACATTCAGCTATAACTTTTTGGATAGCTTTTTGCAACCCTTGATGGTAGTCTCTTTGGTGTTGCCCCCACCAGGCCAGATGAACGTCCCCTCTGGAGCAGCCTGCGTGGAAAGAGGTGGGTCCATTGGCTTTCTATAGTGCTGCCAGCTGGAGATGTTTCAGTGGCAGAGCTGGCAGCAGATGGTGCTTGACCATGGAAAGCAGAAGCTACATCAAATACAGCTGCATTCAGTGTTTTGAAGCCATCATGCACCACCCCAGAATGTAGAGTTGACACACTCAAGTGACACTTCAGGATATCATTCGGGGGCCCTTAGGACTTGAATAGTGTGGCCCAGCTGATCCTCCTGCCAGAGAGCTGCACCAACCATGACTCTGCTCATGGTTATCAGATTGTTGGCGACATCCTCAACTTCCCTCCCCACAGCAGATCCAGCCCCAGATTTTTCCAAACCAACCTGTGACCTTGACTAGGTGGCTACAGATGTAGTCAGTCCTCACTGCACAGCAGATGTTGTGGCTGTGGTTGTTACAGAAGCCAGGACAGAGGTGGCCACAGTTGTTGGTGGGGTGGAGCCACTGATAGGCAATGATGTTGGTAATGGCAACAGGACTTTGCTGTATATTCTGACTCTCGTATCCTAAAGGGAGAGATCTAGGGCACTAGCCAGCTGCAACTGATGGGCCAGGCTGGTTGTCAAGATCTTCCTCGTCTGCAGCTGCTGCTCTCACTGAAGGCATGGCATGTTGTGTTTTCAGGCAGAGCGGACAGAGTTGTACAGCGAGATGATTGAATTCTTTCCTTCCCACCTGGAAAAAAGGAAACAACCACATCACGGTGTGATTTTTGTTGGTGATAATAGTCACTATTATATATGTTGCAATGCTATTCTATTAACTATTGGCACTTTATTAATGTGTGTAAGATCAGATAGCTTCCCAATTTGTTTCCTACTACTGATGGAATGGTTGGGCTACAATTTTGTGTAACGTAAGATATCTTGAGTTACCTATTGAAACAGAGTGAAGTCTGGTGTCTGCCTTTCCTCCCTTTTAATATCCCTTTATTCTTTTTTGAGGGACATACAATCAGAGTGATATGGTGTTTGCAGATTTTATCTTATACTAAACTATTTTGTGAGTTATATGTTCATTCACAGTGTAACCAATAGCCTTGATATCAAACTAAATTTCCTATAACTATGGAATGGACTTTTGAGGTTAAATCAACCCTTTTCTGATACTTCCAATGGGTCTTTCCTGAAACTGGGTTTTTTCATCTTTCATATGTGGAGCCACTGGAAATATGCGTTAGGGGAGGCCAAATTATGTGCCTGGGTTGACTAAATTATGCAGCAAGAAAAGACAAATTACGTGGTGTAATGCTGCACATTTTGTGACAGTATTGCTTCATTATTTTGCCATTTATACACATTATACCACTATCTGGGCAAATATTTTCTTCATTAGTACCAGTTTAACAACCAGTTTAATAACTGTACCGGTTGACCAACTGGTTTAACAACCAGTTTAAATATAGCAATAAACAACTGAAAGTTAACCCTTGTGAAGGGCCTTCCAATGCATAGGAACATGTGTTGCCACATTTTTACTAACTTTTGAACCGATAAACCTAGAAACTATTATTATTTTGTTAAAATCTGCAGATTATGCAGCAGATGATGCATTAAGTGGCATATGCAGCAATTCCATAACTATACGGAACATGCTGGGCCGCAGAATTCTATAATTCCAGCGGCTCTGATCTTGTGTGTAATTATATGCTGCTAGTGTGAAGCATATTGCTACGACACGTCATTGTTTAGAACTTGAGGATACTCATGGTAGCATGATGTATGTGGCCTACTGTGCTCCTTCAATTTGCTGACCTATGTGTGCATTTTGTGCCAATAAGTGTGTGGCCCACTATTCCTTAGGTATCTTCCACTAGGACCACCTAGGACCACCCTACTATGTTTTAGCGAAACTGAGTCAAAAGGGTAGCATTATATAACTATATGGCTTATCAATCCTCTCAGGACAAGGTGTCCTGTGAAAATGTTCATGTTGATAAAGCTTCTAAGAATGCTGCTTTGTGTCCTAATTCTGTTGTAAACATGTATTTGTCTCAGACCACTAAATCCCAAAAAGGCCAGGGAGAGTTTAAAGACTGGCAGGTAAAGACTCCCAAACAAAAATCAAACACAACAATGTACCTGGGTCTGACATCTAGAATCTGTATCACTATTTGAACAGTCACTGAAAAACAATGTTGCTGACAAAAAGAAGAGATAGATTTACTTAAGACGAGAACCCTCACTCACCCTGAGGTGGCATGCTTAGTCATAGGGTTCCTACTCACATCACAACAGCTTGGTGTAATGTGGGCTACAACTCCTAGAGTAGAAAGAGTGCTTGGACTTTGACCCTACCCTAAGACAGTCTAAGGTGTGGTTGGGATGTGAACAGTGCAAAAAGAGGAGAAGTGATAAGAATACAACTATTGCCTGGTCAGACCCTTAGAACTTTTAGACTTTATTCTGTCTGTCAGGGGCAGGTTTAAAAACAGTGAGGTGAAGCAGGGAGGAGATTCTTACCTGACTATGAAGAATGGTCAACATGTTCCTGCCCTAAAATTACCCTTGAAGGGGTGTAGTGGGCATTCGTCAGGACCTAATCGAATCACTCTGCACTTAAATGTATAAATGAAATATAGAAGAATGTAAAGATACTGGTACAAACCGAGATCACCAAAGAGCAAAGGAGATCTACCTCTAAGCGCATCTAGAAAAAATAATTATATATAGTCAGAACATCATACATTCATCAGTGTCCAGGTGTTCCATCCATACAGTACCTAATAAGTGTATATAAATGGTAAGTGCACACCTCAAACCCCAGTAAAAGTCATGCTTCCTTTGGGTACATTAAAGTGAAATGAGTGGTGCCACAAACACTCATGAGTTAATTAGTGAATCTGCACATAATGAGTTCTTACACGCTATCCTCGGGTATACTGCTTCCAATCGAGGCTACCCTGGCAAGAAACTCAGGGCTGTTGCTATAGGACAACCACCAAAACAAGAGTCATGTGTTACTACCAAATTGAAACGTACAAATATGGTCGTAAAAAACAAAAATATTCTGCTGAAAGTGTCATATGATGGTAATGTTTGTGATAAAAGCCTACAGACTTCCAAAATCCCTGAGCTTTGTCTATTCCCCAATTCTCACCTCCTCTCCTCCATTACACAGCATACATCTGATCCAATAGAACAGGAGAAACCCTGAAAAGACACATCTCTCATCTTTAGAGTTTTTGATAGAATAGCTTCTTTGACTAAATGAAGATCAGAAATTAACCAAAATTTTGCTAGGCTTCGTCCTGTTAGGCCTCAGACAAAATTGGTGCTGTTGAAATCTTTGAATCTCGGCCTCTAGATCTTGCTGGCATGGACCTTCCAAGAAACTGTCCTTAATCAGACTTATCACACATTTCTTAGCATCCTGTCTTTTTGATCCTTCCAGGGCATTATTTATACTAATATTTTTCTGTCTGGGGTGATTCTCTAGTTTTTCCAAGATGACTTGAGTTGGTTAATTTTGAGACCTGAGCTCCACCAGCTCGCGGGTATCTCATTCTATGTTCGCCGTAGCCTTAGGCATGACCCACATCATCATTACTATTACTTTTCTTCTCATTTATGTATTAGCCCAAGACTATTTGCAGGATAGAGAGGATGGTGGACAATATGACGTGTTTCATTTAATACCTCTTTTTCCTGAATTAGGTCACCTGACTATACAAGACCTTGGGTAAGTTTAAGTTTGAGATTTGATTCCATTGTACCTCCTACATTGCGCCCTTTGCCCTTTTGGGGGGGGAAAGAAAATATTTCTAATTCAATTTGTGTGTGTACAATCCTTGCACGATGGACCACTTTGGGGGTAAAACTATTCTCGAAACCTACATAAGAGGTGCCTCTCCCCGTTCTTATATTCACAGATGGAAAACTGTCGCTTTATGCCTGTGTGATTATTAGTCTTTTAAGCCTTCCAAACATGCTTTCAGACTGCTTTTGCCTATTAACCTTTCCCGAACCTAAAATCTCACTACACAATAACGGCATATTTAACTCACTTTGTCTCTTTCAACCTACAAAATATAATCCATGGTTCAAATTGTTCATTCTGAAACTGGAATAATTTGCAAAATCATGCCTTTTGTTCACTGTATACATATTGATGTACATATGAAGAAACTAGTCTGGTAAAAATGCTGTAACCCATACTGTTTAGAGGAATGTACCTTGTGACCTTTTATTTCGTGCTTTCCATGTATTCATTATTTTTCCTTATATGCATTTTGTTTATTCCTACTACTTTCTCTCTCTCTCTGACTTTATGCACTGTTTATCTTACTATGTCCTATTACTGTCAACTGGGGTTCATTTTCACTACACACCTCATTATCTAAACCATCACATGGGTGCTATTTGTAACCACCAGCCTTGATAAAGCCGCTGGCCAGAGCTTTGGGCCCACGGGCAAAACACGTGTCAGCTGTTGCTTCAACATTTTATTTAAGAACGTTGGATCTACTTTGAATAAATGAGCATACAAATCAACGAATGTCGTTTGGACTGGAACATTACAGGATACAATGACTGAATTTTTGGGCACAAACTTCTCTCTACCACATCTCTATGTGCCTGGTTCTAGCAGTCTAGCTATCAGTGTGTGCTTCATCTTGCTTTGAGGAACTTGACTGCTTAAGTGAGTATTCCCTAGTACCTGTTTACCATGGCTCTCAGCCTTTTTTTTTAATAAATACATTTCAGACTTTACTGAAATCTGAAGACAGAATTTTCTTCCACAGTATATGTCATTTGTTCCTTTTCGGTAATGTCAGTAAACACAATGTAGCAGGGTTCTGGTTAAAGGCTGGGTATTCATGTATTCTTAAATATGCCCTCTATAGCTTCCTCGTTCCACCATCTAGCTCATAGGTAGCCTCAACACACCAATCCTACATCAGAGTGCGAAAGCTTACTGACATGGGGTTGTTGTTGTTGTGAGTTTCTGTGGGTGATGCCTAGGGATTTGAATCTTATTTGAGCTTATACAAGCATCCATAAAAGCTCTATATCAAAGCACCACTAGGTAAAGGCGTTTGGAAATGGCCTCTGCCTCATTTACACCCTGGACTTCAAAATGTTAGTTGTCCCACCGCCTGCTTCCAATTGTCAGAACCCCTTTCAGAGGGTTACGGGGAAAGCATGAGCTTGTGGGCCCACCATAGGGGTAGAGGCCTTTTACTCCTGATGCCCCAGGCCTTACCAACTAAAGGATCCTGAGTAGCTGGGCCAAGTACTACCCTGTCCAGCACTTGACTCAGTAGTAGCTAGAGTTGGACAGTCCAAGGCTCTTCAGGGGGAGGTGGGTGCAATTTACACAGGCTCACAACTCAAAGTGCAAACAGTAACAACAATAAGGTTAATGTAACACGCATTGCATTGGTCCACTAAAATAACCTAGGCAGCCTCTTACAGTTGGTTCACTAGTGTCGGCTGTGTTAGAATCCCCAATATTCTCTGTTCCACCTAGTGGGGTCTGTTATTCCCCATTCAATACACGTAGCAACGTCCAGATGTGGCCCACGCTAGCCTTACACAAGAAAGGTCTATATTGGCCTGAAGAGTTTAGTCAGCAGGGTTTGGCTGCTAAGTCCATGCAAGTCTCCTGCAGGCCCAACAGCCTTGAACAGTCTTACCTGACCTGAGGGCAGCCAGCAACTTTATAGGACTGGGGCTTTCCTTCGCAGGCTCTGGTTTTCAACCACTGAGAGCACACAACCTCTTGCGGTCTTTCCTGATGTTGCATCAGCCTCCTAAGTCTCTGGGCGAACGCATGATGTCAAATGTTCCTGCTCGGCTTCTCCAGCGATCAGTACGTTTTCCTAGCAGTTCCTTTTCGCACAACGAGTCAGTGCCACAGTGGCCCCCTTCTGGACACAAGGGGGTAACTCACTTTGGCCAGCACTCAGGTGGGGGCCCTGCCCTCACAGTGGCCCTACCTTTCCAGCACATGTTGGGCCCCACCCTTCTGGCCCATGGGCCCAACCGACTTGATGCACACATGTGCGACAGCCTGAATTTCATGGTGGCTCCTTCTAGCACATGGGGGTCATTGCCTTGGCAGAATTGGGCAGACAGCCCGTATTTCTGCAACAGTCCCGAACCAAATGTCTCACACTTCACTCTCCTGATCCACTCAACAGCATCCTTGCTGTGCCTCGCTTCCTCCAAGCGCTCTCCTCCTCAGAGGGCACACTAGTCATGGCAGACAGGCAGACTCTAGATGCTCTCCTCCTTTCAAGGTACTCTGGTCTTGGCAGGCAAAGGCTGGTGATCCAGGCTTATGACAAGTGGTATGGACGTCCTGGGTGATGCCCCTCACCCAACAGGGAGACTGGCAGATCTTGGTGTCCAGCCCTGGTTCCAGCAACAATACGTATTGGCAAACTTCCCTCTCCTGATGAGATGGTGCTGTTCAACAAAATAAGGGACACATGGTCCCACCTTTATAGTCCAAATCCACACACATATGAGATTTAGTGTCTGTCCTTTGAAATTTGTTTTGGGGGTGTCAGCTCTTTTTGTCTCTCTCTCCTCTGCAGTGCCTTTTGTCAAAAGGGCAGTCTGCCACAGCTGACGAGGCTCCATTTCTGATTGATCCCACAGGCCAAGGAAATAACCAGAGATCACACATGGCTGTCAGCCAACACTAAAGTATACCCCATAAAGGTTCAAAGCAGCAGCAGCTCCTCAGCTATGGCGGAGGAGTGTCGCCCCACTGCCCGCAGCAACAAACGAAAAACAAAATGATCTAAATGCAGATCATTTTATTTTTCATCCTGCAGCTGAGTCTTGGGGGCAGGGCGACAGCACTGCAGCAGAGGGAGGAGGAGTGTTGGGCCCTGCTGTCAGTGCACATGATGGTTTGGCCGGCAAACTATCATGCGCACTTACATCTCTCCAACCCAGCTGTGTTGCTGGGTGGAGTGATCAGCTGGAGCGGGAAACCAGTGCATTCCGCCCAATCCCTACGCTGCTGTCATGGTGAGAGCAGTGTCGGGATTGGCTGCAGGGCAAGCTGGGAGCTTCAGCCTGTGCCCAGAGGAGGAGAAGCCCCGCGAGCAGAAGACCGGCAAGGATATATTTTTTTATTATCTCAGCCCCCTCGTGCTGCCCCCGTGCCCGCACAGCCTTCCCCGTACTGCCCACCACATTTCCCTGACGCCAGCCACTACTAGTTCAAAGGCCCCACTCTTCCTTCCTATAAAGATTCCCTGGCCTACAGTGCCAGCCTTATTTGTCCCACCATCTCCCTGACAATGAGTCCAGGCCCCACTGGCCAGTAACGCTTCCCGGAACCAAAGAGACATTTGATGTGCACAGGGAATAACCAGCTCCTCTCCCTTCAACATGTGTGTCCCACCCCAGCCCTGAGGAATGTCAGCATTACACATCTCCTCTCAAGGGTTCCAGTCCCAACCTCTCCAGTCCCTGTACTCCAAAATGGAACCCACTGGCATCCATGTTATGTACCACACAATGATACACATGCATTCCAGCAACCACACACAAGTATCACACCCTGCCTGGTGCTACACACAATCCATGCAGGCAAAGGGTAAGTTCAATACACAGCCACAGAACTTTACATAGGAGGGCCAGTAGGCCCCAATCTACTAACACAAATAAAAACACTACTGATTACCCTGAACACAAAACGGATATGCTTCCACCACTGTGCTCATGTCACTTAACTCCAGGTACAGGCAGTAGCCCTCTGTCTTCATGAAGACAGTGCTTGGTGGGCCCCTCTCTGACTAACCAGACCGTGTTACTGTGAGAAAGGCCTAGGTTATGGCGCACATGCATGATGCGTGTTCGCCCATGACCCAAAATAATTGCCAGGGATCCAGATAACCATGCAGCTTGGGCACTTAGGGCAGAAGTGCACCTCCATCATCATGGAGAAGACTTTTAGATCCCAACAATCCATGAAATCCATTCAGCGGTAGGACATATGTGTGTAAATTGGTTTAAGACTGCTAAACATGTGAAATCAGAATTGGCCATCTTACCGCAAATTAGGCAGTCTGAAAGGAACATATATGAGAAACTCATATGAGTCAGTTGATTTACAGGGACAGAGAATAATCTGAGTTTTTTTAAAGATTTAGAGTGTTTATGTTATGCAAAGAACTACATCCAACAGGAGAGGAATTCTCTGCTAAGAGAACCCAACTGTTGTTCTCGAATCTCCTTCCCCTTTACCTGCAGTGATTCTTACTATTGTATCCTTAGGAGGATTTTTGCTGGAGAGTGGGAAGGGCATGACGGAAAAGTTATCATCCATAACTCTAGGAGGATTTGATCAGGTTTGTGTCCTGTTTTGGTTGAATGAAGCTTTTTTTTTTGCAAAAGTGTAACCTTTGAGATCTGGTGGAAGTTCGCCTTTAAGAAAGATTTTTCGACCAGAGATATGTGCAAGACAAGCTTGTTGGAATAGTGTTAAATGGCCAGATTATGAAGAAACTAACTGATCCAACTACCAGCGTGCTTCCAAATTAACCAATGTCATTTGACACATTTAACTTCAAATGCAATATTTTTCTTCTCAATTGAATACTCTGCTACAATTGACTCTTCCGAACCCAAATATGATTTTCTGAATAAGCACAAATGTCTTAGATCCTTAACACTGCAGGATCAGACTACTCAAAAATATTCTTTAATGGCAGAGTGTTTTGGCAGTGTGGAAGCGAAAACATAGTTTACCAAATGCACATTTGGACTCTGGACTTCATAGAAGGTGACATTTGTATGTTGGACACAGTGATCCCACCCTTCCATTATATCATGATGATCAACTTTTCCACAAAGACATCCCAGGCAGTCATACCCACCAGAAAAAAGAAACACAGAAATACCTCCTGTTTCATCCCAGAATTGATGGTTTCAAAGCCAGTGGACAAAAGTAGCCATATTAAAAGAAACATGCATATTAGTTGAGAAAAGCTTTTGTGGTTGTAGCCTATTTTCTTTTAGTACACTTTGGCCTCATTTGTTGATGTATTATTTAAGTCAACATTTTATGTTTTGTAGTACATTACAGCCCAATGGACAAAGCAGGAGAAATCCTGTGTCTAAGGTTCATGCCTTGAGAGCTTCATTTCCTCTGCGCCCGCGTCTGTAATAAGGCGCGGGCTCGGAGACAAAGGCAGTCCCTCATTTGCGTGGGGAACGCCCCATGCAAATGAGGGAACGCCCCCTTGAAGATAGCGCTGGCGCTTTATGTGCACCAGCGCTATTAGTATTACAGAAGGGGCCCCACAAGTGTCTGCGGCTCTTCTGCAATACCAAAGTGCCCCATGGGCGCGCAAAATGGGCGCAATTGCCCGTTGCGCCCCCCAGGAACTTTATGTAATTCGACCCCAGGTCAGAAAAGATACAGGAGAGGCAAGGTCGGTGCAAGAGTGAGTTGCTGGGAATTAAGAATGGAGATCACTTTCTAGAAATGCAGGTTTGAAGGTCAGTTTAGGAGAGCTTGGGGACTTTCTTAATACACAGTGTTGTAGGTCCCATTACTCCGAAAACAGGGTATCAGGAGTTCATAAGTAGAGGCAAGTGCTGAAGTGGCAAGGACATATATAAAGAGAGGATCAAAATGGGTCATCTGAGAAGTTTGGAAGAACACTTAAAAGGGAATAACAAGAGCAACAGAGTCCACTAATAACAAAACTGAGAGACAGACCTCTCAGGCCTAAAAGGAATAGAGAAGAAAAAGGTTCGATCACACATCAGGCGAATGGAAATATTGAAACAGTGTAGTAAAAGACCCCTAAGGAACGAGTACAATTGAACGGAATGACTGCTTGGTATTGAGGTGTGCAAACTTTTCTGAGTTGAAAGACCAAAAGTGGTTTCAATCAAATTACACCAACAATAAATCAGACAAATTAGGGCCAAATTTAGCAGCACTGTTTGAGAATCACAAATGTAGAGGCTAAAACGGATGTATGACGGAACCACGCAAGCCATTTCAATACATGGCTTTACAGCCAGTCTTCACAACTACCCGTCTTTATCACTGCATTCCTTTACCACGCAAATCTTTACAACGCACAACCACTTTGCCTTAGGGGAAAGCGCTGGACTTTGGAGAGGTATAAATTACTATTCCAACTCCAGTCAGCACAACAGTAGGGAAAGTGTTGGACTTCGAAGTCCAACGCTGTTTCCCCTATGGCAAGTGGCTGTAAAGACTTGCGTGGTAAAGGAGTGAAGTGGTAAAGATAGGTCATTGTACAGACCAAATTGTAAAGGTAGTGTGTGGTTTAGACTTAATGGTAAATGATGTTTCCTGGCTAAAATAAATAAACTGGAGAGGAGCATTAAAGCAAAGGGCAATGGAATCCACAAAGTGAAAGAGGTGAAGGAGAGATTTTTGGAATATCCAAATCGTGCAGTACGATCCATTGTACAAGTGCAGACTAAGCAAGAAACGTCGGAGAATTTACAGCACTCAGCAATTCTATATGAACTTGGAATCCATCCATTGATGGGGGAGGACAGTGTGCAGCTTTATACAGGAATCTTCCACTGTCAAACGGCCAGGGCACTCTGGTCAACATAATGAGAGTCAGGGGCTACAAATGCAGAGAACTTTATAAAGGTTGCAAACACTCAAGCACAAAAGGGAGGGCAGATGAATGTTATTATTCCCCACTTGTCCATTGAAATTATCCTGCAGAGAAAATAACTTTATTTTTGTGGGTTCAATACAAGGTTAAAATCCATCCCTTCTCTTGGGTGGAAATTGCAAAAACCTCCAAAAAGAGACTTTGAACTGAGAAAATGTCACTTTTGGAGAATGGCAGCTAGATGCACCTGGCAACGTTCTTTTAGAAATCTGGAGAGAAACGGGCGCATAATAAACATTTTTTGCATCTTTACCAAGGCATGCAAAACCCTGTGAGGCATGGACAACTGCTGAATCACTGGAAGAATCCCACAGACAGCCTAGAATCAGGACTAGAGATGAATCCCCTGCTGCCCTATTACTGTGAGTGCTAGAACCTGGCTCTGGGAAATCTGATAGTAGACTGTGTCTCAAACGCTGGTGTCACCCTCCTCCCTCAAGCTAATTTTCTTTCAGGATATGAGCAACTGACCCTCCCGCCCCCATCGTGCCTTCATTCAATGTGCTCAGTATCTCTGGGACATTTCGCAAGAGAAAGCAGAGCAGTCTGCTTTTGCCGATAGGTAAATGTATCTATTCCTGAAAGGGAACAACAAAGCATTCCTGTCCCATCAGCTTTCCTGGGCATAGGTCTGAGAGCACTGAGGCAAGGTACAGGCAGCCAGCTGTCTGGAGAAAGGTGCAGTAGGCCACGTCCACCTGCGATAGTAGCTGAGCTGACTTATTCCTTCCTCAGGGAAGACAGCAGAGCTATCTCACACCTGCCACAGAAAGCAGTTAGCCTTCTTTCCTTCTTCATTAAAGTAGAAGAAAAGCAGGCCGCTACCATGAGCTTATTTACTCTTCTAATCTCAGTAATTTTTGTTTTCAGTTTAATGAGTCTTTTTCGATTTTATTGCATTTGGGCACATCTGCTTAAAATATTACAGTAGCTCTGGCTTCCACTGAGCATCAGCAAGTCGAGTGTAGGTGGGGATCCCCAGCTTCGTGTTCAGTCTTCCAGTGCAAATTGTTGTTTTCTGCAGCCACGAACAGCCTCCTCTCTTCCGCCTAGACCAGAAACAGCATGCACTGCGTGTGCCATTCCTCAAGCAAAAAATAAATCTCTCCATGTGCTGGTGCGGGGAATTTTGTATCTCAGGCTTCAGGTGTAATCATTAAATAACCCCTGCCATTGGTCACATTGACCGTTGTTTATCATCAAGGGAAAATGAGAAGGAACAGTCATTTACATCAAACAACCTGAACAGCAAGGTCCATTTGAAACCTCACAAGAATTAATAAAGAGAGACGGTGTGATATAAAGTGTTTTATTAAAAATCCAATAAGGTTAAATTGTTTTATAAGTAAATATTAATTTTTACTCATCATTGTTACAAATTCAAATAATCTATTAGTGGGTATTTCAAAACAAGGTAAAATACCAAGTTAGTGAGTATTACAAATAAAATAGAAATAATACAGCAAGCGTGTTCCACGAAGGAATTCTCTAATCTAGAATAAGCATGAGAATGGCAATTTCTTCAATAAGCATGAAATGGTGTCCGGTCAGAAACCCAAATGAAGAGTTCTGATCAGAGAATAGGAATATTGTGGCATGAAGCCTTAGCATTTAAGCAATGAAGAATCTTGCAAGCTGGAAAGTATTCACAGCTATAAATCAAGAGAAGGACAAAAAGGAGATCTCTCTTGAAGAGAGATAATCTTAACAGGAACACAAGCTACTCTGAATCTGCTAAAACATCGGTTGAAACAATTTATGCATTCCCCATACTTAGCATCCAATCGGATTTCAGCAAGCCCTGGGAGTAGGTAAACTGCCTAGCTCCTCATGTCTTCACAATGGGCCACAGAATCAAGTCCTTAAAATGTTACATCATCCACATCTTGCGGTTCAGACAGTTCTCCCCATGACTCACATTTCCTGCCATCGCCTCTCCTCCCAGTGAGAGCCTCACTATCAATTGTCTAATACGTAACAAATGCCTATTCACTAACTAACAGAAGGCTTCTGAAAAATGACAGCAGTTGCAGTGGAAAAGAAAAACATCTTGTGCAAAACAACAGTTCCATGTGAAACAGAAGGCTTTTCAATCTTATTGTATAAATCAATGGCATCAATAGTTAGGCTAACCTAAGTCAGTACGCTATTATTTCTTTTGTATGCTTGCAGTGTCTAAGTAGGATTACCTACTACAAAAATTGCATTTATTATACGTATGTTAATTAACATAAACGTTTGCACTTTCCATTTAAATGCGTTTTTATTTGTAAAATGAGGAAATTTATGTTATCAGTTCCTCCTCTGATGGCTAGAATAGCCATCACAATTTATCACAAATTAATCTATAAGGTGCACCTTTTCTTTTTGCTGAGTCGTGTATTTATTTATTTTTAAGTTTCCACCTCCTTCAACTTCTTGTAGGCCTTATTCTTTCTTTGTTCCATTTCTATTTCTTCCCTTTTTTATCTCTCCTTTTCTTTATTTCTTCTATCTGTTAGGTGACATTGAAATCCTTTATATATAGAAAATAAGCATATTTAGCAAATGCCACCAATCAACATAGGATTTAATATGGCTCCTAAAATCCCTCTCCCAATATTTTTAAGCCAGTTACTTACAGCATAAGCTCATTTGCCTAAGATTCCTAAACACTAGTTGTCTCTAAAGTTTCTAATTCAGGTTTCAGGTCAGAAATGTTCCTTGCAAATTCTTCTATTGTCCTACACGTATCAGGTATATAAGAACAGCATTGTTGTGCTTTCAACATCTTACAGACTCTGCCTTTTTCTGCCAGCAATATGTCTAAAACCATCAATCTAATAGCTACTATTTCTGTATTAACTGCTAGCAATGCTCAAGATGTACTAGTGGGTAAATTATCTAATACTGTAGAAAGCTTTCTGATTATGTTGTGATTTAAAACTACTCCTACTGGAGGAATGATTGCCCCAAAAATATCTCCCACTAATTGTCTCCCATCAATGCGGCTGCGTTTATGTCTGTGAGATGGATTCATTGTTAGAGCATCTATGGTATTTACATGATATTTTCAAAGACAATAAAGCTAAATAACAAACAACCTTCCAATCAGCAGATATTTGGGAAAATGCATCTTGACCAAAAACAAAACATACTCGGGGACCAAGTGGTTCTTTGCCAGTTAATATTTGAACAGGCCTGCCAAGAACTTCAAATGTATGTTCACTGTACCCCATGTTTCAGGTTCTAATTTGATTTCTTCACATATAAAAACATAATTTCCCTTTCTGTCGTGTGTCTAATTTCAATTTGGGATATGTCATTTTTTTTTGTATTCATTTTCTTCTTCTTTGCACAAAGTTTTAAGACCATTTACTTGTGTTGTTTCCTTATGAAACATGTGAGCCCTCCTTTCCTCTAATGCCTGAATGAATTTATTTTCTAATGGCTTAATTAGGCATATCAAATTTTGTTTGTATGATTTAACAGTGTCTATCGTTCTAGGGGATCTAAAGAAAAACCAAGCTACCACCATCTCCTTTGCTTGTGGATGAAGGGTCTGTGAGGATGACGACGGGCCGGCAGACCGGAAGTGGAGCAGAACGGGTTGGGACACACTGCCTGCACCGGAAGAACCCGGCGGTCTAGTGGCTGCGGGAAGGATCCGAGGAACGCACCTGACGTCATCCGGTGGAGACAAAGAAAACGGGATGGAACCAAACAGCGTGTGTGGCGGTGGCGAGAGGAGCGGAAAGAAGCAGAGGGAAATGGAGGCGGCGGAGAAGAGTGGAGAGCGAGTCGAGTCGGAGGAAGAACGCGGAAGAGAGAGGAACAGACAAATCGAAACCCCTGGAGAATTGTGCATTGTGGAAAAGCCCGGCGGCCCAGAGGAGGGAAAGGACGCCCCGGGTCCCAACGCCACGGCCCAGACCCGGGTCATGGCACAAGGCGAGTACCGCTGAGGGGTTCGTTCTGGTGGGGGTGGTGGGGTGGCACGGGGAACCAGGGCACGTGTGATGTTTAATAAGTCTGCACAGAGAGGTCCCCACTTTTGGTAGTTCCCTTCCCTTGCACCAACGCTTGGTGGTGGTGGCACTTCAGTTGACACACAGAAGCCCGAGACTAATCCCGGCCCATTGTTTTTCCCTTTTCTTATTGGGGTGTCCTGGGTGAAGAGAAGACGTGACGTCTCCTGACTGTGCTGGTCCAGGACTCTGAGAGGCCAAAGAGGGCGGCTGGAAGAAAATAAGAGACTCAGTTGTGCTCCTTTTCATTTTGCTCTGCGTTTCTGTTTGCATTTGGATCCTTTGTTTCTTTGACTGGTGTATCAGGGTCGTATGGGACTAACAACCCGAAAAACCCAAAGGCGGTTGCCTCGTAAAAAAATAAAGACCCTTCAAAACCTTTATTGTGCGTGTCCGGTGTTCCCTTCTGCCCAGAGGGCCATTGAGCCGCTCACAGGGTCATTCTTTTGTGAAGGGGAACTTTAGACAAGATAAAATCATAATTAGAAAAATAACATTCAAAACAATTCTGTCTATAAAACAAGCTAAGCAATATACTACATATAACTGCATAGGATAGTGGAGTATGTTACATCCTCGTCAACTGAAGAAGGTAAGTGTGCATAAACATAACAATCTTTCACATCTAAAGCATGTGTATATTCCTGAACTAATCTAGAATAAACATTGCATATAGTTTTTTGTAAAATAGATGACAATTTTTCACAAGATATTGATCCACACGTTTTCACCAAAACCGTAAAATAAATGTTCAACAGCCAATTTTACATTATTATTCTTACTCGCATAATTAACATCTTTGTGAAGTAGAATGTTCATCCATATCTAAAAGCAATTTCAGCCTTTTCCGTTGTTAATGCAGGGTGCATTCTAGCTCTCTCAACTACACATTTCCTCTATCTCTGCTGTTCTTCATCCCATTTAGCATCAGCATAATTACGCACTGCTCTCTTTGCTCTATTCTGATACATTTCTTTATCTTTGGTATGAGGTGTTCCCTCCTAAGCACTTAATGCTTCATGCTGTGTGGATCTAGGAGGCGGCTTCATCTCAGATAGCTTTCCCCTTAAATTTTCAATAATCTTTCAATCAAATGTACCATGTTGTGGAAACCTTAATACTCCCTCTTTTTCCATGATCTTGTGCCATTGAGGAAGCCACAAACATGTATGATTCCCTTCATTTGTCGCCATATAATGACCTGGAGTACCTTCTGCTATGGCCTCCTCGCCCTCGGGGACGGGATCTCGCACATCACCTCTCATTAAATCTCTAGGGGCTTTAAAAAATTGAATAACTACATTGATTCATCAAATAATGAGCAAAATCGATTCTATTAATTGCAAAGTTTTTATTCAATTCACAGTTTTATACAAATCCATATTCACTTCCAGTTTCAACACAATCCTCTTTTTGTGAACATATCACCATACAGCACCCAATCCTAGCAACCATTCTCAGCACAACACTGCACACCAACTGACCTATCCCAGCGTGGCACACTCTAATGCAATTCTCACTCCTCACAGCTGTTTACCCTCCTTTACAATTTTCTCGTGCACTAAATTCCACAACTTTTAGGAAGCACAATCAACAAATAAACCTTGGCCACTCCACTAAAGAATTCAAAGTAGTTCATTCACACAAGAAACAATTGGAAATACCATCTTCTGACTTCCTCACGCATACACACACACACACACACACAGATGAAGTCTCGATCAGCGGGAAATCTCCCTGAATGACATAGTTTCCCTTTTGCGCGATAGGTTTCACTAACACCAATCACTATTAGTACAATTACAACAATTTATTATAGTCCCCATCTCAGTTGTGCTGTTGATGGTACCTCACGAACCAACACCACAAAACCTAAGCAGACAAGTAATACCACAATATTTCTCATTTATCTATCTGATCCCGGGATCTTGGACTACTACGAGTCTGTTAAAAACTTCAACTGCTCAACATCAAATGAATAAGCACAACTAAACCATAGACTTTACCAGTGCCCAAGACACATATCTTCAGCGAAATACTGTTAAGTTCAACATGCACAATTGTGAAACACAACCCTATTGATATTCAAGCTTCCACCACTGCAAACACCTTTGGCTCTGTGAAATCCGGTAGTCTTCAAGTTCGGGCTTTGGACTTAGAGGACATGGGCAATTCTAAACTTTGGCAATTATTTACATTTTCTAGTTCCTTTTCTCTTGTGACACCAACTGTCACTCTGCTACCACTTGCCGGTGCTGAGATGTTTGTATCTCAGTCTTCGGTGTAAATATTAAATCACCCCTGCCATTGGTTGTATGGACCGTTGTTTCTCGTCAAGTAGAATTGAGAACGGACAGTCATTTACATCAATAACATGACGAGTGAGGTACATTTGAAACCTCACAAGAATTACTAAAGAGAGATGGTGTGATTTAAAGGGTTTTATTAACAATCCAATAAGATTAAATTGTTTTATTCAGTAAATATTAATCTTTAACTCATCATAATTACAAATTCAAATAATCGATTAGTCGATATTTCAAAACAAGGTAAAATATCAAGTTAGTGAGTATTACGAATAAAATAGAAATAATAAAGCAAGTGTGTTCCATAAAGAAATTCTCTAATCGAGAATAAGCATGAGAATGGCAGTTTCTTGAATAAGCAAGAACTTGTGTCAGTTCAGAAAACCAAATGAAGAATTCTGATGAGAGAATAGGAATATTATGGCATGAAGCCTTAGCATTTAAGCAATAAATCAATCAATCAATCACGGCATTTATAGAGCGCGCTACTCACCCGGGAGGGTCTCAAGGCGCTGGGGGAGGGGGTAAGTTACTGCTCGAACAGCCAGGTCTTGAGCTGCTTCCTGAAGGAGAGATGGTCCTGGGTTCGCCGAAGGTGAGTGGGGAGGGAGTTCCAGGTCTTGGCTGCCAGGTAGGAGAAGGATCTTCCTCCGGCGGTGGCTCTGCGGATGCGTGGTACGGTGGCGAGGGCGTGGCTGGTTGATCGTAGCTGGCGGGTGGGCGTGTAGAAGGTCATGCGGTCGTTGAGGTACTTGGGGCCCAGGTCGTGGAGGGCCTTGTGTGCGTGGGTGAGGAGTCTGAACGTGATTCTCTTGCTGACGGGGAGCCAGTGCAGGTCTTTCAGGTGTCCGGTGATGTGGCTGTGTCGGGGGATGTCCAGGATGAGTCGTGCGGAGGCGTTCTGGATGCGCTGGAGTCTTTTTTGAAGTTTGGCTGTGGTTCCGGCGTAGAGGGTGTTCCCATAGTCCAGTCGGCTGGTGACGAGTGCCTGGGTGACGGTCTTCCTGGTTTCAGTGGGGATCCATCTGAAGATCTTGCGGAGCATGCGCAGGGTGTTGAAGCACGAAGATGAGACGGCGTTGACTTGTCTGGTCATCGACAGGGAGGAGTCCAGGATGAAGCCCAGGTTGCGTGCGTGGTCCGTTGGCTTGGGCGCGGTGCCCAGGGCCGGGGGCCACCAAGAGTCGTCCCAGGCGGAGGGTGATGAGCCCAGGATGAGGACTTCCGTCTTGTCTGAGTTCAGTTTAAGGCGGCTGTTCCTCATCCAGTCGGCGACGTCTCTCATCCCGTCGTGTAGGTTGGCTCTGGCGGTGGTGGGGTCGTTGGTGAGGGAGAGGATCAGCTGGGTGTCGTCGGCGTAGGAGATGATGTTGAGGTTGTGTTGGCGTGCGATGGCTGCGAGGGGGCTCATGTAGACGTTGAAGAGGGTTGGACTGAGTGAAGATCCTTGTGGAACGCCGCAGATGACTTTGGTGGCCTCGGATCTGAACGGGGGAGGCGGACTCTCTGGGTTCTTCCGGCGAGGAACGAGATGATCCATTCCAGTGCTTTCTCTCGGATTCCGATGTTGCTGAGGCGCTTCACTAGGGTGCGGTGGCAGACGGTGTCGAACGCCGCGGAGAGGTCCAAGAGGATGAGGGCTGCTGTTTCCCCGTTGTCGGTTAGGGTTCTGATGTCGTCGGTGGCTGCGATAAGGGCGGTCTCGGTGCTGTGGTTGGCCCGAAACCCGGACTGCGAGGGGTCGAGGGATCCATTCGTCTCGAGGAAGGCGGCAAGCTGTCTGTTGACGGTCTTCTCGATGACTTTGGCCGGAAACGGAAGGAGCGAGATGGGACGGTAGTTCTTGAGGTCGGTGGGGTCCGCCGTTGGTTTCTTCAGGAGGGCGGTAAGCTCGGCGTGCTTCCAGCTCTCCGGGAAGGTGGCGGTGTGGAAGGAGGAGTTGATGATGTCCCGGAGATGGGGTGCGATGGTGGCGTCGGCTTTGTTGAAGACGTGGTGTGGGCAGGGGTCGGTTGGTGATCCGGAGTGGATGGAGTTCATCGTGCGGGTGGTGTCTTCGGTGCTGATCGGGGTCCAGTTGCAGAGGGTGGTGGTGGCGGGCGTTGGTTCGGCGGTAGGGTGCGTGGTCTGTGCGTCGAAGCTGTTATGTATGTCGGTGATCTTGCGGTGGAAGAACGCGGCGAGTGAGTTGCAGAGGTCTTGCGAGGGGTGATGTCGTTGTTTCCGGCGCTGGGGTTGGAGAACTCTTTGACGATGCTGAAAAGTTCCTTGCTGTCGTGGGCGTTGTTGTCCAGTCGTTCTTTGAGTGCCGACTTCTTGGTGGCACGGATCAGCTGGTGGTGTTTGCGGGTGGCGTGCTTGAGGGCGGTCCTGTTGTCTGTGGTCTGGTCGAGTCGCCAGGCTTTCTCGAGAGTGCGGCAGTTCTTCTTGGATTCCTTGAGTTCGTTGGTGAACCAAGGGGTTTTCTTGCTTCCGGGTCTGCTGGGAGGGTTTTTTAGTGGTGCGAGGTCGTCGGCGCAGGCGGTCAGCCACTTGGCGAGGTTGCTGGCTGCTTCGTTTGGGTCCGTTGTGTTGGTGGGTGTGTTCTGGCTGAGGGAGGCGGTGAGCTGCTCGGCGGTGATCTTGCTCCAGCTCCGGCGGGGAGCCTGTTGCGGGTGGTGGTGGGTCGCAGTCTTTCTGAAGCTGAAGTGGACGCAGCTGTGGTCGGTCCAGTGGAGTCCGGTGGCGTGGCTGAAGGAGATGTGCTTGCTGGAAGAGAAGACGGGGTCAAGCGTGTGGCCGGCGTAGTGGGTGGGCGTGTTCACCAGTTGCTTGAGTCCGAGGTTGGCGAGGTTGTCTAGCAGGGCGGTGGTGTTTCTGTCGTTGTTGTTCTCCAGGTGGAAGTTGAGGTCCCCTAGGAGGATGTAGTCGGCGGAGGGCATGGCGTGCGGGCTGATGAAGTCTGCGATGTCTTCGCTGAATAGTGTGCGTGGTCCCGGGGTCTGTAGATGAGGGTGCCTCGGAGGGTGGTCTTGGGGTCAGTGTGTATCTGGAAGTGTAGGTGTTCGGCGGCGGTGAAGGTCTCGTCGGAGTTAGTCGAGATGCGGATGGTGTTCTTGTGTACGATGGCGATGCCTCCTCCCGTCTGGTTGACGCGGTCCTTCCGGGTGATCTTGTATCCGTCCGGGATGGCTATGGCGATGTCGGGCGCTGAGGAGGCGTTCATCCAGGTTTCGGTGAGGAAGGCGACGTCCGGTACTGTTGCGTCGAGCAGGTCCCAGAGTTCCACGGCGTGCCTGTGGACGGAGCGGGTGTTCAACAGGATGCATTTCAGGTGGTTGCTGCTGGTGCTCGACTTGGCGGAGGTGGTGCACGTCCGGGGGCAGGTGAATCGGCAGGCTTGGCAGGTGAAGGGTCCGTGGGTGCGTCTCGGTGAGGCTCGGTAGCAGGCAGGGTTCCGGCCGGCATTGAGTGCGGTGAGGGTGGCGGCGTCGTAGGTCCGTCGAGTAGTGTTGCATCGGTGGGATCCAGGGGTCCTGGCGCTGGGCGCGGGCCAGGCGCGGACGGGCGCAGACGGGCTTACCTTTGGCGCACCTTCGGCGCTCCGTCGGTGCTCCCGCTGCGCGCGCGGCCGCTGCGCGGTCGCTCAGGGGCGTCATAAGTAAGGAGCCTGGAGGGAGGAGCAGCTGGGTGGCGGGAGCGGGGCGGCGAATGGAATCACGGGGGGCGGGGCCGCAGGGAGGCAGTGGCGGGAAGTCCCAGGAGCAGCGGGCAGCGGGAAAGTCCCAGGAGCAGCGGGAAAGTCCCAGGAGCAGCGGGCAGCGGGAAAGTCCCAGGAGCAGCGGGAAAGTCCCAGGAGCAGCGGGCAGCGAGCGAAGGAATCTCCAGGCAGGAGGCGGCAAGGCAGGCAGGAGCGGCAGCAGTGAGTGGGGCGACCAAGCCCTGTGGAGGGCTGAGCGGTCACACTCTGTGGTCCCCTACGGTCCCCTTAAGTAAGGAGCCTGGAGGGAGGAGCAGCTGGGTGGCGGGAGCGGGGCGGCGAATGGAATCACGGGGGGCGGGGCCGCAGGGAGGCAGTGGCGGGAAGTCCCAGGAGCAGCGGGCAGCGGGAAAGTCCCAGGAGCAGCGGGAAAGTCCCAGGAGCAGCGGGCAGCGAGCGAAGGAATCTCCAGGCAGGAGGCGGCAAGGCAGGCAGGAGCGGCAGCAGTGAGTGGGGCGACCAAGATAAAGAATCTTGCAGGCTAGAAAGTATTCTCAGCTATAAATCAAGAGAAGGATAGAAAGGAGATCTCTCCTGAAGAGAGAGAATCCTAAGAATCCTAACTACTCTAGGAACAAACGCTAATATAAATCTGATAAAACATAGGTTGAAGCAATTTATGCATTCCCCATACGTAATTCAGCAAGCCCTTGGAGCAGGTAAACTCCCTAGTTTTTCACGTCTTCACAATGGGCCACCGAATAACGTCCTTGAAATGATACATTGTCCAAATCTTGCAGTTCAGACAATTCTTCCCAAGAGTCACATTTCCTGCCATCGCCTCTCCTCCCAATGAGAACCTCGCTATCAGTTGTCTAATGCATAACAAATGTCTATTCAACAACTAACAGAAGACATCTGGAAAATTACAGCATCTGCAATGGAAAAGAAAAACGTCTTGTGCAAAACAAAAGTTCAGGGTGAAAAACAGGCCTTTCAATTGTAATGTATAAATCAAAATTCATATGGCATCGGTAGTTAGGCTAAATTAAGTCAGTACATGATTATTTCATTTGTATGCTTGCTATGCCTAAGTATAATACTACAAAAATTGCATTTATTATATGTTTGTTAATTAACATAAATGTTTGCCCTTTCCATGTAAACCATTTTTATTTGTAAAATGAGAAAATTCAGGTTATCACATGATTAGCTGGAATTTCTCCAAAGACTGACTAACCTAGTCTTAGTTTTAGAATTTGCTGCTTACTTTCACATTTTATATAACGCTGCTTTGGTTAGAGTCCTACTCTCTGTAGGAGAGGAAATTTGTGAAATCTCCAAGCTATCTTTCAAAATCTGCAAGTCTTTTTCGAGGGAAAGATGTCAAGTGTTCTAATAAGTTCACCCTAGCATCTGTCTACTAAATTGTTATTCAGGGACATGTGTCTGTTTATGGCAAAAATGATTGGGCTACGACACAGTCTATCTCCTACAGAGGAACAGGTAAGATCTGCTTCCAATGTTACCAGTGGAGTTCCTCACCTAATGTTGCGCTCATTGTAGGAGCATCTGCTTGGGTTCTGGTTTTCTGGGCTGCCTTAGCAGCTTACCAGAGACCAGAGATGAGTTCATCCACAGTGTGACATAAACATGTCTGGGGCATAGGCAATAGTAAGGCAAATATTTTGGTGAACATGGGAGTGGAATATGGAACTAATTACATGTACGACTAAACGAGAACTTTTAATTTGGAATTTAAAACAAATCTAAGTGGTTATCAAAAGTCAAAGTGCTTTGTCCTACATATGACGTAGATTCCAGTCACCGTAGTATAGGAAACTCATCTGTCAAGTGAGAAACATGAAAAGTTAGGAAATGTGGGGCAGTCATAAACGATGCTCCTGCTTTGCATCTTCTGCCATAAAGTTCCGATCGTGGCTGGGGCCCAGCTTTCCGTTTAAAGTGATGGTCAATGTGGCGGGTATAGGTAGCCATTTTGTAAATGACAGGATGCTACAGCTGTTATATGTCCCTTGGTTTGACACAATGGTATGTCAAGTTTTAAAAAAAAAAAAAGTATTTTTATACTTTTTTTAGATTCCATTATGAGCTATATCTAATAATCTGAAAATCGTTTCATAGAAATGACCTATACGAGTAATGTTCTCCTGAAAAATCCCGAAACGCCTTGAGAATTGTATCACCTGTCATGAATATATTTTGGATGACTGCAGCTTAAAATTATTTAATTTGTGACATCAAACATTCAGACTCGACCAAATAGGTAGAAAATAAATAAATTAGTTAACGTCAGAGTTTAAGTTGAAGCTGAAATTATTTCCTCTTTTATGGTGTGCAATATACTGGGAAAGTATACAGCTTTTATTTATCCAATATCTGGTAAGCCAGTCTTTCAAATATATGTTTATACCTCTAGTACTGACATGCTTAACTTCTTTGACTGTATTCTCCTCTTACTAGGCATATGTGGAGGCTATTGCATAATATGTGCTGGACATGATGAATACCTATGAAACTGTATTGCAATACAATACAATACCTGTGAAATGAGATTTTCAATGCTTGGGTGTGCTGCTCTTTATGCATAGATCCCATAGCTCTATGCTGCAGGCCTCTAAACTTTGACATTGTAAAGAAAAGAGATAGTCATTTTGGGGCATATTAGCAAGACCGGCGATAAAATTATCGCCGTTTTAGCGGCAGGAAACTGCCGCTAAAACGGCGATAATGGGCTTGATAATATGCGTTATAGAATTCCAATAGAAGCCCAGGTTAGATGTGCAGGACATCTAACCTGGGCTTCTATTGGAATTCTATAATGCATATTAGCAAGCCCATTATCGACGTTTTAGCGGCAGTTTCCTGCCGCTAAAACGGCGATAATTTTATCGCCGGTCTTGCTAATATGCCCCTTTGTTCTCTGCCAGATTATCATTGCAGCAGAAAGACATAACCACGGTCTGTAAGGAACAAATTAATCGGTTATAGGGGGAGATTACACAGTATCATTAGATTAGATCAAAAAAGCATAAAAAAGGGGGCATAGCCAGTCACACTGCCCTAGCCAGTTAATAGACACAATGGATATGGAGCTAGTCTAGATGTTAGAGATGAGGCATGTAAATCAGTTCACGATCAAAAAGAAACAAACGCCAAATTTTTCAAATGATTATGCGGATCTACATGAGCTACAAATTCATGTAGCTGTAGGGCAGTCCCTGGTTCTTCTGGGTGAGACCAATGTGGCCCAACTATCTGCTCAACATTGCATCATGCTTAACACCTCACTAACCTGTCAGAAATCTGTTGGGCACCTGACATGTGCAGGAATAATATACCTGAACAAGACAGACTGACAGATCTCTGGACATATACTGGACTCTAGACTGCATGTGGTCGATAATGCTTATTTTTCCCACAAAGGAGCAAAATGCACAGTCTATGCAGATTGTTTCTGTTGCTGAAATATATTTTACACAAACCTCACCCATATGCTGCATTGAGGTTAGATGACCACAAAGAATATGACAGTCTTGACTGGTACTATATGATGGAGAACCTGAAAATGCTTAGGGGCAGATTTACAAGCCCCTTGCACCACTTTTGCGTCACTTTTCCCATGTTAAAATTGACGCAAAAGTGGTGCAAGGGCCTTGTAAATAAGCCCCTTAGTGAGGAAGGAGATGTTTCTCAAATGGGTCCTCTTACTATAGAGCAGGAATTAAGCAAGAACTAAGACCTATATAAATATTTTTGGGGAGTTGGGATAACATAGCGGCACTTTGGAGGGATGTCCTCGGATTTGTAATGTTTGCTATGGCAAAAATGCCTCTTCATACTATTTTCAGAAGACATTTGTGGGAACAGACCTACAACTAGTTCTACATCATTTAACTGCATACAGCGTATATGTTCATGTAGGTCTCAAATCCATCCAACAAATCTCAGTAATGTTTGAACAGACTGAAGGTCTGTTGTCTCATAAAGGAATTAGCCCCTCAGAACTTGTTTCTCTGTATGGTCACAGAACTAATCTTTTACTTACAATATTCTTATAATGTATAGCAGTGGTTATTTTACCCTATCCTGTCAATATTCTTTATTTAGAAATAGAGGTTAGATAGATACTACAGTGTCACATTACCACTATGAAGCCCTTAACCCAAAAGATAACATAGAGCTGTAAGGAAAATAGGATTTTTGTTCACAATATACAAACACTCTATCCATGAACTTCCATTACTATAATGCTACTGCTTCTTCTATAGCTACCTGTTCCTCTATGTAATGTTGTGTAGTTTCCACTTTCTAGTAGGAACTGCATGTTTGTTGGGCAACATATACGTTGGGATGGTGCCAGACTGATTCCGTGCACCCCCTCAGAACAAGTTGTCCTAGAGGCCAACTAGCTCACAGTGCCACCATAAGCACCCCTAAACCTAGACAGTGAGCAAATGGTTTTGGCAACCACAGAACATTAATACACAAAGAAGGGACAGGGGGGCTTTTTGGGAAGGTCCAGCATAAATGCCCCAGAGAAAGTCTACAGAAAAGGTTATGCTGTTCCTCAAAAGTGTGAGTCAGAATGAAGGGAATCTAAACCAACCCGACCCGAATGGTTCAAAGTTGGGAATCCATTTATTGGATTATAATGCCCTCACACACCCAGTAGGGTGTCATGCTTCATCATTGGGCTGCTCCTCGTCGGGTCGGCGGTGCAATACCCGACGGGCACCCTATAGTAGGGGCACTTTAGTGGAGATCTTTTTCCAACAGCCGTATGGTGAAGTGGGGGTGAGGGGCCAGATATGTGTAGATGAATAATATTGGGGTGAAACTAAAATAGGGTTGGGAGTACCAGCGACAGCAATTTTTAATCAATAGGTCTCCTACCCTAAGTAAAAACAATCAATGAGGCGCTTCGACTAAGCTTATGTCTTAGATTAAGCGTACTTATTGGTGACAGGTCAACATGTTTCTCGCTCAGTGTATAATCTACAGGCGATTCGTCAGGACCGGAAAAATGAAAACTATCTACAACTCAGAAATGGTGACGTGGATGCATACTCACATCAACCATAAAACTACCTAGTTGTATACCTGTTAGTCCTGGAACTACCTGTAAGGGGAGAAAATGTGACACTGGTTACATCAATATAGTTCCAAGTGTATATATCTTCTCCTTTCCCTTGTGAGGCTGACTCTTAATATTCAGTGGTGGAAATGAAATGAAATGAAAACACATTAAAAACTATTGAAATCAGTGCCACAAGGTGAGTGTACAAGGTGAATTAGCGTGAACTACAGCCCTGTGGCACGTTTATAAAGTAGCAGAGAGAATTTCTGGGGACTCACCCAATGCTTAGGACTAACCAGGCTTCAACAGTACCCGGTAGGTTGTACACGAGGAGTTCCTCATGTACTGGAGCAATTCAGTGGGGAGACAATAAATAGTGCTAGTATTAGTCACATCATTCTTATTATATACAGTACAGTGATGGCCATACCTATCGGCCTCACTCACACACTCGTCGTCATTCAAACATTGTGGTGAATGGGCTTCGACTCATACCCACTCTTACACGGTGTTCCTAAATACCATCACCTCCTCCTAGAGGGCCAGTAAGTTTGGTCTGCCACATTACGTGTGGCAACGCAGTGTTCTTCCTGCAACTTTCACAAGTATCCCCCGTCTAGGTAATGGTGTTCAAAGTGAAAGCATGTACCACCCATCGGTAGCACGATAACTGTTGCTGGTTACAAATTCGTCATTGCTCCCATATGAGGCACTGTGGTGTCATGCGTGTGCCAACCGAGTCATGTGCGTGCCGGTCAGGGTATGTGTGTACCACCCATCGGTAGCACGATAACTGTTGCTGGTTACAAATTCGTCATTGCTCTCATGTGAGACACTATGGTATCATGCGTGTGCCAGCCGAGTGGTGTGTGTTACCCCCATCGGCAGCACGGTATCAATCGCGGGGAGTTCGTAATGCGCGTTATGATGGCGTGTTATTAATTCAGGTCACTGTGTATGTGTCAAGCAGTGGTTCCCTTATTGGAGCAGAGCCATTGTGTCCCAGGCTCAGGGGTTGAACCCAATTAATGCGAGCGCGTGGTCTTACAATTCGCATAAAAACAGTACAAGCGCGTTAAGCTGCGGGCAAATATGCGCGGGATGCGGCGTCCGCAAAACAGGTTTACTCACGTGCGTGCCAGTATCACACCGTCTCAGGACCTACGCACTCCTACCGGGTCCGGGAGGTGGAGTGGTCTGAGACCGCATTTGTTTTATTAGTGCGTCTCTATGCTCCCGGGGGGGCGGGGCCTGATTATGGAAGCTAGTGCGTGTGATGCTGTTGCAATCTGGTCGGCCATCTTTAAGTGGTTTTATGGCGGAAGTGCGTATTTACGGAAAAAGGGAATAACAAAAGGAATAACAACACCCAGAGGTGACACCCCTGTCAGACTAATTTAAAAAGTCATTGAAGACTGTTCTTCACCCATTTCACACGCCGCTACAAGTATGTTTCATTTCATGCGCGGCACGCATTGTGTTTAAAGTCTCATTCGAGACTTAATGGTGTTGATATCTTGGCGATGTAGTATTACTGGATGAATTAGCATAATCCCAGTGTATTGGTAGTTTATAAACAGAACATCACGGTATAACTCCGCTATATTAACACTGCTCCTCAAGTATTTTGCCCACCGCTATTTAGTATGTCTCATCTCCTAGGCGGCAGACATTGTATAAGCTCCCTCACGAGGCTTAATAGTGTTATTGTCTTAGCGATGTGGTGTAGTTAGATGGTTCTGCATCACCCTGTGGAGCCACTGCATTGGCTATCTCTTGTTACTATTCGTGTGCCCAGTTACAGAAACCCAGTTAACTGATAAATATGTTTCCCTTGTCACCGGGTAGTGACGTTCTGTCAGACTCTTAACATGTTCCAAGGTATGTCTTCATTTAATCCTTGGGTGTGTGAAGACAGTCGGTGTACCCATCTCTCTTCCTTCAGGAAAAGAGCGTTTTTTGTGATTTTAGCGAATGTCTCCAGGATGACCCATTTCAGTGACTCAGGTGTGTGATGTTTCTCCAGGTAGTGGGTGCACATTTTAGTGTTGTTCTTGTGGCAGCGGAAATTACTCCAATGTTCAGAAATGCGTAACTTAATTGGACGGGTGGTCATCCCTACATATTGTAAGTTGCAGGGGCACGTGATCAGATATACACAGTTGGGTGTGTTACAGTTGGTGTGCGACCTCATTTCCCATGTGAAAGAATTGCTGAAGGTAATAGTTTTCTGTACTGATGTAAAGGCACAGGCAGTGTATGAACCACAGGGGTAATGGCCTTTTACAGGTGGTAACTGCCATAATGTTCTCTGGTCACCCGAAGTGGGGGTCTTAGGCCTCGTGTGGATCAGCATGTCCTTCAAGTTTCTGGAACGTTTAAACGCGAAGCGTGGTGGCTCCAATGTCATTGAGCCTGTGTTTAGTATGCCCCAATGTTTCTTAATGACTTTCGTCAGCTGATTGGAGGCTGGTGTGTATGTGGTAATACAGGTAAGGGTGTCAGTGGGGGTCCTGTCTCTATGTTCTAACAGTGCCTCACGGTTGTTATTCCTTGCTCTTTTTCTGGATTGAGCTATACTTCGTGATGGATATTCGCGTGCAGCCAGATTTTTTGCCAATATTTCTGACTCAGTTCTAAAGTCTTCCAATGTACTGCAATTTCTCCTCACCCTCAGAAATTGCCCAAAGGGGAGATTCTCTTTCAGGGCACGTGGGTGATGACTACTGAAAAGTAGCAGACTGTTGCGGTCAGTGCTTTTCCTGTGCATCGTAGTCGTTAGACTGCCTTGTTCAAGTTTGATCGTCAGGTCTAGAAACGCTATCTGGTTGTGTGAGACAGTGCTGGTAAATCTCAAGTATGGATTCAGATTATTAATCCACGCAAAAAAGTCTTTATAAGACTGCGAGTCTCCTGACCAAAAAATGAGGATATCGTCTATGAATCTCTTCCACATACGTATGTTGGAACGGTAGGGGTTTGATTCATGGAAGATGAGTTGGCCCTCAAAGGCCGCCATGTATAGGCAGGCTACACTGGGGGCAAAGGTACTACCCATGGAAGTACCCTGGGTTTGATGATATAACTGGCCTTTGAACTCGAAGAAGTTTTCGGTAAGTGCTAGTGTGGCACATTCCAGGACAAAGCTGGGTGGCGTGGGGGAGTCCCAAACAGCCGAACTTAACTCCTCTTCTATCACATCTAGAGTGGCTCTCTGGGGGATGTTAGTGTAGAGCACCTCTACATCTAGTGTGATGAGGAAATCAATGTCATTTGTGGGTTGGAATTCAGTCAGTAGGCGTAGCACATCAGTAGTGTCCTGTATGTAAGATGGAATCAGTCTCACCAGTGGTTGCAAGAAATGGTCACAAAATTGTGATAATGGCTCGAGTATGGAATCAATCCCTGAGACTATGGGACGGCCTGGTACTGGAGTGGTCCCTTTATGGATTTTTGGTAAAATGTAAAAGTAAGGGGTCCTGGACTCTTTCTTGATTAGGAAGTCGGCTTCCTTTTTGCTCAGGCAGCCTTGATTTTCCGCTGAGAAGACTAGCGCAGTTATAGTCTTGGTTAGGCGTGCCACCGGGCTACTGGTGATGGGGGTGTAGTACTTTCGGTTACCCAGTTGTCTCAAGCACTCGGTGTCATAGTCAGTAGTGGCCATAATGACTGTGGCGCCCCCTTTATCAGCTTGTTTGATTGTGATTGAGGTGGCATTTGCCAGAGACGTGATAGCTGTCAACTCTCCTCTAGGGATGTTGCAAAAGTGTCTAGGGTCAGGATCCGTTTGTAAGTCTTTTAGGACAGCTTGTTCAAAAGTGGCAACTTCGTTTGGTATCATACTGATATTTGGAGTGAAAGTGGAGGGGTTGTGTAAACCCGAGTCACTCGCTCTTTGCGAAGATCTCTCATCAAAGAAGGCTCTAAGGCGTACTTTGCGAAAAAATTGTTGCAACTCACATTGTTGTTGGAATTGGTCCACTCTGGGAGTGAGGACAAACCCTAATCCTTTTTGTAGGACCCTCTCTTCAATTTCAGTCAGTGATCTTGAAGATAGATTCACTATCAGGTTCTCTTCTTGGAGTAGCTCCTGGTTTCCATCACCCGTTGTTGGGGTTCTTCCCACTGAACCCTCTTCTCTTGTTGATTTCCTCTTCTTCGCCCGCGCCCTTTGCCCCAACCTCTGCCTAAAAAAAGTTGGCTCATGCCTGGTGGGCAAAATGGAGGCGGGCCTTGGGGGAACATGGGGTATTGCCAGTAAGATGGTCCCTGATACTGTGGTATAGGGTACCCATTATAGCCCTGTCGGCCACCCATCCTTGTTTGATTATTGTTCCAGCTTTCCACGCTGGAGTCACTATTGCTGGATGAGCCCCGTCTGGTGGAATTGGAGCTTGTGTCTGAGATATTTTTTGTGCCGGGTGGTACAAAATCCTGTTTGAGGTATGGATAAACCTTTGCCTTGTCAAAGCGACGGATATCTTTTTGTAGTTTCACAACTTTTTGCTTCATAAGATATTCCTTATGTTTAGCAATTTCGTTATTCAGTTCTGTTAGCTTGGATTTAAAGCTAGCACTTGGTATAGCACCTTTTAAAGTGCTTTCAGCTATTTGAATCCTCGCTAATAGTTCGTCTGCTAACCTTTTTGCTGTACTGATTATCAGTATGAGTAGGTCCCTCGTGCATTTCCACGAGACCTGGGACCATTCTGTCTTGAATAAACCATCCTCCAGGAAGATTCTGGGAAAATTCTTAACAATCAGGCCATTGGGTGATATATTGGCCCGCAAATATTCGGTCATCAGAGCACCGTGCAGGGTGATCTTGACCCATTCTCTCTTCATGGCTGTGAGAGATTGCCAATCCTCCGATTGGTTCCCCGTAGCGGCACCACTTTCTGCTCCCAGAATAGATGGAGCCCTAAGTATCTCTGCTGCTAAGTCATCTCCATAACTCAAACCCTGACCCTCCATGTTGTAAGTTGTAAGTGCCCCTACTATAAGGTGCCCGTCAGGTATTGCACCGCCGACCCGACGAGGAGCAGCCCAATGATGAAGCATGACACCCTACTGGGTGTGTGAGGGCATTATAATCCAATAAATGGATTCCCAACTTTGAACCATTCGGGTCGGGTTGGTTTAGATTCCCTTCATTCTGACTCACACTTTTGAGGAACAGCATAACCTTTTCTGTAGAACCACAGAACATTACCACCCTGATCCCTCCCAGGAATCGTGGTAACAGATCTAGAACCCTTTTGCTCAGTCACTTGTGCTCTCTTTCTCTCAGAGGAATATACAGAGAAAACAGAGGGGCGTTTTTCAATATGTATGGAACCATCATGATTCTTTAAAAAATATATTTTTATTGAATTTTCCATGCAAGCAATTTACAATGTCCAACAATGCATCGAGAACTGTAAATACATAGGAGTGAAATCACAATCGGTCAGGTGGGCAGTAGCACAATAAAATGTTATTACAATCAGGCATGATACATAATAATGAGAATCATATAGTCCACTAATTTCCCTCACGCTTCACAAAGGTTGTGACGATGGGGGCCGTTCAGCCACCTCCCCCACCTCTATACCATAATATTTTAGCCAGAAGCCCCAAACCATGTGGAATTTCTTCAGGCAAACTCTTGCTTTGCACGTGACTTTTTCAGCACCCATATAAAGGTCCATCCCAGTTTTCTATTCCTTTAGAGTAGGGAGTTCCGGAGCACACCAGTGCTTGGCCACATCCCTCTTGGCGACTACGAGGCCCAAGTTACAAAAGAGGAGTTTGGCTCAGGGGATATCCACCTCTGTGGGTATTCCCAACAGAACAAACTTGGGGTCCATTGGCATATCTTTCCCGGGTATCTTGTTAAGTTCCTCTACGATGGTGGACCAGTAAGGGTGTATAGTAGGTCATTCCCATAGTGTATGTATGTACAAACCCCTGTCCGTTTTACAACGTAGGCAATTGGGAGACTCTGACTTATCAAATTTGTGTAAGCAGTCCCTATCATAGTATATCCTATGTAGGATCTTGAATTGGATCAATCGTAGTCTAGATTTAACGGCTACTTCTCTCGGGTGCATAAGAGCAGCTTCCCAGTCAGTGTCATCCATGCTGCCCACAGTAGTTTCCCACTGGGCCCTCAACTTTGTCAGTGAGTCTGGTATGTTATTTATTAGTGTCCTGTAGGTCCATGAGACTGCTTTCTCTGCAATTTTCCCTTGAAACACCCGTCCCTCTAGGGTTTGAAACTGGTGCCTTTCTAGATCATAAGTCATGTGGTCTCCAGGTAGGTACCCCCAGTCATTGATCACTACTTAATGTGCTGTCCGATAATATGATCATATATCTGGAAGTGCAATGCCCCCATTGCATTAGTTTCTCTGAAGTGTCTGTAGTGCCACTCATAGATGTCCGCCGTTCCATAGGAGCATGCAGACTTCTTCCGGGATTTTGTGGTATGTATTTTGGAGGATGTAGAGGAGTTTTGGCAATATTACCATCTTATACATGGCAGCCCTTCCAAGGTGGGCTAGGGGCAAGGCTCTCCATCTTTCCACGTAGGTATGGAATTTCATTAGTACTCTTTGGATATTGCGTTCGAGGCTGACCTCTACATTTATGGTCACGTATAGGCCTAGGTACTTGAATCCCTCACTGTCAAAACGCAGATGTCCTGGGAGGTTTTGTGTATCTAGATGTCTGCCCAGCGGATAAGGGCTCAACTTTCCCCTATTAAACGTATAGCCTGCATGGGCACCATATGTTTCAAAGATTCGGAACACTCCCAGTAGAGTGTGTTTGGGCAAGTGACGCATAGAAGAATATCATCTGCATGGAATTAAATCCATTTGTCTTCTAATGCACCCGGTCTGTCTCTGAAACCATCGAGATCAGGGTGTCATTGAACCGTACAAGCCAGTGGCTCCAGGGGGAGCACAAATAGTAGGCGGGAGAGGGGGCACCCCTGCCTCGTGCCCCTCCCAATGGGGAAATCCACAGACATCGCTCTGTTCACTGGGTCCACATACAGTAGCTCTATTCCTGCCAAGAACTTAGGACCGAATCCGAATTTCAACAGAGCTTGCCACATAAAGGGCCAATGGACGGCATCAAATACCTTCTCTGTGTCTAGAAACAGGAATAAGTGAGGGTCTTCTCTGTCTCTTACTGCATCTAGCCAATTATAGAGCATACATAGATTAAATAGTGGTGATCTCTTAGGCATGAACCCCGACTTGTTGTTGTGTATAAAGGATGTTATCACAACCAGTAGCCGTGTGGCCAGGACTGTGGCCAGGATTTTCGTTTCGATGTTCGACAGTGAAATTGGATGGGAGGAACCACAGTCCATAGCTGGCTTCCCTGACTTGTGTATCACCACTATGGTGGCACTACAAAGATCTGGGGAAGAACTTCCTCCTTTTTAGCCTCCACAAACATTTTGGGTAGGTAGCGCCCCAATAGTTTGGCATGTCTCTTAAAAAGCTCTGCCGGTATTCCATTTGGATCTGGGGTTTTCCCTGATTTCTGTTTGTCTATGGCAGCCACTACTCCTGCCAGGGTAAGGTCTTCCTCTAACGCTAGGTGGTCATTGGGTGCCAAGGTGGGGGCCGTCAGATCACCAAGGAAGACACAAATATGGGGCTCATTGGCCAGTCCACAGGCTTTATAGAAGTCAGCATAATATTGTGCAAACTCATTTGGAATCTCCTGCGCCGAGGTATACGTATCCCCACTGTCAGTCTGTATAGTTTGTACACACCGTGCCTCCATCTCCTTTCTGCCCAGCCATGCCAGTAGTCTCTCGGCCTTGTCACCCACATCGTACAGGCGGCATTGAGTGGCTTAAATCAAGGACTTTGTCTCTTGGTGTGCCAATGCCTGATATTCTCGATGGAGAATCAAGACTTGGCGCATAAGACAGGGGTCAGTGTCTGTTCCCAGGCATCCCTCCAGATCCACAAGTTTCCCCTCCAAGACCTCTATCTCTTGGATCTCTTTCTTCTTCTTGTGTGCAATGATGTTTTGTGCCCTGTCCCTGAGTACAGTTTTAAATGCCTCCCACAATATGACAGCAGAGGACACCGAATCTTTATTTTCGGTAATGTAGAGGTCTGTATCAACTTAATTTTGTGAGCAACTCTCTCATCTTTTAAGTCTCATGCATTCAGCCTCCATCCCCCCGTGGACATACGGGATCTTGCCTCCACCGGGAGCCAGATGGATGAGTGGTCCGATAGACCCCTTGCCAAGTAGTCTACCCTTTCTATATCTCCTCCCTCTCCTGCCAGGGCCAGCATATAATCCAGCCTAAAGAATACTTTGTGGATGCCTGAAAAATTGGAATATGTATGGTCATCTGGCTGGTGGAAGCACCAGAGATCTGTCAGGAATCCCTCCAGTGGTCTGGCACCCCAGCGCCTTGGGGCCTATCTCATGCGGTCTAGGCATGGATCCACTACATCGTTGACGTCTCCCCCTAAGATATGTGTTGAGGAGCCAGCCTCAAGGAGTATCTCTCCTACCTTGTCCATCCTCTGTCGTTGAAGTCAAGGGGGGACATAAACGCTAACTAGGGTGATGTCCTTACGTCCCCACATCCCTTTTACAGGTAGATATGTTCTGTTGGGATCGATCCATGCCTTGTCAACTGTGAAGGGAGGAGTCTTCCTAATTAGAATGGCTAACCCTCTGGAGGAAATGGTAAAGCCTGTGTGCGCTAACGTTTTGTATGTCCCTCTGTCCAGGAACCCGCACTGTGAGCCTCATAAGTGTGTCTCCTGCAATAGGACCACGTCTGGTTTCAATCTCCTAAGATACGTGGCTACCAAGCCCCTTTTAATCTTATTCCTTAGCCTGTTGACATTCCACGTCATCAACAAATACCCCTGTTCCCCTTGTGGGTTAGTCTTGCTCATTTGTGATGGGTTGATCATGGTGTATCGCCTGATATTGTGAGTCCTGCCTCTGTGTCCGTGTTTGCTTTCACTTCCAGCAATATGTAAACAAAACATTTACCCCAATCGTGTCTCTACCTGTGTGTAGTGTCAGTATGTTCTACCTGTAGTGATAAGGTAGTTCCTCTACCTAACCTCCTAATCTCTCCCCACCCTCTACCTCCCATCCTTCCACTCTCTCCCACGCACTTTCTTCTATTCATCCACATTCCAAATGTGTCGCAGGTGAAGCCAGAGAGGTCTGTAGCCCTACCGACCCCGGTTCACACCACCCCCCTCCCCTCAAGTGCCCTCCCAAAAAGTCACATACTAGTCAGTCTAAAACCTACAGAGAGAAAAATAAAGAGGTTTAGGCGAACTGGCAGTCTCCCACATGTGGTAGGAGGCTTAACGTGGGCTAGTGTGATGCTTCTTCAACTTGTGGCATCCACCAGGCTCGTTCAGTTATTTTCTTTGTAGCGTGTTGCTTCTGAGCTAGGATGCAGAAAGCTCCTGAGCACCGATTCTGCCTATAGACTGACTATTGCATCCAGCAACTGGTGGTTCTCTTCCGAGTCCATTGAGAGGTCATGGTCGGACCGATCTGATGTGTTGTCCCTCTGTGATTTGTCTCGTTTCATCTCCTTGGGCAGTCTTCGGGTCGGTTCCCCCTCTGTATCCGTGGAGAGGCCAGACTTCGGGTTGCGGTAGGGGAGTCTTGATTTATTGTTTATTAACTGCATCTCTGAGGCACTACACCTCATCCTCTGAGTTTTGTGTCTGGCTCCCTCATGTGGGGGACTCTGCTGTCTCTCCCTAATTTCGCTGCTCAGGTTCTGCGGTGGACGTTCCTCTATCCAAGCCCACGCCTCCTCGGGTGTCTGGAACAAGATTGCCTTGCACCCAAACAGGACCTTGAGCTTAGCTGGAAACAACAGCACATATTGTTTGTTCAGCGCCAGTAGTTTGTGTTTAACCGAATCGAAAGTCTGTCTCTGCTTTTGTATTTCTCTAAAGTAATCAGGGAATACCATGATCGTGGACTGGGCATGGCGAACCTCCCCCGATGTTCTCACCTCTCTTAGTGTCATGTCTCGTTCTTGAAAATTCAGAAAGCAGGCAATGACAGGTTGTGGGGGCGCTCCCACTGGAGGTTTGGTGCTTAGGGCTGTATGGGCCCTTTCAATGACAAAGCACAAGAAAAACTGCGCCAGTGGGAGAGAGTCTCTGAGCCAGGTTTCCAGAAATGTCCCCATGTTGGGGCCAACTACTCCTTCTGGGAAACCTACAAATTGCAATGTGTTCCTTCTCGCTTGATTTTCAGAATCATCCACGCTCCAGGCAATGTCTCTGAGCGTGGTCCAGAGTTCTGCAGCATTTCAATTGAGAGTGTGTGTCGAATCTTCTACTTCCGATATTCTGCTTTCTGCCTGCGTGACTCTTTCTGAGAGATTTTGAAGATCTTGTCGGAGCAGGGTAAGTTCGGAATGGACTTCACCTATTTGCCCTTCTAGAGTTTCTCCTGAAGTGTTTATGGCCTGTAGGTATGCCGCATTATCTGGCATGACTGGCTCTTCCGCCTCCGGGCCGGCCAGGGTGTGGCCATCGTTTTCGGGTAGCGGTCCATTTTGCCCTGTTTCGATTGCCTAGGGTCTTTATCTTTGGCCATGATGTTTGAGCTTGCAGTAATGACCCGGAGACCAGGTGGAAAGTGGGACCCCCAACTGTCCCCTCTGAGGTCTAATTACAGGAGTGCTGCTTCCCAGCGGAGAATGTTCAAAGCCGCGGCCAGCCGGGTTCCTCCCAGGACATTCAGCAGGGTTCCACCACTCAGCTTCCGCCGCACACCAAGTTTCTCTTGTTGCAGTGTATGAAGCCCCTCAGTTTGAGTCCTCATCCGCTTCTGGGTGGATGAAGACTGCAGGTATTTACTGGTGGGTGGGGGGAAGAGGAGAGCACTGCTACACAGCTGGGTTAGGGCCGCAAGCCCACCATTTCAAACCCCGGGAATCAGGGCGTCCTCCCTGCCACTGCAGCCCCAAACAGGCTCACCAGCTGTTCCACAGGCGCCAGAGGGTGGGTTGTTTGCTTCAGGGCCCAGGGGGGCAACGGGCTCCCTTTTTAGGGTAGCTCAGACCTATGTGCATTAGTCCGCCACTCACCCCTATCTCCAAAGCAGCCGCTGAGTCCGCAATGAGGTCCCCCCTCCAGCACCATGCCCAGTTCTTACTCATCAGAGGGTTGTCCATCCCCTGGTCTTGCCACCCCGCTGACCCACAGTTCGGGAGGAATTGGCCAGAGGGAACAGACTCCACGCCTTCTGCTCCTCCCAATGCAGCATGCAAAGTATCAGCACCTCGGGTCCACTGGTCCTGCTTCTCGGCTCTGTCTCCCAGGCCCCTCTCGCAGGAGCCAGGTGCGCCCAAAAGGCCCTCGAACCTGAGACACGACCCTCAGTGTCACACTGCATTCATGTTCTTTCTTAAGAGTCTGGTCGTACGGTCGGGCCAACCGCACATCTCCGTTGGGCCGCGGTCTTGGCCCGGCCGCATGGGCCATGCCCAGCAGGCAGAGCGCGTGCTTCCGCTACATGGTTTCAGCCGTCCAACTCCTCGCCGCGCAGGGGCAGACCCACGTCACCGGCCAAGGCCAGGATCGGATCTCCAGTGGTCTTCACCCCTTCGTCCCCCTGCTCAAACGTCTCACATGGCCACTCACAGGTGGGTGCTTCTCCAGCTACTTCCCAACTGCCACGAGCGTTGGAATCTCAGCGGAGAGACCGCTACTTTCAGGCAGCAGGGGGGGGCGGGCAGGCATACTGTACCAGGCGCAAGGCGAAGGGTCCCCCCAACTCACCGGGCTCAGATGTCAGTGTCTCGCAGGCCCAGTGCTCCGCTCCCCTGCCCAGTATCTCTCTGTCACGCCACCATGTCCAGGATGCCTCCCCAGCCCACAAATTTGATCTTCACTACAGGGCTGCCATGGATTCAAGGAGGCACTAAATCGATCTCAGGCTACTCTGTCAGCCATGCAGTAGGAGTGATTTGGGGAATCGGATGGCGCGACAAAAGTAGGATAATGGCAGGATTTACAAACAATCCGCCGGAGCCGGCCGAAGAAAGCTGTTGTTGGCCGAACCCTCATGATTCTTCTATAGAATATATGGGCTGCAATGATCAATAGACAGAAGCAGATAGGAGTAATTAGCACTATAACTGCAGTGAACAGAATGAACAGTTCCACCATCTTGCTAAACAATGTATATATGCGAGCATATAAAACAGTATATAGATAGAGTACTCCTACTATCCGTTCCCTCATCTAAGTGTCTGGGGTGTGTATGCGTTCTGCCAAGAATCCCCTATTGGATGATCCACCCTCGTTACCTGAAGGGAAAGAATGTCGGTCCCCATCTGGGTCACAAGTTGGACATCCCTCCTCGCAGAGAGATCAGCGAGCAGCTGGGCTGAGGTTTAAGCTTGTAGTGACCTCGCAATGACAGCAAGTGCTCCTCTGCCTAAAACCTGGAAATGCTTGTTCATTTATAACAAAAAGCATCCTTGCTCCGAGCCCAGACCTTTAGTCAGGTGGCCATTGTTTATGTTCTATAGATAGCTGCATCACTGCATGGATGAACAACAAACAACCACATTTGCACAATGTATGTTCAGACCTTGTACAGGATGCTCAAGGTGTCGTGATAATGTTCTTAAGAAGTAGAATTTGTAATCAAGTGTTGTTTCATAGAAACAAATCTGTACTGTCACACACGCAAATGTGTGTCAAAAGTCATTGTGTGAAAGAGAAGGCAAATTAGGAAAAACGTGTGCATGTAAAATGGCACTGTTTCCCACTGGGCCTTACTGGGACACATGACAGTAATGGTTATGATTAGGGCTCCTTGTTTTATGGTATTTACTTTTTAGACATTTTTTCTATCTGTAAATATCTATTTTATTCTTTTATCTGTACTTAGACATGTATATTTTGAGTTTTGTCAAAAAATGAACTTGAAACCAGTGTATTTTCACATCTATTTAATCAATAAGTTTACACTGGCAAATGAATAACTCATGGGTTTAGGTGATGTAAAAGTCATATATAATGCATCACTCATATGACATTGGCATTTAAGTATACATATACATCTAAAACCATTTAAAGCTTCATTAGGAAATCTCCTTTTTTAATTCCTGTGTGTTAGCCTGCACAGCTATTGGCCTAGCAGTCATAATACACAGCATCACTGAAAACAAGACCTATTTTCAGTATTTTCCCAAATTTAAAATAAATGCACTTAGTGAAATAGATGATTTTCTGTCTGTATTTATCTGTAAACATCTGTTCTCAGAATTCTGGGAGCCTTAGGTATAATATGGTCAATATGCCCCCCTCTCTTGTGCTTCATTGGATCGGATGTTAATTATAAAGTGCTCCACTGCCAAAGTGAGTAGGTGGTTAGGTGTCACTATAGAAACACGCTAAATAAAGAAAATAACATTGAGTCAAAACTACTCAAAACTGAAAATATGTGTTCTGAGCAGGTCACAACAGTGATAACGATATGGATAACAATAACTATATGGATAAAAAAGAATATGATCTGGAAAACATTCAAAGCCCAGGAATGACCGCAGAGAGCTTTGAGCAATAAAATATAACTAGTCTTCTCATTTCACTGTTGCAAATACATCTTGCCCAGCCTCCTGCACCCTGAAATCTGGAACCTCTCTGCCAATTAAGTCAGCTGCCCAAAAGCAAGAGCCTTCTTCAAGGTGACATAGTAAACTTGAAAAACTATGTAGAAGTGTATGGTCAACCAATGGGATTGAATGATTCTGGGTGCAATCAGTTTTTTGGATACAAGAGATGAGACGTGCGGAGAGTGAAATATAGAATTAATTGCGGGTGGGAGGAGGGGTAATGAAGACCAACCAGAAAATAATTTTTGCTATAAATATGCAATTGAAAGAGAACCATGGAATGGAGAACAGACCGAAAGTCAGTTGTTTCAAGAAAGGGTTTCATCATCTTCATTAAGGACAGCAGAACAAAAATCAAGCCCTGATGCACAGCAGACATGTAGGAGTTGAAACTGGTATTAAAATCAAGAATAAAGCTAAAAAATCTACCTCTAAAAGATATTTTTTGGCATCATTCATCCACAAAGTGAATGAATGATCTAATATTTAAAACCAAAGGCATTTTTAAGCATGACCTGCTTGAACATAATGAGCAGAAGGAGGAAAATTGATGATTAAGCACATTGCTTAGTATGTACCTCGTTATTATCTGTGCAATAATTTAAGAGATATAGCCATTCCTAAGAATTTGGGGGAATATTATCAAGAACAGCGTTAAAATTATCGCCGGTTTAGCGGCAGAAAACTGCCGCTAAAGCGGCGATAATGGGCTTGATAATATGCCCTGGAGGATTCCAATAGAAGCCCATGTTCACACCAGAACATGGACTTCTATTGGAATTCTCAAGGGCATATTATCAAGCCCATTATCTCCGCTTTAGCGTCAGTTTTCTGCCGCTAAACCGGCGATAATTTTTAACGTCGTTCTTGATAATATGCCCCTTGGTTAGTACATTGATGTGTGTTTATGAGTGTACAAATTCCTGGGAAAATGGTGTCCTGGTACTGGGTTAAACCATGATCCCAAAATCTAACACATGAATAAATGGGTTTTCGGGAGCTTGCGATAGATAGTGAATTTCTTCTGTATCTTAGGTGAAGGAGGGGGGGGGGGGAGTTCCATGCTCTGGCAGAGACAGTGGAAAAAGCATGGCACTCTACCCACTACTTGTGGAAACGAGCAATAATAAGAAGATTGGGCCAGCTGGAGGAAAGTATTCTGAAGGTGAGAATATAGTTGGAAAAGCCTTGTCATGTAGCTTGTTTTGGAAGTGTGAAGGGATTTGTGGGATAACAGACCATCTTGAAGATGCACTGTTTGGATACTGGCAGCCAGTGTAGTGATAAAGCAAATTTCCTCATTTGTGCAAAACAAACGCATTTAACTAAAAAGTGTGCAATTTATGCTGAATAACACGTCTATCATAAATGCAATTTATGTAGTAGGTAATCATACTAAGGCATTACAAGCATACAAATAAAGAAACATAATGTACTGACTTAAGTTAGCCTAACTACTGATGCCATATTAAAGTTAATTTTACATATCATGGTTAAAAGGCCTGTTTTCACTTTAAACTGTTATCTTGCACAAGATGTTTTTGTCTTCCACTGCATATGCTGTAATTTTCCAGAAGCCTTTTGTTAGCTAGTGAATTGGCATTTGTTATGTGTTAGCCAACTGATAGTGAGGTTCTCACTGGGAGGAGAGGAGATACCAGCAAATGTGACTTGTGGGAAGAACTGTCTGAACCGCAAGATGTGGACTATGTATCACTTCAAGGTTGTGATTCTGTGGCCTATTGTGCTCCCAGAGTTAACTGATAACTGATTAGGCATGGAGAACGGGGAATGTGGTAATTGTTGCAAATAGATTTTAGTAGATTTATATTAGTGTGTGTTCCTAGAGCAGAAGTAGGATTCTTCTCTTCAGAAGAGACCCTCTGAGCCCTTTCTCATTCACCCAGAAATGTCTGCTGAGAAAACTTTCCAGCTTTACAAAATTCTCTATCGCTTAAGTGCAAGGTCTTCATGCCTATGCATTTTTATTCCCTCATCAGAACTCTTCATTTTGGTTTCTGAATTGCCACCATTGTTTGCTTTTATAAGAAATTGACACTCATGCTTGAAACTTGATTAATTTAGATTAGGGAATTCCTTTATGGAACACACTTGCTTTATTTTCTCTATTTTATTTGTAGTACTGACCAACATAGTAGTTTACCTTGTATTGAAATTGCAACTAATGGATTATTTGAATCTGTTATAATGATGACCAAAAATGAATACGGATTGAATAAATAAATCAAGCTGAATTAATTTGTTAATAAAACCCTTGAACTCACACCATTTCTTTTTAGTAATCCTTGTGAGGCCCCAAATGGACTTCACTGTTCATGGTGTTTGATGTAAATGATTGCTCCTTCTCAATTCTCCTTGTCCAGGAAACAAAGGTCCATACGACCAATGGTGGGGGTTATTAAATAATTACACTTCAAGACTAAGATACAAGAATCTCTGCCCTGGCAGTAGGGACTAAAGATAATGAGTAATCCTAGAGTGCCAGTTGAGACCAATATTTAGGCGAAAACCAGCATTGTGGATATGATGCAAGTGAGCAAGAGTGTAGGCTGGAAGTCTGGCATATGGGGCGCTACAATAATCTAGGCATGAAAGGGCAAGGGCATGGGATAGTGATTTGCAGAAACAAAATGTATAGAAAGAATAGGAAGGATTTTCCTGGTGATCCTCATCAAAAATGAACATGTAGTGGCGAGCTTATTAATGTGGTGCAAAAAGAAGTGTTGTGGGTCAAAAGTGATGCCCAGATTGAGGGCGGATTCAGCAAGAGTGGGTGGCATGTCTGTCCAGGTCATAAGGATCATCAGGCTTCTGACCAGGCAGAGGCGTTACCAAAGGTCAGTTTTGTCGTAATTGAGGCAAAGAATATTGGAATTCTTCCAGTCTGCAACATAATGAATACAATCCGTGAAAAGATTTTGATGGTGAAGATGCTGTCCAGGCAGAGGATTAGTTGTGTGTTGTCTGTGTAAGCGCAGGAACACACATCAAAGGGTTTGATTAGAGTAGTTAATGAGGATAAACAAGCATTAAATAGAATAGCACTAACAGATGAACCATGTGGAACACCACATCTAATCATTTCAAATACTGATAAGTAAGGGAGCAAGAAGACTTCTTAACAATCTATTAAGAAGAGAGTTGCTCAGCCCGGCAAAGCCTGTGAGGTTCTCCCCCTCATGATGAGGGGGCACGTCATTGATAGACCTCGACCTGAGAGCTACAGTTTTAAGCCATGTAGTGCCCAGGGCTGACTGTTAATCGGTGACGGCTTGTCACAAAATAGGCTGGGTTCAGCAACTCTCACTGACCCCATACCACTCTGTGACAAGTGAGGGCAGGTCCTCCTCTCATTGACTGAACCATAACAAGGTCAGTCAATGAGAAGAGGTGGCAGGATCTTTTTGTTTTCCATGTCTCAAGCTCAATGCTCCTTCTGGTGCCTTCTGCCTCTTCTTCCGCTGGACCTACAATCCCCACGCTGCCTGGTAAGTAACTTTTTTATTTTGATGTATGGGTGCATGCATGCATGCATGTATGAATGTATGTGCATCTGCGAGCGCGTGCTGTGAATGGGTGTGTGCATATGTATGTGCTTGTGAATGGTAGTTGTATATATCTGTGCTTGTGAATAGACCGGTCTGACGAATGTTCATGTTGTTGAATGAATCCGAGTATGTGTGTGCGTGTGTGGCCCGCCCACTGCTCAGACACATTATGGGCTGACATTAAGTCGGAGGCAGGACAGGTGGGGGAGAACAAATGAAGTATAATTGCAATTTTAGATTTGAAAAAAATTAGAGAGATCTGAGCAAAGGGATTGTGAATATTGTACAGCAGATTTTTAAGACTCAGGATGTGCAGGACTATTTGAAATAGTAAAGACTTTTAGTTGTTTCCGACATGGGATTGGTATTAGCTTGTGTGGGCAATGTTCAGAATGCTATTGTATTTACAAATTTCCTGCCTGTAAATGTTTATCTAAAGTTGAATTAAAAAGGTACCAGTGTCTTTCCAATTTTTTTGTGTCTTTTTGCTGCAGTGTACCAAGGTGCTTAGAGAATGCAACGTGTTTTGCGTGGCTTCACGGGTAGCCGAGTATCTAAAGCCGATATGATCCAATTGTTAAACCAGGTAGCGTCTCGATTAGTCTCCACATCAATATTAGGACCACTGTGTATAAGGCACAGTTAACTATGTAAAATTCAGTTAAGCCCGGCCATTGTCTTTTGTGTGTAGTGGATGCTGCTGTCAGGGTTGTATGCGTGTAAAAGGGAGGTCAGTGTTTGAGAGTACTGCCCTATAATCTGTCCAAGGAAGTGGAAGTGTTTCCTTAAAGATGATAAGCTCAGTGGGTGCAAGCAGTAAATTCAGGTTATGATACAAAAAGTGATCTTGTAACTTCAAAATAGTTGGCTGTGAGTACACCTAACCCTAAAACAGCAGCTTTTGGGTTACTGGAATATCTACCTGCCACAAATTATTGCTACTAATACTGAAAAGTTGCGTTGGTTTTCAGGCACTGTAAGGACAATTTGTGTTTGTAAAATTACACTTATCCTGTCGTATTTACCAAGGTAAATGCTTTTAAAGCATTGAAGTAAACCTTAGGTGAGTAAAAATGTTTGCGAATCGGGCCAATGTTTAGTCTTAGATTAGATTTTTCTTTGATCATCTTAGGCAAAAGATAGCAGGCATCATTAAAGGAAAAGGTGTAAGTTTATAGGTGAGCTAAAATATTTCTTTCATCATAACTGCCCAACTCTGGATTGTTGCCTGCCTAGACCCTTATTACGAGGGACAACCAGACCACTGAAAGCAACGGGAGGCAAAAAAGGTGCCATGCATGCAGTGAGGCTCAGGCACCCAACACAAACATCCAAGTGGCACCATAAAACTCACAAACATTTGCAATACAACAGAGGACCTGGCCTCTCCGCAAGAGCATTCAACTAAAAGCATCCTTGACAAATACTAAAATCAAGAAAATCCAGAGGATGTGTTTGTGCCACATCTTGAATATGTCCTCTTGACTTGATTTAAGGCCACTGTAATATACACATTCCTCAAAATAAGTGTAGGACCAGCTTTAGATCTCTCCCATGGTAACGTGCCCCACAGCTGTGCAGTGATCTAGGGATACACAATAAGGTGAAATGCAGCTTTCTACAAAACCACTTAATTTTCTCAAGGCAGATTTTTACTTGCAAAAACCTGTGACTGTTACTGGAAGCAGCAATGGATTTTCTCCTGTGTTATCTTGAGTTTCCCAGATCACCAATACCTACGTAGCATAAGCACAAAATAAGTATCTGAAAGTGATTGCAGAGCACTGACTCACATCTTGGCCCTCGACTTAGGGTGACCAGGCGTCCCGGATTTGCCCGGCGGTCCCGGTTTTTCACCAGCTGTCCCGGCAGATTTCATGAAATTTAGCTCCTGTCCCGGTTTTTAGAGAGGGTCGACTGAAAAGGGCTGGAGGTGCTTTTTGATGTTTTACAAAGCATAGATAGCATTTGTTTCAAGAAAGCAATTTAATTAACAGGCAAGCTTCTGTGTTTAAAAATTGTGGGGCATATTAGCAAGACCGGCGGGCGATAATGGGCTTGCTAATATGCGTTACAGAATTCCAATAGAAGCCCAGGTTAGATGTGCAGGACCTGCCGCTAAAACGGCGATAATTTTATCGCCGGTCTTGCTAATATGCCCCTGCATTTTATGTATGTTCTAACTGCCTGTGTTCTGTAATTCTCTGCTGAGGAGCGCTGTCATTCTGTGCGTTCGCTTGAAGTAAAACTGTAGTCCTTCTTTTATTTTCGTGAAATGTCCCAGTTTTTGGCTTTACAATTCTGGTCACCCTACCTCGACTGGAAAATCGTGACAATAGCAAATCAGAAGGCTGTGGAATCCTCTCTTTCAAAATGAGACCATCAGATGTGAAACCATTCGGATTTCTCAACTGAAGTTGCAAAGATTGGAAATTCACTGCAAGTGCCTCCTTTGTGCTCAAAAACATACTGTTCCTCAGGGACGAGTATAGAAGTGTGAGTAGCACCGACACAATTCTTTCTTTAGCTCTTCTATAAACTGATATGAAAAACTCTGTTTTTTCCTCGATCTGATCCTTGTAACGATAATAGACTGATGAAACCAGCAAGTGATGGGGTAGGCATGCCTGAGAACAGCATACGAAATGCTTAGTGCGTCCAGACTCTGCTGAAAGGAAAGTGTTGGCAAGTGAGCAACGTGATTAGTGGCGGCCGGCACAGGTAAGAGCGGTGAGGCGGGTAAGTCGACATACGATGGGAGAAGTAAAATTAAATTAAAAAAAATAAAACCACTTGTTTTGCGCTGTGGCGAGCGCAAGGTAAGTGGTTTTATTTTTAAAAAATGTAATTCTACTTCTCCTGTCATATGTCGACTTACCCGACCCCCAGCCCGCCTCACCGCTCTTACCTGTGCTGGCCGCTACTGGTGATTACAAACTCAACATTACCCTTGCAAGCCAGCCTCCCCAAATGTCCAAAACAGAAAAGTTCAGGCGGATTTTGGGCACAGATACATTTTTATGCCCTTCAAATATATTTGCTTCATACATTCTCAGGGATGCTGACGTTTATGTAAAGAATATTGCAAGCTTTCAAATGTAAGCATCATGCATATATTATATTCATGTTTTTGCATTTTCCTCTCCAGCACAATAGCCGCATTCTCTTCCTTTTGGGTCCTAAACTCTGCACTGATCACCTGCCAGTGTGTGTTTCTGTTTTGTAGGTTTGTAGATAGGGATTTGTTGATGTTAAAAAATGTTGTTCGACATAGATTTCTAAAAGGTGCTGAGGATTGACGCTGCATTGTATTTGGCTATATCATAAACAGATGGATCAGCATAGGAACCATGTAAATTACTCCACTGTTTATGGGTACCAAGCCATTGCACACCACTGGATTTCTGTTTTACCTAACCACTAACATTTTGAATGCTTAAAGGCCCAGAGTTAAAAAAGAATTCCAGACACCCACGGTTTAAAAGAAAGAGACTAAAGTTCAGCAGCCACACAGGCCCTGCACTGGCTGCCCGTGGAAGGCAGAAATCACATTAAATATTTCAATCTAGCACAGATATACAGTTATGGATCTACCTCTAAATGGGTGACGGATAGGATCCCATCCTACCTTCCCTTCAAATTGTGCAGTCAGCAGGCTTCAACTATGTCTCCTAGGTGTCATGTAGTTCTTATAAATCTATATAAGATCTGCGCGTTTAGACAAGATACACTGTGGGCTTGGTGTCTGAACTGATTCCAGACACCCCCACCCGGTATGTTGGCCTGTATACTAGCTAGTCACAGTGCCACTAGAAACTCCTCTTATCAAGGAGAGAATAGTTCTTGGCAACTATCGAACATGACAACCATGATCCCTCAGAATAGTGGAAGCAGTGCAATACTTTTCGCTCAGTCACTCGTGCTGACTTAGTCTCAGAGATGTACACAGAATAAACGATATGGACGTTTCCAATAAGCGTTTATTGAACATTCGTCAATCTAGTGTAAAATAGGTGTGCTGAGACAATCATCAGACAGTAACAGATATAAATGATCAGAAGCACTAGAAAAGTGAAAGGATGGTAGATCTCTACCATTTTGCTATAATCCTGAATACAGGACAGTATATTAAATACATGACAATAAAAATGCGTACTCCTACGATGCAATCCTAACTAGATATACCTAAGTGTACCTAGCATGTGTGTAGGTGTTAAAACCAAGAATCCCTCTAGGATAAAGTCAACCTCATTACCTGAAGTGAGAGACTGTGGGACCCCGTCTTGGTCTCGAGTTGGACACCCCGCAAGGGATGTTCAGACCGCTGCAAGCTGGAGTGTCTGCATGCAGGAATCTCAGCGTCTCGCGTGTGTCGGCATGGAAGTCGTGATCTCCTCTGACTATCTCAGATGTGATGTTTATATACCCGAAGGTATCCCAAGGGGTTCTACCTTGCTGTGCCACTGTCGGACTTAGGATGACGTCGGGATTGAACCTTGTACATAGTTATTATGCAGGAGATGATAGTCCTGCTGAATTTCCGAGAATCCTGAATCCTCATACATAATGTATGAGGCTATTGTTCAGGGAAAACCCCACGTTCTGTAAGGAGTACTGTAACTAGGTAAAGGGTCAGTCCTAGCAGCCGTTATGTATGTAATGTAGGGACGAATATAGGTGAAAGGTTGTGATGTTACCTGGGCCTATATTGGGGTACCTATATGGAATATAACATAGGATTTGGAGTTACCAGAAGATTAATTAGGAAGTTCCTTAACCGACTTTCTTTGGTATGAACCCAACTATCTTCACTTTAAACCAAAGACAAGTGTTCCCATCTACAGACAATTCATTATATCAATGCACCATTAGTGAGCCAATGTACTGAAACTAAATGGAAAGCAAACCTTGTTTATATCGACGTATTTCATTATGTGTTCGCGTTGCACAGCCCCTAGATTAATGAAGAGTATAACTGTGAATGGTTGGAGAGATCTAATGCTTCAATAACTTACCGGTAATTGCATTACTCTGAGTCCTACTCCCTCGCTTCTGTTCATTACACATACAAGGCATCCCTGCCTCACCAGACACCCATACAACGTGACCTTAACGTTTTAGTATATATAGACCCCACCCCCCTCCAACCTCCTGTAATACCACATAATCCGAAACCATACCAAAAGGTTGGCCTGGAATACCAGGGAGGGAGGGAGGGATGTAATGAATAGAAGCGAGGAGTAGGACTCAGAGTAATGCAATTACCGGTAAGTAATTGAAGCATTACCTCCTCGCTCGCTTCTCTTCATTACACATACGAGATGTACAAAGCCAAACAGGACAGCCAAAATGGATATGCACAATAACAGGTTTAGTAGACAAATACAGCCAACAAGGAAGCACCTCTGTTCAGGAACCATAGCGGAAAGAACCTTGGAACCAAAAACCTCAGAACGGTCAACCTCCCAGCCAATCCGGTAATGAGAGGCAAATGTCAAAGGGGAAGCCCAGGTGGCACCACGGCAAATCTCGGAAATGGAAGAGCCCTGGATCTCAGCACTGGAAGCCGCCATGGACCAAGTGGAATGACCCTGTACCCCCAAGGGAGAAAGGTGCCCAGCAGACTTGTAAGCCAGAGAAATCAGGGTCCAAACCCACCGACTCAAGAAAGAAGTGGAAGGATGCAACCCCCGATTTACAGACCCAAAATTCACAAAAAGGGAATTAGAAAGGCGAAAAAGAAGCAACGCGGTCCAAATAGATCAGGAGAGCCCTCCTGACATCCAACAAGTGTAGCCGCACCTCAGAGTCCGAAGAAGGGGAATCAAAAAAAGAAGGCAGGCTCAATTCCTGGTCCCGATGGAACTGGGAATCCACCTTAGGACGAAAGGAATGGACCAGTCGTAAAACGATCCTGTCATCAAAAACCTTACAAAAAGGATGCTTGAAAGACAAAGCACCCAGTTGACTCAAACGGCAAACAGAAGAAATAGCTACCAAAAAGAAGGTCTTAAAGGACAAGAAACGCAAATCCACAGAAACCAGAGGCTCAAAAGGTGGCGACATCAAGGCCTTCAAAACCAGAGACAGATCCCAAGACGGAAAGAGCTTCCGAGGGGCAGGGAGAACATTACGAAACCCTTTGAAAAGTCACCCAATCAAACCATCAGGATCGGAGAGATTATCCCAAGAACTCCAGAAAACCTTAATCGCAGCCCACCGAAAACAAAGGGGGGAAACCTTCAACCCCAACGAAGCCCCATCCTGGAGAAACAACATCATCTCAAATAAGGTAGAGGAAGCTGGGTCCAAACCCTTACCACAACACCATCTACTGAAAGAACACAAGTGCCCCAAGTAAGATTTGTTGGTAGAAGAGTGCCTAGCCGCCTGCAGAGTCATAGTCAATCCTGCAGGAACCCCCTTATGCAGCAGACCTAAGCGTTCAACCCCCAGGCCGCCACGCGCATCCGGGACAGAACATTCTGCTGTAACACCGGGACAACAAAGGCGACGGAGTCAGGGGCAGCAACCACAATTCCGACCTCATTTCCACCAGTAGAGGAAACCAAGCGGCCCGAGGCCAAGCCGGGGCCACCAGAACCATGACGACCCCAAAGACCGGACCCGCAGGAGGAACCGGAGAAGCAGGGGAAAAGGAGGGAAGACATAAGAGCGTCCACAGCCCAAGCCGAACTCTCCCGACTGCGGGAGCAAAATCTGGTCACCTTGGCATTGCCCACACTCGCAAAAAAGGTCCACCACCGGAACACCCCAGCGCATTGTCAGCTCCACAAACAACTCCCAACGGAGGCAAAAATCCACTGAGGACGGGATGGCCCTGCTGAGAGCATCCGCCAGAGAATTGGACACCCCCTGAATATGGATCGCCGAGATCGCCAACAGATGGGACTCCGCCCAACAGAACAACTTCTCCGCCACCAGAGCCAGAGAAGGGGACCTGGTCCCCCCCTGCCTGTTCACATAAGCCATGGGCGCGACGTTGTCCATCCTTGTCAGGACAACCGAACCCCTCAGCAACCGTGAGAAGGCCCTCAGAGCCAAGCGAACAGCCTCCAACTCCCTCCAATTCGAAGATTTCCTGCTCTGCGAGTGGGACCAAAAGCCCCTGGTTTGATTATCCCCCATCTATGCCCCCCACCCTGAGAGGCTGGCGTCTGTGGAGATCACCAATGGGGCCGGAGGAGAGAGAGATACCCCCTGCAGCAGGTGACCCCGAACCAGCCACCAATCCAGATCCTCCCTGATCCAGTGGCGGCTGGTGACATTTGAAAGTGGTGAGGCGTAAACCAATTGTCGTACAGCACTGTAGCAAGCGAGCGTAGGGAGCGAGCCCGAACCACCTACGGGGGTTTGGGGGTTCTCCCCCAACAAAAGTGGGCAAATGGTGCATTTTCAAGCAAATTTGAGAAAACAGGAAGGTTAAAACGCAATTGTGAATCTGTTCTAACAAAGACAATGACTGGCAAAACTGTCTATCGCTTGTTCTGCTGACATCCTAGGCGCGCAAAAAGAAACCAATATACTATTGGGTGTAAGGTTTGTGCCTGAAACAAGAATATTATCATGCACACATTGACACATGCCCCAGTGATTTATGGCACAAAAAGGACAGGTGCATGCACTGCCAACCCTTTCAACCATGCACAAAGGCCAGACAATTCTCCAAGCAGCACTTATACTCATTTCCTTTCACAATAAAAGGGATCCTTTGAAGCGCCCAACAGCCCTCCCTTAATTTCAAGTACCGAAGCAATGATGAAAGTATCAATGTGAAGGGCATTCTTGAACGGGGGCCACGTTCAAGAAGCCCCTTAAATAGAGCACAAAGAAGAAAAGTAAACGCATTACAGTGGATTAGCAAATGACCAAGCACTCATTACTCTGTCCACAAAAGGACAATTACAATTGGCTGCAGAGTTCATATTCCATGCAATTACAATACAATACTGATCCCACTACACTATACTTTACTATGGCGACCAGGACAATCTGCCTAACCTGTAGTATTGGAATGGTCTATCAGGTACTCTGGCACTGCTAGAAGGACCAGCTTGAAAAAGACAATGTGTATATCGTTTTTGGACGTAATAATGGGATTAAAGAAATATCTCGTACACTGGCACTTTCAAACCTGCCCATATAACAGTGCAAGAGTGCCTCAAGGGCCAGATCAACACTAGTGCCAACTTGACCTGCAATTACTGAATTAACCAGTGGTAACCATTGTGAGGCACCTGGGCAGCACAATTAAAAAATAAAGCTAGCAGCGCAAGCAACGCCAGCAGCCAAGGAATCCCAATATCTCTATAAACACCTTACAACTACGGCCAGCTGATCAAATATAAAATCAGAGTGGTAATGTAGAAATATTCTCAACATATCTCCACTCGACTGCCAGCAACATGCCAGTCACTCACAAACACTGCCACAGAAGGAGCACTCTAAGTGACACGTCTTACTGGCAGCCTGCCCTTGCCTCCACTTCTAGCTTCACTTCAAGAGGAGCTTATACAGCAACTAAATGAGCAGACCCTACCCCCAAAAACAATCATTTTCCTGCTGAATAAGAAATTAAACTGTAAAGCTAACTTAACGTGCACTATCTCCAGGGTGCAGTCTGATGCTGCGGGCATCTCTGCCCGCACAAATGCAGCAGACGTAGGTGTGAACTTGGGCCCGGACCGTGCTCTCCTCAACTCCTGGCAGGTTGCCATAGTTGACTACTAGCAGTTGGCATGCATGGTGTAACGCCACTCGCCAGGCCACTGTACCCACTCCGTGACCTGCGCGGGACTGAGCAGGTAGATGGAAAGGAGAGCATTGACCCACAAGGGCAGTAGATGGCAAGTGGCAGCCACACGATGATGAGCTTATTTCTGGGCCTTGCCTCACCCTGTGGGCCAAGGCATGTCCGTCATCGTCGTCCCACTCATAGCACTATTTGCAATGCCACGCGCTGCCCGTCGGCGCACACAGGTTCTCTACAGGCAGATGACAGTGGTTACAGCAAGGCGCTGGGGTCTCTGTTTCCCCCCGTAAGCGGGGAAGGGCCTGGTGCACCCTCTCCTTGGGACATCGTAATCTCAGTCCCCGACAGGCAGTAGCAGCAACGCTGATGAGGATCTCAGTCTGCATCACATTAATATTCTGCAAGGCAGCACGGCCCACGGAGTCCGTTCACCTCGTCATGCCGCCACCTAGCTCTCCTCTACGGCTCCGTTGCAGGGCTGTTACCAGCTCCCGCTGTCATGGATGGGCTTGCGGAGTCCGAGTCCCGATGTCAGTCAGTTCCAGGCAGCGACCCCCTCCTCCTTGCCCCTTTGAGCGCAATGGGCGTTGCACGCCTGGTGACAGGTGCCACTGATGACCTGAAATAACCCGTCCGAGGTTTGAGCCTTTGCTCAACCCTCGCTCTCCTAATGGGCATGCGCCAGCCAGAGCAGACAATAGTGCGCCTGACTGGGCACGGCGGAAAAATTCGCCGACCTTCACCAGTCATGCGCACTTGTGCTGCTGCCTGCTGCCTCTGGTCTGACAATGCATGTCAGTCAACATGACGCCGGACCGCCCACCCCCTTCAGACTCTGAAGGGGGTGGGCGGTCTGACGTCATGCTGACTGACATGATTGTCAGTTCTCCCTCAGCGTCTCTGAACTTAAGAAAACTGAGTTTACTTAAGTTCAGAGACGCCGAGGGAGCTGCAGGCGCGGGCAGTGGGCAACGCCCCAATGGACGCACCGCCACTGCCCTGAACTGAGGGGAGACCGGAATCGGAGAAGAGAGGGGGAGACAATGGGGAGACCAATGTGCCAGAATGTGTGCCATCAGTTTGTGCAAATGAAACCGGGCACACAGAACCAGAAAAACCGTGGCCGCCAGATGCCCTTGGACCTGGAGCCAATGAGCCGCCACCTGGACCTGTTTGGACAAAAGAGCCAGAATCTGAGACTGGATTTTGGACACCCAAACCTCAGGCAATGTGACCACCCCCAAATCTGTACAAAATCTTGTCCCAATAAAGAGACGGTCCTGGGACGGAACATGGCAGGATTTTACCTCATTGATAAGAAAACCGTGTTCCTGCAAAACGTCCAGAACCACCCCTGTGTGACTGAGAGCCATAAGGAACGAGGGAGCGTGAACCAACCAGTCGTCCAAGTAGGGATGGAGAAAAATCCCCTGACTGTGAACCAAGGCCACCAATGGATCCAATAGCTTGGTGAAGACCCGGGGAGCAGACTTCAGCCCGAATGGCAACACTGCAAACTGGAAGTGGCAGTCCCCTATCGCAAAACGCAGAAGCCTCTGATGCTCCTGAACCATGGGAACATGCAGATAAGCATCCTGGAGGTCTATAGAAGTCATGAAGTCCCGGACCCCCACCAACGGAATTATGGACTGTAAAGTCACCATCTTGAAGTGTATGGTCCTGACCCACCTGTTCACTCTTTTGAGGTCTAGAACCGGCCTGAACCCCCCCTGACACCTTCTGAACAAGAAAAAGAATGGAATAGCAACCCATTCCCTGCTCCTCCAGGGGAACAGGCACGATCGCCCTCTTGTCCAGAAGAGCCTGAACTCCTTCCAGAAGAGCCCTCCTCTTCACCGGATCCCTGGGGACAGGAGTACGGATGGTGCCCCAGCCGGGTGGCAGAGCGACAAAGTCTATAAGAGAACCACTCCTGACAATGCTCAAAGCCCAATGATCCTTCACATCCTGACTCCAAGCCTCCAAAAAATACAACAGCCTCCTGCCCACAGGCCTTGAAGCTGTCCCGCAATTGTTGTCAGGACTTCCGCTTGAAGGAATCAGGCTGATGCTTGGTGCCTGCCAAGGAAGAGGCCTTCTTGGGCAGGAACTTACGCCGACGGTCCGAAAAGGGCTTGGAGGACTGACGGGAGGAATGAAAGGAAGATGAGGAAGAAGGAGGATTCCAGAAATGACGGGAGTTGGAAGACAAAGTCTTCCCCTTGTAGGGCACAGCATGCTTCCGATCTTTGAAAGCTTTTGTAATCATGCTGTCCAGCTGCTCACCAAACAGCATTTTTCCGCCAAAATGGAATTTTAAGAAGAGAAGACTTTTGGGAGAAATCTACCTGCCAGTCACGCATCCACAGATTCCTCCAAGCCAGAATCATGGAACCAGAAGCCATTGCCGACGATTTAAGGACATCCGAAGAGATGTCAGCCAATAATTTTGGCTGTTGCTCCATGTGCATCATTAAGCCAGAGCAATCAGTCTCCCCCTGAATAGCCGTGGTCAGTTTCTCAAAGTCCGACACCAAGGATTGAGCAGCTTAAGCAGAGTAGATGCCTGCCTTCATAGTCAAATTCTAAGCAGAGAAAGCCTTCTTCAGTGCTCCATACACTTTCTTGTCCGTCGCATCCGCAGGAGGACAATCCTCCGGATTGATCGCCTTATGACCAATCAGAGTGGCCAACATCGCATCCACCTTAACAGAGTGAGGAAGGGAGTCCTCCCCCCTCCTCCAGAGAGTACAGCTTCTGCAAAAAGCGTGGAAAAGAAGAGCGTTCCAGGTCACGCCATTCACCAGCTATTAAGTCTTTGATGCGACCATGAAACGGCATAGCAAAAACAGGGTGTTTAACATACTGGGGAAAAATGCCCTCTGTCCCCTCAGAAGAAGAAAAAGGCGAAAATCCCAAGTTCTCCCCGATATGTTGAAGAATACCAGGAACCTCCTCTCTCTGCACAACTTTTCCTGAAGAGATAGAAGGACGGCTACTTTCAGAAGCCGGGGAGTCATCAGAGGGTGAATCCACTGGACCCACCACAGAACGAGGGACCCTGCTTTTGTATGGAACCCTGGACTCCAGAGCACAAGCTACAGCAGCCTCACTAATAGCCTGCACCTCAGAAGCCGATAGTAGGGCAGAAGAATCCACCGGACCCCTGGACCTACTCCGGCGAGCCGGAATGGGCTCATCATCGTCAGAAGAAGAGGACAGCACATGCTTGCACTTGGTTGCACGTTTCCCCACCATAATGACATTCAATCAAAACCCCAGCAGGGAGACACCTAGATATAGGTGACACTCCCAACAGAAAGGACCAACCAGAACAGTCGACATAAACTGGGAGGTAACCCCAGACTCCAATACAATGTGCCAAATTGAGAGAAAAAAACAACATCCAATCATAAAATAACAAGCAAAGAAATTGAAAACGATGAAAAACTGACTTTTTTGAGGCCCTTACTGTGTACAGGATCGCAAAACCAGCCAGCCGAGAAGCACTGCAGTCCCGACTGCTGCTGCATCCCCTTCCGGCCTTCAACCCGGAAGGACAGCCCCAGCCACGCAGAGCCGGTGACTCCGTCAACCGCACCCCGCCTGCTCTGCCAAACAAGAGCGCACCGCGACTCCAGACGCGGCGAGGGAGGACACTCCGCTGCTCAGGCCAGCCTCGCCAAGCCCAAACAACCATGCATCAGAGGCAACACTCGTGGAAAAGCCGCAATCCCACACAAGTTGGCAGAAGAAAAAGGAATCCTAGAAAGACCGCAGCACCGCAAACTGCCGGTGCATGGTACGCGCGCCCCATCAGGTGAGACAAAGAAAAAACGAGGTTGGAGGTGGGTGGGGGCTATATATACTAAAACGTTACGGTCACGTGGTATGGGTGTCTGGTGAGGCAGGGATGCCTCGTATGTGTAATGAAGGGAAGAGAGGGAGGGACGAGGAGGTAATGAAGCGTACTTGGTCATGTTGTTGTATTGTTTGTTTCAATGTTATGAATGGGATTTCTTGATATATGCAGTCAGAAAGTGAGCGAATGCTACGATCTTGAAGAAAGTTTAACATAATACACATGCTCCCCTTCTGCTCAACACCTAACAAAATAAAAATAACATGTAGTGGGGTGAGTGAGGTGATAAGATTGTGTACAGAGGTGCGCGAGCTATATTAATGTGAAGGTGCGTAAGTATAAGTGTGAGTCGTAACTATGACATAGTAATTTCAAAGTGGTGCGTAAATCATAAGCATGATAGAACTATAACTTTAGAAAATCAAATGTTTGTGTAGTTTAAGTTGTGTTTGTATACAAAAAGAACAAAAGTTTTCCCAACTATAACTTATCTTTAACCTTTGGTTTTTCTTGGATTTTCAATTGTTTTTAAAATTGTAATACATTTTTTTTATAATCGGAGAGTTTAGTGTTGTTGAGTGGAGTGTCATTAAGTGGAGTGTGGTACAAGTTCGTGGAAGATAGTGTTGTAAAGTGTACTGTGGTACAGTATAGTGCCATACAGTGGAGTAGAGTGGAATGAGGTGCTCTGAAGTGGCATAAACTGGAGTGGTATACAGCAGAGAGGTGTAGAGTGGAGTGGTATACAGTGGAGTGGCGTAGACTGAAGTTGGACAGTGTAGAGGGGTGTACAGAGGAGTGGCATACAATGGAGTGTGTACAAAGGAAAAGTGTAGAGTGCCATAGAGTGGAGTGGCATACAGTGGAGTGGTACACAGCGGGATAGCACAGGGGAGGGTGTTACAGTGGAGTTATGTACAGTGGAATAGTGTCGAGTCAATTGGCGTACAATGTACATTTGAATATTGTACACCGTAATAGCATACAGTGCACTGGTGTACAGTGGAGTGTAGTAGAGTGGAGTGGCATACAGTCGAGTGGTGTACAGTGGACTTGCAGTGGAGTGAGAGAGTGTAGTAGCATATATTCAAATAGCATAGAGTGGAGTGGCGTACAGTGGAGTGGCACACAGCAGAATAGCATACTCTAGAGTGGGGTAGAGTGTAATAGTGTACCGTGCACTGGTGTACAATGGAGTAGCATACAGTGGAGTAGCATACAGTGGCGTAGCGTTCAGTGGAGCAGTGTTGAGTGGAATAACGTTGAGTTTAGCGGCGTTAAGTCTAGTGATGTACAGTGGAGTGGCATTTAGTGGAGTAGCGTAGAGCACAGTGTTGAACAGTGGAATAGGGTTAACTGTAGAAGTGTACAGTGTAGTAACATACAGTGAAGTGGTGTTTAGTGGAGTAGAGTACAATGTAGTGTTGTAAAGTGTAATAGCATACAGTGGATTGTGCTACAGAGGAGTGGCGTATACTTCAGTTGAGTAGAATGGAGGGCCATAGAGTGGAGTGGCGTACATTGGAATAGATTATAGTGCAGTGGTGTTGTTATGTTTGTTAGGGTACCCCAATATAGGCTTGAGTAGTCACCTATCCCTTCACCTACATTTACCGTACCATTGCACTACATAATGGGTTTTGGTATTTGCCTTTTACCTAGTTGAGCGCTGCATAAATGTTGTGTGGTTTTCCCCGAAAACTAGCCTCATTAATTATGCCTGAGGATTCTCAGAATCACAGCAGGATTACCATCTTCTGCATAATAACTATGTATAAGGGTCATCCCTTCCGTCATCCTCGGCCAACATGACACAGCAAGGTAGAATCTCCTGAGGGTACCTTTTGGGTAAATATACACCACATCTTTGCCGAGGTAACCAGAGGAGAAAGACTTCCATGCTGACACAGTGGCGCAAGACTCTGAGTTTCCCTGCGTGCAGACACTCCAGCACGCAGTGGTCTGACATCCCTTGCGGGGTGTCCATTTCGAGACCAAGAGGTGGGTCCTTCATTCCCTCGCGCCAGGCAATGGGGTCGGCCTCATCCTGGGGGGATTCTTGGCTCAACACCTACATGCATGCTAGGTACACTTAGGTACATCTAGTTAGGGTTGCATCGTAGGAGTACGCATTATTACTGTCATGTATTTATATGCTTGCATATATTCATTGTCTTAGCATTATGGTAGAAATCTATCATCCATTTACTCTGTTGGTGCTTATAATCGTTTTTAGCTGTTTCTGTCTTATGGTTATTTCAGCACACCTATTTTACACTAGAATGACGCTGGCTCAATAAATACTTATTGAAAACGTCCCCACCTTTTATTCTGTGTATCCCTCCGAGACAAAGTGAGCACGAGTGACTGAGCAAAAAGTACTGTACTGTTTATACGATCCCTGATGGGACAGAGTTGTCATGTTCAATAGTTGCCAGGAACTATTCTCTCCTTGGTAAGAGGAGTTTACAGTGGCACTGTGAGCTAGCTGGTATACAGGCGAACATATCCGGTGGGGGTGTCTGGAATCAGTCTGGACACCAATCCCACAGTTTATGTTGTCTAAATGCTCAGATCTTATATAGAGTTATAGGAACTACATGACAGTGTACCATGAAGTAGGGCAGAGTGGAATGGCACAGAGTACAATAGTGTAGAGTCAAGTTTGCGTTCAGTGCAATAGCGAACAGTTGTGAGACATACAGTGGAGGGGCATACAGTAAAGTGGCATAGACTGTAGTGTGAAAGAATAGAGTGGTGAACAGTATAATAGCGTAGAGTAGAGTGGTGTAGAGTGGAGTGGAGTACAGTGGATGGAGTGGCTTACAGTGGATTAGTGTACAGTGTAGTGACGTATACTGGAGTGATGTAAAGTGGATTGGCATAGAGTGGAATAGCGGAGAGTGGTGTAAAGTGAAGTGGTATAGAGTGGAGTGGTATAGAATGGAGTGTCTAAATTGAAGCAGATGGACCGTGAACGTGTGTGAAAGAATGTAAATGTTATGTGGCAGGAATATACATTATAACGGGTTAATGCAAATTGTTTGGTAGTGTATGTAAATAGTGTAATTAGTGTTAAAGTTCTAAGTTGTATAAAATGTATTTATATATTGTGCCGCGCTATACCGTGGTAAGTTCATGGTATACCACAGTACGTGGGGCTGAGAAGTGATTGTGATTGGCTAATGTCTGTGTTTACCAAAGGAAAAAGGCAGCCATCTACTTTTTATCAGAGTTTTGCAGTGTTTTGCGTTCTGAGTTTCACTATTTTCTGGGTTAGGGTCTTACATATAGGTAAGAATTAGATTTTATTAATGTTCGCTACCTATTACCACTTTATGTAAGTGGTAATAGGTTAACATTTTAATTTATAGATTTCTGTATATTTTTATAGAAGTCTAGGGTGAGCTGCATTTTTTTAAGCAGCGCAGTAATTTGGAATTAATGCACTACACCGTATACTTTTTTATGCATATTTAAGTCTGTAAAAAATAGAAGATACACTTTCATATGCTATATTTGTAGAATATAGTGTCTTACAGTGTATTTCAAATTTTGTAACATTTTTTTATTTAATTTGTTTCGGGTACCCCGGTACTTACACAATAGTACTGCGGCACTCCATTTTAGAAATATTTTCCCCTACCTATTACCCCTTTACTAAAATGGTAAGAGTTATGGAGACAATACCAAAGCTAATACTTACCTGGATCAAAAGGCATAATGCAAAACACAGGCAAACTGTACCTAAAAACAACATGGCTGACTTTAACTTTTCTAAAGGCAGTCATTAGAAAATCACCAAATGACTTATTGCTCTGTACTATGGTACTGCCACGAAATACTGTGAAATTTCACGAAAATACTGCAGCAACAGATATCACCAAGTTGAAATGCCGAATAATGTAAAACATACTTACTCTACTTACCTGCAGTACCCAAAAGAATAATCTGCGCACCATAATGTCTAATCCTGCCAAATTTCCTCCAAATTCGACTGACCATTTTCGTGCTATGTGAAATACAAACGTTTATGTGAAATGTATTGGATTTCTAGCGTGTTTTGGGACCCCCCCCTTTTATCTTTGCACCTCCTTGACCAAACACCACAAAACTTTCAATCCTCCGACAATGTAATGGGTACAACACTTGTGCAAAGTTCCGCGGAGATTTGTCAAAAGGGTGCAAAGTTATTAAGGTACAAAATACCAAGAAATCTCTATTTCTGGTAATCCTAACTATAACTGCAGAGTGGCTACAGCCACTCTGTAGTATATACTCTGTGTGTGTGTGTATATATATATATGGGAAGTTTTGTTGCCAGTTTAGCAAAATAAACTCGCTATTCACTGGAACCGCGGCACTGTGTTTTTTTTTGTGCAGGATTGAAATAGATTCCGCCAAACCAGCAGGTGTTTCGTTTTATATTAGGGGTTCGCTACCCTGCCGCAAGGTTCTCCGTCATCAAGAGGCTCAGGCCTACAGCGACAATTGTGATTTGGATATATATATATATATATATATATATATATATATATATATATATATATATATAACACTGCTCCGGGGGTCAGAAGAGAACGGCTTTATTTTCTTTCAAGCAATGTCATTAAAAAGTCTCTGGAAACGCAGGGCAGACGCGTTTCCGCCTCAATGGCTTCATCAGTGCCCATTCCAGATTGTTTCTTTGCTGTTCCGGGGGTTCTTCTTAAAGTTGTTCCGCCTGTGACCACTCCCAGTCACATGGTTATTGGCCCTCCTACGCCTCACAGGTGCAAGGCACTTGGCGCTCCTCATCCGCACTGCTGCATTCTGGTTAGTGGAGTCCTTCGTAAGAGCCCATACAATGACGGGGGCCTCTTATAACACCAAGTGATGTCCCAAACTTTGTTGGCCTGGATTCACACGCCGCCGCAGCCCTGCGGGTGGTAAAGTCGTCATGTGTCCCCCTTGTCAGGCAAACAATTTTGCCTCCTCTCTCCCCATGCTGGCGATAAGCTCCTCGTGGAAATCAAACGGCGGGGGGGGCGACGCGTTGCAGTCTCATGCGAACACCAGAAGTGCAGGTAAGCCGCGTAGCACCATATCGAGAGGGTGTGTCACTCAGCCAGCACCTGCAGCTGGCACAACATACCAACCAGGCTCTCTCCTCTCCTAAGAAAATATTATATATATATGCATATATTTTTGTTTCCCCAATGGAAAAGACATTAAAAGTAAGGTTATAGTTAGGAATTGTAAGGATATCTAACTTTAGATTAAAAACCTTAGAAATTCACTGAAAAAAATCTGAGGTTAAATGGGATGTTATTGAATAGGTGAAAATGTCACATATAACATACCATTTGAAGCTAACAAAACTACTGAAATTTACCAGGTATAGTTATCTCAAGTAACTATAGCTTGTACCATAAAGTAACTTTAATTTGCGCCCTCGCCATGCACTGCTTTTAACCTCGCATATTAAATTGCTCATGACATATTCATTGACTACATTTATAACATCCCTAATCTCATCTGAAATGCCATCATGACTGATAATTCTGTGCATGGCGATGGCACAAGTTATAGTTACTTTAGGGTATGAATTTCTAGGGTTTTTTTAAACGTAAAGTAAGATGTCTATTGTAAGGCATAACAGGGTGCTGGACGCAGAGTCTGGCCTGGCATTCTCATTTGTGCTGTGCCTGTCCAAGCTTGATGCCCCTACCCCCTCCTCCTTGCCCTCCATCATCCAAGTATATACCCCTTCCCCCTCATCCATCCCTTTGTGGCCGTTGCTCTGCCACTGCCTTTCCCACCTGCCTTGCACGATTAGGTTGCTGCCACTATCCACCTCCTGCCCTGATCACTCCTGCCCTGCCCTGATGGCTACCACTGCCCATCAATTAGCTTGATGTCCCTGCGCACTCCTCCTGCCCTCCGTTGCCTGAGGCTATGCCCCTATCATTGCCCTCTTGCTTAGCCTCCCCGCTTAGCTTGCTGCCCCTACCATCCTTCCCTCTGCCCTCCGATGTCTGTGTGCATGCCCCTACTCCTTCCCTTTTGCCCACCATGTTCCATCGACCTGCCACTGAGTGTTCTGTTGAGCTGCCACTGCCCCTCACGCTTGCGAAGCATGGTCACATGGCTGCTGTCAGTCTCTGGACCATTCACCCTGCCTTCCATTGTTCGAGTGTTATGCAGTTTGCTTTTAGCTTCCATTTTAGTTCTCGTGTTAACTTAGACTTATTTTCAATGGTGCTTTGTACATCCTTTTCAATTGCGAGACTGGCCCTTATGCACATTTCTTACTGATAGGCAAATATGCCCAGTAGTCTGCAGTTATTTCTAGGGTCGCACACATTCATAACATGAGGCATTGTAATATTTACTGTGTACGCAAAGAGACAATTCTTCTGATTCAGTCTAATTAAAATGCTGTTCTGCACTTTGACATAGATTGATTAGCTTGCTGTTTTATTATTTAAACACATTCGTGCTGAAGTCAGTGAGAGGTGCATTTCTGCCGGAGTCAACATGGATCGCTCCTAGAATATCCCGTCCCGCTGTCCCCGACCATTCATGCTGAGAAGGAAGATAGCTGTACACTTGGAGCCGCATCCGTGGATGCACTAAGCCTTGATTCCTGACATACACTATCAAGGTATGGGGTTAGGTCATTCCAACAGACCATGCAGATGGGCACTCCCGATATGCTCTCTTTAGCATAGAGGCTAAGGTGTTTTGCACCTTTTGTAAACATATAAACCCATATATAATTTTTTCTTCCAATTTTTGTAGGAAATTTGTAACATTATTGTTGCTTCTCTTGTTTTACTAATTGTTAATGTGTGTTGTTAGCGTGTGTGTTTTTCTTCATGTTTTACATTTTTTTTTGCCTTGTTTGTTTGTTTGTCTGAATGCATTTTGTTGTACTTAAGATCACAGATTACCTGCCAAATGCAACAAATAGTTGCATTTCAGATGCCATTCATTGTTCAATGTCAGGCATGCAGAGATTGCTTGCAAAAATAGCCTCCTCACTCGCCCCGATCTCCCAACCAGCCCCTTCTGCCCCAACTCAGGTCCCTTCCTTAACCCAAATCCCAACTCTTACCCCAAATGCAAGCAAACTCACTTCTTTGCAGGCACAAACTCCAACAGACACTAGCAGCACAATCACACACACACATAAACAGAAACACACAAAGAAACACACAAACAACATATACACACTATTGACACTAAACCTACAGGCACCACAAGCACAACATGCACAACCACTACATCTGCAACCACCACAACCACCACCACACACACAAGCACCACACCCACAAGCACCACAACCACATCTTCAACCACTGCCACACCCACAACCACCAGCACACCCACAAGCACCACCACCCCCACAAGTACCACCACAACCACCACCACACCGCCAACCACCACCACATCCACAAGTACCACAACTACCACACCGACAACCACCCCACACCCAACAGAACCACAACACACTCATCAAAACCAATAAATTCACACAAAAGCACACCTACACACAAACAACATCAACCAAATTCCAAACGCACACACTCACCAGAATACCAAATGCCACCCACAAAATACACAAATATACACAACATACACCAGACCCATATGCAACTTCCAAACATACAGACACCCGCACATTACCCACTCCAGCTCCTTCTACCTCCAAAACCCAATCATCTACCACCCCTCCTACCCGTACTCCTCTTCCTTACTGAATTCACCTCTTACCTGTCCTTAACCCCTGTCAAACCCAAACCCACCCCTCCCAAGAAAGATCCTTGAGGTGCCTGCTCTGTGCCCAATAGATGCCCCTTCCTGAAGAGGTTACCCTTTGTCAGTATGTTTAGGATGCATGTTATGGGCAACAAAGCCACATACTGTTGTAGTGTATACTGTTTGTTCTCCTTTTGACATTTTATTTTAATAAAATAGTTATGAGAGAAGTATCTCATTTATAAATAAAGATATTTTAATTTTACAAAGTTTGTCCTAACATTATTATTCATTTACAAGTCATTGATTATTGAAATGTTAATGTTGAACATGTGAGCTACACATATTTGAACACTTCAAACATTAGTGATAAAAAAAATGTAATGGTTATTTAAATTTTGGTGCAAGCATTCATTATGCTGACACGTACAACTGAAAAGAATTGTGTTTTTTTAAGTGTTAATAAAGGTGTGTTTATTTGGACTTAATAAGTAAAAAAACATATATACATTACACCTTAAAAAAAGAAGAAAAATTATTTAAATTTAATAAATTACAGAAAAAGCTCTAGACAGGGGGAAATGTTGCATAAATAAATATATAAAATGATTTAAGTTTAGAACTAACATCGATTTTGCATCTATTTGTAAAAAAATAGTTTTACCTTGTCTAATGCAATTGCTAAATTATAGTAAATGTAATGTATTAAAAAATGATGTAATGCATATGTTTAAAAATTGGTAGCTTAAGAAAAGTAATTAAAACACCTGTATGAACCCAATATGATTTTTAATTATTGTCAATTTGTGTGTAAGTTTCTATTATCATGAAGGCAGCTTGCACCGAATATGAAAAAGAAAAAAAAATGTAATACAGGTGTGTTTACAACATTACACACATATGCATTACACATTAGAAAAATATTGCTTGTAAGGGAGATTTAAACATGCACAAGCCCAGAGCTAATGTAAACAGACTATTCAAAAGGAAACAAGTTAAAAAGAAGCTTACCTTCGAAACCAGCGTTAACGGGGTTGATTTGGTTCCTGGTCAAGTAGCAGCAGCAAAGGAAGGACTTGGACGATCGGGTTCAAAGTGGAAAAAGAAAAAAGGGTAAGTGTCTACCTTATATACCTTCAACACCGTCAACTCAGATGTGGAGGTTTACCCGCCACAGTTATGTAGGCAGGAATGCACATCATGATTGTCCCAGTGCTATTATTGGCTGGACTCCCTCCGACAGATGCTTTTGGCTATGGTGCCGTCAATGCGGTGGAAAAGTCTGGCATAGGCGGCGGCACTCGGACAGACTATTGTCCATAGAAATGCCAGCATCTAAATTGATTGGGCGGACAACCTAGTAGGCGGGCGAAGTAACCAATGGAATAGTGATGGCAGGACCAGATCCGCCAAGATCTTAATGAGGCCCTAAGTCGTTAGATGAGATCCTGAAGTATGCAAAGTACTGTAGTGATGAACAAGAGATGAAGCAGGTGAAAATTAAAGAGAAATTTATGTTGGCACAAACGACGTTTGCACAGAAAGGTTTTCAGACTCAGTCTTTTGCAGAAAACCGTGGTGCAATGCAGAATGCTGGCTTCCATAATGAGATGCAGGGCGGTGGTTGCCAAGGTGTGCAAGGATGTATGGTTGGTGTTCAGGGTAGAGGTTGAGAAGTTCCAATTGATCCAGGTACAGGCGTAGATATTGCAACATTAAAGAAAATTACTACATGTCATCTTTGTAACAAAATCAGGCATTGGAAACTGGAGTGTAGGCTTAATTCAGATAGAATGAATGTTGTTAATCAAACACAGGGAGGAAATCAATGCAACTGTAAAACACTCCTGTCCAGCAAATGAAAGTGCCCAAACTGACACAGATCCCAAGAATGCCAGTCCCACAAGCTCCTGTTAATCAACAGAATATGGGTAACACAAAAAGGAATTTTGATCTGATGCCCAGAGTAAACAGAAACTCATTTGAGGCACAAAATCAGAATACATATCAGCAGTTCCCTATGATTGATAATGAGGATTTTGATGCGAGTTTGGTACAATGACGGTGCCTGAGGCGGGAGGCAGAATGCAGGCTTGAAGTAGTCTTAGATGTAGACCAGAGTGGACCATTTGTAGGAGGAGAGGTAAATGGCCACAAAGTGTTGTTTCTCATCCAAACCTGTGCTACCCATTCTATTGTTAAAACAGCGGAAGTCCCAGACCTACCCTTCTAGGGAAAGAAGATCCAAGTTGTAGGAGTCCCAAACAAGCAAGTTACAAATCCTATTTCAAGTGAAGTGTAAAGATATATTTCTGTAAAGATAGGTTCATTCGAAGAAAATCACCAATTTGTTGTGTGTGATTCGAGTCCTGCAAATTTATTAGGACATGATTTACTGTACAAGTAAAATTTGCAGAATTCACTGTACCCCAGAAGGAGTTGAATTCAAAACACCAGATCAGGATGTGGAGTTTAAACTGACACGACAGAATGCTGTAGAACTTTACCCATTGAGAACCATTGAAGAATTGCTCACATATCTAAAAGAGACTGTAAATCCAGAAGTGTGGGATCTTGCAGGAGAGGACAATGGACTATTAAAAGTGTAGAACCAGTCCGAATCACAGTCAAACCCAATGCCATTTTTACAAGAACACCACCATATCATATGACACCAGAGATAGTAACAGGAATAACACCATTAATTAACGACATGTTACAAAAAGTGATTTTGAGAGAAATAATCCGGAGTCCGTGCAACTCACTGATTATGGGATTACAGAAACCAAATGGGAAGTTCAGAATAGTACAGGATTTGAGAAAAATTTATGAAATTGTAATCCCATGTTGTCCTGTGGCACCAAATTCAGCCACCATATTATACCAGATTCTTTGCACAGCAGAATGGTTCACTGTTGTGGACCTTTGTCAAGCTTTCTTCTCAATTCCATTACATGAAGACAGCCCATTTCTGTTCTCATTCGTTCTTCGAGAAAGAGTTTTGATATTTTTCCGAGCCCCACAAGGGTATACTGAGAGTCCATCAATTTTCAACCAGATACTTAAAAAGAATCTGGAGGCAATACAAATGCCTTGTGTTTCAGTTCTTGTCTAGTAAATTGACTACCTACCTGTGGCGTCACATACCAAAGAAGCCTGTAAATAAGGTACAATTGCTCTTTTGAATCATCTTGCTGAATATGGACGTAAAGTGTCCAGAGTCAATTACAATACTGTCAAAAAGAAGTCCAATATCTCAGACATATCATTGAAAAGGGAACGAGAAAAGTGTCACCAGAGAGAATGGAGGCAATTTTAAAAATGGGTCCTCCTAAAACTCACAAAGATGTTAGAATCTTGTTGGGAATGGTTGGCTACTGTAGACAGTGGATACCCAACATTTCCCTGGTGGCAAAGCCTTTGCTAAGGCCGACGCACAGAGATGTGCCTGATCCGCTTCCATGGGACAATGAATGCATGAAAACTTTCTAGAGCGGAGAGAAAGTCTCTGTCGTGCCCCAGCACTGGGAAAGCACGGTGAGGCAAGGAGGCCCGTGGCCTACTTCTCTATTACTCTTGGTCCTGTAGCTGCAGGGCTGCCTTGTTGTCTGAAATAGGTAGCTGCTGTGAGTTTCAGCCTGGAGAGGAGTGAAAGCATAGTAATGGACCATCCTTTAATTGTCATGGTGCCCCACTCAGTGGAAGTCTTGCTTACAAGAAGTAAAACCCAGGACATGACCAATTCGAGTATAACCAGATATGAACAACAAATTCTGGCCTCAGACAACATGCAATTGAAAAGTTGTCAGATTTTAAATCCCAGTACTTTGTTGCTCCTACCTGAATCTCTGACGAGTTTCAACATGACTGTCTAGATGTCACAGAATTATGCACCAAGCCAAGACCTGGCACAAAAGATGAAGCCTTTAATAAGACCCGACTATGTATTATTTGTGAATGTCTCAGGATTGAGAACAAACAATGGTTTCCTGAGAGCAGCATATGCTGTTTGCACAATCCAAGAAATTGTTGAGGCTTCTGGGCTTCAGAGTATAAATTCTGCATAATTGGCAGAATTGATTGCCCTTACAAGAGCATGCCATTTAACAGTACAAATGAGAGTGACTATGTTTACAGATAGTCAGTATGGCTTTGGTGTTGTCCATGATTTTGGGTTGTCATGGTCACAAAGAGAATTCATACCATCATCAGGTTCACCAATACACAATGGTGACAATGGTGACCATGTAAAAAAGTTGTTGGATGCATTACAACTCTGCACCGAAATTGCTGTAGTTAAATGTGCAGCTCACCGAAGTGACAATGGCTATGTCACAGTTGGCAATCGATATGCTGACGAAGTAGCACGTTATTGTGCCATAATGGCCTGCACATTTAACGGAAAATTCACAGGTGAATCTCAAAAAGATGGTGTCATTTCAGTGTTGATATCTGTAGCTGACAAATGGGAAGAACTCAAAAGTTTGCGGGAAAATGTAACTGAAATAGAACAGCAGGGTTGGATCAGCGGCGGTTCCTCCCTTTGGGCGGAGGAGTGTCGCCCCCCTCGCTGAGTGTGCAGGAAGTATGAAAAATAAAATGGTAATGAAAAGATTTAATTACCATTTTATTTTTCATTTTAGCCGAGCAGTGGCAGCGCTAGGCGGGGCCATTGCTGCTGACTGGCAGCAGGGAGCATTGATGTAGGCTGCTCCAGTTTAAAATGTGCATGTCACTTTGGCTGGCTGTCTTGCTACGACCAGCCTGACATGCGCATTTTAAACCTCTCCACTCAGCTGTCTTAGACAGCTGGGTGGAGAGCAGGCACAGACAACCAGTGCCTGATGGAGTGTCAAGGCAACCTGCTTCAACCTATCCTGGCGCTGCTCTCATGCTGCTAACATTATCAGCAGCATGAGATCAGCGTCCAAATTCTTGGAGGGGAGTTGGCTGAGGCTCCAGGAGGACTCACGCTGACTCCATTGCAGAAGAAACACGGAGCGGAGGACGTGGAATTGTGTAGATAAGTACAATTTTTATTTATTTTTATTATTCAGCATGCTCAGTTTATTACAGGTTGTGTAGCTGCAAGGGTAGGTAAAATAAAATGAGACCATTTCTATGGCAATTACAGTAAAATCATTCAGATAAGGAGACAGAATCCTTGTCATTTGTTGTTTCAGTGCTCAACTATTATTTGTTAAGAAAAATGTTGTGCTGTGGTATGCAAAAGAGTTCTTTTTTTATCATTCATGCATTTTAAGGTGCTGAGAGAAATGTACGGATGCACCACTCTTTTCTAGGTATTTAACCCAGACTTTTAAAATGGGAAAGAAAATCGGATAAAACATTTCCAAAAACAAGCTCTCATTGCGTAACTAGGCATAAGTGAAAACAAGCAGGGGGAAATGGAGGCAGCTGTATCTCATGGGCCCAAAAAAATAGGTTGTCAAGATCCTCCCCTTATCGAATACTGCATTTCAAACGGGCACAGATACAATACCATAAATAAAGCGACTATAGTGAAGAGTGTTGGGAGGAGGCTGGCATCGCAATCCATGCCTCCCAAACTACCTCTTTCGCCTCTACATCGGTACATTTGATCTTGAACTCTTTTGGTTCTGAATAATTTAGCAAAAATGAAAATTCCTCTGAAAAGTTGCTAACCAAGATCCAGAGTGTTATTTTATAAGTCTGGGGTGCTAGCGCCTTGGTGGTTAAAAACCTTGCTTTTACAGCCTCCTGTTATCTTCAAAGACTCGAGCTTCTGTAGTGTTGGAAGGGTTGGGAGGCTACCAGAGGAAAAAATATATGCCTTCCTTGCCCCTAACTGGCAATTCCCAGGGGGTCACCACCAGCGTGGCCTCCTGAACTCTTGCAGCCTGATTGTTCCTCCGCTGGGCATCCACAACAACATCCCCTACCCAACACACTGCAGGAAGATCACTCCACTGTCCTCTGCTTGAGTTAGGTAGAGGGCAGGGAGGGTTTACTGCAGCAGCCTGTAGTCTCTGTATGCATGCAGAGTTGATAGTCCTGTGACTGTATGAGTGCAGGGTAAGTGGCGCCTGTGTGACTGCAGTGATTTGAATGACTGTGTGAGTGCTGTGTGTGTGTAAGTGCTGGGAGAGTACTGTCAGTGCAGAATGAATTGTGTGACTGCATGAGTATACTGGATGAGCAGCATCCCTTCCCTAGTGCAGGTTGAGTGGTGTGAATGTACTCAATGAGTGATGCGCCCTTGAGAGAGCAGGGTAAGGGGTATGCTTGTGTGAGAGTAGGGTGAGCTAAGTAGTGTGCATCTGTGAGCACAGGGTGAGCGGAGCGATCTGCCTGTTTGAGTGCAGAGAGAGTGGTGAGACTTTGTGAGCACATTTGCACTTTTTTCAATGAACTGTAGCAAGCTTTTTTGCAATATACACTGAATACGCTCCATGTGCACTCATTTTCTAAAATTTTCTTGTCAAGTAGTGAACTAATAATTAGTTGTATAGCCCCCAGTCTCCTTATTTGATTCAATCTCGCTCACTGCGCTCACACTTTAAATTCAACTCAAAGATTTCTGCCCCGCCACTTTTAAAATGCACCAGCCGCCAGGGTTGGATCAGAGCAGGATGTGGGAAAAATGCAAATTACATTTGGATTTCAGCAGATGGAAGACCAGTGTTACCAGACAGATGTTACCATGTTAGACACAACACTTCCATGGTCCTACTCATTTAGGGAGGGATGCTATGGTCAGGACATTTAGGCAGAACTGGTTTAACTGAAGATTTAGAATGCTTGCAGAGGATCTATGTAACCGTTGTGCAACATGCCAATAGATGAATGTAGGGAAATGATCATCAGTTACACTGAGACACATATTGTTGCATTTTTCATACTTTATCAGTAAGACAGTGCGTTTGGACAACATAAACTTCAAAACTGTGCGAGACTGACTGCACACACTATCAGGATACACTGGCCTTACTATTGGCTAGCTCACAGTGCACCCTCTGGACCTCCAAACCTACAAATTGCTGGAGGGCATGTGCAACGTCAGAACATGACAACTCTGATTCCCCAAGGAACTTGTAGAAACAGATCAGTCCCTTTCGTTAGTCACTCATGCATGCTCAGAGGGAGACACAAGAAATACTCAGATTGGCATTTCAATCATTTATTGAAGCATTGTAATTCTTGTGTAAAATACATGCGTTGCAATGATCAATAGAAGGAAACCGAACAGAGGAATCAGCATTACTAGAATCATAAAGAAAATGAACAATTCAACCATTGCGCTGTAACATTGATTATATGCATACATGTATAATTGTACCTACACTCCTACCTGGCGCTCCCTAACCCAGCCTAGGGTGGGTGAATCTGCCAGAATCCTTTAGGCTGATCTAACTCCCCAGTTACCTGTGGGTATGTTTCATGGGGGGCCCATCTTGGTGTAGAGCTGGGCACCATCCTTCTTAGGAGGTAAACAGGATTCAGCTGAGCTGGAATTATGGTATGAGGAGACCTCAACAGTGTCAGCGAAATGCTCCTCTGTCTAAACAAAGGAGTGATGTTGTTTATATAATAAACTTCACCCATGTTACCATGCCAACGTCCCAGTCAGGACGCCATTATTGATTCTATCTTTACAGGGCTAGACCGAGCTGACAATAACAGACATCAACATTTTGCGCAGTGAACGTAGCCCTCGTACAGAATTTTCAAGGCTCTGATAATATGTCTACGAACAAATATATTATCCCATACAGGCACGTAAGCAAATGTGTGTCAAGAGACAACATTCAAGAAAGATGTCACCTTGAAACATGAACATGTAAAATGGTCGTGTTGCTGCCGGGGCCTAAGTGACCACATAACAATAGGAGATTGGGCGGTCCTTTCAACAGGTTGCAAATGGATTTTAGCGAGATGCCTATTTGTAATGGCCTGAGATATGTCCTGGTTATAGTGTGCATTTGTTCCCGATGGGTGGAAGCCTACTCAACACGGAGGAATGACAGTCTCACTGTAGCTAAATTGCTGTTGAGAAAATTGGTCCCACAGTATGGAATGCCGGTTTCTCTTGAGTCAGATCGAGGAGCTCACTTTAACAATGAGATCCACAAAATGTTGTGTGCAGCATTGCAAGTGGAATAGAAGTTGCATTGTAGCTATCGACCGCAAGCTTCTGGAATGGTAGAGTAGTTGAATTGGACCATAAAGTCTCGATTGGCAAAAGTCTGTGCATCCACTTCACTGAAAAGGCCTGATGCTTCGCCCTTGGTAGAGAGGAGTCTTCGAAGTACACCTGACAGAAAGACAGGTTTATCACCACATGAAGTTTTGATCGGAAGAGCAATGAGACTGCCTGCTGTATCTGCAAATGCACCTGTGAACATAACAGATGGCTTGGTACTCAACTACTGCAAAGAATTGGCTTGTGTGGTGCATTCTGTTTCTCAACAGGTTGAAGCTGTCACTGCAAATCGCTGTTACTGCAAATCTGCATGAAGAGCAGTGGCACGATTTGAACCCAGGGGACTGGGAACTCATAAAGAAGCATGTGAGAAAGTCCTGTCTGGAGACAAGGTGGAAAGGCCCCTACCAGTAATCACGAATACTGCTGTCATGAGTGCCGAAGTGCCAAATTGGATGCATACCTTGCATACCCAGAGAACAAGACCCCTACAAAGCAATAGGGTTCTATGAGCCAGAACGAGTATACGAGCTAATGCAAGACCGCATTGGGCACAGCAGCAGAGAAGAAGGGGTGAAGAACTGCAGACAGGTGAAGAAAATCAGTTTCCTGATATCTCACAGAGTGGCATTAGAGTCCAGGCGGAAGAAGAAGTAAATAACAAAAGTGACAGTCGAGATGCTTTCAGAGCAACAGGAAGATCTAGATGAAGGCACCAGCACTCTATCGAGACCAGAGAGAACTCTCAGTGCTGAATGGCCAACAGTATATGGGAGAAAGGAGCTAAGATCAAGTTTGTCAATTAGATCAATACCACCCACAATCATTGACGAAACAGAGTCAAGTGGTATAAGTGACACCGAAAGTGATCGAGTGCCAAGGAAATTTAAATGAACAAGAGTACCTAGTTGAAGAAATTCTGCACCTGAATGGACTTATTATGAGAGCCAACTGCTGAATGTTCCAATTTCAGATTTGCTTGACTGGAACAGAGAATTGCCTGAAGCTCCTTGAGACGGTTCGATTGTAAAGACTGAAAACAAAATCCAGTTGTTGACAAACTTATTGAATGAACTGTGCAAATTGCTTAAAAGTAAAGAATTAAGAAGATTACCTAGGCCTGAGGCTGCAGTGGAAGGGTAAGGATAACATTTTAGAAGAACACGGAGTAGGGTTAATAAAGACTGCTTGTCAAATAAAACAAAGACACTAACTTGCTGCTACACTTATCCCAAGAGCCAAGTGAAGGTATTTATTGAAAATAATTTGTGGTGGGAGCCAGGGTGTAATGTGGCACTAAGGGCCTGATTTAGAGTTTGGTAGATAGGATACTCTGTGACAAATATGACTAATTAAACAAATCCCTTTCGCTGTACTACCATGTAATACAGTGAATGAGATATCCTTTATCGACCTCGTGTGTGACAGAGCATCCCATATGCCAGACTCTAACTATCAGCCCTTAAGTTTGGGCTCAGAGTGGAATTGAAGTGGGAGCAGGAGGAGAGCAGGGCCATTGGAATTAATGATAATGAGATAATAAAATGCCATTCACAGCTACCCCAAAAACATGCTGCAGAGTAGTAGACCCGTGTGACGACCCGTCACCACATCAGACGGAACACCAAGACTCTATGTTGGACAACTTTCCCCCTTACCTCTCTCCCTGTCCCCTCCTCTATTTTCAGCCACCTCTGTCGGAACAAGATGTAGACTGTTCCTTTAAGGGACTCTCGCTCTCGGACTCCCCACCCGATCATGTGACCGGGTCACATGGTACCAGCTCCCGGATGAAGGAAGACGCGGAAGGAAGCGGCGGCAGACCTCGGGAGACGGGAGCAGAAGCAGGCGAGCCACGCAAGGAGCGGGAGAGCGTCCGGACCTTCTTCGTGTCGCCAGGAGCACGAGAAGCCGAGGGAAGAACGCCGGAACCAGGAGACGAGCGGACGATCGCCGCAGAGGACCGAGAGAGGGAGCCGGTCCCTATCCGGCAACACGCAGAGGCCAGCCACGTCCCATGAGGGGCGTGGCTTCACAAGGTACGGGCTAGGCTGAGGACCGCCTGGGGCAAGAGAGCGCTGACTCCCAAAGACGGGTCGGGTGGGGACAACTAAAAAAAAGGCACCAACTGCTTGCTGCACGAGTGGCGGAGGTGCGCGTAATTGCTAGCGCAGAGCAGCGACGCCGTGAGCACGGGTGTCGGTATCGGGTGACCATCCCCTCAATCCTTTTCCCTGACCGCGTTGAAGGACAGTAGAGCCACGTCCTCATAATGTTTTTCTTTTTTCTTGCTTTTTTTAAAAAATTTTATCTCATACCCCCGAGAACTCCTCTCTGAGGATAAAGAGAGAAGACGGCCACCAAGCATCAAGCGGCAAGAGGACTAACCCCCCACCCCAGAGTGAACCAACGATACCCAAGCAAAAGACAGAGCTGTAAACTTGAATAAATAACCCGAATCCTCACATCAGTGTCTTTGTCTGTCTCTCCGCTGCGCCACAACCCGCTAACATGACTCCAATAACGTTGCACATATAGTCAAGAAATTGTGCAACATATGTACTCATTAATGGCAGCTAATTCATTTATTAACACACATAAAATGTCTGTTTATTTTCACTATGAAATCCTTACACTAAAATCACGTTTTGATTATGTTGGTGGTCCGGCTTCATTCCTTGCAATCAGTGCTATTGCATTATGTTTATGTGATGCATTTGCGGGAACAACTTGGCCCCGTGACTAATGACATCAAAAATATATTCCAATGGCCCTTGGGGACCAGCAGTGTTGTGCTACTGTGCCACTATAGACAGTATAAACAAGTGTTTGTTCTGAGCATTGCAAATCTTTTTTTTTCTTTCATGATATAACTACTCCTGATTCTGGAGCCCTCCAGCAACCATCCAGGCGGGAGATAGCCAACCGAATGTGGTGGCAAAAGTTAGAGACTGAGGCGGTAGAATATCGCTGGCTGGTGGTCTTGGAGGAGAAAGAGATGGAGGCACAGGCCTTTAGGTTCTTGGACCACCAGCTAGGTCCACCTCCAACCTGGCCACACCACCACTGGCATTGCCTGTGGCCGGGGTCCACTGACCGCCTCCTACACCAAGTCTTGCATGACTTGGCATTGCTCAGACGTGGGCAGCAGAACCTGGCCCAGGAGTTGGTAGACATTAAAAAACGGAACGAGTCATCCTCAAAGCCCTTTTTTAATATTTTATTTGGTGGAAAGGCCTGTTGTGGTTGGAGAGGGTAGTAAGGGGCGATGGAGAAAAGGGTCGAAGAAGCATTTGGGTTATTTGCTTGGGGAGGGGGGTGGGATTGTTGTGGGTGAAGAGGGTGATTTTTGTTCTTAAAAAAATTGGCTTTTTTCTTTGTCTTTAGTATCTGTCTTTGCATTGCTAGTTAGCGTAGCATAGTCGTTTAATGAAGAGTGCGAGACGAGAAGCCGTCCTCTGAAATTGTCACACATTATACTGTAGATCCATTTTACTCCTAGACATTCCCTATCTGACATCCTGTGACATGTATTATTTATTCTTCAGTAGGTTACTTACCTCTTCCTCACTATGTGTTCAAACAGGTTATCGTTTTTAATTGATTGAATTACATTATATTAATTTTTCTAATATGATATGTATTTTTTTCCCATCTTTTCAACATTTCTAACTATTTCTTGAGTCTTTTTCCACTTGTATTCACTTTCTTCGGTGAATAACTACCTTTCTTTTGTCATTAACACTGTCACGTTTTGATGTAATATAAAACTGTTTGTGCTGTGTATCATTAACAGCATTTGTATATGGAACATATCCTATGGCCCTGATGAAGTGACTTGTTGTCGTGAAACACGTGTTGGCCTTAACTAAGAATATTCCGTGCTTTGACAATTAAATTCATATTGGACTAATACTCCTTTATTTAGTTTATACTTATTACTTTCAAAGACATCAGAAACAGTCAGTGTCCTCGGTAACTATTCACCAATAATGGGGTTTCCCAACAACATACACAAAAATCTGAATCTTATCTCTCCTTCTAGAGAACAACTTCAGTAATAAGTTCTTAATTAGTTCTTATCTGAATAAATTAACCGCTGTCTGCTACCTCTCTCAACCTTCCCAAACCTTATTGCAGGGTTTCCCAAAGAGCCTTCTTAATGCTGGTGGTAGATGCGGGACCGCTCTAACAGGGAAGACATCACTAAACGACTGGGTCCCACTCGCACCTATTCTGAATTATGCTTGCTAGGTGAAGTTCAACTGTAGGATTATTCAGAAGAATTGTCCATTAAGGGACAGCAAGACTGAAAGAAAACACAGAGTTAAGAAGTGGGTAATCGAAGACTGAGACCGCCATGCCAAAAAAGTAATTCCAAAACAACAATTAGCAGTAGTAACTTGTAAGCAATCTGGGGAGCTAGTATTTAATTTACTACTCATAAGTGTACTAGTAGTACAGTTACACTTCAAGAGTAAACTTACACCAAAAGAGTAACTTCATCTTTGTGGATAAAGCCATAACGCACAATAGTACTACCTATCCTTGGACAGACATTGTTCTAAGACTCTGCACTATGATAATGTCCCTTTCATAATGTAAAAATACTATAAGGGGCAAAGTTAAAAACAAATCTCAAAACAAGAGATCAGCTATTATTTTTAGATTGTCCAAGAAAAGAAGGTCAACAAGAGTTCCGACTCATTACCGGTTACAGCAACCAACATGGAAAAGTGAGGCAAATTTTTCAAAAGCATTGGCCTCTGTTATGTAGTGATCCTATTATAGGCACAAAGATTCACAATAAACCCCTGTTAGCTTTCCGTAGGGCAAGATTGATGAGGGAGGATCTAGTAGTGAATAGCCCGGAAATGCAACAGGCAGCAACATGGCTCACAAACAGGGGTTGCTTCAAGAAATGCCATAGATGCAAAGCCTGTAAATATGGGGTGAACACTACACAATTGCCCATACCTTTTGCGGATGGTCTTTGGGAGATCAAACAAGCGCTACACTGCAAAAGTGAATCTGTTGTATATGTACTGAGGTGTACTTGTCAGAAAATGTACATTGGCAGTACAATTCTGAAGGTACATCTACGAATATTGCAACACATACGGGCAATTGTGAACAAAGACAAATCATACCCAGCGGCTAGGCACGTTGAAGAAATTCATGGAAGCAATTTGGAATATTTTGCTATAGATCAAGTGCCAAATCAAATAAGAGGGGGTAACAGGGAACACTGCGTGAGACAATTGGAATCAAAACACATTCTGAGATTTAATACAAAGATTGCGACAGGATTAAATATTGACGAAGATCTGTATATCCACTTATGATTTTAGATCAATTGATTCATTTTTAGAACTGAGGCAAGTCCGAAATATGGTATTGAAGGAAGATGAATAGCAATCTTAGTACTTTTTTGGGCACAAGGCACTTTAAGATTATGAATTGGTGGGCTTGTTGGTAGCCAAAATCATTTCACATAAGCACACTGCACTTTGGTATATCAGGCACTGGCCTTTGATAGACTTCATCATTACTCGGGGCAGCATTAATGTCGCATTGTGTACGCAGTGTGTATGAAATTTTCGAGTCCCATTTTAATTTGCGCAATTTTGCACAGTATAGGATGAAAAACAATAATAGCACTTTATGTCGGGTTTTGTACAATCAAATAGCAATTTGATACTCTTGTTACAATGATCTCCAGTCAATTTGACTTATGAAGATGGGACAATTGCGCTCGTTAATATGTTTTGCACTTTGCACTTTCATTCTATTGTATGAACAGCACGTATTTGTTTTTGCTGGTTGCGCATATATCTACATTTAACGAAGGTTGAGTGAGAACTATTTAATGGGGAGATGACACCATAACTACATGCCAAGAGTACAGATGTGCAAAAATGGAATCTGAGAAAAATTGCTACCTAATGTGAAGAAAGCCACCAACTGTATAAGAATTTAATAGGTCACATTGTTTGATTTTTTTTTTAACAACAGATTTTATTGATTTTCCATAGTACCAGATGGGCGGAGCCCAGCAAGCAGAGTACATTTGAAATGCATACTGTAAAATCTCTAGGTACTGTACATTACCCACCCCTAAGGTCTGCGGAACATCAGAGCAAAGAAAAAACCCCACCCCCACCCCCCCGAGCACGCACCATACATACTTTAAAAACATTATAGGTACATATCGAAGGAATTCCCGTCTACGTCTGTGTAGCACTAACACTTTAAACTGGTATATCGTTCACCACCAGCCGTTCAATAGGGTCTCGGGTGGCTGGCTGCACCATTAAGGACAAGTCAATACCCCTGTATTTGGCCCACCGAGCCCAGATCTTCCCATGATTCTGTGGACAGCCCCTCGCCTGGAACACCGCAGCCTCCACCGACATGCACCTGTCCAAGGCTTTTTTCCAGTTAGTTATTCAGGGCCGGGACGTATCTTTCCAGTGCTGTGCTATGTCTCGCTTAGCCAATGTGAGACCCAAAAACAGAAGGTGTCTTTTATACCTTTTCCCCCCAATGTCTTCTGTGCTGTGTAAGAGCGTCAGTCTAGGGTCTGTCGGGATATCCCATGCCAGAACCCGCCCCATGCAAGACAGCAAGCCAGACCAGGAGAGCTGCAATGTCCCACAGCTCCACACCGTGCGGAGGAATGACCCCTCGCCCGTGCCACAACGGAGACAGATGGGGGACTGAATAGCCCCCATCTTCCAGAGGCGAAGACGCGTGTAATATATCCTATGGAGGTATTTAAATTGGATTAGCCTGTATCTAGTGGATTCGGCGGCGTACCTAGGGCTAGCCAGCGCCTCGGCCCAATCATCGTCCGTCAGGGCAGGCAGGTCCGCCTCCCAAGCCGCCCGGGTTCGGTGAATAGTGGTCTTGGAGTGTGTGGTGAGAGTTTGATAAATTTGCCGGATTTTGTGGGCCCCCATATCTCCCATCAGCAAACGACCTTCCAACGGGTGGAACTCGGGTAATGACTCAAGATGCCGTATCAGGGGGGTTATTGCGTGACGGAGCTGCAGATAGCGATGAAACTGTGATTTGTGAAGGTCAAAATCTGCAGCCTTTGAAAGGATTTAAGAGTGGTCCCCTGCATAATGTCTCCGAGAGTGGATATCCCAATATCATCCCATCTGCGAAACCCCACCAATGCCGAGACAGGCCGGAGGTGCGTTCCCTGCCAGAGGGGAGTGGCGCTGGTCAACGTACCCCACCAACCCATGGACCGAACCACCCGCCTCCATGTCTGAATAACTGTCCGGCAGGCCGGGGGAAGCGCCTCCAGGGACGAGCTACTATACAGGAGATGGAGCAGCGGGGTACCCGCCATGGCGAGCCGTTCCACGGCATAGGCCGGGTCTGTCTGGGAACCGTACCACCATTCGTTGATCACCAGGAGGTGCGAAGCCCAATAGTACGCACGGCCGCCGGCCGCCGCAATACCACCACAATACGTGGACTGAATGCACGATGCGAGTGCCACACGGATCGCACCCCCTTGCCAGAGGAACCTATTCAGGAGTGCATTTATTTGGAGAAACCACGACGGGGGGACAGGGTACGGATAGTTCTGGAGCCTGTAGAGGAGGCGCGGCAGAGACACCATTTTGAAAATTGCAGACCTGCCGTACAGCGATAGGGGTAATTGGGACCAGATCGTCGTTTCATCCCGGACGGCGGGGAGCAGTGGAGCTATGTTATGCGTCCAAGCAGCGCTGGGACACCGCGTTATGTATACCCCAAGGTACTTGAGGCCCGTGTCCGCAATGATCAGTTGCGAGGCCCAAGCCTGACTTCCCTGCTCACCGTGGATGGGGAACAGGGTAGATTTGGACGGATTGGCGCATAGCCCAGAAGTCTCCCCGAATATATTCGAAGAATTTGGAGGACACGGGGCCCGGAGGCCCAAGGGTCCGACATGAAAAACGGCATCGTCGGCGTAGAGCGCGATCCTCTCCGAGTGCCCCGGCGACCAGTCCAGCCCCCGGAGGACAGGGTCTTGGCGCACCCACGCAGCTAAGGGCTCGATCTCTAAGGCGAATAGCAGAGGGGATAGGGGGCACCCCTGCCTCGTGCCCCTACGGATAGGGAAGGGAGCCGAGCAGCATCCACCCGCACGAACTGAGGCAGTAAGATCCGTGTATAAAAGTTTTGTATAAGCCCGGAACCTTGGTCCTAAGTTAATAGCTTCTAAAAGTTTAAAAAGGTAGGTCCAACTCAGCGAGTCAAACGCCTTGTCAATGTCCGCCAACAGGACCGCCGCGGGGCGACCCAGACGAGGGGCCCCCGCAACAGCATTGTGGACCCGCCTGATGTTGTGTCTGGTGGAGCGCTGTGGCATGAAGCCTGACTGATCCGGATGTACCAGATCTTGAATGCAGGTGCGGAGGCGGTCAGCCAGGACCTTCCCCAAAAGTTTGGGCTCAAAATTCAACAAAGAGATAGGGCGATACGAGCCCAGATCTTCTGGAGGGCGACCGGGTTTGAGGAAGACTATGATTTCGGCGTGTCGCCAATCTGGGGGCAAAATACGCTGCTCCAAGGCCTCGTGAAGCGCCCCAAGCAGATGAGACCTCAGGGTCCCCATATGTGGGCGAATAAAGTCGCAAGGGAATCCGTTCGGGCCCGGTGCACGGCCCGGATGTGTATTGGCCAGCGCCGCCCGCAGTTCGTCCAGGGAGATGGGTTTATCAAGTTTCTCGCGTAGATCATCAGATAGTCGGTTAGGAGGGATATCTGAGAAAAAGTCATCGATAAGGGACTCAGCTATTACCTCCCGCTCCTCATACAGGGCAGCATAGAAACAGGCAAAGGCCTGGACCACGGCTTTGGGGGAGGCGCACATATCGCCGTCCGGGGACCTCAGAAGGGGGACCTGCGTCTGAGACGTTCGGACCTGACATAGCCTATGGAGCATCTGACTGGACTTGTCGCCCCATTGATAAATCCTGTATTGGGTTGCCAGCCACGCCTCCTTAGCGCTGTCTGTGTGCAACTGATGGAGCTGTTGCTGGACATGCAGCAGGTACCGGCGGGTGCTGGAGTCAGAGCCCTCCACCATTTGGGATTGTAATTGGACCTGACGATCCTCCAGTTCCCTCACCTGCGCCAAGAGCCGCCGTTTTTCCCCGGAGCGATAACTGATGTCTGCACCTCTGATCGTGGGCTTGAAGGCCTCCCAGAGGGTAACTTGGGACGGGGAGGTTCCGACATTGAAACTGAGATAGTCGGCGATCGCCCGATGTATCATCTCCCGATAATCGGCGTCTCGGAGAAGCCATGGGGACATGCGCCACCGATAAGGGGCTCGACTAGTCTGCAGGCGCAGCTTGAGTTGGACCGACAAGTGATCGGAGAGACCCCGGGGCATAATGGATGTGTGCGCCACTCTGTGTATGTAGCTATGTGGGAGGAACAAATAATCCAAACGTGAGAGGGTGGGGTGAACAGACGATGCATAGGTGAACCCGGCCTCCGAAGGGTGAAATGCCCGCCACAAGTCCGCCCAGCCTAGTGTATGTGCCAATATATTCAGTTTGGATCTGGGAGGAGGTATATCAGGCGGCTTTGCACGCCACCTGTCAAGCGGGGATGTAATTCCAGTCTCCACCCAATATCGTCAAATCGCCCGGGAGGTCCCCCCAAAGCTGTGTAATTTTATCTATGAATGTCTGACCTAACGGAGGAGGGGCATAGACACTCCCAAGCGTGATCCGTTCCCCAGCTATGGTGCCAGAGATGAACGTGAAGCGCCCGCCCGGATCCAACCAATGCTGTGTGATTTGAAGCGGCACTCGGCGGTGGATGAGTATCGCCGTGCCACGTGCACCCCTCGCAAAACCGGAGTGGTACACCGTAGCGAACCCATACCGAGATAGGCAGGGGGCCTTAGTGCCCAGAAGGTGAGTCTCCTGCAATAATAGGATGTCCGCCAAGTAACGCTTCGCTAAGTGGAGCACCGCCCCCCACTTGATGTTGTTCAGCAATCCCGTACATTCCAAGCAAGAATATTAAGTTCCCCCAACGGAGATTTACCTGTGGCGTGAGTCATCCCTAGTCCTCACAGTGTGTAGTGACCGATGGTGTAGCAGTGACGTAGCATGGAATTGTGTGCATGGTGCGCAAAACATATAACAAACAACATGAAACCCAACATGTCCCTCCCCGCTACCCCCACCCCCATACTTCCAAAAACGAGGAGTATCTGTCGTGGTGGAATCCTGTCCCAGACCCCAAACGTGATGACCCAAGCAGTTTCCCCAATGGATCCCCCCACCCAACATCACCCAACATTACCCAAAACGTCCAGGGCATACAACGTCCGGCACCTTCCAGGGCAGGTGAAGAGGACCCCAACACGCCAGGATCTCATACGACCCATCAGGGAACTACAGCTTTTGACAGTGCCCTGCAATTGAAGAAGAACAGGATATGTCTGCAGGCCAGGGCTATCTCAGTCAGCAGTGCCCGAATTGACCCTGGGCTCGCCAATTAGAGCGGGACCTATGGCGCCTCGCAGTAGTGTCTCTATCCTGCCGGCTGCTCCAATGTGAGCCCTGCGAAGAGTCCGAATCAAGCTGGGGCGGCGAGTGCGGCTTGAGGTTGCGTTTCTCATCTGTCCACGCGAAGACCTCCTCCGGGGTGTCGAAGAAGAGAGTCTTGGCATTATATATAACTTTCATCCTGGCGGGAAACAGCAGCGCGTAGGATAAATTCAGCTCCCACAGCCGTCGCTTGGCCGCCACAAAGGACTGACGTTGCTGCTGCACCAGCCTAGTATAGTCAGGGAAGACCATGATGGGATGAGAATCAAAAGTCATTTTGTCTTTATGGAGCCGGGCATAGCGAAGGATTGCATCACGGTCTGCATAGTTGAGAAGCCTGGCGAACACGGGCCTCGGGCGCGCCCTAGGTGTCGGCTTCTTGGTCAGGGCACGGTGGGCCCTCTCGATCACGAAACACGGAGACATTGTTTGATTTTAATTCAGTGTCACCTGTTTATTTAAATTTAGTCACTGTTTTATTTTTATCCGTTCATTTATTGAGCAACTTGTGTTTAAACCGTGAAACCATTCAGGTTATATGTGCATTGCATTTTTACATATATTGTTTCAATTGATAATGCTTTATTGCAAGTTTATATTGAGTCAAGGAACAATTGTGACTCTTCTGTGATATGACGAAGTAATGAATGCTATTTTTTACACAACAAAAGAACGGATTTGGATGGCACTGTCACTTTAAGAATAATATGGGAGGTATAAATAGCACAAAATGGCGTCGGGCATTTGTTGTGAAGAAGACCGCGGTGACGGTTGAAACGCGTTATCCCAGCCACAATAAAGCTTTTTGAAGTGAGCCCGAGTGTGTTGGAACCTGTGTTTATGAGACAACGGGTGCATTGGAATATATATATATATATTCACTGGAAAAACCACAGGTTTCAGGGACGTTATAGTTAGTTGGACATTTCACTCGTACAAAACCAGAGAAATTCGGACATTATAGTTAGTTGAGCTAACTATAACTCGCGCCCCCGCAATGCACTGCTCATGACGTCACATATTACATCATTCATGACATGGTCAGTGACATCACTGATGACATCACTGATTACATCTCAAATGACATCACTGATGGCATCTTCCAGTGACTGTGTGTTTCTGTAAAGTTTAAATATGTTTTATATATATATAGGCCAAGAAGTATTGAACAATGAGTGGGTGTATGACTGTCTGAATGGATGATTTAGTAGGTGCGTGACTGACTGTATAAGTGAGTCATTAAATGTGTCTTATTGAATGCATGGGTTAGTGACTAAACTGTGTGAATGACTGTGTCAGTCTGTCAGTTGGTGTGTAAGCGTCTGCATGGGTTGGTGAGTAGCTACACGAGTGTCTATATGGGTTATTGATTGGTTGTCTGACTATCTGTATGTGTGCCTGAGTGACTGTGTGGGAGGGTGGGGGGTGTGTGACTCTGTGCATAGATGTGTGAGTGGGTGATTCACTGGGTGTATGGGTTCATGAGTGTATCTGTGAAGGGCTGTATGGGTGGGTGAGTGTGTGTATGGGTGTGTTCGTGAGTGAATGAATGTCTCACTGGTACATGTGTGAGTAACTACATATGTGAAAGGCAGTATATATGAGTGTTCGTGTATATAAATGACTATAAGTGAGAGTAAGTGATTGTGAGAGTGGCAGTATGGATGAGTGTGTGCTTGTGTCAGTGATTGTATAAGACAGTAAGTATGTGTTAGTCTCTGTATGAATAAGTGAGGTGGTGTGTGTATAACTGTATAGGTGAGTAAATGGGAGTGTGATTGATTGTTTGCATGACTGACTGACTACTTGTGTGAGTAACTCTATGGATGAGTGGCGATGTGTGAGTGTCTGTATAGGTGTATGAGTGCAAATGATAGTGCAGTATTGATAAGTAACTGCATGTATGAGTGAGTGTATGGGTGAATGAGTGGATGTGTGTCAAGACCTAGGAATCAGTGCGTGGGTATGTAGTAACTGGTATTTGTGTGTCTATGGTTTCGAAAATGGTAGTCTGTATTTTAGAGTGGGTTTATCAAAGGTTATATTAGGGTGTGAGGAGGTGCATCAGATTCTCACGTGGATGATGTCATCAGTGATGTCATCAGTGATGTCATTTGAGATGTTATCAGTGATGTCATCAGTGATGTCACTGACCATGTCATGAATGATGTAATATGTGACATCATGAGCAGTGCATTGCGGGGGCGCGAGTTATTGTTAGCTCAACCAACTATAACGTCCGAATTTCTCTGGTTTTGTACGAGTGAAATGTCCAACTAACTATAACGTCCCTGAAACCTGTGGTTTTTTCAGTGAATTTCAAAGGTTTTTTAAATGCTTATTTCTAACTATAACGTCCCTGAAACCTATGGTTTTTTCAGTGAATTGCTAAGGTTTTTTAAATGCTAATTTCTAACTATAATGTCCCTGAAACCAATGGTTTTTTCAGTGAATTTCTAAGGTTTTTTAAATGCTAATTTCTAACTATGCCTACAGAGGAAGGACATGTGCAGAAAGAGGAAGAAAGGTGCAGAAAGAAGCAAGAGAAATGCAGAAAGAGGCAACAGAAGTCCAGAAAGACAAAGAAAGGTGCAGAAAGAAGCAAAAGATATGCAGAAAGAACCAACAAAGGTGCAGAAAGAGGCCTTGTTGCAAAGTCATCATGTGCCCCCAACTTTTTGCTGACGGGTACTGGTGGTAACTGACTCTGACTAACCAGGCCTAGAGCCAGTGCTATGCTAAAAGACACTTAGAATACAGTGAAAACACCTACATACACTAGGGTACACTATGGGTTGGGGTACCCCTGTGATTGGCATGACCTCCCCTGTAAGGCCCTAGTATATAATAGAGCAGGGGAATTAAAACTACCTCTAAGTCAGAGGTGTAGAAACATGCTACTTTAACTAATAGTCACGTTTGCAAAGTGGTAGAGAAAGGATGCTGGGCCTCCGACCAGCGCTCAAGAATTCCGCTGCGTAGGACTTACAGGAGGTATCAGGAGGGCTTCTTGGCCCCCAAAGTCCCTCAGGAGTAAAGTGGACTTCATCCCCCATCCCGTAGTCTGCCAGGAGGTGCGTTTGCAGAGTGGTGGAGAAAGGGGGGCGTGGCCTCCGAAGACGTCTTAGCAATCCTACTGTGTGGGACTTACTGGAGGTAACAAGAGGGGTACTTGGCCCCCAAGGACATCCTTGGGGGCCAACTACCCCTCCTATTACCTCCAGTAAGTACCACACAGCAGGATTGCTAAGTTCTCATAACAGGCCACGCCCCCTTTGCCCACTACTCTGCAAACGCGCTCCCTGGCGCACTCTTCGATGGGGATTGAAGGGGTCCTTAGGGGCCAACTAGCCTACCTCTTACCTCCAGTAAGCCCCACACAGTGGGATTGCTGAGAGGTGGACACAGGCCACGCCCCCTTTCTCCACCACTCTGCAAACGCGCCTCCTGGCGCACTCTTGGTTGGGGGATGAAGTCCCCTTTCCTCATGAGGGTCCCTGGTGGCCAACTAGCCCACCAGGTACCTCCAGTAAGCCCCACACAGCTGGATTGCTGAGAGTGGCCTGAGGCCACGCCCCCTTTTTACACCACTCTGCAAACGCGGCTCTTGGCGCACTGCTGCTCGGGGGATGAGGTCCTCTTGTGTCCTGAAGTCCTAAGGACAAAAGAGGACCTCATCGCCCCACCAGCAGTGCGCCAAGAGGCGCGTTTGCAGAGTGGTGTAAAAAGGGGCATGGCCTCGGACCACCTCTCTGCAATCCAGCTGTGTGGCGCTTACTGGAGGTAGTGGAGAGGTGTGGTGCAGCGGCCAGGGCAGCTGACTTCGGAGCACAGGGTTCACGGTTCGATCCCCGGCTCCGGCGGCAGCTCAGCTCAGCACCATGTGACTCTGGGCAATAGCTCACTTAATTTCCACGACGGCCCCCAGCGCCTTGAGACCCGTAAGGGTGAGTAGCTGCGCTATATAAAAACGGACTTACATTTTTTTACATTTTTTACCTGGTGGGCTAGTTGGCCCCCAGGGACCCTCAGTACTCAAGGTGACTTAATTCCCCAACTCAGAACTCGCTAGGAGGCGTGTTTGCAGAGTGGTGCAGGGAGGGGGGCGGGGCCTCCGGCGAGATGTCGGCTTTTTTTTTTTTTTTATTATTTGAAAGGGGGCTGTGTGGCCCCCCTTCTTTCAATATGTTTTGGGCTATGGGGATCCCATCCCCCAAGGCCTGCACATTTAAATAAAAAAAAAAAACGGGAAGGGGGCCCCCCCTTCCGGGCCACTTCTGGCCCCAGGGACCCCATCCCCCAGGGCCGGCCCTCACGTTGGGGACCCCAAATGCCCCCACGGTCCCTGCCGGCTCCCTGCCTCCTGCGGAAGCCGGCATTGCTTTTGGGCAAGGGGAGCTGCTTACATGCAGCTCTCCTTGCCCAAAAGCAATCTGCTTTGCTGCTCTCGCTTCCAAAAAGCAAAGCAGGGTTTGCTATGACAGGGCGGGAGCCGTCCTCCCACCCTGTCATAGCAAATGTCAATGTCCCGGGGGTGGGCACCCCGGGACATTGTAGGAGCCGGCCCTGGGGGGTGGCGGTCCCCAGGGCCATCAAGGGCTCCAGTAGGGGGGCCCCCCTCCCAAGGTGAAGATAGCCCCGGGGAGGTGGTGGTCCCCAGGGCAGTGTGGGGGGCTCGAGCCCCCCCACACTAATTATTTTCAAAGCCCCAGGGAGGTGGCGGTCCCCGGGGCTCGGCCCCCCACCCTAATTTCAACAAAGCCCTGGGGAGGTGGCGGTCCCCAGGGCTTGGGGGGGCCCACGAGGCCCCCCTGCCCTTATTTTCATTATGGCCCGGGGAGGTGGCGGTTCCCGGGGCTGCGGGGGGGCCGCGTCCCCCCCTGCACATTATGTATAAAGCCCCGGGGAGGGGGCAGTCCCTGGGGCTGTGGGGGCCCCCGTGGGCCCCGCTATATAATTCCGCATTGCCCCCGGGACCTGGCCCACCCGGGGGCACAATAACGAAGCGCGTGAGCCCGCGCTTCGTTTTTTTTTTGTTTTCTCGGCCGGATTCGTGCACCCAGCGCGAATTTGGCTGATTTTTTAAAATAATAAAATGCTTTTTTTGGCCCTGGGGGTCCTTGTGGGACCCCCTGAGCCGGCCTAGGGGGTCAGGGTGTTTCTACCCTGCCCCCTTTTCTTGTTTTTCATCTTTTTTTTTTTTCTGTTTTCGGTTACTGAGTCACAAGATGGCTGCCAACACTTCCTGGTTTGGAGTGTTGGCAGCCAATCAAAAGTCAGCTCATGCTCGGGAAGGTTCGCGAATCCTCCTCGGTGCTCAGATATCAATATTTTTATTTTTTTAATTTCTCAGCAACTACTGAACGGATTTACACCATTAAAAAAAAAGGTCGCTTTCTGAACACAGAGCTACCTTTTTGCCAAATTTGGTGTAATTCCGTTTAGCAGTTGCGGCTGTAGGCTGTTCCAAAATTTCCTATGGAAATTAACATGGAGAAAACGCGTTTTGGGACCCCCCTTTTTCTCAGCCCCCGCTTGACGAATCACCCCCAAACTTTCAAGACAGGAGCTGACCGGAGCGGGCGAAGATTCACGAAGATTCGTCAACCGGCGCCAAAGATATTGGCAAATCAAAAAACGCTTTTCCTATGGATAATAGGTCCTAACTATAGGTAAAATATATATATATATATATACACACATATATTTTTTTTAAGGTGGTTCAACGATAATATATGCAATAATATATGCACATTTTATTGTGGACTAGTACTAGTCAGGGAAGTAGGGTCCAAGTAGAGTCCATCCTCAAACTCATGCAGTTCACCCAGCAGTTTATCAGCTAACACACTTGATCAGTTTATCAGTTTATCAGTTAACACACTCATCCTTCTGTGCTGTTTCAGGAACAGTATAATCTTGTGGTATGAAGTGTTGTTTCATTTTATTCATGGTCAATCTCGCCACATTTTGAGGGGAGAGGCTGGTCCTTCTGACAGTGATAACTGCCCCAGCTGCACTGAACCCACGTTCAGAAGACACACTGGCTACCAGATGGGCCAGATACTTTATTGCCAGCCTGCTGAGCTCTGGCCATTGTCGCATCTTCCCATACCAATAGACCAATGGGTTTTGATCCAGGTAGATCTCTTTTGGGTCATCAGGATAGTCTTGAACCATCCTCTGAGTGGTCATTGGTGCTGTCACTTGCTTGACCTCTGTTGCCTTCGCCTCTGCACTTGACTTGAAACCAAGCCATTGCAGAGGTTGGGTCAAATTCGTCTGATGATGATGATGGTGTTGCCTGTGAGACAACAGTTACAGCATTGAAGCCTGCATGCCAGAACTTCTGCCCGGTCCTCTAACTTCCAGCCATTTTTCTTCAGGCGTCTCGCTTGATTACCAATCCAAGTCTTGTGAAACATCCCCTTCTGAAAAAAGAATGAAAAGTGGCTAGTATTTTTTTGTACCGTGGATCAAGTATTGTGGCATAAATGTACGGTTTGGAGGACACAATGTCTTTTTGCAGCCTTGGATTAACAGCCAAGTGAAGGATTAAGCTCTGAACCAACTCATATGCTTCTTTGTTCACACCAATGAACCTCTGCGCCACCTTTTTCAACTAGGCTTGTAGCAGATGGAACAACGGGGTTGCTTTGCTCATCGTACTGTCCTCCTTGCTGACTTCCCGTGTGAAATCCTCAAAAGGAAGCAGCATTTGTGTCAGGCAATTTGCTAGCCCTCATTTGTCCACCTACATTGTCATGCTTTTCTTGGTTGCATCCCCTCGTCTTTGAAGGACATAATCGGTGATCGGTCTGTACTTCTTGAACAGACGTTGCAGCATGTAGTAGGTCAATTTCCAACATGTTGACACCTCCTGTATGAGGACTTTAACCGGTACCCTATTATCATGCTGAATGATCCTCAACTGCTTCCGGGCTTCAAAAGAATGACTGAAATGAGTGCAGATTCATCGGCAGGTAACCAGTATGTTGCTGTCTATATCTTCTTTTTTGAAAAAAGTCCTGCACAATCAGGTTGATGCGATGCCCCAAACACAGGAACCTGAAATAGCCACCATCTGCCATGGCCTTGACTATATTACTGCCAATGTACGTGGCAACAAATTCAATTCTGAGACCTCTGGGTCGAAGCAATTCAATCACCTTACTGTTAAACTCTTCCAAGATGTTTACAGCTGTATGGGATTTCTCCATGGAAAACATCGCTACTGTTGCATGCCGTCTAATGCCTTTAAAACGTTCTTTACTGGTGAGACCTACAGGTAGCTGTTGCCTAATCCCCACAAAAGAGATCCAGTGTGCAATCATACACATGTAATCAGTTGCTTGACAACTGGTGCACATGTCTGTCGTCAGGTGGATAGTATGAACAGCACGCTGCTGCATAGCTTGGCACATCATCATGGAGTGCTGGAAAAGCAACTCTGGCAAAATAGGTCCTGCTGGGAACCTTCCATTGTGACCAGATGGGCGCCCAAAAATTCCAAAATCCCAGTCCTTCCACAAATGAAAAAAAGGGGAGGTCCAGTGCTAACATATTAGCCAGTTTCCCGTTGTACAAACATGCTGTTGGGTGGTTGCATTCCTAGGGCCCCTCCTGCCTAAACATGTCTGTAATAGTAGCCTGGATTTTTTTCTTTTGTGGTGCCACTGACTGAGAACCAGGAGGTGGTATACTCTATGTGCATCTTGGGGGAATCACTGTATGCAGCAGAGGTATCTGTGTCTGAGTCTTGTGCCATTTGGAAGTTGCTGATGAGGGTGATGCTGGCACACTATGGGCGACAGAGCTGCTTTGTGTAAGGCCATCATCCTCTTCTTCCCCATTACCACCTTCTTCTTCTATCACTGTGAACTGAGCTGCTTTCTCTTTCTCGTCACCACCACCAGCTATCTTTTGAAGGTGCTCCTCGCACTGGGATGCCTGATGTTTTTTCGGATGGGATGTTTGGCCTCCAGTGCCATAGTGTGAACCTGTCTTACCTCGACGAACACTTGCGCGACAAAAGGAGCATATTGCAATGTTGTCCTCCTGCTTGCTAATCGTAAAGAAGTTCCAAACTGGGGAGGAGAACATTTGTACTATACAATTGCCAATGCCTGAAGAATTGGAGGTAGGTGGCTGTGTCATTTGCTCTCTGTAGGGCATACTTCAACTGTGATAGTGGTGGATTCAGGTCTCGGCGGGGGTCTTACAAATATGGAAAATGGTGGTGGTGGAACCACATCTCTCTGAGCAGGCTGAATAAGAGGGGTCATCTTGGTGTCCTCTGAGCCGCCCTTCATACTGACGCTCACTGGCTCGTTGCCATCACTGTCACTTTCCATATTTCTAAGGCTTTTAAGAACTTTCCTTTTCCCTTGTCTATTGAGGCAGTTCTCGGACTCGGCTGGTGTCCAATCCACATCCAGATAATCAGAAGGGGGCCTTTGAGAAGATGGTGGAGTACCCTTTCTTTTTCTTGCTGGAGATTGTGAAGCCAATGGCTGAGGAGCAACATCTTGCTCAGCAGGAAGTTTAACCTCCTCTTCTGCTCCTACTTCAGGAAGAACTGTTGCTGGCTGCGGCTCCTGTTGTCCACTTTCCTGTGACGATCGGATACTTTGTGGCTGGGACAAATCCAGTTCAGACTCGCTGCTTGTTGCCATGACTGTGGTGGCTGCATTACGGACTGACATGGGCTTGGGCTTTGCCTTAGCCTTAGGTTGGGGGGGTATTGTTGAGACGGGAGTGCTGCTCCTTGCCTTTTGCTGCTCAGAGGGGGTGCAGCAGATACACCTCGTTTGCTGAAAAAGGTGGAGGGAGGCACACCAGTGGTGGCAATATCCTTCTTCTTCTCCTCCTCACTGGCCACTTTCTTGGCAGGAACACCCTTCTTTGGGGCCATCTTCAAGTTCTTTCTCAACTCTGATACAAGTGGAAGCAGAGGAGGACTCAGGTGGTGTCACTGCCGGCCTTCTGTCTGGCAGTACTGTGTGTGATGACTCTTGTGCATCCAATAGTAAACAATCAAGAAAAAAGTTCAGTGAAACATGCCATTTGCAGTTTTAATTTACAGACAATATAGTTAGTGAGGTCATCACAAATAATTAACAATAGTGTATCCATTCCAAACCATAGTAAAATATTTCAATAACATACAGATTGAAAAGTTTACTTTATGTGCCTCTAAGGCCTATCAGATGCATATGGCAGGCAGGAGCTGCATGGGGAAAATGGACTACTCCTTAAAAACATTATTGCTGGTGTGTGCCTATAGCAGGCAGAGGGTGCAGGGGAAAAATTGAACAATCCTTAATAAAATTATTGCTAGTGTGTGCCTAAAAGCAGCAGGAGAAGCAGGATAAAAGTCGAAAATCCTTAAAAAAAAGTATTGCTGATGTGTGCCTATGAGACACATATGGCAGGCAGGAGGTTCAGGGGGAAATAGAATAATCCTTACAATTATTGCTGGTGTGTGTGTGCCTATGGCGTCTTGAGAGACACCTATGGCAGGAAGGGGGTGCAGGTAAAAATCAAATAATTGAAAAAAAATATTGCTGGTGTCTCCCTAGGAACTATGAGAAATCCAAAGAGAGGCAAAGAGGCACAGTGGAAAATGGAACAAAATGCATAAAAACATGTTATATACATACTACAATCATCCTCAAGCACATTAAACTACATCAGGGAAAAAGAGAAAATGAACAAAAAAACAACAAAAAGGCATCGGCCTCTTCTATCAATGATCCTAGAAAATGGCTTTGAAAAGTGGAAGAAAATAATTTAACACACTGGCTACACAGAATGGCAGCCCTGGCACATGGCTAAAAGGGGCAAAGACATGGACAACAAAGAACACATGCAGGCCCACAGTAAAAGCACACTGACTACACAAAATGTCCGCTGGTCACATTGCCTCCAAGGGTGAAGGCATGGACAACAAAGAAGAAGAATACATGCAGGTCTATGGCAAAAGCACACTGACGACACAAAATGCCCGACGGCCACATGTTCAAACAACAAGTAATAAGGCATGGACAACAGAGAGAACACATGCAGGCCTATGGCAAAAAGCACACAGGCTACACCAAATGGCCACCCGGCCACATGGCATGTAGAACAAAGACAAAATGGTGGCCTATGGCAAACAAACAGACACACACACATACATACACACACACTGGCCACACAAGAAAATGGCCATTTGGCCAGCAAGGAAAAGGGGCATGGCAAACAAAGAAGAAAACACTACCATTAATTCAGCAATGCCAAAAACAAAAATTACGTCAACTTTAAAAATTCACCAACCACAAACATCCCAAAGCATAAAAAATGATCCCAACAAAAAGCACTTTAACACTTTGCAGAAAAATGTAACATATAAAAAAACACATTTTGCATTTCATCCAAGTCCATCCCTAAATCAACAGATGTTTTTAAAAAACATATACCGCAGAAACAGTTGTTTAATATATACCCAACGCCTAGTAATGGCTGACAGGCTGGCAGTAGCCCGTGGGCAGACATGGACCCACAGTCAAATGTGCAAAGTAGTGCACAATTCACAAACAACACACAATAAAATAGAGAAAAATGGCTTTAAAAGTTTTTAAAAAAACAGGCCCTCAGCCCCCCTAAAACTGTGCAAACTTTTTCCCTTAAAAAAAAGTTTATGTAAAATAGGTCCCTATTTGCAACTTCAGGCCGCCCACAATCAAATTTAAAAATTGAAGAAAAAATTGAAAAAGGTACAGAAAAATACTAGTACTTGCCCGCCATCAAATAATACATTTCTACAAAAGTTTTTTAACGTACTTGAGTTGATATCTCACAAAAAAGTCCTTATAATCCAATGGTAACTATGCAGCAGGGATTGTAGACAAAGAGAGTGAACCTTTCACCTCCAAATCCAAATGAAAAGTGACCAAGGGTTTTACAAAGAACTGGGAGGAGCAATCTAGACAGGAAGAAGAAGCTGGAGTCTCTGTTGTACATCCTTCCTGTTGAAAAATAAAGTAAAGTATAAAGAAAAACCGATGTGCACTAAAAAAACTCCCCGAACAGTCCCTTCGGGTAGAATAGTTACTCGAAAACCTATTTTCGAGTTGATTTTGCAGCTTCTCAAGTAGAAAATCTAATTGAGAAGTAACCCTCTGAACGCAACCGCCCGCGTTGGAAAATGGTGCCTGAAGGCCTCCTAGTGCTATGGGGCTACAAATCTCGCTTGCGTTCTCACCAGCTCACTTTTTGGAGCCTCGCATTCTTCCCGTTGTCATTGCGTTGCTCGAATAGAAGAAAATGTCTGCCATGCGGTGATTGGCAGGATTTGGCCGGAACTAAGCATTAAAAGCGTAATGTGGAGTGATTAAATTACGACAATTTCGCGAGCAGAATTAGAAATTCCGTCCAGGGTCTAACAATCTCTAGCAGCAAAGTTAAGACTACAGTAACATACACATTCAGACAAAGAATATGGAGGCTTCAAAGCCAAAAACATTGAAGCAGGTGGCAGCATATTGCATTATAGAGGTCAAGTTGACCTCACAGTGCTCAATATAAATAATCTTAACTGAGATAGCACTTCCTCTTCTTTGTTTCTCAAGCACAAGTTAAGCGCCTCTTCGGGTTTTTTCCAAAGTGCAGTTATTTTTATTGTTTCATGTAATCTTGCATTTCAATGATAAGCGTTGTTCTTCTGGTTGCTGTATTTAATATTGTGCTGATGATTAATCTGCGATTATGCTTCTTTTTTTTACAGAGCGTGTCCCTGAAGCGTGGATTTTGTTTCCCTGCAGGGCGCTTTCGCTCAGGAGCTTAACGCATGGCTAACAGTCATTGCCTACTCTTTTCTGCTCCAATTAGGTTTTTGGATTTACTGTAAGGTAGTTAGTTTTGTTTGGGCAGGATTCCTTATTTGTTCTTGGACATTTTATTGCCAAAAAAGGGAGAGGGGAATATTTTGAAAGATTAATTTTATTTTTTGAAAGTTTGAATTTTAGGACTGGGTCTTTCACTGGTAGGTTCATCTCCATTCCATTCAAGTATTTTATTCCCCTATTGTAAAAAAAATAATAATGGTTGTAATGAAAGGAACTTATAAAAGTGGCTTGTGGAAGCTGCAGCTGCCTGATGATGATAGTCAGGAGGTAGAGAGATCTGGCTCTTACTCTGAGGGAGAAGAACATTTTGAAGATTCTAAGCAAGAGTCTGCAAAAGAGGACACCGGTGTCAATGTTCATGAAATTGTTTAGTCAGCAGTGACTGCTGCAATGAGATCAATGAATCAGGTGATCAGTAGTACAATTTCTGCCTCTTTTGATTGCCTTACATCTCATCTGCAACCATGTACTAGGGAAAGTCAAGTTGACCTAAAGGGGGTTGACACTTTCCTCAACTTACAACTGGGATAAAGAAATGTTTGCAAAAACGTAAATTTATTTCTGAGGCATCTCAGAATACTGATGGGTTATTGCCTTTGGAGGCAACAGGTACATGATTGCAGGTGGATATTCCCAGAAAGAAGGCGGCGTTAGTGAGTTTTCTTGGGGATCTCTTCAAGCACAGACAAGCTGCGGGGGCCTCTCTAGAGGATTCTCACAAGGATGGTATTTTAGACCCCTCTAGGCATGGAGATTTTTTTTTTTTATTTTTTTTTTTAACACATTTTATTGGTTTTCTTCAGTTCAACAAAACATGTATATTCGCAGGTACATTTGGTATATAAGGTTGGCAGAATATCGTGCATTGTAGAACTTACAGTCGTCAGTATATATCAATTAGTAAACAATGCATATCATTTTTGTACAGGTTATTTTGCATGTGCATTCCCTTCGGTGACACCAGGAAAATGGCTAAGCATGGCTGCAAGTGCGATAATATAACTTCTAAACTTCCCCACCCCCCCACCCATCTTTACTGGCTCTACCCCGGTTGACGTTCGTGTCAGTGCAGTCTGCCCTGGCTTCCGCGTTTTGCCCACAAGGGCGTATGTGGTATGTGTAATTTGGATAACTATGCTATGCATGTGTGCTGTTCTGGGGTCAGAATCGGGGGATCTGAAACCAGACAATAATTGTCATACTACGCGTCATTTATTATAGGGACAGGCGCAGGTTCAAGGGCTTTGAATGCCTCCAGCAAAAGGTCCCAATCCATTGATATCAGGGTCTTGCGCAGGCCTCGGGCCTCCTCCCGTCTGATGGCAGCGCTCTCCGCACAACCCCATCGCACCACCTCCCCATGCCATATATAAACTGCCGGGCCTTCGCCGATTTCCACCGCATGGTGATGGCGCGCTTGGCTATAAGAATCGCTAAGTCAGTGAAGCGTAGTTGCACCTTTTGTGATTTTGGGCGCCGGTGCATGCCGAGCACGCAACTATCGGCTGTCTGACCCATAGGAATACCTGTCGTAGTTTTAATGATCTGGACTACACCCGACCAAAATTCAGTTAGTATAGGGCAGGACCACAGCATGTGCAAGATATCAGCGTCTTCTGACCTACACCTGGGGCAGTAGTGTTGTGTGTCTGGGAACATACGCTGTAAGCTGTGTGGAGTGAGGTAGGCCCTGTGTAATATCATGTACTGTATGAACTTAAACTTAGCATTGCGAGACACCTTTTTAGGGTACTCCAACAGTGCGGCCCACTCCTTATCGGTCAGTTCTTTTCCAATGTCCCCAGACCATCTATTGCGCAAGTCAGTGAGAGAGATCCCAGCATGTGCCCTAATGCCTCGATATAGCCATTTCGTGAGATGACACCCCTTTCCCATGAGGTAGATTGCCTGTACCAATTCGTGCGTTTGGGGTTCCTCTCTAGCAGGGGCCCAGTGTCTTTTAACATATGCTAGTATTGCTGCGTGTGTCATATACAGGTTGCCCGAAACCCCATTTTCTCTAGCGAAATTCTCGTGGTCCATGAGAGCTCAATCGCTGAAGGGCGCCCCCACTGTGGTGACCCCTCCTCCGCCCAACTGCGGATATTTTGGGTTGTAATTAGGCCTGTGGGTGTAGGGATACCTAGTAGTGGCACGTTATTGGCGTACGGGGAGCACTGGCGCGTGTATTGCAGCGCCTTTTTCTAGTACAGCAGTGCTGTGCGTAGCAGTGTCGTTGCACTCTGGGGGACCTTGGAGCGGGGTAGTACCAGGGTGTGTAGAACCCCACGGTTAATGTCACGAATCGTGTAGCCCAACTCATGCAAATTGCGTCCTGCCAGCCAGTACGATAGCCATTGTAATTGGCTTGCGTAGCAGTATGCGCGGAGATCAGGTTCTCCCAGCCCTCCCCTATCTGTCTCTAATTGCAGTTTGGCTAGACCCACCCGGCGGCGGCCAGTCCCCCAGATTAAGTCGGAAAGTAATGTATCTAGTGGCGCCGTCTTAAAGCCCTCCTCTTGCGCGAACGGCTCAGCCTGTCGCCGCGAGCGCAGATCAGACAGTTTTTTTGCTTAACTCTCCACTGGTCGGTCCTACCACCGTTTAGGTCACGTTACAAGTTCGTTATAGGCAATCGGCACACCATCGCCGCTGTACTTCCAGGGCCGGGAGACCTTAAAGCATTGTTACCAACTGACAGGGCATCAGACTACTATACCTTCAGAAACTTTCAGAAACGAAAACATCACCTGGTGTCGCATACGTTCTGGATTCCACCTGAGTTACAGGTGCTGCTTCCGATGAATGAACAGTATTCATGACCAAAGCACAGCGTTGCGAAATCCCTGCTTGATATGGTTTTCTTGATCTCTTATCTAACACAAGAAATTTACTAAAACCGCCTGCCTCAGGCTCGAGGCGCACAGCTGCTACCAATCCTGACAGCGCCTGGAGGCGCTACAAAAACCCTGCCAGACTCCCGCAACGCGGGACGCGCGCGCGGACCAAGCCCGGACTAAGGGCGGACCCGTCTACACCCGTCATCGCCCGGAAGAGGCTGGGCTGGGCCATTCCTCTGACTCCTGTTTAACGATCAGTTACTCCCAGTCCTAAGGTACTGTCATCTTACCCTAGTCCAGTCCTACTGGGGGTTTATTAACAAGAGAAACATAAGGGCATTATGGGTAAAAGGAAAGCCAATGACGTTCTGGGTGATGGACAAAGTGGGAAAGGCAAGAAGGTTAAAAAAATGGGGAAACGGTCAACCTTGCACAGCAGTAACCAAGTAATAGCACGAATCGATGACTTGGTCAATGAATGTGAGGTGATATTAACAATGCCTAATCCCATGGGTCCAGCTAACAGAATGACAGAAGAACCACCGTCTCCGAGTGCTAGTGTTAAGCGTGCAAAACCATCTTTATATGTACCGGACATGTTTAAGAAAAGGTGGTCCCTGAGGGATCAATTGTGGGCAGTGAAACAGCACACATTAGAAACTCTCAACTTACACCATTGTGTATAAATAGTCATATGGAACCCGTTATTGAATGTTCTAACATGTTCGCTGTGCTAACCTCGCTGAATGATGAAGACCCTGTTATAGTATGCACTGAGGAGGCTACAAATGTAACACATGATGTTATCCCATCTTGTCTGTGCAAGACCCCATGCTCAGACTCATTACGTGGGCAGCTGACCTATTTAATATCACAAATTACCAAACTCAATGAGGAAGTCACCTCACTTAAAAGTGTTGCTGGGAAGCTAACAGAGTTTATGGGAAAATATCAGCAAGTTACTCCTGCTGGCACAAGTAGATCCCTAATGCCTCAGCTACCTCACGAGAGCATATCTATAAGGGAAAACTTGGGAAGTGGGGAGAGACTAAATACTAACTTTGTTACCGACCCTCCGACAATTATTAATGACAAGCATAAACATCACAGAGGCATGAATTCCAATCAACCCCCAGATTCAAATGACATACAAAGGAAGCAGGGTCCCCAGAGTCAAAATGTGGGAGTAAGTAGGGTCCATACCATGCTGCCGAGATCTTATCCACTCTCCGGGTTGGAAAATATTGACGATAATAGTAAGTGGGACAAGGCAACATCACGAACCTCGAGGAATCAGATATTTTTAACTAGTGTGCCAAAGTTATCTTCTAGTTCAGCAAAAGAGGATGAATTCACTTTGATTAATAAATGTATCCATTGGCTTAGACAGGTGCGCAAATGCAGATCTGTCATAAGGGAGGATATCTCCTCGGCAAAAAGGTGCTCGGTTGAAGGTTCAAATTTTGATTTTATTCGGCTCTCCCTGGTTTCCCTGGTCCTAGTGGATAATTTGGTGGCCTTTGAGATCAGGACATCAAATTTGATCGCAACACAAATAAAAATGAAGTACAACCCTCCAATTCCACCGATAATGCAAAACTTAACAGCTCCCAGTCTATTGGCCAGCGGGGGATCATGTTTGTCTAGTATAGATTCAAGTTTAAGGAATTCAATCTCCCCTACAAGACAATTGACAACTTCTCTCCCTGTGGTAATGGTAGAAAATGCTTTGCAAGCACGTATTGCCAGCATCAGGAGTGGGTTGGTTAGAGAAGCACTGTCTGTGAGAGAATGCAGTAGGAAGGCCCAAGATGATCTCAGTTCCAGCGAAGATTCTGTTCAATGTATGGGGGTAGTGACAAACGGTGTACTCTCATCTACTGTAAGTACTCTCCCGATATCAATAACTGATCAGTTGTCCTTAGTCACATGGAACATTGCAGGCTTACACACTAAAGTATCATCCTCAGATTGGTTAGACTTCATAGATAAACATGACATTTGTGTTTTCCAAGAAACGTGGTCACTAAACCCGATTTTTAGTCCAGGATATTTAAACTTTTTTAAACCAGCCACAAGGGGGCAGAAGGGTAGATCTTTTGGAGGCCTTACCATTTGGGTGAAACAATGCTTAAGTTATGAAATCAAGGAAGTTCACGTTGATAGCCCCGACATCATGGCCATCTCCCTAAGCTTAAAAAACAAGCGTCATCTAATATTGATAAATGTGTATGCCAGGGGGCTTGTAGGAGGTAGGCAATCTGCCACAATTACAAAATTAGAGCAATTTTTAGAGGATCTTAAAGGCGTAAATAATGTGACGATTGCAGGAGATTTTAATACTACCTTTGAACCCCTTGACAGGGATGATGGCAATCTTAGCGAAGAGGAGGATGCCCAATGGAGTATTCCATCACTAGAGTTGCCACCAATTAGAAAATGGACCGAGGCCGCCTTACAACTAAAGGCATTATGCTTGGAGAAGGGCCTCAGGGCCGTCAATGGAAAGAATGCCGTCGGATAGACTGGGTTCCCCCACATATAGTAATGGGTTGAGATGCAGCCGCATAGACTATATACTTGTCAACGTTGAACAATAGCCAGCCCTTGTTGACATGGTGGTAAGTGAGCGTAACGAAAGTGATCACAACCCGCTTGTGTTATTAATGTTATCCCCGGGTACTAAAGAGCCTCGGCGAATAATACCCGAGAGCGAAACTGCAGAAATCCTAATATGTAATGATCAGAGGAGGGTGAAATGGGATAGGATTGTAACAAATGCTAGTTCCCTAACACAAATGAAAGAAGCGGTGGAGAGCACGTTAGCAGATTTTTATACTATGTCTGAACAAGAGAAAAATAGTGCTACGATTACCAAAGCTCATGATGTTTTGTTTGCAAAAATAAATTCCTTTTTACTAAAATATACAAACCATATAGCAAAGGAATAGCGAGGCAGGAAAGGTGGTATAACAAAGGCTGTAGAGAAGCGTACAGGCAGTTGTCCTTAGCCATTAAATCTAAAGATATGGAGAGAATAAGAACTACCCGTACCTTATATAAGTCAATATTGGCAGCAGCAAGAAGGGAATGGGACGAACAAAGATGGTTAGAGCTCCTCCAGGCTAGCAGGGGTAAAAACATGCAGTCCTTTTGGAATATGGTCAAATGGGGGAATGCTGGGTCAGGACAAAAGCCGCAAAACCACGTTGCCCAGGACTTGTGGGTCTCCTTTTTTGAGGAGCAATTTGCAGCTAAAAATGACGACATCCAATTTCAAATTCCCATGGCCGACCAGCCCCTGTCATTTACCCAGGATGAGGTGGAGAAGGCTCTGATGGCAGTACCCAGGGGGAGAGCTCCAGGTTTAGATTGCATCCCTGCTGACCTGTTTGTCCATGATAAAGAGAATTGGATAAGGTACATTCTTTGGCTAGCAAATGCTATAGCCAATGGAGCCCCCATTCCAGAAACTTGGCGTGGTGCCGAAATCCTCCCTATTTATAAAAAAGGGGACCGTTCCTGTCCCAGTAACTACAGGCCGATCAGCCTTATCGATTCCATACAAAAGATCACCGCAAGGTTAGTGCTGAGCAGGATACAGGAGTGGATGGAAACCAAAGAAATACTATCCCCCCTACAGGCAGGATTTCGTTCCCACACAAGCACCGTCGACCAAGTTTTCCGGTTCATATTGATTTATTGGCGCACAGTTGTAATAGCAGGTGGTACCATTTATGCAGCCTTTGTGGACCTTAAGTCCGCCTTTGATATGGTACCGCGTAAGAAGCTTTGGGAAGTACTGCACCACTTAGGGATGCCCGTAGAACTTCTATCTATGGTAGTGCGATTGCACGAGGATAACTTCGCTCAGGTGCGCTGGGGCGATCAGGGATGTGTAACCCCACGCTTTCCGGTAACCAAAGGGGTGCGGCAAGGGTGTGTTTTAGCTCCAACTTTGTTTTTATTATATATTAATGGGGTAGTAAACTATTTTCATACACATATGACAGATGCTCCATCCCTTGCTGGCACCAAAATACCGCTACTTATGTTTGCGGATGATACTCTGATCATCTCAAAGACTCGGGCTGGGTTGGACAGGGCACTCAGGCGTTTTGAGGGGTTCTGCCTAGATCATGACCTGGTGGTCAATGTTGAAAAGACAAAATACATGGTCTTACACAAGCACAACGTAGCCAGCGGGAGGGTAGAAATGAATGGGAAGCAACTCGAACAGACTGATGTGTTTACATATCTAGGTATTACACTGAGCAGAAAACTAAACTGGAGGCCTCACATTGATCTTATGGCTCTTAAACATAGTCAACTAGCGGGGGTTCTTATAAAAGAATTTAATCTTTCCCACACCAAGCCCATAGGTCCAGCAATTAAGATATATAACACAAAGATCAGGTCTTCTATAATGTATGGAGCAGAGCTTTGGGGCTTTAATGATCTTTACCCCCTAGTTCTTGCCCAGAACAAATTTGTGAGAGCTCTGACTGGTTTACCACAAAGCACCGCATTAACACCTCTGTTATCAGATTTGGGTTGCAGCTTGTTGGTGGAGGAAGCACGATTTAGACCAGTAGCTTTTTGGCGCCGATTGTGGTCCACTCCCGAACTCCTACACTATGCAATGGCAGCGAAGGATGTAGTAGATGCAGACAAATCATGTAAGGTTGTCTGGCTGCAAAAAGTGAAGGCTACCCTGGTAGATATGGGCATGAGGCATCTTTGGGAGGATCCGGCTGCAAATCAGTTCCCATCAAAAAAAGAATTTAAGAAGGCATACTGGTCGATGGTCAAGGCGGACCATCTACACTCCACAAAGGTAAACTCACTGACTGGCCTGTTTTTAGAGCACAAGATTGTTCCTAAATATGAAAATTTCTGGGATTTTATAACTGTTCCTTGCGAAAGGAGATTATACTTCCAATTTCGGGTAGGGAGCCTCCCGGTAAATTTTTATACTAGAAAGTGGTCCAGTACGAACAAAAGTAAATGCTTGCACTGCAATGAACAGGATGAAACAGTATTACACATTTTATTTGCCTGTCCTCTTTACAAAATTCTGCGTAAAAAATGGCTGAAACCAATATGTGTTTACATGGGCACACGGTCCAGTGTAACAGCTCTGCGCACTTTAAAGACCAACACTAATGAGCTATATGTAATAGCTACTGCTAAATTTTTAGGTTGGTCATGGAGAATTCGCGCAAATCTTTAAAAAAAAAAAAACACAGTTGACCGGGCCCTTGGGCAATATTGAGGATGACATATCCCCTGTTAGGGACTTTATATAAGAAAGCACATGGTAGGAATTTAAGAAGTATAACAGAGTTTACTTAAGGATTAAATAGGAACAACAAGATTTTACATATATCTTAAAAAACAAATATATATATATTTTATTAGTTTTAAGACAAAAGTTTTAATTTTTTATTGCATTTTTGATATTTGTCTATTGTAAAATGTGTACAGTGCTGTTAATCTATGAATTGTTATTTTGATTTTGGGAATGTTAACGAATACAACTGTCTTTGTTTTCATTGGACACTGTAACTTGCGGCAAATGGCTTTTATGATTGATTTAATCGAAATAAAGCATAATTGAATGTATCTAGTGTTTTAAATATGGGAGCAGGGATTATCACCGGTAGGTTCGTGAAAAAATATAGTAACCGTGGGAGGACTACCATTTTTGATATAGCCACCAGACCCATCACAGATAGTGGCAGCGATGTCCAGAAGGTCGCTTGGGACCGGAGTGCCCTAATTGCCCTATTCAGGTTACCTACTATTAGATCCTGTGATTCCCTATAGATGTGTATACCCAGATATTTGAATGTGTGCTGCGCTACAGAGAGGGAGAGTTGTCCAAATTGTATCGTATCTGGGCGTACGCCGGGGTGAAAAAAGAACGCTTGCAACTTAGGCTCGTTTATAGCCAGGCCAGAGACCAGCTCAAATTGTCGGAAGATATCCTAAGTCATTAGACAGGTCCTTGGCGTATAAGATTATGTCATCTGCATATGCCGACAGTACATGCGTGGTGTTTCTCAGCCTATGCCCGCTTGTTCTGCTTCGGACCGTAGTTTGATGGCCAGGGGTTCTAGTGCAAGCAGAAATAACAAGGGCGACAGTGGACATCCTTGACGGGTGCCCCTGCCAACTGGGTATGTGCGGAAGATGTGGTTCCCTGTGCGGGCCCGCGCTGTGGGGGCCGTGTACAGTAGCTGTACCCATTTCAGGTACGCCGGTGGTATGCCAAATTTCCCCAGTGATTTGGCCATGTAGTCCCAGTGGAGGGTGTCAAATGCCTGTCTTAAGTCAAATGTGATGCAGCCTGCGTTATGATCGGCAGCAGAGGTGGCCCCCATAACATGGTATAGCCGTCAAATATTCAGTGATGTGCTGCGCGCTGGCATGAATCCGCATTGGTCAGTGTGTATTAATTTATGCAGGTACGGGAGTAGGCGGAGTGCCAGTATTTTGCCTGGTATTTTATATTCCGTGGCAAGTAACGAGAGGGGTCGGTACCCTGAGATGTCTGTGGTTGAGCGACCCGGCTTAGGAAGGGACACTACTAACGATTGCATTGTGGTGGCTGGGAGGGTCTCTGCGTGCAGTGCAGATTTGTACAGTAGTTCTAGTTGGGGGATCATAGTGTCCGCGAAGGTGTCAAAGAATTCTATCGGTAAACCATCTAGGCCAGGGGCCTTTTTGCGTGGTAACGCCCGTATACCTTCTTTAATTTCTGCCCTCTTGATGGGGCCTGACAGATCGTCTCGTGCAGTGCGGTCTAGTTGGGGAAAAGGTAGGCCATCTAAAAAGGCATCTATGTAGTCATCCATCCGCTGCGCAGGGGCTTGACATAGGGATTCATAATAATTACAAAAGGCTTTGTTTATGTCACGCTGGGTATTCACAGTGTCTCCCCCTGGTGTGGCTATCCTCAGTATGTTTTATCTGAGTGTATGATTTATAATCCATTATTCTGAGGCTTTCCAGCAGTTCGGCATGTTTAATACGCGCCTCCTGCAACGCTGCTGTCCTAGTGGGATCCCGTGCCGCTTCTTGCTCTAATGCATTCATGTTGTTTTCAACAGCTTTTAGGTTGTTGTGTATTTCCTGCTGTGCCCCTGCAGTGGTGCTAATAGCTATGCCCCGTATCACAGTTTTAAAAGCGTCCCATTCTATGTGTCGTGTGGAGGCGGAGTTGGCGTTTTCTTTAAAATAGTTTTCAATGCGACTGCCAGTGTATTCCGGAAGACAGAGTCCTCCAACATTTTAGGCCACAATTTCCAAGTGGGGACCGGGGTGGGGATTCCACCCCAGGCAAAGGTGAGTTCTAGTGGATTGTGATCGGAAAAAGTCTTCCCCAGGTAGGTAGTGTGTATTACTTGTGCAGTGAGGGGGATAGAGCAGAGTATCCTATCTATCCTCGTTTGCAGCTGGTGAGTCGGGGAAAAGAAGGAGTACTCTCTGCTGGTAGGGTTTTTGAGACGCCAGACATCCCCCACTGCCCAACCCTCCGACCATCTACACAGTGCCTCTGCTTGTTTGATGGACCCCGCTCCCGGAATCGGGGGGTGTGAGCGGTCCATGGTTGTGTCCATGACCGCGTTGTAGTCACCGCCTAATATCCATGGATGAACTGCCCAATCCGCCAGCACAGAATTAAGGCTCGCCAGGAATTTATCTTGGTCAAAATTTGGGGCATAAAGACTACCCAGCACCACTTGCACGCCATCCAGTGTTCCCCGCACTAAGGTGTATCGACCCTGCGGGTCTAAGGGTTACTCTAATGCTACAAATGGAACCCTGCCCCTGACCTACATTGTCGCCCCCCTGGCAAAGGCAGAGTATGATGTAGAAAAGATTTGGCCTTTCCATTTCTTGCGCATCTTAGTGACTTCAGAGTCGGTGAGGTGGGATTCTTGGAGGAACACCACCTGAGCCCTGCGCCTGTTTAGTTGCACGTATATTCTATGGCGTTTGTGTATGGAACCCAGTCCCCGCACATTCCAGGTGATTATCGTATATGCGCCTGGCATGTGATCGCGTGACTGTATATGTTACTTTCAGCAGGTCAAGGTGTCAGGGCAGATACCATGAAGCGTGGTGCGTGGGGCGAGCCAGTTACCCTGAACTCCCTTGTATTAGCTTGGAATACTAGGTCCAGCGCTGTAACTACACTGGTCCAAACCAAACTCACAACAGTGTGAACTGTGAACAAGTTAAGAGGTGCTTTTGCATTCTGGGGGGAGCTTCCTATGCACTGCATAGTGATGTGGGGAATGATAGAGCCCATAGTGCCCGGACCAAATACATTTACCAAAGTGTCCATATCGAAGCTGGGGAAATGATATGTGCGCCTGTTAGAATGTAAACTCGGAGTCATCCAGAAGATAAAAAGGGATTTATTGGATGAGACAGCACAGCAACATATACAACTGCTAAGCAGCAGGCTCAGGACAACTGAACTCCTGCTGCACAGCAACCACCACGTTCCAGGTGGAATTAGAATGCAGGGTGAAAGATGAACTGTGTGCGGGTGACAGGGAAAGGGATAAAACAAACATAGGAAATGCAATTACAACATACCTCCCTTGTTTAACAAAATAACATAAGGAGGGAGCTATCTAACAAAATCAGTCAACCTCTTGGGAGGAACTCTCAAACGTTCTGAGACTTTGACTCTGGAAGCCACAGAGGAATCTGGAATACTGCGATGATCTGATATAACATCTCTAGCATTGGTGGGAATCAAAGGACACTTGGCCACACGTTTTACATTCCATAACTTGCCATCTTGTGTTATGATACTGTTATGAAATACTTTTACAATCTTCATGGGCTTACCAAACCTCTTGGATCCTTTGGTGATAAAACCAGGTTTCCTTACTCTGAGCCACTCCCCAATGGCAAAATTTGGAGGTTTTGTTTTCCACTTGTAGTCATACCATCTCTTCGTTTTAAGTTGTTTAGACTCAACCCTCTGTGCAACTCCACTTACCAACTCGTCAGACAATAATTTATTCTTGCACTTCTCTTTGAACCACCAAGGACAAATTTTTGATGCCGGGTGCCGCCCCTTAAACAATCGGAAGGGACTGACCTCTGTTGTAGTGTGCGGTGTTATGCGATACAACCACAATTTCTCTCTTAACGAATTTCTCCAATCTCCTCCCAATTTGCACCCATCAGCTAAATACCCCTTTAAGACCCTATTAAACCGTTCCACAAGGCCATTCTCATGTGGTTCATACAAAGAAACCTTTTGATGTCTGATGTTATGGTATTTTAGAAAACTTTCCATCTCTGTAGAGATGAGCTGAACTCCATTATCAGTTACAATCACCTCAGGACAACCTTCTCTGGAAAACACTTCCTTGAAAAATTCAATGACCATGTTGGTGGAAGAATTAGAGACTAACTTGACCTCTGGCCACTTGGAGTGGTAATCCACCATCACAAAGGCATAGCGAGAATCATGTGGTAAAAACATGAAGGGGCCCGAAATATCAAAAGCTACTTTTTTCCATGGTTCATCTGGCCAATCAGTGGTTTTAAGGGGGGTACGTTCACTTTCATCATTTTATCACTGCTCATGCAAACTTCACACTCTCTAACCTTACGATCTACCATACAATCTAAACCTGGCCACCAAAAGTAATTTCTGACCAACCTTTTCATGGCAGACATGCCGGGATGAAGCTTGTGTGCTAACTCTAAAATTATCTTCTGGATACCAAAAGGTGGCACACATTTCCCACTTTTAAACATAAGTTCCCCTTCTAATTCTAACACATCATACACTTTGAACATGGGCATAAACTCTTCTGCAACATTCCTTTTGTCCGGCCAACCCTCCAAAACAAACTTCCTAACTGTCTGCCAAGTGAGATCTTCTTTTACACTAGACCTCCATAACTCCTCAGTGATACCTTCAAAAGGACCATCAACTACATCTTGGATGGTAGTGACAACTTCTGAATCATCCATTTTTTCGTCACAACTGGTTTGACAAGGTAGACGTGACATAAAATCCGCCACAACATTTTTTTTTCCAGGAACAAATTCTGCCTTAAAACAGTACTCTTGTAACCTGGAAGTAAGTCTTGCAATGCGAGCTGTGGAATTCCATCCACCACCAGGAGATAAAATGTTGACCAACGGTTTGTGGTCTGTCCTTAAAATAAACTTGCTACCCCATATATAATTCCTGTAATGTTCAATCGCCCACACGCATGCCAACAACTCTTTCTCAATAACCGCATATCTGCGTTCCGTTTCATTAAGGGTGCGAGAAGCAAAGCACACATTCCATTCCTCTTGCCCACACCTCTGAGCCAACACACCACCAATACCGTACAAACTGGCATCAACTGTAATTACACATTCTTTGTTCAGACAAAAAGGTTTAAGTGTGGGAGCTTGAAGAATGTCACTTTTGATGGAAACAAAAGCTTGTTGTTGCTCCATATTCCACTCAAAAACAGCCTTCTGTCTTAATAACTTCCTGAGGGGCTCCATTTTTGAAGCAAAATTGTTCACAAACTTACTGTAATACTCACACATTCCTAAAAATGACAGTAATTGTTCCCTGTTCGTGGGATGAGGTGCATTGATGATACCCTCTACGTTTGATTTTTTAGGCACCACCCCATTACCAGAAAGAGTGTGACCTAGATATTCTACTGAAGTTTTGAACATTTTGCACTTTTCACCTTTGAGGGTTAAACCACTTTCTCTCAGTCTTCCACACACTTCTGTTAAGTGTTTTAAATGCTCCTCCTCATTCTTTGAAAATATCAAAATATCATCTTGAAAGCATTTCACGAAATCGTCAACATCCCTAAAAATGTTGAACATCACTCTTTGAAATACGGATGCCGCCGAAGCTAAACCAAACGGCATCCTGGTATATTGATACAAGCCCTGAGGAGTAATAAAAGCTGTAAGCATCTTTGAATCTTCTGTAAGAGAAATTTGGTGGTATGCCGACCTAAGATCTAGGGTGGAAAAAACTTTGGCACCCTCCAACATGGAAACAACTTCATTAATGTTTGGGAGGGGATGACAATCCACCACAATACCTGCATTTAGTGCCCTGAGGTCAACACAGACCCTCAATTTTTTGTCAGGTTTTCTTACTAAAACAATGGGAGAAACCCATTCGGCTGAATCTATAGGTTCAATGATACCTTCAGCCACTAAGTCATCAAGCATATTTTTTAGTTCATCTCTGACATTTATCGGCACACCCCTTAATCTTTGTCTCACAGGAACGATGTTATTCTTGAGTTTAATTTTGTGAGAGTAGTTCTTAAGTTTCCCTAATTCATCAGAAAATACATCCTTGAATTTCTCTTTTAATAATTCCTCTTTCTCGTCTGATGAAATCACAGCTATCTTTTCTAAGAATATACTTTCATCTAATAAAACAGGTTCCTTGGAGCGGGGATTTAGAATGATTCCTAATTTGTATTGATCCCTCCAGCCCAGAACATTTACTCCTTTAACAGCAATATACAGTTTGATACACGAATTCCTTGTCTTAAAACGTAAATTCACATTAAAATATCCAATCATATCTATAGTTGACCCATCAAAACTCCTTGCTATGATGTCAGATTGCAAAATTTCATTGAAGCTTATAACAGAACCTAGTTTGTCTGTAAAATAATCTTTGGTAATAATAGTCCATGGCGAACCAGAATCAGCCATGAGATCTAATGATACACCGGAAATCTCAACTAAACACATTGGAGATTTCCTACAGTGAGGAGCTTCAGAATTGCTCATGCTAGCAATTTCTTCAGATAAACAAACCACAAAACCCTTGTTTTCCTCTGCACCAGCACAAGAGTCACATTTATGAACAATATCACTATTCCCAGACACGCTTGACACTCTGTGGAATTATTTCTCCTTAAATCCCTGCACACAGACGAAAAATGGCCAACTCTTCCACACTTATTGCACTCTTTGTTAATGGCCGGGCAGCCACCATACGAAGCAACATGCATTCTACTTCCGCATCTGTAACATGTGCCATTTCTTTCGTTTCTGTTAAATGTTTTAAAACTTCCGTGGTTAATAGGGCGAAAATAATTTGAAGACGGGTTCTCATTGCGTTGTACCTCCGGACGTTTTACCGCACATATTTCTTCACTAGGATCAGATTTATTACTATTATTGTTTTTAACAGTGAGCATCCACTTCTCGGACTGTTCGAGAGCTTTAGCGGTGGAAATAGCCTCAGATAACTTGGGATCACCAATTTCCCATAAACGTTCTTGAGTTTTTTTATTCCTAATGTGTACAATTATTTGATCTCTAATCATTTCGTCGCACATAACTCCAAAATTGCAATGTAAACTTAAGGATCTGAGGGCTGTCAAAAAGTCATCAAAAGATTCATTTTCAGTTTGTATTCTAGTATAAAATTTATATCTATTTAGCGCAATGTTGGTGACTGGCTTAAACCTTTGTTCCATTCTTTGCAAAGCCTCCTTATATACGTTGGTACCTTCACCTTCTCCTTCTGTGGGGAAAACTTGGGGAAGCGCTCTAAAAATAACCTGACCTTCGGATCCTAAACAGTGTAATAAAATACTTTTTTTCCTTTCTGCCCCCATGCGTTCACCATCGATGGCTCTCATATAATTAAGGAATTCTTCCTTCCATCTTGTCCAAGGAATTGGGGGATCTCCTTTGTTTTGGAGAAACTTATTAGGAGGATCAAACTGCATGGTGTTTTGAAGCAGTAGCGCACACAGATTGACCAAATGACACTGACCTGTGTGGTGAAGGTATGCTTAAAGCATTGAATTATTAAGGAACTGGTTAATGTAATTAGTTCCCCACAGATTGTTTTCTGCGTTTTATAAAGTACGCAAAGGAATTGTTTGGCAGTCTTTGAAGAAAAAAAAATATTGGAGGGAATAGCAAGGATTGCGCGTGATGCTTAAAATGAACTTCTATAAGTTTGATTTAAAGTACAGTGCTTTTCCTGCGCGCAAATGCCCTGGTGCGCGTTGCGTTTACTTAACACTTACTTTGATTTCCCCGACGTGTGTGTCCATACGGAGGAATATCTCCGTGTCGATGTTATGGCAACCGGAGTGTTTGCAAATGTCCGTCGGATGAGTACTACGTCATGCGCTCTGTGCGTATGACGTGCCTTGTTTGAGGAGCGTCGTACTCACTGTGCTAACGCCAAGAGAAGGATGTCCGAATGCCGCGTCAGGCTTCTGTGGCGTCAGTGGTCCCACTCGTTCTATGCAGGTAATTTGTTTTGAATGTGGCACGCAACTGCTTGATGTCCTAGGCTCACTCAAATCTCGATGTTTCTGCAATTTCTTACATGCGCCGGAACGGTCTCTCTCTTACCGCTTCCATCAAATGGCTCTGTGATGGGTTATACCGCTATCTCCCGAAATAACCATCGTGCAGAAATCTTCTTCGGTTCAGGAACACTCCACTCCTGTGCTGTCTTTAAAAAGTTGATGGAGTTGCTCCTCTCCTCAACTCGTCGCCATTGTTAGAATGTAAACTCGGAGTCATCCAGAAGATAAAAAGGGATTTATTGGATGAGACAGCACAGCAACATATACAACTGCTAAGCAGCAGGCTCAGGACAACTGAACTCCTGCTGCACAGCAACCACCACGTTCCAGGTGGAATTAGAATGCAGGGTGAAAGATGCACTGTGTGCGGGTGACAGGGAAAGGGATAAAACAAACATAGGAAATGCAATTACAACAGCGCCACTATCGGCTGTTACCGTATAAGTTACCTTTACAGAATGTCCGGACTGGTCCATTCAGGCCCTCCCACCCGGCATTAGCCCCCAATCTGCCCCGCCGGGGGGGGGGGCAAAAAGCCCACTAGACGCCAGGGATTTTTTTTGGGCAAATTTGAATTAGGGTGGGGGCTGCCCAAAACGGGCATGCCCATGCCCCACCCCCTCCCCGCAAAAATGACAGCCTTCCTGCCCCCCCTGGGGGGCAGATGGGGCAGTAGCCCCCAATCTGCCCCCCGGGGGGCAAAAAGCCCACTAGACGCCAGGGATTTTTTGGGGCAAATTTTAATTAGGGTGGGGGCTGCCCAAAACGGGCATGTCAATGCCCCCACCCGCAACAATTACAGCCTTTCTGCCCCCCCTGGGGGGAAGATGGGGGCAGTAGCCCCCAATCTGCCCCCCCGGGGGGGCAAAAAGCCCACTAGACGCCAACGATTACGCTGGCTTTTTTATGTGTGGGGGTGGGGGCTGCCCAGAATGGGCATACCAATGCCCCTACCCCCCAAAAAAATAGCCACAGTGTTTCTGCCCCCCTTGGGGGAATATCGGGCAACCCCACCCCCCGATATCCCCCCCCCCAGGGCGGCAGTAAGCCGACTAGGCACGGATTTGTTTTTAGCAATATGCCTACCTGTGGATTTTGGGCCCTAGCGCCGCCGGCACATAGGGAAACCTAGCAAACCTGTACATTTTTTAAAACTAGACACACAGGGGAATCCAGGATGGGGTGACTTGACTGGCTCTCACCAGGTTCTGTTACCCAGAATCCCTGGCAAACCTCAAAATGTGTATTAAAAAAATACATGTTCCTCACATTTCTGTGGTGGAAAGTTCTGGAATCTGTGTGGATCCACAAAATTCCACTCACCCCGCATTCCCCAAAGTCTTCCGAGAAAAATGGTACTTCACTTGTGTGGGTGGGTCAAGTACCCGCGACAGGCAAGGGACCAAAACCTAGTGAGGCGACATCAAAATTACCTATCACAAAAAAAACTTGGTTTTGCACGGGGGTTACCTGGGTTTTTGGCCCCGGGGTCAGCGGCCATCTAGGGAAACCTACCATACCCACATATTTCTGAAAACTAGACACCCGGGGGATTCCAGGGAGGTATGGCTTGCGTGGATCCCCCAATGTTTTCTTACCCAGAATCCCCTGCAAACCTCAAATTTAGCTGAAAAAAATCACTTTTTCCACACATTTTTGTGTGGGAAAGTTGTGGCATCACTGGGCTGACACAAATTTCCTACCACCCAGCGTTCCCCCAGGTCTCCCGATAAAAATGGTGCCTCACTCGTGTGGGAGGCACAAGTACCCGCGACAGGCAAAGGCCAAAAACGTATTGAGGCGACATCAAAATTGCCTATCACAAAACGACCTGGTTTTGCAAGGGTGTCACCTGGGTTTTTGGCCCGTGCTCGGCGGCCACCTAGGGAAACCTACCAAATCCACACATTTCTGAAAAGTAGACACCCGGGGGATTCCAGGGAGGTATGGCTTGCGTGGATCCCCCAACGTTTTCTTACCCAGAATCCCCTGCAAACCTGAAATTATGCTGAAAAAAATCACTTTTTTCACACATTTGTGTGTGGGAAAGTTGTGGCATCACCGGGCTGACACAAATTTCCTACCACCCAGCGTTTGCCCAGGTCTCCCGATAAAAATGGTGCCACACTCTGGTGGGAGGCCCAAGTACCCGCGACAGGCAAGGGCCCAAAACGTATTGAGGCGACATCAAAATTGCCTATCACAAAATGACCTGGTTTTGCAAGGGGGGTCCCATGACTTTTTGGCCCGGGGCTCGGCGGCCACCTAGGGAAACCTACCAAACCTACACATTTCTGAAAACTAGACACCCGGGGGATTCCAGGGAGGTATGGCTTGCGTGGATCCCCCAACGTTTTCTTACCCAGAATCCCCTGCAAACCTCAAATTTTGCTGAAAAAAAATCACTTTTTTCACACATTTGTGTGTGGGAAAGTTGTGGCATCACCGGGCTGACACAAATTTCCTACCACCCAGCGTTCCCCCTGGTCTCCCGATAAAAATGGTGCCTCACTCGGGTGGGAGGCCCAAGTACCCGCGACAGGCAAGGGCACCATTTTTATCGGGAGACCTGGAGAACGCTCGGTGGTAGGAAAACCAGGTCGTTTTGTGATAGGCAATTTTGATGTCGCCTCAAAACGTTTTGGGCCCTTGCCTGTCGCGGGTACTTGGGCCTCCCACCCGAGTGAGGCTCCATTTTTATCGGGAGACCTGGGGGAACGCTGGGTGGTAGGAAATTTGTGTCAGCCCGGTGATGCCACAACTTTCCCACACACAAATGTGTGAAAAAAGTGATTTTTTTCAGCAAAAGTTCAGGTTTGCAGGGGATTCTGGGTAAGAAAACGTTGGGGGATCCACGCAAGACATACCTCACTAGAATCCCCCGGGTGTCTACTTTTCAGAAATGTGTGGGTTTGGTAGGTTTCCCTAGGTGCTGGCAGAGCTAGGGTTCAAAAACTACAGCTAGGCACTTTGCAAAAAAAGGGTCATTTTTCACTGTGAAAATGTGGTGTGTCCACGTTGCGTTTTGCGCTGTTTCCTATCGCGGGCACGAGGCCTACCCACACAAGTGAGGTACCATTGTTCTCGGAAGACTTTGGGGAACGCGGGGTGGGTGGAATTTTGTGGATCCACGCAGATTCCAGAACTTTCCACCACAGAAAAGTGAGGAAAATGTGGTTTTTTGACAATTTTTAGGTTTGCAAGGGATTCTGGGTAACAGAACCTGGTGAGAGCCAGTCAAGTCACCCCATCCTGGATTCCCCTGGGTGTCTAGTTTTCAAAAATGTATAGGTTTGCTAGGTTTCCCTAGGTGCCGGCAGAGCTAGGATTAAAAAACTACAGCTAGGCACTTTGCAAAAAAAGGGTCATTTTTCACTGTGAAAATGTGGTGTGTCCACGTTGCGTTTTGCGCTGTTTCCTGTTGCGGGCACTAGGCCTACCCACACAAGTGAGGTACCATTTTTCTCGGAAGACTTTGGGGAATGCGGGGTGGGTGGAATTTTGTGGATCCACGCAGATTCCCGAACTTTCTACCACAGAAAAGTGAGGAAAATTTGTTTTTTTTGACAATTATTTAGGTTTGCAAGGGATTCTGGGTACCAGAACCTGGTGAGAGCCAGTCAAGTCACCCCATCCTGGATTCCCCTGGGTATCTAGTTTTCAAAAATGTATAGGTTTGCTAGGTTTCCCTAGGTGCCGGCAGAGCTAGGGTTCAAAAACTACAGGTAGGCACTTTGCAAAAAAAGGGTAATTTTTCACTGTGAAAATATGGTGTGTCCACGTTGCGTTTTGCGCTGTTTCCTGTCGCGGGAACTAGGCCTACCCACACAAGTGAGGTACAATTTTTCTCGGAAGACTTTGGGGAACACGGGGTGGGTAGAATTTTGTGGATCCACGCAGATTCTAGAACTTTCCACCACAGAAAAGTGAGGAAAATGTGGTTTTTTTGACACTTTTTTAGGTTTGCAAGGGATTCTGGGTACCAGAACCTGGTGAGAGCCAGTCAAGTCACCCCATCCTGGATTCCCCTGGGTGTCTAGTTTTCAAAAATGTATAGGTTTTCTAGGTTTCCCTAGGTGCCGGCAGAGCTAGGGTTCAAAAACTACAGCTAGGCACTTTGCAAAAAAAGGGTCATTTTTCACTGTGAAAATGTGGTGTGTCCACGTTGCGTTTTGCGCTGTTTCCTGTCGCGGGCACTAGGCCTACCCACACAAGTGAGGTACCATTTTTCTCAGAAGACTTGGGGGAACGCGGGGTGGGTGGGATTTTGTGGATCCACGCAGATTCCAGAACTTTCCACCTCAGAAAAGTGAGGAAAATGTGTTTTTTTTTACAATTGTTTAGGTTTGCAAGGGATTCTGGGTACCAGAACCTGGTGAGAGCCAGTCAAGTCACCCCATCCTGGATTCCCCTGCGTGTCTAGTTTTCAAAAATGTATAGGTTTGCTAGGTTTCCCTAGGTGCCGGTAGAGCTAGGGTTCAAAAACTACAGCTAGACACTTTGCAAAAAAAGGGTCATTTTTCACTGTGAAAATGTGGTGTGTCCACGTTGCGTTTTGCGCTGTTTCCTGTCGCGGGCACTAGGCTTACCCACACAAGTGAGGTACCATTTTTCTCGGAAGACTTTGGGGAACGCGGGGTGGGTGGAATTTTGTGGATCCACGCAGATTCCAGAACTTTCCACCACAGAAAAGTGAGGAAAATGTGGTTTTTTTGACAATTGTTTAGGTTTGCAAGGGATTCTGGGTACCAGAACCTGGTGAGAGCCAGTCAAGTTACCCCATCCTGGATTCCCCTGGGTGTCTAGTTTTCAAAAATGTATAGGTTTGCTAGGTTTCCCTAGGTGCCGGCAGAGCTAGGGTTCAAAAACTACAGCTAGGCACTTTGCAAAAAAAGGGTCATTTTTCACTGTGAAAATGTGGTGTGTCCACGTTGCGTTTTGCGCTGTTTCCTGTCGCGGGCACTAGGCCTACCCACACAAGTGAGGTACCATTTTTCTTGGAAGACTTGGGGGAACGCGGGGTGGGTGGGATTTTGTGGATCCACGCAGATTACAGAACTTTCTACCACAGAAAAGTGAGGAAAATGTGGTTTTTTTGACAATTTGTTAGGTTTGCAAGGGATTCTGGGTACCAGAACCTGGTGAGAGCCAGTCAAGTCACCCCATCCTGGATTCCCCTGGGTGTCTAGTTTTCAAAAATGTATAGGTTTGCTAGGTTTCCCTAGGTGCCGGTAGAGCTAGGGTTCAAAAACTACAGCTAGACACTTTGCAGAAAAAGGGTCATTTTTCACTGTGAAAATGTGGTGTGTCCACGTTGCGTTTTGCGCTGTTTTCTGTCGCGGGCACTAGGCCTACCCACACAAGTGAGGTACCATTTTTCTCGGAAGACTTTGGGGAACGCAGGGTGGGTGGAATTTTGTGGATCCATGCAGATTCCAGAACTTTCCACCACAGAAAAGTGAGGAAAATGTGTTTTGTTTGACAATTGTTTAGGTTTGCAAGGGATTCTGGGTACCAGAACCTGGTGAGAGCCAGTCAAGTCACCCCATCCTGGATTCCCCTGGGTGTCTAGTTTTCAAAAATGTATAGGTTTGCTAGGTTTCCCTAGGTGCCGGCAGAGCTAGGGTTCAAAAACTACAGCTAGGCACTTTGCAAAAAAAGGGTCATTTTTCACTGTGAAAATGTGGTGTGTCCACGTTGCGTTTTGCGCTGTTTCCTGTCGCGGGCACTAGGCTTACCCACACAAGTGAGGTACCATTTTTCTCGGAAGACTTTGAGGAACGCGGGGTGGGTGAAATTTTGTGGATCCACGCAGATTCCAGAACTTTCCACCACAGAAAAGTAGAGGAAAATGTGGTTTTTTGGACAATTTTTTAGGTTTGCAAGGGATTCTGGGTACCAGAACCTGGTGAGAGCCAGTCAAGTCACCCCATCCTGGATTCTCCTGGGTGTCTAGTTTTCAAAAATTTATAGGTTTGCTAGGTTTCTCTAGGTGCCGGCAGAGCTGGGGTTCAAAAACTATAGCTAGGCACTTTGCAAAAAAAGGGTCATTTTTCACTGTGAAAATGTGGTGTGTCCACGTTGCGTTTTGGGCCGTTTCCTGTCGCGGGCACTAGGCCTACCCACACAAGTGGGGTACCATTTTTCTTGAAAGACTTTGGGGAACACAGGGTGGGTGGAATTTTGTGGATCCACGCAGATTCCAGAACTTTCCACCACAGAAAAGTGAGGAAAATGTGTTTTGTTTGACATTTTTTAGGTTTGCAAGGGATTCTGGGTAACAGAACCAGGTGAGAGCCAGTCAAGTCACCCCATCCTGGATTCCCCTCGGTGTCTAGTTTTCAAAAATGTATAGGTTTGCTAGGTTTCCCTAGTTTCCGGCAGAGCTAGGGTTCAAAAACTACAGCTAGGCACTTTGCAAAAAAGGGTCATTTTTCACTGTGAAAATGTGGTGTGTCCACGTTGCGTTTTGGCCCGTTTCCTGTCGCGGGCACTAGGCCTACCCACACAAGTGAGGTACCATTTTTATCGGGAGACTTAGGGTAACACAAAATTGTAGAGCAACTGTTATTATCTATTGACTTTTGATGCATTTCTGCCTTCCAAATGAAAGACAATGTGTAAAAAAGAAGTCATTTTGAAAAATGACCTAAAATTCTCATGCTAGTATGGGTACTCCCAATTTCGGAAATGTGCAAATATCTACGGTTTCTAAACTATATATTTTGTTCCCATTTCAGAAATACATAGGTGTCTTTCATACCGATTTTTCCATGTATAGATTTTCCCAGAATAATTGCTATATACCCGGGACATAATAAAAAACCATTGCAAGACGCTGCTCAGTTATTGGCTCTGGGTTCGTCGGGTTCTTGGTGAACCTACAAGTCCTATATATCACCACAACCAGAAAGGTCCAGCAGATGTAATGGTATATTGCTTTCAAATAGCTGTCATAATTAGAAGAAGTTACAGGTGAAAACGTTGACACAAATGGCTGATTTTTTCAACTAATTTTCAATTTTTCCTATATTTAACTGTTTGTTTCTATAAAGAAAACTTGAAGGATCTACACAAATGACCCCTTGCTGAATTCAGAATTTTGTCTACTTTACAGAAATGTATGGCTTTCCAGGATCCATTATTGCTTTCATACCCATTTCTACCATTAACTGAAAGGAGGTTGAAAGCACAAAAAATAGCAAAAATAGGCTATGTCCCAGAAAATGCCAAAACTGTGTACAAAAGTTTGGTTTTCTGACAAAAGTCTGCTTGTCCCTGAAAGCTGGGAAGATGGTTATTTCAGCACCACAACCCCTTTTTGATGCCATTTGCAGGGAAAAAACCAGATGCTTTCTTCTGTAGCCCTTTTTTCGGATTTTTCCTAAAAAAAAAAAACTTTAGCTGTATTTTGGCTAATTTCTGGGTCCCCTCCAGGGGAATCCACAAACCTTGGGTACCTTTAGAATCCCTATGATGTTGGAAAAAAAGGACGCAAATTTGGCATGGATACCTTATGTGGTCAAAAAGTTACAGGGGCCTAAGCGCGAACTACCCCAAATAGCCAAAAACAGCTTAGCACAGGAGGGGAAAAGGCCTACCAGCGAAGGGGTTAAGGGGTTAGATTCAGAGATTGATTTGCATTCTATGGAATGTAAATGCAGCTTTGTCCACAGAGCACACGAAGATTGTGCTAAAGCGCATCAACCCCAAACTGCCAAAGATGTCAGATAAGAAGCTGTGAGCAGCCACACACAGTCATCTGTTTAGGGAAAAGTTTCTCAAAGAAATTACTACTTGTGTGCAAACATTTTTCTCAGTGGAGAAGGAGCAGCAAAACTTGAAGAAGGTGCTTACCTATCTGTTTTATGTCAGAGCCGGCAGAGGTAGGGTTCGCGCTTCCAGCTTCCAACACAGGCAAAACACAAACTTTAAGCTGACCTTTATATCCAGAGAGGAGGTTATGGATTTGCAGTTGGCGACAGAGTTTTTACACCCTTCCATCCCCAAAGAAGGAGGTCAGAGGCGTAAAAGAGGTCAAAGAGCCAGAGGACACCCCCACCATGCTAATGATAAGTCGGCAAACCTTAAATCTTTTTTCCCCAAGAAAATTGGGTGGCAGAGGCCCCCTCTTCCTATTTCAGTGTTAGAGAATAACTTCAGACCCCTGGGTTTTACCAACTGAGCAGGGTTACAGAATAGAGTCCTATTCCCAACCAGTACAGTTAGTGTATCCTTGTCCATTCGTGTTTTCCAAGGACAAGAGGGTCCTCGTCTCAGAGGAAGTCAGAGGTCTTGTGAAAAAAGGGTGCAATAGAATCAGTACACGATTTGGCACAGATGTTTCTGAGCAATTTGTTCCTAGTGAGGAAGGGAGAGGAAGGTTTTGGCCCTATCATAAACCTGAGGTTGTTGAATAGCTTTGTTTGTTACAGATAGTTTAAATTGGAAGGAGTTCACTCCTTCATGGGAAGTTTGTGTTGTAATGTACTTAAAGGATATGTTTATTATGTCTCAGAGCAGGACTCAAATGCAAGTTCAGACAGTTCAGGTAGGTTCTCTGTTACAGATGTTAGGCTTTGTCATAAATCAGAAAAAAATCTTTGTTGGTTCCTATTCGAATGATTCACTTTCTGCTTTGTTATAGATACTAAGAAAGCCTACCATTCTTCCGAGACAGAAAATCAAGGTTATAAAGAAGGAGATTCAGTCAGTTTTGAGGAAAGACAGAATTTTTCATGAGTATTAGCCTGCATAATAGGTATTTTATCAACATCTATTCAGGCTATCTTTCCCCACCCTTCTCCATCACAAGGCTCTTCAGCACTTGAAAGGGCCTCATCTGAGGAAAGGGCTCCTGTACTTGGCTTTAATTTTCCCATCAGAAGACACCAAGGAGGAGTTTGTCTGGTGGCACTTCCAGATCGAGGCCCAGAATGGAAGATAACATAACATGTGTATTTGTAATGCGCACGTTCAACCGTAGGTATCTTGGCGCTGAATAACAGATGTTTATTGTTACCCTACTCAATGGTACTCATCTTATCAACCTCAGGTGAATCAAAGGCTGAGTGGACCCGCTGGGATTTGAACCTGTGACCATGAGATCAAACACAGGCCCTGCAGTGGACTCAGCAGTCCACTGAGCCACCAGACCCAGCAAGATCTAATTGTGGCCCTGCTTCCAATAGCACGTTGAAGTCAGGGGCGAGCAAGGCAGATTGGGGAGCTCAATGCGGGCATATTGTGACAGGATGAAAGTGGTCTTGTGAAGAGGTGCAGTGACATATAAATCACTTAAAGCTTCTCTCAGGCTTCTTTACTATAAAAGGTTTGGTGCAAGATAGACCATATTGTTGTATGTATTTAAGGATGGGTGATATATTGGCTGTAAGGTACATAAAGCAGTTAGAAGTGGTTGACACAAAGAGACTGGCGGATCTGGCCAGCAGCGTTTTTCTGAGTAGGAACAAAATGGTATGTGAAGAATATCTCCCAGGATTAGCAAACTCAGTAGAGGACTGGGGGACATGTTTTCTGCAGGAAAGGTACAATCAAGCGTTTCACAAAACAGTTTTTTTTTCGAATCGATCACTTCTGGGGTCCGTTACAGGTGGACTTGTTTGCCTCTCAATTGAATTCCAAGTTTCCTCTGGTTTAAGCCGGAGTCCGGTGAAGTAGAAGCGGAGGTAGTGGACCATTACCTTCAGTTTTGGTTGCATATGAAATGTAACGTGTTTCTTCCATATGCAATGTTTCTCAGGACATTGGTTCAGCTCAGGAGGGACAAGGCCATTCTGGTCCTGGTCACGTCATTCTAGACAGCTTAAGTTTGATACCCTCAGTTCTTAGAGCGATCAGCAAGTTTTCCTAGACTTCTTCCAGATTTTTAGCTTGTCCTCTATGATCCCTTAGGCAGCCCACACGAGTTGGTGTTACAAATACATCTTCCTTTGATGGCTTGGAAGGTTTCAAGCAATCTTGAAATATCCCAGGGCTTTTGAAGGAAGCCTTGTCCGTTATCAGACATTTCTGGTCTCCGGCCACTACAGCAAGTTATGAGTATGCATTTGTCAGTATGGATTAGCTGCTAATTGGAACAACAGGTTGATACCCTTTCAGGCAATTTCAGTCCTTGAGGTAGATCAGAATGCCCCATACATGAGGAAGTCAATGGCTCCTGTTTCTTTTTTGATAGATATCGGAGCTAGCGTTCTACAGTTTGTCTGTGGAAGTTCCAAACCTAGCCCTCTCAGGAAAAGAAGTCCAAGTTGTAGGGCTCAGTAATAAAAAGATTGTTAAACAGGTTACAGCAGATGTCCTAGTTAAAATAGGAATATACTTGCTACTCAATAAAAGAGTACTCCCAAGGCGGAAACTGCATTCTTCAAATGCATGATAAAAATAGGCTTTATCAAACTTCATTTCATGATTCTCTCTCTCATATCTTGTTTATCAAAATCCACCAACATTCAATCCATTAAGATGATCCATGGGTTGAACAAAAATGTTTTATGTTTCAGCATTTCTTTTTCTTAATGGAATATGCAACATCCTTTTCATCGGTCAACATATCATTCTGCTCTGCATGTAAGTATTATATGTTCATTGCCCCAATGCATTTCAGACCGAACCAGTCCTTCTTCAGGGGGGCACCTAAAAAAATATGACCAATGGAGAATAAACTTCTGTACATTCTGTGTGATCCAACTCCTGTGAATTTATTGGACAAAACGAACTGTGTGATTTACTGCACACTGAATGGTGTAGCAATTGAAACCCATCTTGAAATCCAAGATAAAGACTCAGCATTTAAAATTAAATCAAAAGATTCAAGAGTTCAGTTGTTCCCAATTCTGACTAAAGGTTACTTACCTCTGGATCTAAAATATGCTGTCAAAGAAGAGGTGTGGGGTTTCTATGGAAAAGAGATAGGACCAATTAAAAGTGCTGAAACAGTTAAAATTGGAGTGAAACTGTTAAAAAGAAATGTACTCCCTAAAACAAAAAGGTAATTTACCTCACACTGCCATTGTGTCTCACAATCAACCCTTGGTCCGATTTTGCCACCATTGGACTCTGGTCAAGTGTTTCTACACCCAACATGAGCTTTAACTAATTCAAACCAGAACCCAGTGAATCTCTCCCACTACTGCCCACTTCCTTCACCCCATTAATCACTTTCACCACACTCCTACTGTTCCACCATTGCCCACCTTCCAAATCCACCAATTTAACTGGAACTCCAAATTTGGCTCACATGTATCAGTTTACACACCGGAATAGTTTCTCCCACCTTGAACATCAAAGTACTTCTTCTGTTACTGTTGCATTTTTTACCTTTGACCTAATGGTTTTATCTGACCATTTATCCTGACTCACCTTAACCCACATATTCATCCATGATGGACAAAAACAAGTCATTGCTCTTCTTACTCCTAACAATTCAAACAGTGAAACCCCAGTTGACACATGAGGAGTGGTGCGATAAAACCAAAGCATACTATTCACTGTGTTTGCCACACTTATTTGATATAGCCCCCTGAATACACTCTCCCAAAACCTTGTTCATTAACTCAACAAGTCCATTTGTTTGGGGGTGATATAATGAACTTCTGAGATGTTTAATGCCACTCGTTTTCAGGAAGATTTTAAATTCACTAAAAACAAATTGGACCCTGTTGTCCGACACTAATGTGGCCGGAAAACCCTCTATCAAAACACTTCCTTTAGAAATTCCACAACCACTTTGGATGTGACTTCACTCACAAACTTCACTTCAGGCCATTTGCTATAACAGTCCATCATTACTAGTGCAAACCTTGAAGTGCTAGTCAAAGAATTGAATGGCCCATTAGTCTATTCCCACCTTTTTCCAAGGTGCTGTGGGGAACTCAATTGGACATAATGGGAGAGTCCTTAATTTCATGGACTTGTCACAGCTAGAACAGATGACACACTCCTTGACCACTTGGTCAATCTCTTGATCCATAGAAAGCCACCAAAATCACAATGTTGCGTGTCTCTTGGTCATGGTGGCACCTAAATGACCCTCATGACCTCTAACTATAATAGGATTCCTTAAGCTAATGGGAACAAACTTATCTGCTCTTAACAATAGACCATCCTCCACTGACAATTCATCAGCAATTTTGACAAAAGTTTTTGGATCAAAATCAAGATTCCTTTCTTACAGCCAACCTGATTCTATATACTTCATGACCAAACCCATGGTAGCAATCCTGCTCCGTAAAGGCTCCCAACTGGGGTAAATCCACAGATTCCACTTTACAGTCCTCCTTATCATCCTCAAATCCCAATTCTTTATTCTCTTCTACAAACTCAGATGAGCGTGACAAGTAATCAGCACATCCATTTTTATCGCCTAGGATATACTAAAGTACAAAATCAAATTGTAACAGCTTTGTCGATAGCCTTGCAATGCGGGGAGTAAACCTCTTGGAATTCTTTCTACTCAAGATGTAAACCAAAGGTTTTTGATCCATCTGGATCACAAAGCGTTTACCCCACACATAGTTCCGAAACTTCATGACCGCCCACCAACAGGCCAAAAGTAATTTTTCAATTACCGAATACTTTTTTTCAGTACTATACAAAACACGAGATGCATAACCAATGGTCTGAACCTGAGAATCTGTCACCTGGTTGAGAACTGCACCCAACCCCTCGTTACTTGCCCCCACCGCCAAAGTACATTGGAGTTCAGGATCATAACTTTTCAACACCTTAGCGGATGTCAATTGCTCTTTCACCCACTCACAGACTTTCTGCCAATCCATGCTCCATTCAAATGCAACACCTCTCCTTACATACAGGACATGGGTCTCAACTTTGTTGCATAATTCAGTATAAATCTAGAGTAAAATTCACATAAGACAGGAAATTACTTCAAACCTGCTTTGTCCACTGGTGGCTTTGCCTGAGTGATACTCTTCACTAGACTGGATTTAGGTTCAATTCCCTGATCTGTCCTAAATATTCCACTTTGTCGGTAAGAAAGACACACTTTTCCCTCCTGAGTACAACCCATTGAGTCTGAAATCTATTCAAAACTTCGTCCAAAGTCTTGTCATGAGTCTGTCTGTCTGGGGCATAAATCAAAACATTGTCTTGAAAGATTAAGAGGCCTTGTATCCCCTTGAGTATGCTGGTCATTACCCTTTGAAAAAATTAAACTACCAAAGCTAGTCCAAAGGGCATATGGCAATACTGGTATGTTCCAAAAGGGGAAACAAATGCTGTCAGATGTCTTGACTCTACCTCCAGTTCAATCTGATGGTAGGATGAGCCCAAATCTAGCTTCAAAAAGAACTTCACCTCTTTCAACCCAGCCAACAACTCACAAATGTTGGGTAATGGATGTGAATCAATCCAAATCTCTTTGTTGAGACAATGAAGGTCAACACACACTCTTAATTCCCCATTGTGTTTGTGAGCCTCTACCAACGGTGACAGCCATAGGGAGAAGTCAACAGGTTCACTTATGCCCCTTTTACATAACTTATCCAACCCCTTTTTCAGATCCTTACGAATGCTACAGGGCACATTCTTGAGTTTATGTTTAACCGGTCTTGCCGCCTCTTTTACAATGATTTTGTGTTTACAGTATTTTACTTTACTCAATTCACCAGAAACCACATGTGGGTATCTATTCATGATCTTTTCCAGGTCTTCATTATCTCTAATGGCTAACACTTGTTCTTCGGTGCAAGGCTTCACAATCATGCCTAAGAGTCCCTGTTGAAACCAGCCTAGAATATTGAGGCCTTTATGGGCTACATAAATTTTGCCTGTTTTCCTACAACCCTTGAACTACAAAATATCATCAATGTATCTACACAAATCAATACTGCCTCCCTCATATGGCACCGCCTTCCAATCAGGAGGTAAAAATAGTCTATTTGGTCACACTTTGTCAAATAACTCTTGTGTAATCATGGATATTCGTGCACAGAATCCACCAGTAATTTTAAGACTTTATCACCCACCATGACTTCCACATAGGGATCAAAACAAGAACTTGGGTCCACCATTTTTACATCATCACTCTTACCCACGAAGGCCATGTCCCTCGGGTCTCTCCCAATACATTCTTCATCATCTAGTACACTCTCTTCACTAACACATTTAATTGATGACGCCACTCTGGATCTCTGACTTTAGAAAACTTTTGCAAAGTGCCCACGTTTGTTACATTGCCTGCAAATTACATTTTTCGCAGGACATTGCATCCCACCTTTGACATGGATGCAGTTTCCACAGCGGAAACATACATCTTATTTTGAGAAAAAGGATTTGGATTTGTCCATCTGTTCTATATCCTTTGGAACTTTGTTCAAATTAGTATTAAGTGCCTCCACTGGATCTGAATTCTTACTTTCCAGTTCCTTGACAGAGCATTGACACCTCCAGTTCCTTGAAAAGCATTGACACCTCCCAGATCCCTGGGAGGTGTCAATGCTTTTAGCTGTTTTGATCGTAACTTCTAATGAAGGGTTCCCCATGGACAAGATTTTTTGTTTGATAGCTTTATGGCCAAATTGTCAGATAAACTGATCTCTTACCAGTTGATCCGCAAAATGTTCAAATTGACACTTACTAATCTCCTCAGCGCTGTTATGTATGCATCTACATCTTCCCTTGAATTTTGAACCTTCTTCAAGAATTTATGTCTAACCACTACTAAATTTGGTTGAACATCAAACCTAGCCTGTAATTTTTTTACAGTCTCCTCTACTTTTAATTCCGGTGATGTTTAAGAATGGCTCTATTCTCAAAACCCAAAGAGTGCAGCAATAGATATTTTTTTCATTACGGATGAAAAAGTGGTGCTCGAATGGCACCCATATATGTCTCAAATGCATCGAACCATTGTTTGCAAGCCACTGGCGGGTCACCTGGTGTTTGTAAAAATTGAGGAGGATTTACTGCTTGCATTCTCCACAGTAACAGTTAAAAATGTTCACTAGTACTTTACAAACATATGCCTATAAAGTTTATACACAGGTTGTATTACAACCCATAAGAAAAACTTGCCCTTTAAATACAATCCCTACACTAATGAATGCCCAACATGGCCCATCTGTTCCCATACACACAGTTCCACGTTGGGTTCAAAATCGCTTACCAAGTTGCCAATGAACCAAAAGATAATTATATATATTTTTTACTTAAAATTACAAACTATAGCTCGAAGAGTGGGATGCTTGACTGACTGCCGTGTAATATTAAGGACCCACCAAGGATGTTTAGAGACGACTCCTGCTGTGCAAATCAGTGTCTGCATACAATGGTTAGCGATGACTCCAATGGTGTGCGAATCGCAGTCATGCACAACTTGCTGTGCACATCAGCGCGTCTACAGTATGCCAATAATTCAGCACACACGGGCAATGAGCCAGATAGCGTTTAAATTAAAAGTTATGCTGCGCATGTCAGAGAGACAACACACCTTTTCCGATGTTGCTGTGTGCGTCAGCGTTTACAAAGCAGGTTGAAATTTCAATAAATATGTGCTGTGCATGTCAGCAAGTCAACTTGCCATTGCACGATGTTTCTGTGTGCGGCAGCATTTCGACACGAGCACGCATTGACAACGTTACAGATGAAATCAGCTGCTGCGCAGACCTCACGCATACAACGGCCACTACAAATGGCAGCTTGACGTCGTTGGCATCCATCCAACGTGGATAGACTGACGCTGGCAATAGCTAGAGCACCCACTCGCATATATCACAGGCAATACGAAATGGCCGCTTGACGTCTCTGACGGCCGACTAATGTGCTGCGTGACACTGCAGACGCATGTGTTCCAGGAAGCCTCAGTCAATGTACGTCACACTGCCCCACCAATGTTGTTGAGAACAGCCTCATAAAAATACAGCCGCTATCACAAAATATCACCTGCAACCTCCGTGTGCAGCAACAACTTAGATATAACCCTCTCTTCTTTGAGGGAACTCTGTGGTGTCAAGACTTCGTCGTAACTTCCGGGAACACCAATTCATGTAGGTCTGTCTCAGCAGCTCGCCACTCGCTCTGCACCAAAAAAGATGCTGTATTTCAAGGACACAGAAGACCAGAGGAAGGCTCAAGAAAATGTTTTATTTGAGCCAGTGCATGATGAGCTGCTGGTGGTACACAGAAAACAGCCAACTACCTACAGATTCAAAGGCACATTCTACGTGGAACTTTCGCTTGACAATGTCAAGGTTCCACGTGTCCATGCCTCAAGCACCCACATATGACAAAGATGCTACAGAAACCTAATGTTGTTTTGCCCAGAATTAAACAGTATACACTTTTAAAAGAGGCAGAAGAAGGAATGAAGTCTTTCATTATGGAAATGATGGAGTGGGAAATTCTTTGGGAAGTTCTTGTTAGCCCTTGCAACTCTCCTGTGATGAGGATAAAGAAGTGATAAGTGGAGAATAGGGCAGGATTTAACAAAAATTAACAAAATTGTCATCCCATGTTGTCCAGTGGTACTGACACCAGCAGAAAACCTGTTCCAAATTCCATTAGATGCAGGATGGTATACAGTCATTGATTTATGCCAAGCTTTCTTCTCTATTCCTCTCCACAATGATAGTCAATTCCTTTTTGCGTTTCAATTTCAAAATAAGGTTCTCGTTTGGTGTAGAATACCACAAGCGTATACTCAAAGTCCTTTACTTTTTAGTCGAATCCTAAAGAAAGATCTGTAAATTTTGGGATTGCCTTGTAATTTAGTCTTGGTGCAATATATTGATGACTTACTAGTCGCATCAAAGACAAAAGAAAACTGAGAACATGACACAATTGCTTTGCTGAATTATTTAGCTGGGAGTGGTCATAAAGTTTCCCCAACAAAAATGCAGTATTGTAAAAAGTTAGTAATTTATCTTGGTCATCACACTGAAAAAAGAGCAAGGAAAGTCTCAAAAGAACACATTTCTGCAATTCTGAAAATGAATCCTCCTACCACCCAGAGGAAGTTGGGGATGTTCCTGTGAATTGTTGGCTACGCTTGTCAATGAATTCCAACCTTTTCCTTGATTGCAAAACCTTTAATAAGGTTGACCCACAGTGACATAAGGGACCTGGTTCCATTTGACGAAGAATGCTCCGAGGCATTCCAGGTATTGAGAGAAAGTTTATGTAATGCACCTGCCCTAAGAATGCCTGACTACAATTTGACTTTCTTTCTTGTCACAAAAAAGGTGGGTGTGCATTATTGGTTCATACTCAGAAGCATGGTGGAGCCATGGGACCAGTAGCTTAGATTTTAGCTGTATTGGATCCAGTAGTTGTATGTCTTCCTGGTTCTTTAAAATTGGTTGCAGCTGTTCGCATTGCCATCGAACAAAGTGAGTGAATAGTGATGAGCTATACTTTAATTTTATATGTCCCACATTCAATTGAGATCTTATTGACATGTACACAAATTCAGCATATGACAAATGGTTGATGAACCAGATAAGAACATGTCGTATTGGCAGCTGAGAACATCTTGATTAAGAGATGTGACACATTAAATCCAGAAACATTGCTTCCAATTCCAAACAAAAGTGAAGTTAGGGACAATGGTAATGACAATGAGCCTCAGCATGACTGCATAGAAGTTACCAAATTATGTGCCAAACCAAGAACATATATCAAAGAAACTCCTCTTGAAATGGCTTATCTGACTTTGTTAATGGTTCTTATTTCAGTGACCAATATGGAGCTCTGAAGGCTGCCTATGCAGTCTGTTCCATTTCTGAAATTCTTGAAGCATCCTATTTGCCAAATGTAACTTCAGCACAAGTGGCAGAATTGGTTGCATTGACAAGAGCTTGCTGCTTGTCAGAAAAGGTCAATGTGGCAATTTATTCAGGGAGCCAATGTTTTTTTTTCAAATATATTTTTATTGGCATTTGTTTCATTATCCATCAGGAGCTTTAACACTCATCTGTCTATATCATACCAAAGCATTACAAAACATAAATAGCATATATAGATTTGTGCGTGCTACTGTTCATTTCCTTATACCATCCCCGGTTTCAAATAGTGGAGCTGTAAAGATATTTTTCACGACCTGTATACGCGTTTGATTCATATTATCATATGGCTCACTCTTGCTTTTCTTATTATACTACTGGGAGGAGCCATGCATATGCTATGTGTGGTCGCATGGAGGGGCCATCATATAGGTATCTCTTAGTTTATAGAGACTGTGTAACTTGCACAACGTACTAACTAACTAACTATGCAGTGGGGTCGAGGCCGGGTAGTTGTGTCAATGATGTAGGTTAATTGTCCAGGGTGTGCGGAGTATAGGGCAGACAGGGGTGGCAGGAGGTCAGCCACCTCTCACCGGATTTCGGACCGTTACTGCCCTCCAATTTCATGTTATAAGCGCTGGGAGGAGGTAATGGTATGTAGGGGCAGTACCCATGTCTTGTCGTTGTCTTTCAGTGTGTCAGGGTGAATGTGTAGTGGTGGTCCTTATTGGAATCTTCCCAGTGGTGGCCGCTTAGGTGTACCCCCCAGCCCTATTCATCGCTTGTCTAAGTATTATCGTCACTCCCCCCAGCTTCTCTCTGGTCTCGGTTTGGGTTTCCCCATGTCTCTAGGATCTCTCTCCAGTGCCCTGCAATAGGGCGTTGCCTCAGCCCCCTCATTTACTCTCTCGCCAGAACTCTGCCCTCAGCCCCGGCCCAATAAGTCACATCTCACTTCCAAGTGTTGACTGCCGGTCCAGCCACGGACTTCCAAGTCATCGCTATTCGTCTCCTAGCCAAGACCAATGCAAGGTCTAGGAATCTGTTACTACCTGCCGCTTAGGTGGAAGGGGGAAAAACCCCAGCAAGCATACCCCAACTGTGGGTTCCAATGTGTGCCACTGCCGCCCCCATGATCCTCAATACTTCCCCCCCAAAACCTGCGAAGTGTGATGCAATCCCAGGTCATGTGTACAAAATCTGCATCGTCATAGTCGCATCTCTGGCACTTGCGTGTGTCGCCCCCGTAAGCAATCTGAAGTTTTTGGGGTATTATGTAGGTCATATATGTGTAGTTAAATTGTGTGTACTTCAGTCTGGTACTATGTGAGACTTTTTTAGGGTACGCTAGGTTTTTGGCCCACTCCGGTTCGGTGAGGTCTTTACCTAGGATGGTCAACCAGCGGTTGCACAGCTTTGTCAGTCCAGCTGCGAGGCGTAAAACCATTTTACCTGAAGCCTTGTAGTGCCCAACGTGAGAACTGAGTGTAATACCGCATGTGTCTTAGGCTCTTCCTGGCCCCCCCATAACTCCCTGAAAGTTCGCAGCACAATTTCATAGGTAAGGAACTCGCCTGGTTGTAAGCCATTACCCTCGAGTAGGTCTCCGAAGGGGGCCAAGGTCGAGTGTGGTAACAGTCCCCCACCAACTCCAGTCCGGCCTCGGTCCAGGTCTTCATCAATACTGGGGTTAATGTTGTCCTTGGGCTCCTGTGGGGTAGGCCCACCAGGGGTAAGACCGAAGTGTACAAAGGGGTTTCTCCCACCTTAAACAGACAACGTTTCCAAAAGGGTAAGGCCGCAGTTTGTAACAGGGATAAATGGCGGATGGTCACCGCAGAATCGAGCATTTTGACCAATAATAAATCAGGACGGGTGGCGAGATCGGTTTGGTCGGCCCCCAATGGGCCTGTACCCGCCAACCACTGTGCCAGCCACTGCAGCTGGGAGGCCAGAAAATAAAGCTTGAAGTTTAGCACTCCAAGGCCCCCCGTCTCTAGATGGGCGTTGTAGAGTCGTTAAGGCCACCTTCCGCCTTCCCTTCACCCATATTAGGTCTTGCAGTAAAGCGTCCAATTGTCTAATCCACAAGGCAGGAACTGTGATGGGAAGATTAGTGAAGAAGTATAACAGGCACTGCAACATAACTATTTTAGAAAGGGAGACCTGGACCATGATCGGGAATTTAAGAAAGCACCAGAAGGAAACACTCAATCTCAGGTATAGAAAAGTGGGAGCCCAATTAATGTCTTCCACGAGGTTCGGGGCGGGTCGTGTCAGCTGACACAGGGAAGAGAAGTCTTGGTGCGGTTAACTTTAAGTCCAGACAGTAACTCAAAGTGCCCCATCAGATCTATCGCTGTCTTGGTTCCCACAGTTGCATAGTTGAGCTAGATCAACAAGTCATCGGCGTACAAGGAGATAATATGTGTACTCCCCCCTAAGGTTATGCCGAGCCCCTCGCTGCCTCGTAAACAATGCTGCCTGAGGTTCCATTGCTAGTGCAAACAGGAGGGGCGACACCGGACAGCCTTGTCGCGTACCTCAGTAGATCCCGTTTTGGGTGGACAATGTTTTGCCCATTTTTACCCTGGCCATGGGGTGTTCGTAAAGTAGCATCACCCATCTTACCCAACCCTCATAGTTTTGAACAAATAATCCCACCGCACTGTGTCAAAGGCCCTTTCAAGGTCTATTGACAGAAGGGCCACTTGTGGCAATTGTCGAGCATCTGGGTGATACAGCACTGAGTACATTCTACGCAGGTTGTACGAAGTGCTCCGGGCTGGGATAAATCTGTTCTGATATATTTGGACTAGATCCGGCATGTGGGGCAACAAGCAGAGCGCTAGGACCTTGCTAAAAAATTTAAAATCCATGTTTAGCATGGAGAGTGGTCGTAAATCCGTGACCTTCGCCTCCGTCGTAAGCTTCTTAGGGAGGGGAACCACCAGTGCATACTGTGTTGTCTCGGGGAGGTATCCCAGCAGTTTCAGGGATTCTGCATATAATCTCTCCAACTGTGGCGCAAGGAACTCTTCTGCATCATCAAAGAGTTCGCCCAACCCAACAGCGAATCCACTGACATCCCTCCCTCCCAGGACCTCTGCGACAAACTCAGCACCTTCTTCCATCACAAAATCAAGACCATCTACGACAACTTCGACAACAACAACCTCCACGAGGAACCCACACCCACCGCCTTCAGCACCACTCAGCCGACGCAGGACAGCTGGACCGCCCTCAGCATCGAAGACACCCTAAAGACCATGAGGACCACCCACTCAGGGGCCCCCTCAGACCCCTGCCCCCACCACATCTACCGCAGAGCCGCAGACATCATCGCCCCCAAGCTACAAAGCATCATCAATCGATCCTTCGAAACCGCCTCCTTCCCCGACGACTGGAAACACGCGGAGGTCAACCCTCTCCTAAAGAAACCATCGGCGGACCCCACCGACCTCAAGAACTACAGACCGATCTCCCTACTTCCCTATCCGGCGAAAGTCCTCGAAAAAGCGGTCAACAGCCAACTCGCCTCCTTCATCGACGAAAACAACATCCTCGACCCTTACCAATAAGGCTTCAGAAAAATCCACAGCACGGAGACCGCCCTCATCGCCGCAACTGACGACATCCACTCCCTCCTCGACAAAAGTGAGACTGTGGCCCTCATCCTCCTGGACCTCTCTGCAGCCTTCGACACAGTCTCGCACCGCACCCTAGCCCGCAGACTCCATAATGCAGGAATCCGAAACAAAGCCCTCGACTGGATCTGCTCATTTCTCTCCGACAGCACACAGCGGGTCAGACTTCCCCCTTTCATATCGGAGCCCACGCTAACCACCTGCGGAGTCCCCCAAGGATCATCCATCAGCCCTACACTGTTCAACGTCTACATGGCCCCTATTGCTCCCATCGTCAGATCACACGGACTCAACATCGTATCATACGCAGACGACATGCAACTCATCCTCTCACTATCCAATGAACCCAACATCTCGCAACACAACTTCCGAGAAGGAATGGAAGCAGTCGCCAGATGGATGAAGAATAGCTGCCTACAACTGAACACAGACAAAACCGAAGTCTTCATCATAAGCCCTCATCCCGATGCCTGGAGCAACACCTGGTAGCCCCCAGCTCTCGGGAAACCACCCCCACCCAAAGACCCCGCACGCAACCTCGGAATCATCCTGGACTCTAAACTCAAAATACACCGCCAGATCAACGCAGTCACCTCCTCCTGCTTCCACACCCTCCACCTCCTACGTAAAACTCTCAATTGGATCCCCCTCGAGCACAGGAAAACCGTCACCCACGTCCTCATCAGCAGCAGACTGGACTACGGCAACACACTCTACGCTGGGATCAACAAGAACATCACCCGCAGACTCCACATCATCCAGAACGCCGCCGCCAGACTAGTCCTAAACCTACCGCGCCACTGCCACATCACCCAAAACCTGCGGGCACTACACTGGCTCCCCATCGAGAAGAGAATCACCTTCAAGCTTCTCACCCACGCCCACAAAGCCCTCCACAACACGGCCCTGCCTACATGAACCATCGCCTCTCGTTCCACGCACCCCAAAGATCCCTCCGCTCAGCCCAGCTCGCCCTCGCAACAGTACCACGCATCAAGAAGACCAGAACAGGAGGACACTCCTTCTCCTACCTCGTGGCTAAGGCTTGGAACTCCCTCCCTCTCCCTCTCCACCTCCACCAGACACCAACCCTGTCCAAATTCCTGAAAGACCTCAAGACCTGGCTTTTCAATGAATCACCATGAGCGCCCGGCCCGTTCGCACCTGATAGGACAGGGATCCCCCCCGCCCCCTCCGACGCCACCCCGGAGCACCGAGGAGCAGCGCGCACCCCCCCTCAGCGCCTTGAGACCCTTTCGGGTGAGTAGCTGCGCTTTACCAACCCTGATTGTTTGATTGATTGAAGTTTCGAGGCGTAGGTTGAGTAATATATGGCTGGACGGCCATCAGGCCTCAGACTCCTCCCTGTGGCCATGCTTTTAATCGCCACCCGAATCTCATGCACTGTCACCAGCCCTTCCAACACCTGTCTATCAGGTGTCCGGGGGCGCAGCACTCTCAGGAATTCCCTCTGGATTTCGGGGGATGCCGGGGTTGGGGCCCCATATAGGGCTGTATAATAGTCACAAAATAAGGCATTAATGGCCTCTGGTTCATAATTTGGGTTTCCCGCATTGGATTTGACTTGTGTAATTGGAGATCCACGTGTCTCCGGCTGGACTAGCCATGCCAACAATCTACCAGGCCTCCCCCCTTCTTCTTGAACCTTAGTAAGGTAACCTCTGTAATCGTGGCATCTCAGCCAGTCAAGAGTTTGCTGGCATTGTGCATGTGTTTTTTTCAGTGTGTTTGGTGCGTACGGTCTGGTTCCTTGTTCGTTGTCTAGTATATGTAAGTCACCCTCTAATGTTTCCAATTCCCGATGGAGTTCTTTCTGAGCCCCAATGGACTGCCCCAGGCAATGCCCCCTCATCACCACTTTGAACGCTTCCCGCTTCCCATTCTACCTGTATAGTGGATGCCGTTTGGGTGTTGGTATCGAAATAAGTGTCTATTGCTGTGCCTATATTCTCCTTGAAGCAGGTATCCTCTAGTGCCAGGGGGTTTCGCCGCCATAGTGGAATCGGTGGGCATTTCCCCATAGGTTGGAGTGCCAACAGGAGGGGGCTTTGATCTGAGAATGTGCGTACAGATATTCCGTGTGAGTAACTGAGCAACCCAAGTCGGGTGTACTCAAAAATAAGTCCAGCCTGGTATGTAATTGGTTCAAGGGGGAGTAATAATAGGGTGATGTCAGTGACACAATTAAAGTCACCACCCCAGAAGTATGTTCGGAGTTAGCACCTCATCCAGATGGGGCGAAAGATTCTGAAGTAACAGCACTTGGTCTTGGTTAGGGGCATATACACTACCCAATGTGATGTCCTGCCCATGGAGCCTACCCTTCAACAGTACGTATGTACCCTCTTTGTCTATGAGTGTATACAGGGGTTCAAATGGTATGCCAGCTCTTACCTAGATCATTGCACCTCTTACATATGCAGAGTAGGATGTCGCAAATATTTGCCCTCTCCATCTCCTGCGTAGTTTCTCCACCTCGCCACGGGTGAAGTGCGTTTCCTGAAGGAGTGTGATCTGCACTCCTCTCCTGTGCAAGTATCTGTGTATGTTGTGGCGTTTAGAGGCTAAACCCATTCGTCTAATGTTCCATGTCAATAGTTTCAGTGTGTGCTGTTCCGAGGGCATTTGTAAGAGTCTAGGTACTTAGTTCTACCTTCTGACCCCCCCGCCCCACCCCTCAGTCCCAGAAATAGTAAGCCAAGACCCCACCTGCAAAAAGAACAAAATTGGAACAATACGAACCCCCACAAACCAAACCCCCCCCTTCCCCAGAGCAGCCTGGCAACGGTCAGCCGCCCAAACTGCAAGCAAACCATCTAGGTTGTCGGAAGGCCCCTTCCATGACTAGGTGAGGCCTTCCAGGGAGGGTGGGCCGCTGCATATGTACAACCGTCTGGTTTGTGATGCTCCTGTACTCAGCGCAACTGGCGCCGGCCCATGTGTCCAATGTCTCCAGCCTGTTCGTCTATGGCCATGGCAGGGTATTCTGCAATGTCCCAGTGCATGACTCCCTTCAAAAGAGGCTCAGTTCGTTTAGAGGTCGACGGCCAGTCGGGGGGTAACAACCGGCAGAGTGACACTGTCCGCTCGTGAGCTGTCTGAGTCCGAGCCCCCAGTCCCCTTAGTTGATCTAGAGCCAGGCTCTGAAGCAGAGTCGGTGGGTCTCAGGATTTCAGCTGCAGCCTCCTTCTCGGTCTGGGAGGGGTGGAGTCTTATAGACGATTTGCGCTTCGACCGGGTCTGTACTCTTTTTCCTGACTTTGTTGCCCCAGGTTGGTTTTCAGAACCGACACTCTCAAGTTTATCCCCAGCTTTGTATGATTCAAGCCATTCCCAAGCTGCCTCCGGATTTTCACAGAAATGCGTCTTCCCGTCCAACATTATGCGGAGCCTGGAGGGAAACACCGGTACTGTAAGTTCTCTTCTCTTAGTGCCTTCTTGATCTCCAGGTATGAGGCACGCCGTCTCTGTACTTCAGCCGTGTAGTCAGGGAAAATGGAGACCCTGCTGTTGCTCACCGTGACGGGCCATTTGTGCGTGCTTTCTGCAGGAGGACATCCCTGTCTTTATAATGAAGGAGTTTTGTTACCACTTGACGCGGCGGGCGGCCCGGGGCCGGCGGGCGGGGACCCTGTGTGCCCTCTCGAGTGTGTAGAATGTAGAGAGACCTTCCGGTGCCACAACCGTATGAAGCCAGGGTTCTAGGAAGGTGATCATGTCACTGCCTTCTGTTCCCTTCGGTAGCCCAACTATCCTCACGTTGTTGCTCCTATTGCGCCCCTCCGCATCTTCTGCCCTGCGCTCCAGTGTGCTGACCCTCTCGGTGAGCTCGGTGACCTGGTGGGTCAATTTCTGTTGTGTGGGGTGGAGTTCCGTAATCGAGGTCTCCGCCGTTTTCACCCTTTCTGCTAGTTTGTGATGCTCAGCTCTGAGCAGGCCCAGCCCTACCGACACAGTGCGAACGTCCAGGTGTAGGGTAGCTTTGGTGTCTGCAATTGCATCCAGGATCTTGGTCAATTGCTGTTGCACCAGGTCTGCCATTGTCAGTGAGTCCATTGGGGCCTGTTGGAGGTCCGCGGTTTCTTCTCCTCGGTCCGAAGGGGCACCCGTCGCCTTCGTTCTGGCTTTCCTCATTCTTGTTTTGTTCCCCCTGAGTGCGGAGCGTCAAGGGCTCAAGCGAGATTGTCCAGGATGACACCGTCACCAAGGGAGGGAGATATGTGCCCCGCCTGGGTGCAAGGTATCTTTCGGCCACCGTGGTGGGCCTCTGTTGTCTTGCAGAGGTAATGTGTATTCGAAGAGAGAATGGCTTTGGTAGGGCGCTGTATGCTGTCGCCAGCGGAAGTGTATGCGAGCGGGCTTCAAGCCACCTCTGAGGATCAGGTCTGTCCCTCTAGGTCTGGCTTCTAAGCAAATCACAGATAGTAGGCCCCCTCCCGGGCCTTCTCGTAGCTCCTAACAGATGCGGAGTCCGCCTCTCTATGTTAGATCCCACCGGAGGGTCTGCGCTGTCCCGTGTCTTTTCAGCTGCACTTTACTGAGCGCTGCTAAGCTCTCAGTCTCCCACCTGGGCCTCTGTATCCTTGCCCCCCTGTTGGAGTATCAGAGCAAGAGCCTGTGGGCTGCTATCTGGCCCCAGGCGTGAGCATTCTGCGGTTACCTTGGTTAAATATCAGCAGGCTCTGGCAAGGGTCTATTAGCGTCCCCCACTTCAGCCCCTCTGTGCTGCCGCGGATCAGGGATCTTCACAGGGCGCAGCGTGCATTTTTAGTTCACTGTGGGAGCCTAGGATAGGCCTCCAGGGCAGCGCGAGCCTCTCACCTATACAGGGTGGGAAGTTGGTCCGTCGTCCGCCCCCTCAATCCTGCAGCAACTCCAGGACATGCCACAGCAGTCCGCCACTGCATCCAGGATCTTACAAGCTGCCCCCACCTCCGTTACACCTCTGGGGGCGAGCCCGGTCCGCAGGCTCCAGTTCTCCGCTTATCGCAGGACTCGCAGCGGTTGCCGGGATCTCGCTCCTCCCACTGCAAACCGGATTGCCAGCGGGGGTTGCAGGTCCCAGGCTCTTAGAGCGTGACCTCCCCGTCTCCACGGGCCTTGAGGCATCTTGTTTGCACACACCCAGGGGGAAGGGCCACGAGCCCGGGCTCACAGCTCACTCGTCATGGCCGCCATCTTGAGTCCCAGAGTGCTGGATCGTCCGAGCCGTGCATCAGCGTCCTGCAGCCCTCCACCACAGCCAAAAGCGTCTCATCTGGTCCACCAAGCCTTCCCCCCTTCGGCGTCACTCTTCCGGTGTCAGATGGCGCAGGCTGGGACTTGTGTCAGACAGGATGCATGAAGGGCCGGCGCGGAGCAGCAGGCTCCCGCATCCGCCATCGGTGGCTTCCAAGTCACGCCCTCCACAGTCAATATGGTTTTGGCATTATTCGTGATTTTCGTCAACTGTGGTCACAAAGGGGTTTATGACATCTTCTGCAGCTCCTATCAAAAACAGTCTCCATATGTTTGAACTGTTGATGGCAATCCAGCAGCCAAAGGAGATTTCTGTAGTCAACTGCGCTGCCCATAAGGCTGGAAGAGATGTGGTCACTCTAGGAAACAAATATGCTGATCAAGTGGCCAGATATTGTGCACTTGAGAACAAAACAGTGGTTCAAGAAACTGAACATGATGAATCAAGAATAAATTCTATGCAAATTACAGAAAACATAAATTGTTTCTTATTGAGTTAAATTCAAGCCTTTCTAAGTGAGTTGAGAGACCTTCAGGAGAAAGCTACAGAAGATGAGAAAAAGAAATGGGAAAAATCAAGTTACAAGAAAAATCATCAGGATCTGTATGTTACCCCCAAACATAAATATGTACTAACTGAGGCAATGTTGTATCCCATGGCTCAATATTTCCTTAAGCAATCATGTTCAGGGAGAGACTTAATGGTCAGAATGTTTAGGAATTATTGGGAAAATGCTAATTTTAGAAATGTTGCTGAGAGCTTAGATGTGTGCTGTTTGGTCTGTCAGAGAAATAATCAGGGAAAGAAAACCACAACAATCATGAATCATATTAGCAAACTTGAGGGCCCATTTACAAGACTCCCAGCAGATTTTGTGGATATGTCAGTGTACAATGGCTTAAAATACATTCTTGTAACTGACTGCTTGTTTTCTAAATGGATCAAAGCTTATCCCACCCGGAGATCAGACAGCCTTACTGTTGCCAAACTTTTGTTAAGCAAACTGATACCACGATTCGTATTACCAATTTCTATTGAAATAGATTGTGTCTCCCATTTAAAAAATGAGATTTTGCAATTGATTTGTTCTGCTCTCCAGATTGATCAGAGGTTCCATTATAGTTATCGTCCTTAATCTTCTGGAGTGGTTGAGAGGATTAATTAGACCCTCAAGAATAAACGGGCCAACGTCTCTTCTTCTACTGGTTTGAAGTAGCCAGATGCTCTCTTTCTCGTGTTGATGAACATTAGATGTACCCCTGATTAAAAAAACTGTTTATTCACCGCATGAAGTGGTCATGGGCACAGCAATGAGATTGGCTTATACTTCTTCCGTTGCCCTTGTTTCAATTGCTGATGACATTGTACTAGATTACTGCAAAGGTCTGGCTGATATGGCAAAATTAGTTTCTCACTGGGTGAACTTGGCAACGGAAAAAACCAAAGAAATACAGGGCCACAATCTTGGCCCTGGTGATTGAATGTTTGTCAGAAGGCATGTGAGGAAAAACTGCCTCGAAGTGCGCTGGTATGGACCAAAATCAAGTGATCCTGATAACAAACAATGCTATAAAGTGTGCCAGAATCCCACAGTGGAACCACGCTGCTCACACGAAAAGGGTGAAGACAATGAATGAAGAAGTGGTAAAAACAACCACTGAATCACAGAGTCAAGCTCAGGCTCACAGCGTGGATCCAGAGGGGGCGATCATTTTGAAAATTGTGAATCTGAAGGTGAAACTGGTGAAGACTATAAAGTCATAGAAGTCCAGATCAGTGAAATCGAAAGTTCTGGTGAAGATCCTGGTACTTTTACTAGTGGTGCTGTCCAGATTCAAGGTGAAGATTAGACGGAAGAGCTGCTGCAATCCCAAAGTCAAAGGCCTGAGGGGCAGCAAGAAGAATTAGTCTCTGATCCAAACAAAGAAAGAGTTCAGTTCAAGATTTGAGTCTCACAAACCCCCTGAGGGAGAAAGCAGTTCATAGTAAATCTTGCAATTGGAACTTATCAGAATTCAAGTCCATCAGTGAGTGGAGAAGAATTAACAGTGGTTGCAGGTACAAAAGAAATAGCTAAATAAAGCAAGTCACTGAAAAGAACATGCAAAGGAAAGCACTATAAACAAGAAAGATTAAAGCCAATCAATGAAGACTCTGGAGTAACTGAATTAGATTCAGAAAATAGTGAAAGTGAATCACCAGTTGCTAAAAGACCAGCATGAAAGAGAACCTCAAATAGAAAATATGCACAGCCTGAATGGGTATATCTAGCAAGTGTCTGTGGAAGAAGAAGAGTCAGAGCCGGAGATCTACAGTCCAATAAACTGCTGTCAATATGCTTTTGGAAGTGAATAAGAAGAGGAAGAAGCACCTTGAAAGTTGAAAGACTATTAAAGATAGAGCTAAAAATAAGATACACAGCAAGTTATAAAGGAAGAAAATAAAAATCTTTCAGGAGCCCGAACTGAGAAGAACCTTTGGAAAAAAATAGATTTTGATCATTGTTTTCAAATAAACAAGACCATTTTTGATAACTTTGGTTTTTGGGTTTTTGGAATTTTGCGATAACTTTTGTTCCTAGAAATAGTACATGGATTACAATAGATGCTGTAAATGTATTAGTGCAATTGTCTTATTAATGGCATTAATAGCCTTAGTTGGCCTTTTGTTGTGCCTACTCTCTCCTGTGGGATGTCACCACAAGAGCTGAATTAACTACAGTACATAATGAAGTGAAACATAACACAGTGACACGTAGGAAAAGTTTGGTTAGTGGAGTTCAAGATAATATTTATGCTAAAATGTTGAGAGAGTATGTGCACCTTTCTTCCCTCGTCTGCAGAAGGAACTACCTACATGCAACTTCCTTTCATACACTGTGTTTATTAGTATATTTAACAAAAATGAATTTTATCTCCTTACTTATCGGATTTGAAAGTCTTGTTAGAAAATCTATAGAAGGTGAAGGAATTAATAAGGATCCTAAACATGCTAATTATTTTAAAATAATTGCACAAATTGAGCATGTAATTAAATCTACTAATCGAGAGTATGTGTGTGTATTAAATAAAGAGGAGCATGAATATATTAAAGAATACAATGAGAGGAGAGTAAACATTGTAAGAGATTGGAGAGGTTAGAGAAAAATAAGAGAACTGATGAAAGAGGAAGAATTTAGATTGGAAATTCTGCCTTCTATGTTGAGAATGGAACATGAGAGAAAGGGAGAGATCGCTATAGTGTGCATGGAACCTTTGAAAAAGGAGAAGACTGAATATGTGGGAGAAAGTAAGTGTGAAAGAAGTTACGTTGTACATGGTGATTTTCTGATTGGTGAAGAGACGATTTTTAGAGGAATCTATTATGTGTTTGGTAAGACTGCTTACCACACGTAGCTGGTTTGGATCATGTTATCTTGCTTTAGTGTTTCCTAGAGTCTATAATATTAGTGGAGTGGATGAAGCCGTTGGTTTGAATAAAGTGAAACGTGGATTTGGACAGATAGTATTAGCTATATATCTCTTGTGAACTTCAAGCTTTAGATGAGCATGGCGTATGGGAGATGGCAGGCTCCTGGGTTAGTGAGATGGGGAAGGGTTTTAGCAAGGCTGGTGAATTAATTGATAATTTTGTTGGAAGAACTTTGTGTTTAAACCTAACTCCTGTAATAATTGTAATTATTTGTACAATTGTCCTGTTTCTTTTGCTAACATGTTCTGGGTATCTGTTTAAATATTGTGGGTGCAAGGATAAAGAGAAATCTTTAAAAAGGAAATGTGAGGAAGAATTTGAGATGGAAAATATCAAAGATCATGTCTACAACCAGCTAAAGATGATTGAGAGTTCCAGAAAGAAGCAGAAAGTTATGCAGAATAGGCTACAGTTTTGATAAATAAAGTTGTATTCATTGTTTTAGTGGTTATAAAATAATCATTTGGGGGAGATTTGTTGAAGAGTTAGGTTTATATTTTTGTGCATAATTAACAATGTGCATTTACACGTGAGTTCACATATACAGACTTATGTATTGCTTTTGAAACAAGTTTTCTATGTGTAGATGTGTATATTTTTATATGTTTTAGTTAGGCCACATTTCTGTGCAAAATGCCATCTTGAACAAGATGGTCATCATCTCTGTCACTCACTCATGGCTCCCCCACCCCATGCACATCCTCTCCGCACAGGCTCCATAGCACACAGTCAAGCTGAAGTCATAAGTTTATTTTTATTGTTGTTATTACTTAGCTCACTATGAAACTTCCACAGTTCAAAGGTAAAACTGAAACATGCAACTACATCTTGCATTTCATCGACGAATCTATTCATTCGAAGTAAGTGTTATTGTCAATGTTTCAAGTTTATTCGAACATCTCTGGATGACTTTAGCATGAAGGGTGCTGAATAATTATTCAAGAAAATAGGATAGCGTTGAGGTAATTATTTGCTCACACCACGGTGAATCTGCAGAATTGCTGATTTAATATGCAAGAACTGTATATAAAAACTCCTTGATTTTGGGGGTGAGCCAGATACTTTGGGAAGGCTTTCCTGTTCTACTAGGGACGCTGCCCATTTGTTTTCTGATTTTGCTGTCCAATGGGACTTAAAGAAATTACTGACCTTTGCATACTCTGTATAACTCTGAAACAGAGAGCCTTCGTGGCATTAACTCTGTACCACTTATTTTTTAATTTTGTACTAAAACCCTTTAATTTGTCATTGATGTAAAACTCAGTTATTGATTGGGTTCATTCAATTCAATCATTTTAATGAGCTGCATTTTGATAGATTTTGATGTTTTGGGATATACCTTAAAGCAGGGACACATTGCCTTGTGAAATTGAGGTTTAACACCATCTGTGATCCAGTAAACTATGAGAGAGCTAACTAGGGAACATTTTGTGGTGTCTTGGGTTTGGGGTTTAGTGTTTTGCACCCTCACTATGTCCACATATGTTTTTTACCCTACTTTTCAGGGACTGTGAAACTTTATGTGTGCTTCAATATATAAAAATATATGAAACCCAGACTGCCACTTTCTGCCTTCTTTCAGCTTCACAGTTGTTGAATTCTGTTGGGAAACCTTTTCTCCAAATCACCTCATCTACTTTAGCTAGATGGGTGAGATGGATAATTGAGGAGGCAGGAATAGATACTTCCATATTTATGGTCCATTCATCTAGCGGTACCATAGCATCTTAAGCTTTGGTGCCCTCAGGACATCTGGAAGACCTCATGAAAGTGGCAGACTGGTATCAGGAATCAACTTTTAAAACATTTTATTTTAGGCCTATTGCTCATGTATCCCGCTGAAAAGGGAAAAAGCTTTTAGACATGTTACAATCAAGTCACTGGTCTTCTAATAGAATCTAAAATCTCCACTTCTAACGTGACAGGGAGTTTAGATTTTATTAAAGACACAGAGGCAATGATTACCTCACCCGCCTCTCCCTTGACAGTTTCTCTTTCCTTCAGTTCAATAAGTCAATGTTGGAAATTTCTTGGAAAATGCTAAGATTCAGCTCCTGGGTACAATTTTTTCCTGGACTCACAGGAACCTCACTGAGAAATATTGTTCATCATTTGTTTTATTAATTCATTAGGGACTGCCAGATATTGTAATATATAGTGCCAGTCAAAGAGGAGGAAGTGATTTCAAAGTTTCTTATAATGAGGACTGTGCAGTCATCGAGACTTCTGTGAGGTGGTATGCTGCCAAGGGCATGGAACATTTTTTTTTCAAGCCTCTACATTTTTTCCTCTTAATGTTTTAGTTACTGTAGTCTTAAATTTGTTGCTAGAGATTTTAATTAAAGCAGGTTTGTCATAATCGAGCCTAAGTGTCTTAAATAAAATTCAAACCTCCTGTCATAATATTGAGGGAAGTTTTACACTCTCAGCACAAATTAATAGCCTGCACCTTGAAAATGAGGACAGTTGGATGTGAATGCCCATTGAAAATCAGAACAGTTAGTTTTCCTGATATTAACATGCCATGATCAGTGCCACAAAAAATTATTAGAGACAAACATAGAGAAAGCATTGGATGTTTTCCCACTGCATTCGATAATACAGCTTGAGGCAATGTATGGGCCAAATGGAATATTACCCCTTACTAAATGCCATAATAAGTTTGTACTCAGACACTTGGGTTAATCTTAAGGTTACAGCAAAACGGACCACGTCTGGGAAAATATTCACCAACAAAGGATTAAAGCAAGGCTGCATCCTAGCCCCTCCCCTCTTTAATGTATATGAAGCAAGCAATTGATGAGACATGAGCCTTTCCTCTCATATAGGCCGGAGCTAAAATTCAAGCTCTACAGTATGCAAATGATACTGTTATATTTGATCACATGGCCATTGGGTTGCAAAGATCTTTGGATGCCCTAGCTCACAGCTGGGATAGGAACAGAATCCAAATCAACATAGCCAAAACAAAGATAATAATATCTGGCCGTAAATTAAATTAAAAAGTGCTCCTGACATTTTAAAAATAAGAGTGTGGAGAGAGTACCAAAATATAAATGTCTAGGAGTGTGGATCGACAAAAGAGGTTTATTACACAGGTCAATGGAAAGTCTTAAAATGTTTGGCCCAAGCCTTACACTTTGCATTTCAAAGATTACCAAAGAACATGACAGGCCCAGACACAAAAGCCCTATTAAGGTAAAAAGAAGCAAACTAATGCCAGCTTTGGCATATGGGACGATTGGATTTAGAAACAAACTTAATACGTGGCTGGATCAAGCTCAGTGTAACTGTTATCATCACCTCTTGTCCCTCCTTGACTGCACAGCACCATCACAAATTTGATTAGAATTTAATCTCACAAATCAAGAACTAATATTGAATGCAAGATTTTTATCGCACTGTGCAAAATTGAAAGTGGGTGACCCAGGCTCATTGAAGAATTTTTTGTGGTTGGCAAAAATTAAGGAGACATCGCCATGAAAAAACTATTTTGATAACTCGTTGCAGAATTTGGAAGTGCAAGAAATATGGGGTGTAACTTCCTCATAAGCAACTAGCAAAGGTATTGTCAAAGCAAGCAAAATGTCTTTCTGCGGGGTTAGATATTGAGAACCTGGATAAGACGTTGCATGGGAAGTCAGCAGTAAAGCTGCATGCCCCTATAAATGTTCCAAGTTATCTTAAGAAACCATTGGAACTAGACCAGAAACAGCATTTGATGAGGCTGAGATTTGGTCTTATTCCTTTGTAAGCCTACTGGTGTGGGACACTGAGTGGCACCACTGACCAACTTTGCAGACTATGTAGTGCAGCACCCGCACGGAAGCTGTACAATCCTGCCTGAAGGATGAATCTAGGAAACTGTCGGCATATTTTTTTTAAAATATAAGATAGCGGCAATAAAGGAACTGAATCAAATAACGATCTAGCGCTAGTTTAGATCATCCTCTATCCATGAAAAGGAATTAATTAAGGTGTCAGCGGGCAGCCCGTCAGGGTGAACAGGCATAGGTCTGACGAGTCCTCGGAATCACGTCAAAAAGCACTGGAAATTGAACGTATTCCCTTATGCAGACTGCTCATCAGCCTGGATTTGATGCTGCAAGGCGTGACCCAAGGCTGGGCTCATGTGATGGAGCAGGAGGCTGGCAATCGGTCTGTCTAAAAAAAAAAAAAAAGAACACGACACACAGGAGCACGGCCGAGCATAGAGCGCGTGCGGTTGGGCTCTGGAGTGCGTCATTCGCAGCCTGCGCTCCTCTGGGGAGGACATCGCTGCCTGTGTGGGTCGGCTTCCTGCGGGTGCCTCAAGCGAGTCTTGGCGGGATACTTGGGAGTCACAGCGAACGTCGGGGGACAGGTCATTCATCATCTGCCCTACATCACCTAAGTGTCCCTCCTCAGCCCACTTCCTAGCGGACCTCCACCGCGCACTTGTATAACTCCGCATCCATACAGGGACCGGGCAGCCGCAGCATGGGGGCCGGGAGCTCAGCCGCGCAGACTGCGGGCGCTGGAGAAGAGGTCTCGGAAGCGGCCGCCGCGTCTGAGGTGGCGGACCCAGGAACCCCGCCGGAACTGCTGGTACTGCTGGAAGACGAGGACCAGGGAGCGGGTGACGCCAAGGTAAACCAGGACTGGCCCGCGACCCTCCTGCAGGCGTTGGTTTATTTGTGGGCAACTTGAGAGCGTGCAGGTGCATTTGAGCCCCGGGTGCAGTATACCACGGGCTGCATCACGCCCCTCCCTAGGGAAAGTTTCCGCAACAAAGCGTGGTGCGCCCGGGCGGGGCCGCTGCTGTCAGCGCAGGGCTGAGGCGCGGCCGAGGGAGGATGCTGCGGAGGGGGCAGCAGGGGCCGCTGCTCAGCTCAGTGCCGCAGTACTTCCTGGGACTTGTCAGCCTGTCCTTGGCAGCACACCGCGCGCCGGGGACGAGCACGACCTTGCCGCATGAGACGTTTTAACTGAGTAGGGCTAGTGCACACGCCCGCGCGGGCCGAGGGGCGCGTGGTACCGCTGGGGGTCTGCAGATAACCCCGGACCTTGCCGCATGCTGGCTTCCCGCAGCAGGTGCACGTGTGGAGGCCACGCCTCGCCCCTGCTGCGGTGCTGGCCCTGCCCTTGTCTCAGTCCATGCTATTGTTAACTACAGGCCCTGGCGGTTTACTGTGAAGATGCCTCCCGTATCAACGCAGCTCAGCCCTTCCATACATAGACATACATGCCAACATTGGAGATTAAAAGAAAAAAATCGGGAGAATGTGCCCTCCCCCCTTACTTCTATTGAAGCAGAAGCAGAGGCAGTTTCAGGCGATATCCAAAATTAAGTCATTTTTGGCTTCATAAATCGGGAGTCTCGCGCTGGAATCTGGTCTATTGGCATGTATGCATAGTGGTCGTGGGCATTTTAGCATCCTCGATAGATGTAAGTTTGTCGGCGTGGTAACCACGCTCTTCTGTCAGTGAAATGCCTCGCGCTTGAAGTTTTCTTTGAAACGCGTGAGCCAGATCCATCCCCGCATTACTCATCAGCCCTCCATGATTAGGGAGTTTACCTCACGTAAAATATACCTAACACCCACATTTAATTAAGACATACGTAGGCAGTAGCAAGAAGTAGGCTAAAAAAATATATTTGGGCGGTGGAAGTGAGACTCCCATAAAAGGCATTCATGTAATGCTGATATCAGATCGGGCCACGGTCAGTTGGACTTTACTGTATATGTAGTCCTTCATATCTGCCCATGAGGACGAAGGAACATTTGCCCATTCAGACCCTATACCTGGGTGGTGAATTTAGAGAGAAGGGTCTAAATCCATCAATCTGAGCACATGCCCCTCACCCTACAGAAGTTTGTCTAATGCGGAAGGAAGAAAACCCCTCTCCTTCGGACCATGACACTGAGGGCCAGGGGCAGACTTTTCAGACCTATACTTGGTTGAACCCCACCTCTCCAGTTCGTCAGATCATACCTGGCAACCTATTTACTCTGGGTTTAGTCAGACGTTTAGGAAAGGGATCCTGTTAAGGTGAATGAACATATTTTTGGAGGGTGAAATAGATGTGAAAAGCGGATAACCCCATTAAAGTTTATTGAGACGTTTGTTAAGCAGGTCAATAGAAGTAAAAAGTGAGGTGATGCCTAACAAATGCAAATTAGTTAATAGGTATGTCTGATCATGCGGGGGAGTGAAAATTAATTGCACCTCAATGTATTCAGACATTGGTTGAAGGGAAGAGGCAGTCCATCTTATCCTTCAGGTATTGCGCCCCAGGAGAAAGAGAGACCACTTTCCATTCCTTCAGACTCCGTGCCTGCGGTAGAACCCTCTCAGACCCTTGTCTGAGTTAGCCTTTGAGTGTAATATATTTGACAGCTATGGCAGAATTGGCTGAACGGGACATGGAAAACTGCAGTAGAGGACAGCTTGAGAAAGCGGTTTATTAGTTGAGGTGGGTTGTTGTCCATTAAAGTCACTATCCTGTAAGGACCGGTTAAAGGTTTAAGTAATTTAAATCTGAGCTCAACCGTTTGTAGCTATGGTTAACTTAACGAAAATGTGTAAAGCATTTAGGAGTATTAAAACTGTTACAAATTTGAAAACACAACACAATGAAAATCCCACTTCAATTTAGAAAAATAGAGTTACATTTAATTACCAAAATGACACCAAACATGACAATAACCCAATAAGAGGAACCAGAGATATGAATTGTGAAAGATTTAAGAGAAATTGCACTAAAAAGTGTAAAGCACCAATGGCAATAAATGGTAGTGTTAGACCATTACGGAGGCGCGATTTGAGGCCAACCTCGATGGCGGTGGGTTGGCTAAACCAAGTAGATTGGTCCAGAGTTACAGTATTAGTATTTTAAAAGGTACTCTGATTTTCTACATATGACAGCTAGATTTTAAATATTCAGATTCTGCTATTATTGTCTTGGGTATTACCGTTCAGGAATTATGACCTACAACAGGGCTTGGGTGCTTTGGCTGGTCTCTTGCAGCTGAGTTTGCTATCTTACCACATCAACTGACTTGCAGTAGTCCCCGTGGGGAGGGTATGGATGTGTAAAATTCCTTTTGCAATCTGATTCCCCACATGGGAGAGGGGTTGGTTTGAGGGAATCACTTGTGCTGTGCTCACCTGCCTATGTGGGACACCCCAGTCAGCATTAGGAATTACCAAGCACACCACTTAACATCTTTTCAACAGTTTGGATTTTAATTAGAGAGAAACTGTAAAACAAAGTTTGGGAGATAAAAGTATATAGTCTCAAAATTATAGGCGTTGGCGCCTGCAACTTTATGTAACAGACAAATTGAGCATTTTTCAAGTGACATTGTGAAGCACATTTGGCACAATATGCATTTCAGTCTACCCCGTTCTCTAAGGATGGTCCGGTGGCAGATCAGGGTTTATAAGTTGCTCTTAGTTTAAACAACAAAAAGGAGTAGCAAGGGAGACATAGCAACTAGCCAAGATGTGCGGTGAATGATTTTGCACTGAAGCGCTAGTTTATTTTTACATTTGGAATGTACTAAATGATATAAAATCACCAGAGGGTCAAATTAGTATGCTTAGCTGACAAATGTAGGGTGAAAGAAACCTAGATCAACCAAATGGTTCTGTGCCATCTACACAGCAAACCCAAATCCAGGTGTGCAAACAATAAACAAGTTTTAAGCATAGAATGGGCAACTCTCAAGATTCATTGAAGCATCTTAGGATTGGCTTTTGTGTCCCCCTAAAATCTACTGGAAGTTTTTTTTCTAGGGGTGTTTTCAAAAATATTGAGGAATTTGGATCCAAACTTGTGGCTCATCCATTATAAGCTTCTGGATAATAGTAATTTTGTCATATTTTGAACAGTGTTGAGAATGATTGATCAAGTTGTGAGTGATGAGGAGCAAAGTCATCATTTTTTTTTTTTAATCTGTTTTTATTGAGTTTATTTCACATTACAGTACAGAAATGACGGACGTTTGGGTCGCAGTCCCCCAATGCCACCGTTAATCAAAAACAGAACTTACATTGCTCCACTGCAATGCAGGACATGCAAGAACAACAGAGAGAGTCCTCCCATGTGGAAAGGCCTCAGTATGCAATCACTTAGGCAATGGTGAAATGGGTATAGACACAGTGTGAACACTTGGTGGCATCTTAGCGATGGTATCCCATGTCAGTTCGTTCAGCACTTTCACCTCGGCCTATCCAACAGATGACGATTTTAAGGAACCAGTTAAACAATAACAACAACAGTGACCGGTACATAAGTGACTACCTGTTTCACGTCCCTCCCGTACATGCGTCACTAGCTATTACTTGGCGACTTGTTATGTACCCCTTCTCGCTGCCAACTCCATTCCCACATGTGCGCCTCGGTAATGTGTTTGCGTTCATGGAATACCGCGGCTTGGTATCAGGGGTGCACGTGGTGTATGGCGTCCCCTATCTGGTCGGGACTCTCCTGTGCAGTGCAGCCCCCGGGAGTCCCCTCCTCTGCGTGTTGTAGTGTCTGAAGCATGCCCCCCCACTGAGCCGCCATGGGCTCCTTGCGCAGCCCTAGTGTTTCCTCCCGTTGTATGGCAATCCCCTCTGCATGAGGAGCAAAGTCATCATGCTGACATGGAGAATCGGAGTAATGTAGTCACATGTTCTGGTGACTGAACAGCCCCTACCTGTTCACAGCACCTCAGCACACGGCCTGGAATCAAACTCAGACACTTTAAGAGGGGGGAGCCTGAGCCAAAAACACCACTCAAACATTTGTAGGCTTTGTTGTGGTTATTCTGATCAGCTGTCCTCGTACACTGTACAGTATTTCACGAGCGTACGAGACACAAATTCTCGAGCGTGAGACACAAATTCTGTAGGAGGAGAGGACAGGATAACCTGGAGACATTGGTACTGACCCTATAGAACAAAACTTACATTGCTGCTGGTTGGTTAAGATCAATAATCTGCTGGCCCTTATACATGCTTATCTGATTTGTTTTACAAAGAAAAGAAAACACACATTTGTATCGTAAGAAAAACCCCTCAAGAGGAAAGCCCTAGATACGATTTGCCTGCTATAATCCATGCAATTTCCCTCCTCTGATTTACTGTTACTGGCAATTTTGGAGTAGTGAAACAGCAGGGATTATACGGTTTTGAAGAATAACATGCAGGAAATTGATTTAGTGTGCTGACTGCTGTATTTCTCATCTATTATTCCACCCAGAAACTTTATCTGCTTACAGTAGGTAAAATCTCCGGTTGAAATTCCACTCACTAGCGGTGTTCTCTTCTTAACGCATAATTTAAATGGGTCATCTAACTCCCGTAACTGCTTGCATCGGAATTAAGGGCCCTCTGAATATCATATCAACAATATCGATGGGACAGGATATCGAGGACAGAGTACTGAAAATAAAATAGCAACAGTTAAGTCTAGATTTTCTATACCTAACTTCAGATATATGTACCTATGCTCTACATGTATCTTCAAGGTACGTAGCTGTGGAGTTAGGAATCGTAAATCTATACTTCCCTATATGCACTTACCTTTCGATATTTTGTCCGTTGATATTCTGTCCTCGATATTAGTATGCCACAATATTGTTGGTGTTGATAATCAGTAGTACAATCAAATTAATGGGATACTCATAACAAAGGCCATATTTTGTTAACCTATTTTGTAATTTGCAAAGACCATTTTAAACAATTTATAATCCAGTCAGTATTTTATATGTAGTATTTTTATTTTACTAGAACACGTGAACATTTTAGAGTTAAGCCTTACTCCTCCCAACAGTTCAACTTTTTAAAGTTGTTCTGAAAGTTCATCACATAGTGATTTTTGTTTTGATGTAATAGTTATAGAACTAAAGTATGTTTCACATTGATGTGCATTGGTGAGTTTTATGTCAAGGCAAAAGAAAAATCGTCACATTTTAAAAGTGGTCAAAAAGTGAGACACACCCCCACTCCCAAAATAAGGACATTCTGCTACTATGTGGTTCAACTATTTCTTTAGCACTGACATTCCTCAATGGCATCTGCATTGTGCCTTAAGACTTGTTCAGCCTCCTTACTCTCTGTGGACTGTATTTCCTCTTTTGATGTTTGTGAAGTGCTCTGTTCCCATCTGGCTAGGGGTTCACTTGGAAACATAAATAAGTAACCAAAACACGTGTCACAAGGAAAGAAAGGGATGTGCACTCTTGGAAGATGTTGCAAAACAAATGACTTCCAAGAACTGTTTACCCAATTAGCGGAACACACCTGTGTTGAGGAGACTTAGGTCGCCTACAATAGCTGAAAGGAAAACCACATTCCTAGAGACCTACTGCATTCACAGCGAACAGTGCTGTGACATCGAGTACTGACAAGATGCTGCTGGGAAAAGTTCAATCTTCTGGAGCCCTTGGCATGCTGTGGAAATACAGCTGAAGTAAGCTCACACTAATGGGATTATGCGTTTTTTACAGGCGAGTGCTGTAGGAAGCTCACATCACATGGGTCCCGAGAGTACTAGATTTAAAGATTAGTGCTCCAACTCCTAAGGTATTAGAGTATCGAAGGAGTACTGTTAAATGAAGCTCACACTGCTGCTATCCCATACGATACTGCTGGAGAAAGCTCACCCTTCTATGGTCCTGTGTTACTGACTGGTTACTGTTGAAGAAAACCCACACTTCTGAGGTCCTGTGCTACTTACTGATGGGATGCTGCTGAAGGAAGCGCACACTCGTGTGATCCTGTAGTTGTGAGAGCTACTGCTGGAGGAAGCTCACATCTAGGGTCCAACATTTCTAATAGGGGACTGCTGGAGAAAATTCAAACTGCAGGGGTTGTATGGTGTGGATGGGACACTGCTGGGGTTCATGAGGTGTAGATGGGATACTTGTGAGAACTGACAGTGTAATGCTTATACAGTCTCTCATTGCTGGGACCCTGGAATATTTACAGCAAGAATACAGCATTGTTGATACTTCCACAGAATATTGCTGGGGGAAGCTCACACGGTGTTCTCCAATCCCCATTGTGTAATATTCAGCTAGTAGCTCATGAGTGACCAACCCTCGTTTGTAAGGTCTGACACTGATTTTATCTATTTGATTACAACTCTGACTCTTTACCCAAGTACTGTTTATTCAACCCATACACCCCCTTTCCTCGGGTCCACAAGCAGTAGAGGGCAGACATGCAAGCTTTGTACTTGGGAAGGGCAGAGGCCAGTGACAGAGCTGAACCAGTGGTCTGATATCAAAAGAAGCATATTTAAATCAGGGAGCGCGTGCTATAGCTGGTTAGGACTTGGAAAGCAGAAGACCTCTGTATGGCTAGCATCCCCCTCTCACGAGTGTGGGTGCTGTACCCTGCCCTTCTTCTCACGACAGCCCCTATGCTCTTTAGAGTGTAGAATTTGATAAAGTTTCTACTTACCAAGGGGTGGGAGGATTTAGAAATATATATGTTCTGTAAAAAAGAAAAAAAACACTTGTGCCTTTTGGTGATTTTCAATGAAGTAACAAACTATAGCAGCGTTCCCATTAATTAATATCAGAGCTCCTATAATAGTCTGTCTGATTGTTTTAGGGCATGATTCTAGTAAGGCTCTGATTTTGCCACCTTTCTGCAAATCTGTATACAGAGGTTGGAAGTAGACAGGAAGTGATAAATAAAGGGTTGGAATACCTTTTATTCTGTGTGCACCCACACGTTTACGTGATTATATGGTATTCACCAACACCTCTCGAATCTCTTCACACACTTGAAAAGGTTGGAAATGTACTGCTCATGAGGACAGAAGTAGACATTTTCTAGGATGGGGATAAACGTTTAGCAGATTTTCATATAAGTAAATACAAACGTGTATATTTGTTCTTGCAAAAATAGAATTCTCAAAAGTTTTCTAGGACGATGATTTACAGGCCTCCTGTAAACTATTGTGAATTTCTGAAAGTCGAAATTTTGCACCAGTGCGACTGCATGTACCTGCAGGTGTACCTTTGCGACGTTCTTTATTAAATAGGGCCCTAATTTATATTCGTTGTTGCCTATAATGGAATTCTCCATTATTTGTTTTTAACATATGTGCATGTGTGCAGCCTTGTTTTACTGAAGGATACCTGTGAGAAATGGTATTTAAATTGAACAATAGGTTAGCAAAATATTTTTTCAAGTGGTCTTATTTGTGTACATTTAATTTGAAAGCAAACAATCTTGCTTTCATGTTGATGCATGTAATCAGGGAGCATTTTGTGAGCATTACAAATAGCCTTATTTTGTTGAAAATTGCAAACAACTTTACATGTTTTTATACTGGTTCCAGTGTCAGTAATGCTCGCAGCATTTCCTATGAGCACTCCTCCTAATAGTACTGGCTTTGCTTTAATGACCCATAAATACATGTGGGTACAAACCCTGTCTTGCTGGCAGGCAACCCCTTTCACAGATCCATATTGTGGTATCGCAAATGACAATCAAGGAGTTGTGTTGCATGGGGGTGAACCTCCTTCTCCAGTGGTCAAAATGAACATTCAAACTTGTTACCTTTGACCCCAATTCCACGCCCATGGCTCTTGTCAATCATTGTAGTGACAGTACAGTTTCATGACACAGCTGAAATACTCTCTAGATGCAAAAAATACCACGAATTGTGTACTGTACTTCTTTTTTCGACCTAGCGTTATTATGATGTCAGCACTATCCACTCGTCAGCATATAGCATGAATCTTGGCATGAAAGGGCTTTTACCCTCCTGGCAGTTACTCTTGGATGGAAAAGTTCTTCTGTTTTGCCTGAAATGTGTTGCCTATGCTGCTCCTCTCTGCAGTCTGACATGAAGATGTTCAATGCCACGGCCAAATCTGGCAGCCAAGAGTGAGACTGCAGCAGGCAAGCATGACACAGCAAAACGTCCCAGTGAAATGCATTAGGGATTACTCTGAAACATTTGCTAAACACATTGTTGGCCACCTCAGGGATTTTTTTTTTAAACAACATCTTTCTAGATGAATATTTGCCTATTTCTTGTGGAACTATCGCTGTTGGTGGCAGTGGAATTACGATTGGGTTGTGCTTTGATGAAGAGGGAGGGCCTTTGGAAACTGCGATGTTTAGATATTTGCAGTGAGCAAAACATTAAGTAAAATAAACAAAATCAATCCTTGCATGTTTCAAAGCATGCTTTATGTTTCAGGTGCTCTGTGTGTGTATACATAGTTTGGCACATCTCTCATAATTTCTTGCCACGATTGGCCTTAACTTGTTACATTGCATGTTTTTTGGGATATAAGGCATTTGTCAAGTGTGGTGTTTGGGCATTTAGAACGTTTTCTGCCAGTGGTTTACAAAGGCAAGCATTTTGAGGGCGTTGGTCGTGCTGCCTTCTACCTTCCTCTGTGTTTCCTATCCTTAGCAGCATACTTCTGTTTGTTGTGGGATTTAACAAAGGCGGGGATGGGGAGAGGGCAGCAGGTCAGTGTTTTAAATTCCTACTAACTTTCTGTAGTGGGTAAACTCTATTTTTGTTGCTGTGGCTATTCTCAGGGACAGTGGTGCTAAAGAGGAAGGAGGTTTTGAATCTTGGGCGCTTCCACTGTCCCTTGTATGTGCAGTCTCCATTTTTTGTGTTCTGATTGTAGATTTTCTCAATAGAGGAGTGTCCGAAGGGGGGTGGATCTGGTAACATTTCCTTCACAGGACTGATTTTTGGGGATGTCAAAGAGGGGTGCTTTCAGGTATTGCTGCCTTCTGCTAACCTGTGCTTGTGTTTCACATTATTTTTCTGCATACTGTCCTATGTTCGTTGTGGGTATTACTAAAGGAGTGCCTGCCAAAGGGAAGATGAGTGACTGTTATGACGTTCTACAAACTAGTTTCTTTGTTTTTGTCCTTGCAGTCTGTCTTTGATGGTTGGACTGCCCCAGTGGAGGGGTTTCTGAAAAGGAAGGGATCTTAAAACCCTTCACTTACCAGTTCACGTTTGGTCAGCTGGGCTTGGGATGCAGTGGGTGTGCACATCTGTGTCTTTCATTTGTTTGCAGAAAGATTCTGTTTAATATGGGTTTCCCTATTGGCAGAAGCTCAGGTTGATGTTACTGAGCCTTGCAACCTTCAACTAAACCTTGGTGTTTAGTGCAAAACAGGTCTTCCATATCCATACCTTTTTTCCCCCAGGAGTAATGCAAGAAGCTTCCAAATAGAGGTTATTGGAGCGGAAGAGAAAACGCAATAGATTTGATGCTTTATAAATTTAATTTTACGATTACAGTGATATATAAACACAATTGTCCATTGCAAGTGCATATTTGCAACACTAGTGAACACACAGTCCTATACATATAAGGCATATATTCCTTTGTAGCCTTGTTAAGTCATGAGCACAGTTAAATTAGACCGCCACTACATTTTAATGTCCTGTGATGTTGACACATAGTCAAAATTATTATAGTATGACCTAAGGACCTGAAGTTAGAGAAGTCCAAATAGGAGCTGAAGCCTTGTATACAATTGTAGAATTTAACACTATTATTAACATTGTGAGTTGCACCAACACATATTCACGCACTGGCCACACATAGCCGAGGATTCTGTATGAAAGGTTAGATGGTGACACTTGTTAAATGTGTTTAATATTTAGAGGTTTTCCCCAAACTTGGAGTTAGATAAGACAGGAAAGGATACCTAAATGAACCTGTCAATGTCCAAGCACTGCAAATATTAAAGTAGGGTCCAGCTGGAGAAGGAACTGGTATTGTTTTTGTTGGTCTATAGTAGTCCTCCTAATGTCTTTTGGATTGACTGAACCGTGTCATGTTTAACTCTGTTCAAAACAAATAAAAACATTTTTTGGTGCTCTGTAGTTGGCATTTAAGGGGCATATGTATCAACAAACCGTTTTGAGACTCCTTAATAGCGAATTTTAGCGATTTGCTATTAAGGACTCGCAAAACGAAATGTATGTAGGTTTCGCAATAATAATTGCGATTCCTACATATTCCTTAATTGCGACTTGCAAATTGCTATTCGCAATTAAGGAATATCTTCCCATTCATTCCTATGGGCCTAAAAGGCCATAGGAATGAATGGGAAGACATTCGCAATTTGCGAGTACCTATTAGGTACTCGCAGAATTGCGAATGCAATTTCAAGGGTGCGAGGGTGTCAAAAGGACACCCTGTTGCACCCTTGAAATATGCATGTGTGCACATGTGGCGCACATACATGTATGTGCGCCACATGCCACTTTGAAAAATGAAAAATTGAGCATTTTTCTAAGGATTTGCAATTTACCACCAATTTGAAGTTGGTGGTAAATTGCGATTCCTTAAAGCAGGTTTGCAATTTAAGAAGCGCTTCCTGCATTGCATTTAGAGAATCGCAATTTGCAGTGATGTGCCGTTGGATCAAGGGATGTTGAGTCTTTTCTACAAGGAGGAACAGAGTGAAATAGAACAAAGTGGGGGAGACTGTGGCAATAAAAGATGAGCCGTAACTTGAAGGAGGTTAACATAAGTGATGGTGTTGGGGCAGGACAGCAGTGCATGATGGGCAAATGATTGGGAGCAGGCCGAAGCGGAGATGCTTGGGGAGTGATAGCCAGATGCGGTGGAACAGTGCTGCCTTTACTACACAGGACATTTTTGTGTCTTTACCAAGCATTCTAAGGCGGTGATTACGAGTTTGGCAGTCCATTGGACGATCAAACACGTGGTAGCGCGGCGGCTACTGTCGCCCCGCGGTCCGACTGCCCTATTTTGAGTTTGACAGTCGGACCGCTGCAGGCCCACTGCAACCGCAGGGGAACTGGTAGTGTTGCAGCGGTGTGAGGCAGTAATATGCTGGCGATGCCGTTGCGGCACCGCCAAACATATTAGGAGTTTCCTCACTGCCAGCCTTTTCAGGGCTGGCTCACTGCTATGAAAAGGCTGGCTATAAGGGAACTAAGGGGACCCTACAGGGCCCCCTGGTGCTTCAGGCTATGGGGATGCATGCAGGGGGCACATGTGTGCCCCCCTGTCTGCATGCATCCCCTCTCCTTCACGGCATGGACTGTAAGTCCATGCAGTGAAGGAACATGCTTTGGCGTTCCCATTGCGGTGCCGCCAAACGAGAAAACTCGCAATCTGGCAAGCGGCCGCAGTGGACTTTGGCGGTGTGGGAGCGGGGCGGTGGCGTGGCCCCTCCCCTGCCACACCGCCAAAGTTATAATCAGTCCCTTAGTATTGAGAAAGTAAATGTGTATATATATTATATATTCAATGAAAAAATCAAAGGTTAAAACTTAGTTACAGTTAGGAAAACTTTTATTTATTCATTCTGTACAAACCAAACTCAAACAACACAAACATTAGAAATTCTAAAGTTATACCTTAAATTTCTAATGTACGCATCACAAATTAATTTATTATAATTTTATATCTTTTTCTATACAAACCAAACCTAAAGTACACTAAAAATACTAATTTAAAAGTTAGTTATACCTTGTGGTGAGTGCATTAGAAATTTAAGGTATAGCTTTAGATTAGGGGTCGGGCTGGCCCAGTGTATGGCAATGTACTATTTTGCCTGCACTAATCCCCACTGTGCGAATCTACACTGCATTTTTCACTTTTCTTGGGAAGAGGTAACAGTCCCAGCAGGCAGTGTCGGGCTTTGAGTTCTGCAGTCACCTTTGTCACTCTGCAAACCCATGCAACATGCCCAAAATCTGCCGGGATTGTCCTACACTGAGTGCAGCCCGCATGGTGGCGTCAGGTTGGCTCTATACATGTAATAAAATTGTATCAAAACACAAAAGATGAGAGGCATTATTGTGAAAACAACATTCATAGGGTTTAATCCCACAGAGGAAAAAGGAAGGCGATGACAGAAATAATCATTCTTTCTCTAGATGGTATTGTAGATCCTTTTATTCATTATTTCATATACCACAGCCAACGCGTTTCACCCATGCAGGCTTCTTCAGGGCTGCAAATAACAATACAAACATAATTTAAAAAAAAATATCTAAAAGTTATTTACATAAATATACATCAATATACACCTAGACCAATATTTACTTTGATATACATGACCAAAGTCATAGTGCAAATGTACATTATATCAAGAAGACATCAGTGGTGCAAGATATACCCTGCCACCGTACCTGTATGTGTAAAATTGTATCAACCGGGCATTGCTGGTGACAACGTGCACTTGTGCCTCAGCCCTATTTCAGCGACTTGCTCTAGGGGGTGCTCTAAACTAAGGAATAGTATAATTTACTATTCCAACACCTTCCTTACTGTTGCACACACTGGAGTTGGAATAGTAAATTATACTATTTCTAAATCCAGCGCGCCCCCTAGAGCAAGTCGTTGTAACGACTTGCGTTGTAATGGTACTGCGATGTAACAACGCGGTCGTTGTGACGACCGCATTATAATCGCATGCGTTGTAAACGCATGCGATGCAAAGGGCTATATTCCCATGCACTGCTTATGACTTCACATATGATGTCACTCATGACCTGTTCTATGACATCACTGATGACATCTCAAATGACATAATTGATGACATCACCCAATGAATAGTGGCGGCTAAATACAATATTACGTGTCTACATAATTTCATAAAGCATGGGTCCAGCTAATTGGTGTAAGTGTTTACAAAACCCATCTGCTCCTAATGCACAATAGGTGTGTAGAAGTATTGAAAACGTTATAGATTTTTGTATTCAAGAGAACTCTGTATGCAGATGACAGTTGACTTGTGTTCATTATGTCCCACGTACGTTTTTTAGTTCTGCAGAAAAGGTTTTCGACAATAGTAAGATTCTACATAGTAGATACTAACTTTTGTAAACAGCCTTGAGTTATTTGACAGAATTGTGTCAGCATGACAATTTTTACATAACTTAGAAGACTGTATGCACTAGCTACTAACCTATATACGCATGCTTGTTTTGGTTTAGAAGATGGGCTATCTGGAAAGTTTTCAGCACAATATTAAGGGTGCAGATAGTTTGATCTTCAGCACCTTCAGATCTTTGTTATTTTTAGGAAATAGTGACCTTCTTGACAACTGTTGTATAGAATGTACACTATGCTATGGGATTTATAGAGCGCACAGCGGCCCAGAGGTGTCCCAGCGCTAAGAGAGAGAGCGATCCTTAGATTGAACGAAGGTAATCATTGAAAGATCACTGTGGAAAGAGCCAGGTTTTAATGACTGTGCGAAAACGCAGCTCATTGTCCCGACACCTAAAGGCCAAGGGGAGAGAATTCCAGAGCTTAGCAACATTAAATTGAAAGGATCGCCCTCCCTTTCTGGCTTTTTTAACTCCAGGAACGGTGACCAAATATTAGTTAGACAAGCAAAAGCCCTATTGGGGACATAGTTACTGACAAGCTGTTGAAGGATGGGCGGGCCTTACCATCAAGAATTCTATGGGCAAAGCACAAGGACTGGAATTCAACTCTTTGAGCTATAAGAATCCAGTGCAATGCCATCAACCCCCTTCGGGCTGTTTGAGACCTGGTAATACCCAGTAACATACGAGCCACCGCATTTTGTACCAGTTGCAGTTTCTGGATGGCAGCCTTGGGAGATCCCAGGTAAAGCGAATTCCCATAGTCCAGGCGGAAAAAGGATTGATGCCTGAACTACTACCTGCCTTGCAGCCTGGTGAAGCAGCTGCAAAATCTTATGTATCATCCGCAGCAGACCAAAGCAGCTGACTGATGTTTTAATGGCCTGGGCTGCCATCGTCAAGTAATCATCAATCCACATGCCCAGACTTTTTAAAGTTGGTTTATTAGTCGGGGGAAACCCAAGCGAGTAAGTCACGCCATATTGTATTGGACGGGGGATGTATTGCCATTATCATTGATTTAGTTTTGGCTCAATTAAGCTTAAGAATGGATTGATTCATCCATCTGGCTATTTCTTCCCAACAAGTTCCCAAATAGATTGGGGGCGAGTCGGAACCAGGTGTAAGTGAAAGCACCAGCTGTGTGCCATCCGTGTAGGAGACTATGGACATCCCAAAAGGAGCTGTTCTTAGTAGATTCTTTTTAATACTCTGTGGTGTATTCCTCCTGAGATTTTCACTGTTTACAAACAGTGTGCTAAGAATGAACCCTCTCCATAGAGTAAAATCTGTTTACAGTATGCAGTTCTCTACTGATATCAACTTCATTCCTTAATGTCGCTTTGGTGAGTGTCAGCTGTTTGATACAGTTAAAAGCTGTCCATAGTAGAGCATTTGTTTTGGAATTGGCATTCACTGTTTTGGCTTTATCTGAACAGTTGTATATAGTTTGAACACTGTACTCAACGAGGGTTTCCCATATATCTGTGGTGGATTTTTAATGTGAACTATGCAATTTGTAATGCCATAGTAATTTATACAGAAATATGCGAGAAAACAAAGCTTGTTTGAAGTCATCAATGATGTAATTTGAGATGTCAGCAGTGATGTCATAAATGATGTCTTAGAACATGTCATGAGTGATGTTATATGTGAGGTCATAAGCAGCACATTGCGGGGGCGCAAGTTATAGTTAGCCCTGCAAACTATAACTGGTGAATTTCTGTGTTTTTTTTGGTTCAAAACGTTAATGTTGTCAATGACAAATTTATCAAACTATAAATTTACTTTAACCTTTGTTTTTTAGTGAATTTCTAAGGTTTTTTTTTTCCAAACAAAAAAAGTTCTTTTTACCATACCTAACTATAACGTTACTTTAACCTTTGCTTTTTTTCAGTGAATTTCTAGGTTTTAAAAAAAAAGTAAATTAATTAGTGTGTGTAGGTGCGTGTGGGGAGGCAGTCCCTCCGACTGACCTCTCTTTCAAACCCCTTTCTCAGATGATGGGTGTGCATAGTAGGTTGTGTGGACGTACTGGCCTCTCCTTTCAGACCTTTCTCTCAGAAGATGGGTGTGCGTAGTAGGCTGTGGGATGAGCCTTAACTCTACTCACAACTCTTCCCAAGCCAATGGGCATAAATAGTAGACTCTCATAAACACCATTTCCAGTAAGACTCCTTCCTACAGTAACACATGTGCATACCAGAGTGTATTCAAAGATCACCTACTCCTTCTTACTTTTCATGATCTCGTGAGACTCTTGCGAGATGGTAATAAAAAAAAAAGAATTCAACTTCTACTCCTCACAGTACTTATCTCTTACACACTTCCTCTCAATAACAAGTGCCACAATATGCATACCTACTAGTAGACTGTATTGAGAACTCCTCTACTCCTTTTTACTATTCACAATCCCGCGAAAATCCTGCAAGATTGTAATTTTTTTTAAGAACAATATACATTTATTTTTATCACAGCAGTTATCCCTTAGACACCTCCTCTCTAAATCTAGGGATACAGCATGCCTTTCTGCTGCCCCTTATTTAGCTTTTTACTTCATTCCCACAAAATCGCCAATTTTTTAAAGTAAACAGTAATGGGGGCCATTTAATTTCTTTTTTTTAATTTAATTTTTATTTAGATTTTTGCATCAAACATAGAACGAGAAACAAAAAACAAAAACATTACCACAATGTACATAGTATTATTGCCATTACAGTGAAATTGCCAGTCTCTTGTTCACAGCGACGACCATCATTTAGGAAAGTATCCGCATTTTGACAGTACACAACACATGTTTCGTTACTGCAGGATGACATTTGCCTGTAGAATATTTTTGAAAAGCTGTAAGTCCTCACAAGTAACACCAACAATTATATATTTTAAGCTCACTATGTAGTACTTGGTAAACCTATAAATCGCCTACATCGGCGGAGAGAAACCAGCTCGTAAATGGGGCCCATATATCTTTGGGACGTGATCGGGTCGGTTGAGCTCCCAATAACAGGTCAGCTGGTCCCTGCAATACGTTATGTCTTTTATCCAGGCCTTTATGGTTGGGGGGAGCACTCCTCCCCAGTTCAAGGCCACTTGTCTCTTGGCCAACAGTAGAAGTAATGCCGTAAGTCGTCTCACGGAGGATGGGGTTTTTTGTACATATCCCAGCAATGTCACTATGGGGGTTCTCGGCAGTGTATGTTCGGTAATAGTCTCTATATGATGGAGTATTTCAGTCCAGAATGTGGCAATAGTCCGGCACTCCCAGGCCACATGTAAGAATGTCGCCTCGGGGTTCCAGCAGCGCCAACAGTTCGCATCTGTCCGCAGTCCCATACGGTGTAATTGCGTCTGTGTGCAATACATACGATGGATATATTTAAAGTGTATTAGTCTTAATCTATAATTTGGGGACAGCTGTTCTAATTGACCGCAGCAGAAGCTCCACTGCTCGTCTGATTTCCACTCCGATGTCCGCCTCCCAAGCACTACGTGATTGGGGGACAACTATTGGGGACTTTTTTTGAGTGATGGTATATATGCGAATCACTAGTTTGCGGGCGGAATCTACAGTTAGTATGTGTTCTAGTGCAGGCAGTGGTGGAGGGGCAGAGGGGAATGAGGTGTATCTGGCGCGACATGCCACCCTTATCTGATAGTAAAGAAGTATGTCTAATGCCGACCGTTGTGGTGAGCTGCACATTTGTTGGAGCGTTAAAAATTGGCCTTATGGGTATAGGTCGCTGCCTGTTGTTATCTTGTTTAGTCGTGCCCTATTTTGGGCATTTCTATCCATTAACTGGGAAATCAATTGATTATTTGCTTGCGGCATGGCTGGCGCGTATAACCTGTGTATTTTAGCTTGTTTGCAAAGGCCATACCCACCTCAATGTTTCAGTAGTGTCAATTTCTTGCCGTGGTCGTTTGTAGTCTTGATATAGTGCAGTGTTCAGGGGTAGGGGTGCTACCCTGTCTATTTCTATGGCCACGTGTGGTTGGAATGGTATTGGGTACTGCCAAAATTGTAAAAATTGTGCCTGCGCACTATAGGCATACTGTGCAAAATCTGGAGCTCCGAATCCCCCCTGTGCCAGTGGCAATGTGAGTATTTCCCAAGCTATCCTCGGCTGTTTGCCAGCCCACACAAGTTCAATCATACTTGATCTAAGGCGTTTAAAGAAGTGTACGGGTAGCGGCATTGGAATATTTGAAAATAAATACAACAGCTTAGGGAGGATAATCATTTTAGTGATGGCTATGCGACTTGCAGGGAGAGTGGCAGGTTTTTCCACCTTTTAATTCTGTCTTCTATCCAATCCATAGCTCTGCCATAATTTGCAGACCAAATTTCTTGTGTATCACTGCTAATCCAAATCCCCAAGTAGCGAGTCGGGCCTTCGGCCCAGGAGTTCGGATATTCTGTGTTGAATGTAGGTGTTCCTGTGGTTAGTGGAAGTATGGTGGACTTTGCCCAGTTAATTTGAATACCTGATATACCTCCATACCTCACAAGCTCCCTGGTGATGGGTGCAAAGTTTTTTACTGGGTCTGTGGTGTAAAGGGTAATGTTTGCATACATTGACAAAATCAGGCCTCTGGTAGTAAAGCCGATCCGCCGGTGTGCATGATGTTGTCTAAGTCTGGCTGCTAATGGCTCTGTTGCTATGGCAAATAACAAGGGTGATAGTGGGCAGCCCTGGCGAGTGCCGTGTGTGATTTTTATGGGATCGGATAGTAGCCCATTCACTCTGACTCTGGCAGTGGGTAAATTGTAAAGGAGCTGAATTTGCTGAATAAATACGGGACTCAGGCCTAATCGAGTTAGTAGGGTAAATAAAAGTGTCCATTCCAAAGAATCGAAGGCTTTTGTGGCGTCTAATAGTGCGGCTATTGCAGATACATGGGGGGATAAGTAGTGTAGAAGTGCAAATATTGTACGAAGATTGTGTGAGGTGGAGCGTCCTGGTACAAATCCGGACTGGTCCGGCCAAACGATCATTGGTATTAGTGGCTGTAGTCTGCTAGCCAATAGTTTGGCATAAATTTTAGCATCTAAGTTAATTAGGGAGAGCGGTCGATAAGAGTCGCATTTTGTGGGATCTTTATCTGGTTTTAGTAATGTAATAATAACCGCTTCCCTCATGGTCTGTGGCAATATCCCAGTTTGTAGAGCTTCCTGGTACAACTCCAGGAGGCGGGGTGCCAGTATCTCCACATATTCTTTGTAAAATTTGTCTGTAAGGCCATCGGCCCCTGGGGCCTTGTCTGCCGGTATGCTTTGAATTACTTGCCTTACGTCTTCTACAGTAAACAGTACATCTAGGTATTCACGATGTGCTCTTCCTAACCACAACAGTTCTAGGGAGTCTAGGTATTCTAACAGTACAGAGTCGTCCGGATTAGTTTGTGTATAATTGTGAATAGAAGCTTTTCATTGTGTTCAGAACCTCTGACGGTGTTCTAGATGGAGGGGCCTCTGGGTTGCGATGTGAGCGGCACCTCTGGGGGTTTTCAGACGGTTCGCCAATGTTTTCCCTGGTCTGTCCCCTTCTCCGTATCTGCGCGCTTGTGTGTATTTATGCAGGAACTTTGTCTCCCTCTCAGCCTCTTCATGAAAGGCTGTTAGTTTGACTCGTATATTCGCTAATGTTCTGGAAGTGGGGGAATGAAAGTATTGCCGTTCTAGGTCTCGAATCTCATCCTCCAGCCTTTTCAGGCTGTTCCTGATATCTTTGAGAACACCTGACTGTAGGGCAATGCAGTTCCCACGTGTCACCACCTTGAAGGCCTCACCCAGCATACCCATAGAGTCCACTGTGCCCGTGTTGTGGTCAAAATATTCTATTATGTTTTTCCGGATCTCTTCCCTGAACACTGAGTCAAGCAGTGCGTTTGGGGGAAACCGCCACGTGAAGGGTTGTATATAGGGCTTCGGGACCAGACACTGGATCATGACGGGTGCATGATCAGATAATGTGCGTGGGTGATGCGATACTCCAGTTGCCCAAGAGTGCATCTCCTTAGACGTTAGCCAAAAATCTAGTCTGTACCACGCATTATGTTGTTGGGTTATACATGTGCCTTCCCGAGCCGTAGGATGTAGCGCCCGCCAGGAATCGATCAAGTAATGGTCTTGGATTATGCTGTGGAGTGCTGCAGCCGCCTGTGGGTGGTGTGTGCTGGAAGTTCCTACCCTACCCTATCGTCCTGTAGCGATAATACAACATTGAAGTCACCTCCCCACAGCAGTGCCGCGCCATCTAGTGTTTGGATCCTGTGCCACAGTTGATTAAAAAATTCCGGGTTGTCTGTATTAGGTCCGTACGCATTAACAATAGTGACCTGCTGACTGTAGATTGCACCTTGTAGTATTATATAACGCCCTTCGGGATCCATCACTGCCTGCTGCGTTTTCCAGGGGGTTCCTCTACGTATTAAAATTGCCACCCCGCGGGAGTAACTAGAGTAATTGGACATCAATATTTCTCCCCATCTACTGGAGTTTAGCCTAGAACGAGTTGTGTCTGTCAGGTGTGTTTCTTGCAGGAGGCAGATATCTGCCCCATGTCTTGCGAGATAGAAGTGTACTAGTCTTGATTTCCTGTGGTCGTTGAGACCGCGCACATTCCATGTGATACATTTTAATGTGGACATGTTGGCACGTGCGTCATCATTACGTTGTGTGCACTGAGTCGTTCCCATTTATGTGCATGGATGTTGGCTGACTGAGAAGTTGGCAATACATCTAGCGGAATTAAACAGTAACAATTAACTGCCCCTATCCACCCTCCCCCACACCAACCCCCCAATCAGGTTGTGTTATCATCCCCTTATTCATCCCAACGTTTGTATAAAAGCCTAGGCGAGCCTAGGGTTGGTGGGAATTCTCCCTGGGGGGAAGTGGAGTCACCGGCATACGCCCCTGCCATGTGCAGCAGGGTGGCCGAGCACATTCTAATATGACATATCCTGATGCATTATTTATACAACTAAGACAAGTATGGGCCGTCTCCCTGCAGTGCTATGATATTCAACCTACTGAAGCAAACGAATGCCAGTTGGAGCTCGGGGTAGCAAATAAGGTCAGTTAATGCCCACATTGGTAGTAGCATGTGTTATATGAAGGAACCAATAGAACCTTATCTCTAGTCAATACACTCAGTCATTGTCGCTCAGTCGGCAGCTCGGCGATTCTTCTTCAGCACGGCCGTCGCTCTGCCGTTGTTTTACCGCTTGCTTGGCAAACTTCAAGGCGGCGCTGGCATCCGTAAATATGCGGGGCTTGCCATCAGTTTGTACACAAAGTTTTGCGGGGTAGAGTAGGGCATATTTAATGTCTGCCTGTTGGAGCAATTTCTTGGCTTGGACAAATTCCCAACGTGCCGCCTGTACCTGTTGAGTGAAATCCGGGTACATAGCCATCGTGTTGCCCTTATATTGGATTGTGCCCTGTTCGCGGGCCATCCGCAGCACTGTGTCTCTGTCCCGATAATTCAGGAGGCGAGCAATGATTGGGCGTGATGGCGCACCGGGCGGCGGTCTTGGGCCCAGTGTACGGTGCGCCCGCTCCACCAAAAACATGCCAGAGAGGTCACTCCCAAATAAGTCCTTCAGCATTGTTTACACATATTTTTCTATATTTTGAAATATTTGTCGTTTCTGAAATTCCAATAATGCGAACATTATTGCGCCAAAATCTTGCCTCCAAATCTTCGTTCTTGGCTTTTATTAGGTGGAGAACCTTGTCCAGCGTGCGTTTCAGTTTGACGATCATCAGCATCCGACACTCTGGTTTCCAGCGTATCAAGTCTGGTTTCGTGTTTTTCGACTTTCTGGGTGACTTTGTCCAGACGTGCAGCCATAGAGTCCAGTTTGGAATCGATTGCCTGTGGGCTGTGGCCATTTAATTTCTAAAATTCCAACAGCCAGCCAATCAGAGCACGTGCAGGACTCGCGGAAGCATCTTTCTCCCTCGAGAGCTTGAAGGCTCATGGGGAAAACTGGCCTCTCGAACAATCACAGGGCTCCATTTTTTAAATATGCGCTCTCACAGGAGACTCGTGATATTCTCATGAGCTCAGCTGCCAAAATATACAATTATTTTTTTACCTTACTTTCTCAACAACTACTGAATGGATTTACACCAAATCCTGCCAAATTTGGTGTAATTCCATTCAGCAGTTTTTGAGGTATCCCTGCCTAAAGAAGTCTATGGCAAATGCATGGGGATTTTTCTTTTTCGGACCCCCCCCCTTTTTTCTCGGCCTCCTCTTCACGGATCTTCCAGAAACTTGCCATGCACAAACTAGCCAAATAGTAGCATCTTTTTTTAGTAGCATCTTTTTGGAAGGTTTCTTGGAGATTCATCAAACGGTGCAAAAGTTATTAGCAACCAAATAAACGCTTTTCCTATGGAAAAGCAGACCTATCTTTGCCACTCGTTAATAAATACACACACACACACACACACACACACACACACACACACACACACACACACACACTACACACACACACACACACACTACACACTACACACACACACACTACACACACTTTCATTTACCTTATAATACTGTTGGACCTGGCCCTTTTTGCAGGGTTATCCCCAAACATTTTGCCTTCTTCCTCCTATTTTTTCTGACCTGTTGTTGTTGGCTTTAGGACTCTGGGCACTTTACCACTGCTGACCAGTGCTAAAATGCAAATGCTCACTGTCTAAGTTGTATTGGTGATTGGTTTATCCATGATTAGCATATTTGATTTACTAGTAAGTCGCTAGTAAAGTGCACCAGGTGTTCCCATGGCCTGTAAATCAAATGCTACTTGTGGGCCTGCAGCACTGATTGTGCCACCCACAGGAGTAGCCCTGCAAACATGTCTCAGACCTGCAACTGCAGTGTGTGTGGTTTTAAACTGCCATGTCAACCTGGCAAGTGCACCCACTTGCAAGGCCCAAACCTTCCCTTTTATTACATGTAAGTCACCACTAGGGTAGGCCCAAGGCAGCCCCATGGGCAGGGTGCAGTGTATTTAAAGGTAGGACATGTACTGGTGTTTTTTTTACATGTCCTAATAGTGAAATACTTCTAGTTTCGTTTTTCACTATTGCAAGGACTATCTGTCCAATAAGGTAACATGGGGATCGCCTTGACCTATCTTTTAAGAGTAATTTCTCATTGAGAACAGGTAGAGATTTGGAGTTTGAAGTCTCTGAACTCACAATTTAAAAACACATCTTTTGGTGAAGTTGGTTTTTAAATGTGAGTTTGAAAACGCCACTTTTAGAAAGTGGCCATTTTCTTGCTTAACCATTCTGTTCCTTTGCCTGTCTGTAGAATACATGTCTGGGTTGGCTGACAGTTGGGCTCTTGTGTATTCACTCTAGACAGTCACACAAATGGAACTGAGGTGTGCCTTGCATATCCTGATGGCCCATCACCACCCTGCGCCTTGCACCATCGTCGATTTTTGACACATCTAAGGTACTTTGTGCTAAAAGGAATGCATCCATTGATTTCTATGGACTAAACTTGCTTAATTTTTTAAAAGTGATATTTTGACTTGTTTATATTGGATCTTTGTCGTTTTGGTCTTGTTTTATTTAGATAAATATTGGCTATTTTTCTAAACTGATGTGGACTCCGTTTGTAGTGTTTTCACTGTGTTACTGTGTGTGTGGGTACAAATGCTTTACACATTGCCTCTGACGTAAGCCTGACTGCTTGTGCCAAGCTACCAAGTGGGTGAGCAGGGGTTATATTAGCTGTGTGACTCCCTTACATTGACTAGAGTGAGGGTCCCTACTTGGACAAGGTGCAAACCACTGCCAACTAGAGACCCCATTTCTAACACTTAAAATTAGTGGTAAAGGCAACTGCATGGTAAAGACTATGGAAAAGGCATGCGTGGTAAAGGAATGCATTGTATGCGTGGTGCGTGGTAAAGGCATGCATTGTATTGACATGCATCCCACGGGGAGGAGTGGTGTGTGACAATGAGGTGAGGCTGAGTGGAGCTCATTCTAAGTGAACGAGAATGCCTTTGTTATGCACAACATTTATTCAGATGTATCCGACGGATGCTGTCCAAAGACTGCGTTGAAAAGATCCAAAAGTGACAGGAAAGCACAAATCTAATGATTTGTTCTTGCAGAATGATGAAAACATACCCAATATGGTTTTCTAAAATATTAAACACTTCTGATAATGCTCTCTAAAGAAAACACCAAAACCTGAGAGATTAAAAATAATTGCATTTGAGATTTCAATCATAAACCTAGCCTCTTACGGATTCCTCATAAAATACAGCCCTTCAATAGCCTGGTTTCTGTATTTTGCCAAAGAAATGATATTATGATAATTGGAGAGCATAGAAACGTCATACAAAATACGAACATAGCTTACTTTCTAGATATAAATTGGTTTCACCAGTCAACTCTCTTCCTCCAGACTGCCAGAGAAGGGGGCTCTGGTCCCTTCCAAGTTTGGGCGATGTCTTGTTTGGCCACTAAGGAGGTCACACCTATGAAGGTCCTTGCAGACCGTGGCCCCCCCAGCCTTCTCCAGGAGACCCAGCAGGGTGTAAGATCTGAATCAGCACCAGGAAAGAAGAGATCAGGAGGCTGTTGTAGAGTTGATGTAGTCTTTATTAAGACTCAAGTAGTAGAGACCCCATCCAGCACCAGAAGAGGCAAGTGTCAACTGACAAGTACAAATGTCCCTAGGCAACACCCAGGTTCCACATTCCAGAGAGGTCACATAGCAACCAGGAGCAAGACTCCACACAAGAACGCAGAACCAAGACACTACATCACCTTCCCCCCAATACTTAACAAAGAACAAGAAGATAAAATAAAGGAGAGAACAAAAGAGAACAGAAAAAATGCAATGAAGAGTGACATAACCAAAAAAAAAACCATAGCACTTAAATATAATCTTGCAATTTAACAGGACGTCTAATGACCCTGCGAGGCCTAGAGACCTCCTTTTGCGAGGTGGAATCAGATGTAGAATTTGAAGGTTCAACTACATCAGTGGACTGACATCTGGCCACTCTGTTTAAATTCCACACCCTGTGATCGCTGGTCTTGATGGCATTCTTAAAAACCTTAATAACCTTGAATGGTCTGCTAAACTTTGAGTTCCCTTTACCCAAGCGGGACTTTTGATCTTAACCCAATCACCCACAGACACAGCGGTGTTCTTGACAGCTTTGCGCTCATCAAACCATCTCTTCCTCTTCTCCATGACAATTCGTTCTCTTTCTCTCCAACCATCCACACCTCCAACATTACCACCAACCAATGATCTTTTTGCATCGACCCACGAGGGACAAACCTCCGTGTTCGCCACCCTTTTCTTGAACAAGCCGAAAGGAGATAGCACTGTAGAAGAATGCGGGGTAAACCTGTATTCTCTCACTTTCTTCCTCATGACCACCTCCCAGTCTGCTCCTGTGACAATGGCTTGCTGCAGGGTCTCCTTTAATACCTTCACAAATCTTTCGACAATGCCATTCCTTTCAGGATGGTAAAGAGCTGCCTTCTTGATTCCCCTGCAACACAAAAAATCTTCAACAATCCTTGAGGTAATTGAACACCATTGTCCGAGAGCACTGAAATCGGGAATCCCTCTCTCTCAAAAAGATCCTCCAAAAAATCAATAACCACAGTGGACTCCACAGAATTGACCACTTTAATCTCTGGCCACCGCGTCACGCAATTTCTTTAAGACCACTCTCAACCTACTATTGTGCTCTTCGGCATCAACTCCAAACACAAGAACATCATCCTGCTACACCAAGACACTACACAGGGGCATCCGAGGACCCAAGTCAATAAGGTGGACCAGTACCTCAGAGTACCTCAGAGATCTCATGTTCCACTTCGTTCCAAAAGGATGATTGGGCCGGACAGGACCAGGCCATCTGGAAGAAGGCGGCGGGAAGGGAACAACTCACACATGTGGCCCGAGCTACAAGGCCCATCTGCTGTATTTGTTGTGGCGGTCAGATACGTCGTGTGGAGATAGTTGATTTGAACCATTTGAAGCCTCTAGGAAATTGCTAACTCTCTCGGGGTCTGGCATGCTTCCCTCCTGTCATCATCGTCCAATTCTCCTACCCAGCCCTCCCACTTGTGCCGCAAAAAGAGGATGTGATCTGGCACATTCATTATCAGGGAGCGATGGATCACAGAGACAGCTTCCTTGTCCAACCCTCCTATTAAGAGCTTGGCTTCAAGAGGATTGTATTCGGGGATCTGGGCATCCATTGAGAGGTGGACCAGCAAGACACGATGCAGCTGAAGGTAACAAAAGAATTGTTTGTGGGACAGGTAATATTGGTCATGCAGGTCCTGAAAGGACATCAACTACCCCCCTCGGCGAACGTCCCTCAAGTAGGTGATTCCTATCCTGTCCCATTAGGCGAACCCTTGAAGGCTTGATACCTGCCAGAGCCAGGTGCCCTGCAACAGCAGTGTCTTGTCTGTAAGGCGCCGATTCTAGCTGATACAGCGTAGGACCGCTCTCCAGCAAAGCAACGTCACCCAAGTACAGGAGGGAGTTGCCGGGGATATTGGATTACCATAAAGCAGGCCAAGAAGACCATCCATTCCCATGAGGTGTAGGTCAAGACTATACGCGGGATCATTCCACCCCCCTGCAAACCACTTGTTTATTGGGACCAGGTGTGCAGTAAGGTAATAATCGTTTATATCGGTCATGCCAAGGCCCCCAGAGGTAAAGGCCACCCAGTAACGCCCCCCCCTCACCTCAGAAGAAGGCCATCATCTTCGAAGCTTGCGATCGAACCACGTCTGAGGGATCGAATGGGGGAAATTCGCCAGAATATAAAGAACCCGAGGGAGACGCATCATTTTGAATATATCGATGCACCCCATCGGATTCAACAGCATGCCAGCCCATTTCTGCAAATCCCTATCTAAATCTCATGCGAGGGGTTGAAAGTTGAGGGACCAGGCCAGATCTGGGAGACAAGAGGCGTGAATTCCAAGATATTTGAAAGAGTGTAGCCGCATTGGTATCGCGAGGCACCAGAGTGGCTAACGGCATCTCCGGCAACCACCACCAAGAGCGATTTGCAGACATTAATTCCCACCCGGCAACCTCCTGCTAATGGTGGAGAATCTCAAGACATCTGGGGCCCGAGGTCTGAGGTTCGCTGAGCAAGAGCAAGACATCGTCTGCTTAGAGGGCAATTTGGTCCTCAATACCTCCCTCCCATTGCTGTCCCCGAACCCGAGCATCACACCTTGTCAGACGTGCCAGAGGCTCTATAGGGAGGGCAAACAATAAGTGGGACAGAGGGAGGGCAACCCTGACGAGTGCCTCTACGAATCGGGAAAGGCTGGGAAAGGACACCATTGACCCGGACCTGGGCATCAGGGACGTTGTACAGGAGACCCACAAGTTTACGGAAGGAGGACCCGAAGCCAGCCCGTTGGAGCACGGCCTCCAAAAATGTCCATTAAACGCTGTTGAATGCCTTCTGGAAATCAACAAGGAGGGCTATGAAGGGTCCCAGGCAGGCTGATCAATTTTTTATTTTTTTTAAGCCCACATGCATATTTGTGTGTTATGGATTTATTTCCATACATGTATTATAAGATTTGTTTTTGGGACTAGGCCAATGGGCCAAAACCGGTAGATAGGCCTAGTGTCACATGGGAATTTGTAATGAGAATTTTTAACTAACTGTGACGATGCTGAGATCAAAATTATGAATACAAAATGGGCTCGGGTACTGGATACGTCAAGTTCACCACTTGAAGATTAACTGCTGTTGGTCTGCATACGTTATTAAACAGTAGGACAGAGTGAAGTTGCCAGTATACTGGCTCACTGATGGGCCATTTCAGATCCTTAATAGAATTAAATCTTTCCTTCATGTTAGCTACGAAATTTTATTTGCTATATTGGGATTGCAGGTGAGGGTTCTGTTATTTTAAAGTTTGCTCTCCACAAGCGAAACCACTTCCCCCACTGGCTTAAAGTATAAATGTTTGAAGGTGGACTCGAACTACCATTCTGTCGTTATCATAATGTCCTCTAAGTGTGTACCCAGGAAAAATGCTTTAAACGCCTTAGCTCTACTCAATGAGTGTGCACCAAACATAGACACCTCAATGCCTGCCTCCATCATGGTCCAACTTACCCATATTGCGAAAGTAACTGAGTGAATCAGCATAAAAGGCTTTTTTTCCAAAATGCTCAATAACAACTGAACGCCTGTGGATCTTACTTCCTTAGTCATTGCTTTATAAGCCTCAGTGGATCTCAACCCTATAGTGAATCCTTGAATTCCAGGTAAAAAAATGACGTTCATGTTTTTCTTAGTACATCTGGACACAGTAAAGATGACCACATGGGGAGTAAACATTCTGCCAGACAAGTAAAGTGCTCTAATATCAGAAACTCTCTTACACTATACCAAACAGAGTAACCATAGAAGGCTTATCTGTTAGTTCTTATCTTGTCAGGTATTCATTATTCTGGCATGATAAGAAAGGGTTGAGTGCCTTATTGACATCCCACAAGCATGCATATTTTTGTTGTGGAGGTGCAGATAGCCTAGCTCTCTGTAACAACTTGTAAACTGTTGAGTGTTCACCTACTGAAACTCTATCCACTAATGTGTTTCCTGCAGATATGAAGTGTCTGAAGGAGTTTACCAACCTGTATTGCTTTTACTTCTGCCACCAGCTCTGAGAGAAAATTCAGAATGGTGACAGTTTCAGTCCCCAGGGGATCCAGACCCCTGTCCACACACCAAGCAGTCCATCGTTACCAGGCCGACCTGTATCGCTTGATTGCGATGTCAGCCCAAGCTTCCTTGATAAGTTTCTAGTGAATCCCAAAAGGCCTGGGACCAACCAACATCTCCTGTAATCCTACATACCATGGGTTGAGGAGATCCCTCTTCCACTAGCCGGTGTGGTTGGCCTGTGGGATCCTGAAGAAGCGTATAACATCGGAGTGAAGGAATGTTAAATCCTAAGAAAGTTTCAGTAGAATTGGAAACCATACTTGAGATCTTCATTTTCAAGATAATGCTCATTACACTGACTGACTGACTGTCTCCTTACCTGCGCCTCAACTCTTGCTATCATGGCGAATGGTGGAAAGGCATAATTGCTCTCTTTGCCCCACTTCTATAGGAAGGCATCTCTTGCTTGAGGCATGTAGTCTGGTTTCAAGCTGAAATATTGCGAGAGCTGATGATCCATACTCAAAGAGAAGAGATATATAATTCACTAGGGCCCCACCTGTCCATGAGTGTCTGAAAGGTGCCCGGGTGGGGCATCAAGGCACTTGAGTCTTGACAGTGTCTGGATTGCAATCTGCCAAGTTGTTCTGATATCCTAGGAGATATTTCACTGTCATCGCAATCTGGTTCAATAGGCATAGTGCCAGAAGTATTTGGCTAGTTCCAACAAGGTCTTCAACCATATTCCACCCAGGTGGTGATACATCAGACAGCAGACACATTTTCCATTTTTAACAGTACACAGCATTTCACTTTATTTTTCGTTCAGCACTTGACTATGAACAAGCCGTATAACAGTTCTAGGCAGTTGATATACATTGCCAATTTGTCTTCTGACCAATTTCCTCACTAGGGTCACTCCCCACATCTGGAATCCCAACCAAGCTTGCTGGCGTCCACTTCTATATCTCGGTTGGGATCTGATCCAAAGATCACTCTCCCGTTCCCTGCTTCGAAATGATGAAACCACCACTTTGACTCCGGATCTCCTTGTCGAGGGTTTATCTAGCATGCTAGCCACGTACTGTACCACCTTGACCATTCAGATTAGTGAGGCTGAATAATATCCTTCGGGTCAAGCATATTCAGGGGAGCCTTCACCTGCTGATCTTGATCATCTGTTTTCTGCTATTACGGTTTAGTGTGCCATGGTCTGCTGGTGTCCTAGCCATGAACAGAGTTCATTGATGAATCATTGCCATTTGTGTTGTCCTTGCCCACGGGGGTAGGAATTGGATCAAACCACCAGGGTATCTTCTATCTATTGTGTTGTCCTATGTGGACTTAGGCCAGGGCAAAAAAGCATCAATAAGCCTTCCAAAGGCATCTTCCCCCATCGGGTTATTCCCTTTTGCGTTTGGATATTGCGTTGGCGGAACACAAGCCCTCTGGCCTTCTGGGTTCATAGTTCCCTTTGGGAATCCTGTGTCCTCCCTGAAAGGGAGTGGTTCAAGTTGGCTAACAGCTAGAATGTAGCAGTGTCCTCCAAAGGGTTACAGAGCACTAGTTACTGCATTTTTACTGAGGCGTCCACCACCTGAGATATGGTCCCATTTCAGTGAATACTTTCCTCTTCATATAAATTCTGGTGATAACAGCCGATCATGACCCTAAGGTATTTAAACACAGACCGTATTTCTGTTACTGCCAAGATGAGTAAGCTAAGCGCAGTGTAGGCCCACCTGTTGTATTATTTCCATTCTACCTGGCGCTAAGCAAACCCACTGATGGAGGAGGTGCTAGGCCTGGTACGCTGTGCCCATAAACGATAGAGAGAGTATAATGGCTACGGGCTTGTCCCGCTGAGCGTATGTTAGTACAGACCCAGCATTGTGAGGTGTGCAGCTCCGGCCTGGAGTAATCCAATGGGAGAAGTAACCGGCTTTGCTCTGCATCCTCTGGCTCCACGCTCCCGCTCTTAGATTGTGGTTGTGCTGGAGCAGAGCTAGAAGAAGACCAAGCTGATGACGCCACCACTGTCAACTCTGGCTGCAGGGGAAAGAGATGGTTATTACACCTCCCCTGCGGTGTGCTGCGCTAAAACACGGCACAAATTAAAACAAAGCCCATACAGTAACAATATTGGCAATAGTATCCAAATAAAAGTACAGAGAAAAAGTGAAATGAGTTTAAGAGGGAGGTTCACTCATGTGCTGCTGGAGCAGCGAAGAAATAGGAGGAAGGAGTGTTGACAGACTGTTAATATATGGTGGTTGGACTGTGATTGGTTATTTAAAAAACATCTTTTCCCCCATGAATCATGGGAGTTGTAATATTAAGGTTGACATTGATGGGCTGCTGTTGAAGAATAAAGTGAAGTTGAGAAGTTTAGTCCCAGCCTCCGGTCCTGACTTAGAATTTTAGCAATGATGCACATGAGCCACATGGCTGAAGTATTTGTCATTCCACTAATTTGCCATGACTTTAAAGTCGTGCAAATACTCTGGCCAAGTACCTGGCCATGTGGGAGTCCATTACAAGTTCTTAAGTGCTTAGACTACAGAATGTGAGTGTGAAATTGCAATGGTTTCTTGTGGCTAAATAAACTGCATGTACTTTGACAAATGAGGAACTGCCAAAGAGTTTTAAGCAGATTCCAGTCAATAACTTAATACTGTTATTATGGTAAAAAGCATTACGAATGATATCACAGCCAGGAAAGTGGTTTAGAAACGTGGGAGATAAATAATGTTATTGATCTAATCTTAGAAGAAAACACAAACTGAATTATCCGTTGCCGATTAAGCAATGTGTGTGCTTTATTACTAAGCATAATTTGGCTTTTTTTTTAAATTGATTTTGGAAGAAAATGTAAAGGTTTGAATCGACCTTGCCAGATTTTAAATATCCCTCATAAGTCTTATAGGCTATCTAATGGAATGAGGGCATCAAACTAATCTACGACAAGTAGGACGATTTCGTTTTTCCTGCGATTTCACTGATGTTAAATGGAGTAAACAATCACAGACTGGATGCTAAGTGTTCCACAGAATTCCATGAAGATGTTTCTTTTCTAGGAGGCCAGAAATGTCTGTCTGGCAATGATGCATCAAAACCCCTAGCAGCAATTTACACTGTGTGCACAATGACATGATCAACCCAAGTCCATTTGATTTCTCTTACTAAGCTAGAGCAATTTTGAATGTAGTTCCCAATGAGTTGGTTTATATTTCCACAAGAAGCTCAGTCTATAGAGGTTTGAAACTGATTACTGGCTGTGCATATTATTATTAGATGTGTAGGGCTACTGTTTCACATGCTACGCATCTGCACCTGTTGGATCCTAACGATCACTTAAATGTGCATAGTTAATGTTAGCAGTACCGTCACCCATGCTCGCTTCCATAGTTCATAAGCGAGAAGTGAACAAATTAAGAGCGTGCCTCTGTCTTCCGTTCGAGTGAATGACAATACCTACAGATGATTTGTACATTAAGTGCACTATGGGAGGCTCATGCATACGATGTATAGAATGAATGTAAATATGTGTAACTTTATTGATGATAATTGCTATATAAAACTTTGTACAAAGTGTACTATTTAAGTGCCTTCATTCGCCTTAAGGAGGCATCCATAAGCACTGAAATTCAACTTTATTAGGAGGTGATAGAAAATTATGGTCCAATGAATATTTTAGTTCTGGGAAAACATAGATCGGTTTTTTAAATATTTAATATATATTTAACATATATTCTTACCTCACCCAGAAAATACAAATTTTCTCATATGAAAAGGCAGAGGACTGAAAAGTAGCAAGTTGAATTCATAATTAAACTAGCAGTTTGATATTGGTCTTTTTGACAATTCAGATCAGCAGAAGGTTCCTTTGGAGTAGTTTGTACATTTCAGGAGGGTCTTTTCGCAGTATGTGCTTTATTTTGTCCACCCATGTATTACCTGACCGCTCAATCTCTGATCACTCACCATTTTGAGAAACACAGATAGATAGGATCACATGTATTCAGCAATGTCATTTTCATTATTCTCTTACTATATTGTCGTCAAATTGTTTTATGAAGATAAAGGGAACCGAGAAGTCAATTTCTTAGGCATAAAATATATACTTTGTTGCAAATCAGTGACATTAGACTTTGCAGTATTTGCTACACTAGATTTTGAGCAATTATATTTGGTTTAACAGAGTAGAGCTGGTTGATCTTGTAGATTCATTTAGCACTTCAAACCAAATGTAGGGAAATAAATATACTCTATCACAACTGAAAGTGCTCCCTCTGTAAATGTTGTTGCTTTGTAGTTAATGAACATGGCCTAAATTACCACAACTGCTACAACTACTTAGACCTCAAGCTGGTGGTTGCCACTGGGTAGTTATAGATAGGGCCACGTTTCCATAGGAAATGGATTTTGTTGGTTTGCTAATAACTTTGGCGCAGTTTGACAAAACTTTCCAAAAAATTCTCATCCATCTTAACTCCTTCCTTAAATGTTTCAGGGTGATCCGTCGAGCAGGGACGTATATATATATATAAAAAAAAAAAAGCGTGGGGTCCCATAGGAAAATTAGCAACAGCTACAACCAAGACGGCTGACGGAATTACATCAAATTTGGCAGAAAGCTAGATCTTAGTCCTGAAAGTATTCTTTTTGAGACATGGTGTAAATCTGTTTTTGAGAAATTAAGGTTCAACGTTTATGTCTACATAAAGAGGTGGAGGGTCAGCAAATCCAACAAATCTAAAGATAAGATGTGATTGGCTACCATCATATCAATAAAGATGTGGCAGCAGTCATTTTAGGACTTGGGGATTCAGTCCCTGTGCTGGTAAAAATTAAAAAAAACATATAGGGGGCAGGTTAGGGACACCCTGACTCCCAGGCCTGGAGAGGTCCCCCTGGACCCCAGGTGCCAAAATTTTTGTTTTTTGTTTTTTAGCAGATATAGGGATCCGACTTTAAAAAAGCCCCCTTCCTAAGCCATTTTTGGGCCCTGGGTATGCCATCTCCCGGGCTACTGTCCTTTAAATGGGGAGGAGGGCGTGGGACCTCCCTTCCCGAGCCATATTTAGGCCCGGCACAATTCCTTTTTTTTGAGGGGTGTATACTCCCCTCCCCGACCCTCTTTAAGGCACCACATCCCACTGGGCCAAATTTTTATTTTTTAAGTGAAGGTGGTGTGTGCCCTTCCTCCCTGATCTGTAGATCAGTCCCAGAGTCCAAACAAAGCAGTGTACCGGGGACCCTATCCCCTGGGAAATTGCTGTTCCACACCCGGGAGAGTGATGCAGGTAATACAACTTTAATTCCCTGCTTGCACTCTCCCAGGCAGGGAACACAACTTTGTATAACGTAACGTCATAACAAGTCATGTCATAACATAATATGTGATAACATAATGTACTTGTAAAACGTGCATGCAGTGCAGCTTGGCGCTGAATAACAGATGCCTATGGTTAACCAACTCAATGGTACTCATTTTATCGACCTCCCAAGGACGAAAAGCTGAGTGGACCCGCCGGGATTTGAACGTGTGGCCATGAGGTCAAACCCAAGTCCCTGCAGTGGATGCATTAGTCCACTGAGCAACCAGACCCAGAGAATGAAACTGCTCCTGCCCAGGGGGAAGCACAGGAATGGAGTTGCTTCCCCTGGCACCCACGAAGGGTTCTGAGCTGGGAGCTGGCAGATGCAGCGAGGGACTTGGGACTCTCCCTCACTGCCCCAACCGATTTCCATGTTGTGGGTGCCCAGGATGGGCATCGGGGCACCCATGGGAAAATAATGAGTGGCTCATGCTGGCACCCTCCATGGTTGCTGTCCGGGGAAGCTGGTAGGGGCCACGCAAACATGTGGCATAATGTGGGTGCCCCGGTGGGTACTGGGACACCCACTATCGTTGCTGGCTGGAGATCCAGCTGAGGCCACATGGGCCATGGGGCTCCCCCAGCGGCCCAAAAGGTAACACAAATTTGGGTGCTCCCCAAAAGAAAATGGGTGGACGGCCAAAAAAAAAAAGAAGAAAAAGAATAATAAATGAGCTGCAAGAGCTGTTCACTTACTATTCCCCGCTCCAAGGAAGGAGCACCCCATAATGCCCTGCAAGGGCTTTTTATATTTTTGGACGCTCGTGGTGCCCTTTTAACTGACCGGGGCACCACCAAGCATTTTTTTAATGTTGTGGAGGGCTGCAGAGTGCGCAGCAGGCCCCCAATGACATTTAAAAAAGATATAGTAAGTCTCTGGGTCATTAAAGCCATACGTTACAGTTACTTTAGGGAAGGGTTTAGGGAGTTACTTGAGATAATTATAACCTGTGAATTTCAGTGGGTTTGTTAGTTTAAAATGATATGTTTTAACTGACATTTTCAACTAACTATAATGTCCCTTTAACCTTTGTTTTTGTGTGTGTGTATATATATATATATATATATATATATATATATTCACTGAACAAACCCAAGGTTACAGGGACGTTAAAGTTAGGAAATTGAACATTAGAAAACCTTAGAAATTCACTGAAAATATCAAAGGTTACAGGAATGTTAAAGTTAGGCCCACATTTCACTCATACAAAACCAGAAAAATTCAGCAGTTATAGTTACCTAGTTAACTATAACTTGTGCCCCCACAATGCACTGCTTATGACCTCACTAATTTCATCACTGATGACATGGTCAGTGACATCACTGATGACATCACCAATGACATCTCAAATGACATCACTGATATGTCACTATTATATTCAGGGTTTTACCCTGTGAAGAATGTACAGTGGTGCTCTATATACCATCAATAGTGTACAACTACATGATCCACAATGCCTCCGGAGTGCATATTATCAAACGTGCCTGGCATACTACTTGGAATGTTCTCGCAGGCTCACAATGTTAGCACTAAGCAGCAATGTGTTATAACGTATTTTGCGTAACATCATCAAGTGAGTGTACGTTTTTTTAATAGTTTATGGGTGTTATACATATATACTAACCTACTACAAAAGTTACATTAGTATACTAGGCGCACTACTACTGAGTGATACTACTTCTAACATATATTAAGTGAGTAGCTGTGTGATTGTATGTATCCTTGTATGAGTCTGTAGTTGTTGGTATCGGTTTATAAGTGAGTGTGTGAGTTACTGTGCGGTTGAGTGAGATGCTGTGTGAGTGGCGGTATTGGTGAGTGAGTGGGTGTGTCAGTGGCTGTATGGATGCGTGAGTGGCGTGTGAGTGATTCTATGGGTGGGTAAGTGGGTGTGTAGTGACTATGGGTGAGTGAGTGTGTGTCTGAATGGCTGTATGAGTGAGTGACTCCGTGTGTAAGTGGCTGTATGAGTGGGTGTTGGATTAAGTGATTTGGTGTGTGAGTGGCTGTATTGGAGAGTAAGTGTCTGTGTGAATGGCTGTATGGGTGAGTAAGCGGATGTGTGAGTGCTTGTATGGATGTGTGAATGGGTATGTAGTTGGTTGTGTGGGTGTGTGAGTGTGTGAGTGCTTGTATGGGTGAGAGTGGCTGTGTTGAGAGGCTGTATGGTTGAGTGAGTCGTGTGAGTGACTGTTTAGGTAAATAAGTGGGTGTGTGTGTGTGGCTATATGAGTGGCCGTACGGGTGAGTGACTGGTTGTATGAGTGGTTGTATGAGTAAGTTAATGGCTGTGTGAGTGGCTGTACGAGTGATTGAGTTGGTGTGTGAGTGCATCTGTGGAAGAGTGTGTGGATGTGTGAGCACTGGTATTGGACTTAGAATGGGTATGTGAGTGGTTGTGTGGGAGTGGGCGTATAAGAGGTTTGGGGGTGTGAGTGGGTGAGTGAGTGGTTCTGTGGATGATGTCATCAGTGATGTCATTTGAGATGTCATGAGTGATGTCACTGACCATGTCACGAGTGATGTAATATGTGAGGTCATAAGCAGTGCATTGCGGGGGCGTAAGTTATAGTTATAGCTCAGGTTACTATAACTGCTGAATTTCACTGGTTTTGTATGAGGGAAATCTCAGCCTAACTATATCGTCCCTGTAACCTTTGTCTTTTTCAGTGAATTTCTACTTTTTTTAAATTCTATTTCCTAACTATAACGCCCCTGTAACCTTTGTTTTTTTAAGTGAATTTCTAAGGTTTTTCAAATTCTATTACCTTACTATAATGTCCCTGTAACCTCTGTTTTTTTTAAGTGAAATTCTATGGGGTTTTTTAACTAGCAGTTTCTATGCTTGCAGTGTTGCGTGCAGTGTGCTTTGACCTGTAGTAGATCTCTTCCCATTTCTTGCATGTCAGGGCCCGCCCATATTGCTTGTTCACATCGTTTCTGTCCCGGGGTTTTCTCCTCAGTGGGGGAGTGGAGTAAGAGAGTGTATGGTTCAGTGATGATGCGTCGGTCGTTCTCTTTGAACAGCAGCCACTTCGCAAAGTGAGTAAGCTGGTGTTGTGCGTCCATACGTACATCTGGATGAGTGACCCAGTGTTTGAGTTGCATGTAGCAGAGCCGCTCCATTTCTGTGAACCCATAATCATTTTTGAGCTGTTCAAAAAGGAGGGGTCCAGCAGCGTCAAACATATGGCCCACTGACTGGAAGCCGGCTGCTTGCCCAGGATCTCTGGGGTGAACTCTGTGTTACCCAGCAAAGGTGTCAGTGGTGATGGGAAAGATGTCAGGCCGTATCGAGTAGCCACCTGTCCCAGACTCCTCGTGAGGAGAGTCAATAGCGTTTCCATTGAGCAAAGTCTGTGCTGATCTGTTTGAGTAGGGTTTGGTAGTTGATGTCCACAGTATCCTCCAGGTTAGCAGCGATCTAAACACCCAGGTAGGGCACCGAGGTGTCCACCACAACAAAACGGGTACTGGGTAGCCAGCTGGATCTATAAAGCTGATGGAGTAGAGAGGTTGAGAGCTAGTGATTTCTGAAGGTTAATGCGAAAGCCCGCAGCTTTACGAAATTCCCCCATCTCTTTTATAAGGGCCGGTAAGGCCTTGAGTGGGTCTTCGAGCACCACCATCACATCATCTGCATACAGGCTGATGGTATGCTCTTTACCCCCAAACCGCACCCCATGATGTCCTGATTTTTCTGCGCCCTCTGCGCTATCGCTTTCATATATAGAGAGAATAGGAGGGGTGATAATGGTCATCCTTGCCGATAGGGAAGGAGGAAGAGGCCATTCCATTAACATGCACTGTCACTAGCGGAGCCCCATAATTTCTAAGAATTCAGGCCCTGAATCTGTCTCCAATGCCAAAATAGGTCTGCGTCACTTCCAGGTAAGGCCAGTGTACCCGATCGAATGCTTTCAGCATCAATAGCAAGGAGCATTGTTGCCCTCCGTGATTGCTTAGCCTTGCCCACTAAGTGGAGAATACGCTTGGTGTTATCAGTGCACTGGCGGTGCAGTGCAAAGCCCGCTTGGTCAGTATCCACGAGCCCCAGCATGTAGGGGCCCAGCCTGACTGCTAGTGAACAGCTGTCCGCATTTATAAAAGAAATGGGCCTGTAGGAACCGCACTGCCTTGTGTCTTTCTCAGGTTTGGGTATACCAGTAATGGAAGCCTCGAGCATGGAGGGTGGGAGGGTGACAGTATCAGCTGCAGGGTTAAAAAGCCTGGTAAGGATAGGGGGGTACCTGGCAAAATGTTTTGTAGAAGAGGGCGGGGAACCCATCCGGGCCTGGTGACTTCAAAGGCTTCTGGTGTGCTATTCAATGCATATGGGCAAGTCTAGTGTCTCAGCCTGCTGGGATATGAGCCGGGGGTATGTGTACAGCGGAGGTAACTACTCGACTTCGAAATGGCAAGTCTTGCGCTGTGTATAGGGACATAAAAAAAATCCTGGAAGGCGCCGCTATAGGTACATCCCAAGTGATTTCAGTGGCATCTGGCGGGAAGGTAGTCTTCAACTTCTCTGCCTGCCGCTTAGCCCTCAATCTGTTGGGCAGCAAAATGCCACATTTATCCCCCACCTATATGGAAGGAGTTCTGTAGGCAGAGCATGGTATATTCTGCCCTGTCCAGATCTAAGCTGCAATTTGTACCAATAAACACCAGCAAAGTGCCATGGGGGCACCTGGGTAAATGTCCATAAGCCCGCCTCCAACAGTGTTAGGTGAAGTTCCTGCTAACCCACCCCAAGAGCCAGGTGGTGCCTCATTTTTGTGTCGAGGAGGCCATGTTGGCCCCGATCTCTGAGAGTCTCAGGTCGAGGTGTGCTGCTCTGGGTCATCTGCTAGACTGTCAAGAACTACCTGCAGCTCCATGGCCATGTTAGCTGGATCCAGTCCAAGGCCCCCCAGAGCGGCAGGCATCTTACTTCACTGGTTATGTCGTCTCACCCTGCGGTTTCTGGATTTACGTCGCAAACCTCCTCCGGGATATTCAGGAGTTAGCAGCTTCCGTCAGAGACACAATTTGGTGGAGCTTTTCGTCCCAGCGAAAAATGAGGAAGAATGGGTGGCCCCAGTTATAAGAGATTCCCATGTTCCGGAGGAAGGTGGTAATGGGTCAAAAGCCCCTGCGTTTTTGTAGAGTCCCATATGCTAAGTCCTGATATAACATCGGTGTGTGGCCTCTGAACTGTACAGGATGAGCATCCTGTGCTTTGCGTAGTATGGATTCTTTTAGCTGGAAGTCGTGGACACAAGCAAGTATGTCCGCGGGCAGGCCCCATTCGTTCGTGGGATGCCGATCCTGTGAACTCTGTCCAGTTGCACCTCCGGTTCGCCTAGGTGCCCAATATCTGCAGGAAGACGGCCTTCACATAGGCCACGATGTCCAATCCTTCAGTCTTGTTCGGTGCTCCACGGATGCCAAAGTTGTTCCTGCAGGAATGATTGATTTTCGAGATCTTTGGCGTGCGCCTGCAGGGCAACTTGTTGTTCTCTCAAACGGGGCACATCTTGCTGTCAGAGTTCCATCTCCTCATATCTGCTAGTCTCATGCTCTTCAAGAGTGGACACCCTGTTGCACACCCCCGCGAGATCGCGTTTGACCTCCTTGATGTCCTAGCCCAATTCTCTCCTCACTGCTTGGATGTCTTCATGTAGAGGCGCAAAGAGGGCTTCCACAAAGTATCTAGTTAGTGCAGCTTCCTCCCCTCCCCCTTCAGGCACTACAGTTGGCTTTAGCTAATAAGCATTCTCTTCAGCTGGGGCACCAGCCGAACACATGAGCATGTCCTTGAGCGAGCACTCCTTTTTTCCCTCTGGCTGATACCATGGTGTCTCTCAGCTATGGGCGTTGGGTATAGCCATTGTCTGCCCTCTCTGGCTGGGGGCCTCAGTATCCAGCACTGTGTGTCATGCGCCCTCCGCAGCTCCGAGGAGTTTAATTTTGCCCCGCAACGCAGCGCAGCTCCCGCGTCTAGGCCTGCATGTGGATGGCAGGTTGGAACACGACAGGCCCGCTGTTGTGCAGAAGAGGAATGCATGCTGTCCTGCTGATCTGTGCCTGTTGGAGTTGCAGGTTCGGGTACCAGGCGAGGTGTCCCTGAGCCTTGTGCAGCATGTGGCGGGACTTACGGATCTGCTGTGTCCTGGCAGTGTTGTACTGTAGTGTGCCCTGGGGTTCGTCTGTCGGCTGCTGGACAGCTAGCTTGTAGTAGTAAAGTCTTGCAGAGACTCCCCACAGGGCGGAGCTGTCTCTGTGTTGCATGCTGGGGCGCCTCCGTCCCCTCTGCTCTCAGTCCTAGGCACAACCGTTCACAGTTCGTACCTCTTGGAGCCCACTCTGGGCCAGTCTCTCTTGATGGGGTGCCCTCCTGCCACTGCTTATGCGGGTCTTCACATTGGTGGGACGGTTCTTGCTCAAAGTTAGCGGGAGCACTGGATCCCGGTTCAGTACCCGGACCACAGGCCCGCTTGGTGATTCCGCAGGGGCAGGATGCAGGCTCTGTGGTCCAGCACCGCACTATCTCTGGCCGCTTCTGTGGGCCGTGCACACAGCACTGTGGTCCGGCCTGCGCGCTCCTTTTCGGCGGCCGCCATCCTTGCTCTGTAGGTGCATGGAGCGGTGCCCGCCCATTGGCAGATCCCCAGCCCCTTTACTGCCGCATTGTCACTGTCAGCTCACCTCCTCAGATAGGCGGGTGCCGTTTCTTGCTGCCCTGGCCCGGTCGACTCTTGATCACGTCCTGTTTGCGGCCGTTCAGTGTGTGGTTGCTACGAGTTTGTGAAGATCGGCCAGAAGGCCCGGCCTCTACGCAATGCCCGTGCTCCTTGCTGCCTCATCAGTCTCCCCTGCATGGCACCACTTTCATAGTCCCCCTCTCTGGGGAGATGTATATGCTCTAAGTGGAGACTGTCAGATGGAGGAGCAGGGCAGTGCATCCTACCGATCTGCCATCTTGACCATGCCCCACTACCCCTTTCCTTTAGCGGAAATTAGTCCAACCTGGAGTAACCATTTTTGACATTCTAATAATGGGTCAAATACTACTTAAGTTGGTTATCATACCTCAAACTGTCTGCTAAGGCCAGATTGAGAAATCCTTGATCTAAAGAGGATGACGATTTATATGTTACAATCGTATTTAGATTAGAACATGTACAAAAGGGGTTAAAAACATGAGTACGCAACCACCTCTTGCCAAGCATAGAATTATAAAATGGAATATGTAAGGTGACGTTTGGGCATGCTGTACTTTATGGAAAGCCTTCCCTTGATGTTGAGAACAGTGTGATATGATGAATTGAGTTGTACCTCATGGGATGTATGGCTGATAATGACCATGCCGCACAAATTTGATGAAGGTTATTCAACATGGACGTACTCAATGTGCAGAATCTGGTTTACATCAAATCCCCCTGTGATCGTTCAGTGTACTGGGACTGAATGTGGTGGAGGAACTGAGATAAGTTTTGGTTAGGAACAGTAATGAGCTAGTTACTGGGGTGGAGTGCGGAAGTGACATCATACGACCATGATGGTGGTAGTTCACGGAGATGGACAGCCAACTTATACGAAGTGAGACATGAAAATGGCTTATTGTCATTTTGAAGGCAAAGGAGTGGCTGAATCGGAAACTGGACACAAGGGAGTGTTCTCTCCATGAACACTTTCAAGGCAAGGGAACTAGCAGCAGCCAGAGGCATGAGGACATGGAGCTGGATATGCTTCATGGGTTTTTCCCCCTATAGTGTGCTGTAGACAGTAGCGAATCAGAGAGGGGGGATCACGGCACAACGGCACAACCAGCACAAGAACTACCACATTGAACAAGTAATGTTGGTCTTTGGATGCTGACTGTACTTGGATTGTGGAGACGCCTGTACATTATAGAAAACGAGCCTTGATTGAATCTAGCTTGTGGCTACCCTTAGGTATCCCAGCGCTAGTGGTGCGGCACAGACCGGTTGTATGAGGGTTAAAGGAATCTGTTCTGGAAAAAACAGATCTTTAAAAGTTTTCGGAAAGGAAGTTCCATTTTAGTGGATCTCAAGGAAAGCGGAAGGCTATTCCAGAGTTTGGCCATGTTGTAGGCAAAAGAGCGCCCTCCAGATTTTGCCAATCTGACCCTAGGAATTCTGGCCAGATGGGCCATGGAGGAACGCAGAGTTCTCCCAGGAAGGTAGGGTGATACTAAAGAATGGGAGATCATAGGCCCTTTGTCGAGGAGTGCCCTGTGGGCGATACAGAGTGATTTAAACTTAATCCTCTCAACCACTGGAAGCCAAAGAAGGAATGCAAGAGCTCATCGAGCTGATTGGTGCCTAGGTAGGTTGCACAGAGTCTGGACAGTAGAGTTCTTTATCACCTGCAGTTTTCTTATTGTGGCCTTTGGGGCACCCAAGTAAAGAGATTTGCCATAGTCCAGGCGAGAAAGAATGATAGCCTGGACCACTAGCACTTCGCGATGGGAGAAAGAGGGAGACTTTTTCGAAACATCCTTAGCAGACTAAAACAAATGGCAGAGAGCTTTAATGCTTGGGTGTTAAAATTCAAGGATTTGTCCAGCCACATTCCTAGACTTTTTGTTGCAGCTTTTGGGTTAGGAGGGGGGCCTAGACTACTTTGCCAGTTTAGATTACATGAGGAGGTCAGGTTACTACCGAACATCATGATCTTCGTTAAGGCTGGAGCTGTTCATCCTGCCTGCCACTTTCTCTAGGCAGGAGCCTAGTGCTGAAAAGGGGAGTTCTGGCTTTGAGCGAGAGAGAGAAGACTAGTTGGGTATCGTCTGCGTATGTTACTATCGATATACCAAAAAGAAGGACAATCTATGCAAGTGGCCTCATATAAACATTAAATAGGGTAGGGCTCAAAGACGAGCCCTGCAGTACTCCGCATTCTGAGGGTAAAATATTGGATGTACAGCCTCCGTCAAAAACCTGAAAAGACCTGTTTTCCAGGAAAGACTTCAGCCAGGAAAGAGCTAGTCCTGAGATACCAGCATTCTGCAGTCTTTCAGCAAGGATTTTGTGGTTCACCGTATCAAATGCTGAACTAAGATCTAGGAGGATTATGGCTGCTAAGCCTCCTTGATCTAGCAGTTCTTTTTACCTCTTCTACCACCGCCAGAAGAGGGTTGTATGAAAGAAGCATGCATGGCTGACCCACGTGTGCCTCTTCAATGCGGTCCCAACAACAAATGCACCTTAACTACGCATTCCTTTATCACGCATGCCTTTACAACAAATTTTGTTGTAAAGGCATATTTGCTAAAGGGATATGCGAGGTATATTACCACTACACTGGCCCTCCCTCCCCACCCAAAGCCCTAAAATCCTATCCCCCTACCTCAGTCCCCCGCTCTGAGCCCTGAAACTGCCCGCCCTTAAAACTACCCCTTCCCCTCCCAGAGGCCTAAAACCCTGCCCCCGACCAAAAACTATCCCAGCCCCACGCCATGAGCCCTAAAACGTACCCTCGCCCTGCCCTTAAAACTACCCCTTCCCCTGCCCTGAGGCCGAAACTCTGCCCCCTTTAAACAAACTACACCGCGCCCCCCACCCTGAGCTCTATAACTGACCCCCATCCCCAAAAACGTATCCCCAAAACCCGGCCCCAGCCCTTAAAACTACCCCAACCCCCCTGCCCTGAGCCCTAAAACCGACCCCCACCCCTAAAAACGACACCCCCCAAACCCGGCCCAGCCTACTTACCTGTCTGTGTGCCGAGCTTCCTGTTCCGACACTTCCTGTTTCTCTCCCCGCCCATCTGGACACTAGACCGATATCTGCCTTAACCATGCATATGCGTGGTTAAGGCAGATGTGTGGTTCAGGCAAGCGCTGTTACCCTTGCGGGGAAACGGCATGCGTGGCTCAACCCACATTGTGAAGGCCTTTTTCCCAGGAGAGCGGTCTCTGTGCCATGGTAAGGCCGAAATCCGGTCTGTGTGGGGGTGCAAAATTTCATTGGTTTCTAAAAATACGGAGAGAGTAAGATTAATGTGTTATTCTAGAATTGTACTTATCCCAGGAAGCAGGGAAATCGTTTGATAGTTACCTAAGTCAAGGTGGTCCAGATTAGGTTACTTTAATAGTGCTTTGACCATGGCATGTTTCAATGCAACCGGGACTATTCCCACAGCCAAGGATATATTAGCCATTTCTAACAAGGTGGGGCATATCTGATCACCTACTTTGGCTAAGATCCATGGGGAGCGGATCTTGGGGACCCAGTTTCTAATTTTGCTCAATATATCTGTGAGACTATCTATTTTCAAAGGGAGAAACACACTGAGCATAGGCTGGTTTATGCCCAGCGCGGCGTCCTTATGACTCACGTTACTTGATTCTGTGGATGATTGAAAATCCCTGTCTATTTTGTGGATTTTATTCTGAAAAAATCTTGCGAGGTCAGTGCACCGAAACGGGGAGGGTTCAGGGGAGGGGCTAGTGGCAGAGAGTTCTGATAAAGTTTTGACTATGCGAAACATTTTGCGCAAGGAGTTTGCGGCACAGTTGATTTTTTCCTCGAAGTATGAGGCTTGAGCTTTTTTTATTTCAGCATGGTATATTCTGATGGTTTCTCTGTAATTTTGTTTGCTTAACCCCCCCATAGTCTCTTCTCGGGACCCTTTCCGCTTCTTTACAATCTTGTTTGAGTTTCCGGAGGTTGGGGGTATACCAGGGTGCCGATTTATCTTTTGCTCTTCTGGTATAGATTTTTTTGTGGAATAACTTGGTCAAGAGTGCGAGATTTTGTCGTTTGCTAGAATAGGATCTAGGCCTAAAGTAGGTCTTGATTCATTCAGAGCTTGTTTCCAAGCTTCAATAGGCAGTTTGGATCAGGGACGGTCTTTCCAGGTAGATGGTTTGCAATTTGAGGATGGATAGGGTGTTTCAATGGTTAATGGAACCATAAAGTGGTCTGACCAGATTAGTGGTAGAGGGTCGAGTGCCTTTAAACGATTATCATTAGAAACAACAGGGTCGAGCAAATGCCATTTCTTGTGTGTGGGACCAGAAACTCTTTGAGAAAGTTGTATGGCCATAAGATCCTGTATGAGACCAGCAGCTTGAATAGCAACCGGTTCCTCCAGGAGGAGGTTAAAATCTCCCACAAGGGAGAAGTTTGCTGTAGTACTAGCCAGGTTCGTGGTCACTTCGGGGAGGTAATGGAGAAACTTGCTGTATAGGGCCCCTGGACCTAGTAGTAAAACTCCTGAAAGGTTAATTGCCGGGTAAAGTGATGTAGCAAACAGCAGGCTTTCACAATCTGGAATTTCTAAGGGTTCGAAAAGGCAGCTCTCTGCTCCTCTATAACAATTACAGCACCACATCTGCATGAATGCTTCGTTTGTTTAATTTTGTAAAAACACAAGCTCCCCACTCCTCTTTCTGACTGCACTTTGACTATTATATCTTTAAAAAACTATTACTAGTTTGGCACACAGTCAAATAGCACTTCATCCGGAAGGGCAATAGGTACATCTAAAAATATGGCATTTCCGGTGTATATGAAATCGAAGCGTTTCATGCCATGAATTATTAACATGAAGAATAGTCCTAAGGGTATGATTTAATAATTTCAGGAACTAATATTAATGCACTTTTAAAGTGTAGCCGACACTGATAAAACAAGAATTGCTGGACATGGCCCAAGTGTGCACAAATAATGTATGTATAGCACTTTCTCTGAAAGGGAAGAGAGCCAATGCAAAGAGTAATGGAAACCTCAATAGCTATCGTCCTTGCTTTAGTGGACTTTACATGCATTGCATTAGAGCAGGTGCTGATCGATTCTAAGCCAGCAACCCCAAGTGTACATTTGTACCGGAAAATGATGTATTTATTACCTGTGAAACTGAATGAGGTTGTGTTTGTAATGGAAACAGTCCTTAAAAGTGGCAAATGATGCAAATTAAAAACATGTTGTAGTTAGTATTACATTTGTACCTTTCAGTTCACTCTATTCTCCTTCACTGTCTTGCTTTTTCTGCACGTTTGTTTTAGTACATTGATCACTCCAGTTTGGTCCTCACATTGGTTTCATGGTGATCCTTGCCTCGGCGTTAGGTCTATCATAGGCCGGGCCTCAGGACTTCTTCCACCTTAGGCAAACTGACATTTCATGTTGTCCGCCTCGTTCGACCTGCCCTCTTGCTACATCACGGGTGTCCTTTTAGGTGGGGATAGAGGGATTGTGTTCCCCACTGCCCAAAAGGATATCTCTCCACCCCAGCCTTTTAGTCATCCTGATTCCTTTCACCTGTTGGATTTGTTTCCTTATGTCTGAATATCTCTGGCTCCGACAGGGAAGGGACAACAAAGAGAGCGATTACGCGCATGGAAGGACCAATGTTGAGGAAGTGCGTTTGCTTTCTGCCCCTTAGGAGAGAGTTTTTTTTGCATATCTGTTCTTTTGTGATTGGCTAGCTGGAGGTTCAAACATGCACCCATCTTTGTTGTGACTTGAAGGTGAGAATGGGGTTGCTAGATTCCCTGTGTATTCCACAGCTCTTTTGTAATTTGGGTAGTTGAGAGACGGCAAAAATACACGGCAACTTCCATTGTAATTTCTTGTAGGTCCTCAAGCAAGCAATATATATATATTCTGTGGCATTTCACGCAGCTTCTTGACCTAGCCCCAGGCAGTCCAAAACCTCTCACCTGCAAATACACCATCCCTCCATCCACTAATATTTGAATATTTAAATATGTGAATGGTTGTACATAACTTGTAGCTGTGGGTTTGAAGAGGACTCTGGCTGGGAGATTCTGCGGAGGGCCCCAGCCTGCTCTGTTGACCGTGGCCCCCTGCACTCTTCTGGGTCGGCCTCAGCATGACTTAGAGTGACTAAGTTTGTGTTAGTGACCTACAGTGGTGCTTGGTTGTCCTGTGGTACTCCCAGCCCAGTGGCATAACATAAAGTGATGCCCCCTCTGCAGAATATAATGAGGGGTCCCTGAGTGTACCATATCTCACAGATATTCATTGGACTTGGGCTGAACGGTGGCCCCCTGAAGGGTTGGGGTTCCCCTGCCCCGCAGGGTCCTGCGTTACGCCCCTATCCCAGCCTGAGGGAAGACGTCATGAAACTTGGATAGTCTAAATAGTTTTGTTGTTCTTTGGCAATAGCTGTAGTCTGTGTAGACTATTGTTTCTTATAAATAAGGGTTTTCGTCGGTATGTAATGACATGCTTTTTGCTTGTAGGAGAAAGTAAGTTGGTCCAGACCTAAATACATTTTGCCCTTTTGGTAGTTTTTGTGAAATCCTCAATCATTTTTTACTTATTCCTGTGGACAGTTTGACAGTCAATTGTACACCATGTGGAAGTTAACGTATCTTCAACGAAAAGTGAACAGTGGTTTTTGTTATTGAGGCACCAGCCATTCCCAGACCGTCGTTGCACCGAAATAGATGAGCCTGCTCTGAAATGTGCCTTTCGTTTTGTTTACCTCTTGTGGTTAGTAGTTGTTATGTCGGCGTAGTTTACTCTTGTGGCAAGAGCAAAATGCAGGAATGCCTTTCAAATGAAAATTGCATGTTCTAAAGGATATGTTCTGCTTCCTGTGTTTCTGGCCAGAACCACACAAGCTATTTTACGCTCCCCAACATCGCCTCCCAGGATCTCGTACACTTGCATTTCTGTGACGCTAATGGAGACATTGATCACATTTGCAGTCTTTTTCCAGAGTCTGCCATGCACAGCCCATGCATTGTAATTGTATGTCAATCCCAAGGCGGGTCAGGGAGAGGTTGAGGGTGCATTTTATGGGTGAAACCGAGAAATGTCAGATAGTGGAAAGCTATTTGTTATATGTCGATGCTGTAATCATAGGGGAGGAAGTGGAGCAAATTAGCTTATTTCCCTTGTGGTGCTGGTGCTATGTTTAAAAATGAAAGGTTATTTAGTGGCAACCTGTTTTTATTTCCGTTCTCCAATCACAAAACTCTAAACTCATGGTGTGCCATTTTTGCAAAGAGGGAATATAGAAAGAGAAGTGGGCAAAAATCAAGCTATTACAGAAGGAGTTGGAGATAAAAATACTTATTTAGTTCTATTATTGTATATAGCTCCAGCGTGCACTGTGAGACCCGGTCAAAAACAATAGTAATATTGAGAGACCATTAATGGTCCAGTCTACCTCAAGATTAGGGGTGTTGGCAGTCCATTGGTTAAGTGTTTGCAGAGTACTCCAGTGCAGTGCAGAGTTTGTAAAGATTCGTAGAAAGTGAGGGCAGTCACAGACTACCAAATCTTTCTTGTGTTACCTTTATTATTATTTCGGTCTTTTCTTTTCCCAGTGTGTAGGTAGATACTCCAACTCGTAGTGGACTGCAAATGGCTTCTTTTAAAAGTAAATTTAAAACCTTGCATGACTGGTTCAACACGTGCATGTCAATGTATAGGTCCCTACGTCCCTTTCCATGGCAAAAGTTCACAACGTAACCAGTTCTTCTTTTTTTCTGCAGATTAGGGTGGGTTGGGCGTGCTGTGTTTCACGCTGAGTGATTCAGTACAGTAGGTGTATTCTGGTGAGTGATGTATGTCCCCTGTCATGGCAACTCATGGGGGATGCAGCAGGGAGATGCATAACCAGACCCTTCCTATGTTTACTCTGCTGTTGAGCCCGGAGCAGACACTGTATACCCTGAGTCGTACTCCTCTTCCTCTCCAGTTCTAATGACCCACTACTGCCCACTGCAGATTTTTGAGATCTGTGTGTGTCAGGTTGATGAGAAGAGGGACGCGTAGCAAGTAGAAGCACAAAAGGTCATGTTCTTTGTCGTGATGGAAGACACCACACCGCATAAAGATGTAACTGGTCTTAATTTGCCAGCATTATACACAAAGTGATCCTCCCTTCGCCAGCTACGGAGTAACTGGCAATGGCAGAACCCTCACAAACAAAGGGAATACAAGGGAAATGTAGTGAGGGCAGCATTCTACTGGTTGATCATAAACATGGTGTACAAGCACCCAATACCACACATCCCCTCGCCTTCGAGCAAATCCTGGAAGAGAAGGTGGCGGGGACTGGCTCCTGAGTGCAACGGAATATAGTAGAGTGTGTTGAAAGGACAACGCAGGAATTGGATTCGTGGCTTGGAGAGTGCGATTTGAGTGACGCGAAGTTCGTGGAGGAGGACCCGGTGTACCAAGTAAGATACAGTGCGCCAGCGACTTGCCTCAATTAGTACCATACCTTCATGAAAAGTGCCCTGAGTGCGTGGATTTCGCCTTAGATGCCTATCTTTGCCCGTCGGAGGCATTGTTGTTCCTTATACTCTTGTCCTGATGAGGCCCAGATGTAAGGGCTGAAACGCGTTGACGGTTTGAACATGGAGGAATCCATTGAATAAAAATATTGTGTTAAAATTGGATGTACACACTGCAAAATGGTTTCAGAGGTGTAGCTTGTACCTCATGTGTGTAGAGGATTACCTCGCAGTGGATTGCTGTTAGTTAGAGAGCAAACACGATACTGAATTTCGGGGGGTAGAAAACAATGTTTGATTAAGTGATTATATGTAAGTGTTTGTGTAACTTTTATGTATTGTTTTGGATTTGTATTAATTTGCGAACAATTAAAAGGAAATAATAATTGTTCCAATTAGGAATAAATGTTGGTATGTGCTTTATTAACATACAAGTAAATAGAATGGGACTATGTACCATTTAATAGGGTTAATTTGATGTATCCTATTATTAATATGAATGTATCTATTCCTCCACATCATTGTGTGTATAGCTTGATATTCTACCAAACACTAAACAAAGCAGGTAAAAATGCGATAAACGATGAACTAGAAGAAGGGAAGAAAGGAAAACTTAGTAGAACGGAAAAAGAAAAAAGATAAAGAGAAGCCATTGCTGTAACACTGATGCAAAGGATCCACGATACAGTGTTTAAAAAAACGTAACAATTCACAAACTTTGCACATAATCCTCCAAATAGCATGGAGGTCTATGGTTCCTGGGATTCCGTGTTTCTCTCAACCTTGCCGGAGGAGGAATGCTGTCACAGACATGCTCGTTCACATCCCCACCCCCAGACTCATCATGTCTCCTCACCCCCACTCATGTTTCTTCTGCCAACTCTTCATCATCCATCAACATGTAACTGTTGAGCCCTCCTTGAACTCCAATTTCCCACACGCCCCTCTTCTCTGGTGTAGAGCCTCTTTACGCTTATTCTACTTGTTTCCATTCTCCAATTCCACATAACTGTCAAACACTTCCTTGACCTTGAATAGGCCCCAAAACGTAGATAGCCCCCCACACACTCTTTTATGTTTTATCTTTTCCCAATTTGTAGATCTTATTCCCCCTCTGGTTTCTCTAGGGCCCTCATGTACCCTTTTCTCAAGACTGGTATTGGTCAACTATATCGGAGACAACTTAGTGCTCGGCATTCTCCCTCACATTCTTTCAAATGGAGAAACATTGGTCACACAATGAGCCGTAGTGCGATAATCCCAAATCATGTCATCGGCGATTGTCCTAACATTGACTGGTCATGGGTATGACACCTTAGACTAGGTGGTTGGCCGTTCCACCATGCCATTGGCCTGGGGGTTGTATGGCGCGTTACAATGGTGCTTTATATCACAATTGTCTAAAAATGACTTCATTTCATGTGATGTGAGTTGTGTCAAATTATCTGTAATTAGAATGAGAGGCAACCCTTCCTCCAAGAATGCCCCTTTCAACATCTCAATAGTCCTTCTTGTCATAACCTCAGACATAAACTTGAGCACTAACCATTTGGAATGCACATCGACCATTACCAAAGCATTCTTCACGCTTTCCTTCATCTCTTGCACAGGCCCAAAGAAATCCAGACATATGGTACTCCATGGTACACCCGGGTCTTTGATGTGTCCCTGTACACCCTGGGGGCCCATCTTCAGCCTCTTTTCACTCTCCTCACAAACCTCACATTTTTCTATCCACATCGTAACCTGATCATCCCATCCTCGTCACCAAAAAGGGTAGTAATGGAAGACACCACACCGCATAAAGACGTAACTGGTCTTTACTCGCCAGCACCATACACAACATGATCCTCCCTTCGCCAGGCACGGAGTAACTGACACCGGCAGAACCTCATGAACAAAGGGAATACAAGGGAACTGTAGTGATGGCAACATTCTACTGGTTGATCAAAAACACGGTGCATGAGCACCCATTATTACATTCTTCCAAGCCCTCAGCAGTGCCGAAAGGTTCTTTGGTGCACATGTAAAGTACAGTCATCTAAAGGTATGACTGTAGGAGACCACTCTCCTTTTGCTGGCACATGCTTTGAGGAGTCCAGCAGGGCTGTAGTAGCTGTGTCTAGCCCCGCTACACCGAATGATAAGTACGCAACCCCACCTTCTCATTCACTCCACTAATTTTGCCTTGCTTTTAGGTGCTCTCTCCCTTGTCCACCATGACTTGTGAAAGCAATTCTCCAATAGCTTTTCATTACCTGCCATCTGTCTCCACAGAACTCCCATCGCAACAAGGCTCTCCTCCGGCTGTCCTCCTTTCTAACAAAGTTGCCTCCACCGACACTTTCTTCCATTACGTAAATGCAAGAACATGCTTGCGTCACAGTCAGTCATGGTCGATGAGCACTGTTCACAATGCTGATTTGTTTAATGGATGAATGTATGCCATTACAACGCATGCTTTTACATCGCATGCTATTACATCGCAGGTTTTACAACGCATACCATTACATCGCATTGCGCTGGGGGGCGCTGGACACAGGAGTAGTTTAATTTACTATTCCAACTCCAGCCTACGTACTGTAGGGAAGGTGTTGGATAGTAAATTAAACTATTGCTTGTCCTGTGGCGCCCCACAGCGCAATGCGATGTAATGGTTTGCGTTGTAAAACTTGCGTTGTAATGGCATGCGATGTAATGCCCGCGTTGTAATGGCTGTTTCCCTTAATGGATGCTTGTAGTTTGGATCTTGTGCATGTATTTCATTATGCTGGTGCCCAGCTGCCTTTGCAGGGCTTTATTAAGTCATTAAGCAGACAAACGCCTGTAATCCTTAGTTTCTCTTGTAGGGTGGGAATTGCCAACACCTTTTGATTTTACTAAAATTACATATATAATATACTTATAGGGGTTTTCAGCTGGTCTTCCTTTTCCATTGGCCTGTTACTGTCATTCACATTTGTCTTCCACCCACTGAAGCATACAGCATGGGGCAGTGGGTCAGCCCACTTCACCCACTGGCTGGCTTCACTGTGGCTGATGGCATTCTGCCTTTTCTCAAGGAGCACATCCACACATAAAGTAATTCCCTTCTGTGATAGGGACTATTAAGGCAGTGTGTGCTTTTTGAGACCAAAAACTATTTTTGCTTTGCTTTTAGCCACTTTTTAAATTTTATTTACTTATTTTTAGATTTACTGGGGCCCAGCACCTTCACCAACAATTGCCAAAACAAACAAGCATTGCCTAAATCAAATGACTGGCCACCAAAGGTTGTTTCTGGTTGAAATAAACTGATCCCAGGAAAGGACAGACTGATGGGCTAGTTTCATGACACTCAAAATAATTGTGGGATGGGACTGACACACTGATGCGGTAACAAATTCAGAAACTGCAGTTTCACTTAGCGGTTCGCTTCAGCTTCTAGCAGAAACAAAAACAATTTTACTCCCCTCCTATCCCTCATCACTTACTGAAAACTGTCTACAGAATGATGGATCTTAAGTGGGGATATAACAAGTGCTTCTGTGCCTGTATATTCAAGGTTAAGAGGCGCTGGCAACTTTGTCAGAAATACAAAATAATGACCTGAGAAATAGTGATTGCAACAAGTAAAACCCTTTACTGGGCAAATGTGGAAGCCTATTTCATGATATTCGGTAGATGTAGAACAGCATAGTTGCCAACATTTGAAAAAAAATTCCAGGGACACTTTGCAGCACAGCTATCAATTACTTACTTGAAAATTTACCACACCCACTGCCCCAAAGCTCCGCCCAACCCACATAATTAGCCATAATTAGCATAATTTAACTCAGCCTACTTACATTAGGTTCTGTGATATGCATGATACACATTCTTTGCAGCAGGCACAATTAACCCTCTCCGCTACTGGTGAATCAAAACTTGCACTAGACAAAACTCTGATCTCTTTCCCGCAAGAACATAAACAACACGTTCTCTTTGACTTACCAACAGAGTCACTGACAGTGCTGGGAAAATACCTCCTCCTGCTCGACCTGGTCGCTGTAGGTCAGCTGCAGCTGTGGAGCACGACTGCAGCGCATAATCTGCAGCTGAACTGTAGACTTAAGTCAGGGTGAAGAGGGCATGGCGTGGGGCACGCTGATTCAGTGCCATACCCTGTGTCTCTAGACACTCAGACACAGCCGAGCCCCCCAGCGAACCCCCAAGAGCAGGGCAAGGCAGCACGTGTCGAGGAGGTCCCGGATGGCACTCCTTGTCCTTTCATTTAGTTCTGGCAGCAGAAATTCCTGTTGGCCTAGGCTGGATGCGGCAGGAATTCGAAATTAAAAATCTGATCCTGCCTGCGCCGACTGGAGCCTTTTAGTCACTGTCATTTCACAAATGAGGCGACTGCTGAACTTCGTTCATGGGCACTAACACAGCACTAGCCGCCTGGCAGCAGTAACCTCGTTGTGGTGGGCAGCAGACCTTACGTGCGTACTACTAATGCTGGCCAATAGTGCCAGGGAGAGGTAGGCAGGTAGCCTGCGCTGCGTAATGCAACCAAAAACAGTCCAATCAGCTTAACCAGTAGCCCCCTTTGAAGCTTAACTGAACATCCATTGGCTGCTGTGCATCGCCTGCCTTGGTCACTGTAGTTTCTCAAAAACAGCAGATTCTACAATTAAAAGAAGTAATCCACTCAGCTTTTTTAATAAGTTGATTTGTGTGACAATTCTTTTACTTGCGTTAATGCGGTAAAGTGACTTAAAATGCGTTACTAACGTGACGTGTCCAATTGGCAGGGATGGAAGTGCAATTGCCAGGACTGTCCCGGGATAGTGAATTACCTGGGACATTCTCCAACTTGTTGGGACTGTCCCGGCAAAAACGGAACAGTTGGCAACGATGTTATTAGGGACCCTGCAATGCTTGCTTGGTACTCCACTAGCACCTTTCCCATAATAAGTAAGGACTACAAGTCCCAGCATGCTAAGTGCTCCTGGCAGAGTGGCTGCAAGACATCTTCCTGACATTTAGCTAGTTGTTAGATATGCATTTTCAGCTGGAACGGTCAGTGGGTGTCAAAAAAATGCTATTTTACCTATGTGAGGCAGCGGTGAAAGACTCTCCCTCGGCCACTTCCCACAGTATCCCAAGACGCGCCAGTCCCCTCCATGCCCATCCCCAGTCTATTACACGGCGCCCGGCTGCGCTCCTCCAGCTGTTTTAAGTTGTTGGGTGGACAAAGCATAGAAAGAAAGAAGAGAAAAAGGCCAGCAGCATCCTCCGTGACTCAGGCTGCAGACAAATGCCAGAGTCTACGGCATTACCTGGCTGGGGCTTCCCCGCAGGAGTTTGAGGCCTGGGTGGAGCATCCGAAGGGACAGCGCTCGCCACTGAGCCGACCTCTCAAAAACCTACGTAAACAGAATCAGGTGAACAGATTGGCCCATTGGTGTGCACTGCCCACCTCGCTGTCACGTCTGTTTGAGCTCCTCAGAAGCTTTCTTTCGGGCATGGAGAAAAAGTGCCTCTCCTGCGCCCAACGCAACCGATGTAGAGGGAGCCCCGCAGCCACCATGCCAGCACGTTGCACCTCCCCTTCCTCCCAACCGCACATGGAGCACGCTTGCTGCATGCAAAAGTGCAATTGCCGCGACTGTCCCGTGATAGTGAATTACCTGGGACAGTCTCCAAGTTGCCGGGACTGTACTGGCAAAAACGGGACAGTTGGCAGCTATGGAACAGTGCCAATCAGTCTTTCATGTTCATGTTTGAAAGATCTGTAGATTTTTTTTCTCGTTAGACTGAAGACATGGTCATATCACACTTGAGACAGATGGGAGGCCAAGGTAAGTGTGAGGGCGGAGTTTGCATATGGGGCAAAAAAATTGATGGAAATTCTGACAGCACTTTCATGATGGGTTCAATTTCCATGCAGGAGAAATTCACATGGTACAATCCTGGGAGAAATCTTCGCTCTTCCAGTGCAAGCCTGGTAACTACTACTAGATTCAAGAAGACTAGGATGGGTGGCAGAGCATTTGGTATAGCAGCCTCACGACTCTGGAATGATCTCCCCCTGCATATCAGACAAACTAACTCGCTGCTCTTATTTAGAAAAAGCTTAAAGACTTGGCTCTTCCCTAGGGATGAGTAATATGAGCTCTCTAAATCAGCGTACAGGCTATCTGTTCTGCCTAGTGACAACTTGGTAAGTCGCAGCGCCAGGATACCCGCAGGGTGACAGTTTTTGCGCTCTATAAATCTATGATACAATACAATACAATACAACACCAAATATTTTGCAGACTTCTAAACTTCTTTTCCCATGAGTACTTATGGTCAGGTACCGCATACATGCGATTCAGGTGGGAGACTACCGATTTCAGGGCTACTCTCCCTCCTCCCGATTCCTGCCTGCAGATACGCGATTTGGAGTTTTGTTAAACTGCCAAAAATAAAATGATGATGCCTGTCACACATGCTCCAACCTCCCCCTCCAAGAATTACCTCTGACAGCAAAGGTTAACACTGTCTTAATTTTTGGAGGCAGAGATTAGAGCATGTGACAGGCCCCAACATTTTATTTTTGGCAGTTTTACACAGCGTAAACAAAAACAGAGTTTGAAACTCAGTTTTTTTATGGACTGTTATTAAACTGCCGAAAATGAACTGATGATTGTCTGTCACCAAACCATTAGACCTGATTCAGGGAGATTGCCTAATCTCCCACTTGCCTGCTCTAAATTGATGGCATCTATGGGTACCCTTTGTCCAACTCAGTGCCTCAGGTTATTTTTAGGAATAATTACTATATTGCTTGGCGTGCCTTTGGCAACTGCGTTGGTTGTTTTAGAAACCGAATATAGCAAAACCGCAGTATACAAATGTGTAAATGACGTAGCGTGCATTATTCAATTATACGTAGAAGTTGAGAGAATCATAAACTGTACATTTCTCTTTCGTGGCTCAGAATATATACTGTTGTTTTTCAATAAATGTCAAGTAAAAACGGCCCTACCCAAAAGTTAAAAGGAACCTGGGTAGGGTATAAAGTAAAGAAACAGTGCTTCCTCTAAAGTGAAAGCAATTTTAGAAGGCGTCCATGTTGGAAAAAGTTCTGTATACTAACACAGGTCAGTCAGAAAATATGTTTAAGAAAATAATAAAAATGCGTCAAAAGTATGGAAAATATTGAAGATCTGAGTAGGCGCCCCCCGCGATTAGGGGAGGGGCGCCCTTAGTAGCGCCACGGAACCGAGCCTCCTCCGGCGGGCTGGATGAGGAGTGGGACCTCGGGTGACGTCACTGGGGGTACGTAAAGGAAACCGAAACCCAGTAATAGGTTATTTAAGGCGGCGTCCCAGGGGTCTCGTCCTCTTGGATCCCAGGGAAGCCGCAGGAGCGTCGTCAGCCACCCATCCACCTGGCAGAAGAGCAAGGCGGAGCGCTGACAGTTAACAACAAAGGGTCATGCACAGCAATGGAGGTTCAGCGACTGGATGGACCCCAGGAGGGGGTAGGATGGAAGTGTGCAGAGGGTAGGCGGGGAGGGGGGACTGACCTGCTGGTGGTCCTGGACTCTACTGCCCTAACCCGCAACGTATGAACTGAGTAGAATCTTGGGGAGGCTGCCTGTGTTCAGGTACCCCGGTGGGCCGGTGCGCTATGCGGTGCCCTGGATTTCAAGTAATGCAACTGTTTGCTGTAGCGCGTTGGGGCCTGCTGGCACAATGTGCGCAGCAGAGTGTGTCCTTGGGGGGCCGAGTCGACCAAATTCAAGTTCAAGTGTACGGCCAAGTTAAAGTTTAAGCGTAATGTCGTGCCAAATTTCCTTACTACCTTTGACATGTGGATGTCCCTAAAGTGTGATGCTGTGAATAATGATATATATTCAAGTAGAATACTTTTACTCTTGTAGTGGTTTGTGGCGAATTATCTGGTTTGATGTGAATAAAAGTCTACGCCTTGGACAACATAACTTGATTCTGAGAGTTCTTGGGAGTGAGTGTTTCGTTGTGCGCGTACTATGTGTGCGGCTCAGTGCTCAGTGCATAAACATAACAGGAAACGGTGGTGCAGAAAACATGTTTTGAAGAGTTAATTGATGCCTAGTAAAAGTCACAAGTGGCAATGATATATTAAGGCACAGGACCTAATGCGTCCAGGAGATTTAGACAGCCAATAGCATGTTTGCGCTTTTACCCAGTGGAGCCAATGTGCGTGGCATCAACACATCTGGATAATTATAAAACACATCTGAAGGTGCTTTATATGAAAAGAGAAGGCAATATAAATCACTGTGTATATAGGGTAAAAGTGTCTCCCAAGTGATAGAATTTAAAACGGGGGGATTACTTAAAAAAGACTCAGAATAGTGCGGTCCATACGTGATCTCCCTAAAAATAGGAATAATTACAAAGCAAAAATGAAAAAAAATGGCATTCTATGAGGAAAATCATGAAGGATTAAGGGTGATAAGATGTGAACAACATTGTACCATGATTGGAGTCTGGGGTCTCCAATTGAAAATTGCCGCGGAGACTATGATGTAGCACAGTTATGTGAGAAGTCCAGTATTTCTTGTACAGAAGAAGACATAGATATTAATAATTTTTACAGTTTCGTATTTAGAGCAATGTGTGGAGCTGGCAAGAAGAAGCCTTAATTAACAGTTCCCTTGGTTAGTTGGGCTAGTAACTGTCACTGCTTCACGACTAGCAGACGCGCTGTCGCTCTCACTCAATTAACATTAAGAAGGGTCAATTCGTGGGAAAGGGAGAATCCAGGGCTCAAATATTCAGCCAAAAGCATTGCTAAAACATATGCAAAATTAGGCTTCTTCCAGTTTATATATTTATTAAAATGTCAAATTAATCATTATAGAAAGTAAAAGGTTAGAATCGCAAACCAAATTCATTAATAAATGCAATAATTCAATGTGCCTTTAAGAAATTAAATAACCACAGCAAATTAGAAAATATTCAAATTAATACTAAAAAGCCCAACACAGAATCTAGCTCTCTCTAATAATGAAGTAACTCCCCCTCTCCCCCCTCCCAAGTAGTACATCTTTATAATGTTTCAGACAAAGACCTCACATAATTTCATGGCATGTTTTTAAGTAAAAAACCAGCACTAAAATGCTGCTTGCGCATCTGACTGCTAATTTCCAAACCACCTACTAGAAACCCATTTTAATTGGACCTTAACACAAGAAATGCAACTTAATACAGTAGATTGTTCAGCACTAAGAATACAGAAACAGAGGTTTAGCTCATGACCTTGTATGTTGCAAAAGCAGATACCCTTCAGCCTTCTTCACATGCAGACCGTAGCTGGACCTGAATTTCAATGATTTTCTAAAAAAAACTAATGATTAGAAATGCTTGTGCACAACATGTAAACATGCCATTTCAAAATTTGGCCTAGTGTTGCCTGGCTATGCCAACTAGACCAAACCTATGTTAAACATTATTTTTCTAATGCAATTTAATTTCTCACACTTGCGCTAGGCAGTGTTCATGGCTGCTGCAAGCCTTGTGATGTCTACAAATGAGAAAAAAACAACTACCACACCAATCTGCAAACAATTGAATGGTGCCTGTACACTATTGCGGCAGTATGAGGTCTAAAAAATAAACGCCTTCTATATTAACCTAAGTGTGCCCAAAACATTGAAGAAAGACTCTCAATCAGGAATTAGAAGAAAGACTATATGGTTGTGTAAACATCTGACGGCTTGAAGATGCCCCCTGTGGAGCGTAGGAGAAAAAAACTAAACTTAGCAAAGAAGTGAATTCTAGAATTAACCAGTCAGTTCACGTGTCAGAGATGTTTCGGATTGCTTATGTCTGGCTTCATTTTCATTTACTTGTTACATAGATATCAGTGTCTTCTTACGTTGTGGATACCACAACTATTATACATATTGCTGATGCAGATGTTTCTTTATGTAAAAGTGGTGTCTAAATTCAGATTTTGTTATTTTATGAATATTTATTGTTGTTACAGGTATCAAATAAACAAGATTACTGTTTAAGTCGAGAATTGATATTTCAAGTCTAGTCATCCACTGTGTAGTTCATCATGTTCTACTTAAACTGACTGTTTAATCCCAGAATTGATTTCCTTGTACTTGTCAAGTTTGCTCTTTTGTGCAATATCTGACAGGTTAACTGTCTGTTTAATTATTATATGTTAATCGTGTGAGCCCAAATGAGAAGAACCTTAACAATCTGCATTGTTAAATGTTAGACTGGTATTTCTCAACGAGACAACAAAGGGTACATTCTTCTCCATGAGTATCTACGGCTTTCACTACCCTAGTATAATAAAAAAAACTACATTGTATTGCTGTGAGATGTATGGATTACCTTTCCACCCTCAGACAACAGACATTCTCCCTTAATATCCCTGAAGCCATATTCCTTTGGGAAAATGTGTAGAGTTGGTACTTAGGATACTCCACTTTCATTAGTATTAAGCTCTAGTGCCCAGTTCTAAGGCTGATCATAAGTAATGTACTTGCTGACTGCCTGGAGGCTAGCTTAGCATGCAGTGAAACAACCTACTCATTACTTAGTGGGAAATTAATTAACAAACTGGAAATGCAATGCAACCAGATATAGGAATAAAAATAGGTTACTTATAACAGTAGCATGAGTTTTTTTTTCTTTTCACTGTCTGCAGACGCTAAACTTTTTGGCAGCCGGCCTTGATTGTTTATACTATTACCCCAAGAACATTACGAAGAGTGTCAAGACTTCCTGTGACCACATGATAAACCGAATGGTTTCTTTAAAACTCACTTTGTACTACTTTACCAATATTATTGTTTTCTGGCTTTGATGACTTAGTCCTCTAAGAATTGCACCTACTCTGGCTGTTTAAGCGCAAGTCCTTAGATTTCATCCTTTACACAGGTGCCCACAGCCCACCAGATAAAAGGCATATTGGTCTGTTTTAGTCCCTGTAAAGTTAAATAAAGTCAATACTGATCGTTAAATAATAAAACATCTTCATTTGTGTATCTAGTTAAAAAAAGAAACTCGTCAGGAGTGATAATTACATTTTGCTCTCAACTTCCAAAAGTAATGAGTCAAGCACTGCTTCAAAACCTTACCTGGTGCCCACAAACCTGAAAAACACATTTTACCACTCCTTTGCCTACAAAAGACTAAGGGGTCGATTCCGATTCGGGCCGGAAATTTCTCCGACCGAGCCGGACCTGGAGAGATTTCCGACCGAATCGGACCCGTGCAGTCCGACCGAACGAGTACGATGCGTCCGTATGTTATCGGACTCGAGTCGGTCGGACTCCCATTGAAGTCAATGGGAGCCGGTCGTACAACGCGTACGCGGGCTCCCATTGACTCAATGGGTGCGAGTCGGACAAGGGCGCCCCCTACAGCGGGTACGTGGCGAAGCGATTCGCGCCGTACACGCACAGGTAGGGGGGACCCATGGGTCCCCCCCTGTGTGCGACTCGCGCAGCTACGCGTACAGGGGGTCCGACACGGACCCCCAAAGTACGGCTCCGACAGCTCTTACGAGCCGGACGGCGCGGCTCGGTCGGACTGCTCGCGGCGCGCATCGTACTTACCCGGCCGGGAAACGTCTCCATTGCGCGGTGCGAGTCGAGTCCGAGCGAGTCGGTCGGAGCGGTTCGAGCCGGGAGCGAGTCGGTCGGAGCGGTCGGGACGCCCGGACGAGTCGGTCGGCGATTTCGCATCGTACTCGCTCGGCCGGACCCGCGTACGGTTCGGTCGGGAAACAGGGCTCCGAATCGGATCCGGTAAAGCCGAATCCGATTCGGAGCCCTACCGGCCGAGATCGGAATCGGCCCCTAAATGCCTCATCCTCCCTGAAGACGTGAGAGGTTCAGGCACTGATGCTGTCTCACTATAATGGTGGATGTGGAAGTGTAAGTCTGCCTTAAACCTCCATTTCCCCTTGGCAGACTATTTCTTTTTCCTACTCGCCTTGTCCTTTGGTGGAGAAATCCAACAATTATACCCCCGCCTCATTTCTCTTTACAAGGCCTGGGCGGAGTTCACGGAGTTCCGTTACGTGGAACTCTGCGAAGGGCCCAAAAAACTCTTCCCCAATACACGAAATTCCGCAAGCCGCAGAGTGTGTTAGGTTGCGTCGTTCACGCTGATTTTTAGCACATGGTGTTTGTGCCGTGCTGGAAAGTCAGCTCGAACGGGACCATGCGCAGCGCAAGAGGGCTGATGCTTCTTTCTGCTGCTCAAGTAGATGTTCTACTCGAGTGGCAGCATCCTCAACGTGAACGGAGGGTTTCTCAATGCAAGCGGTAGCGGCCCTTTGCGACCGCCCGCGTTGAGAAATCTCGCCGGGAGGTGGTCTGGAGTAAGATTTTCCTCGCTCGCCAAGTTAACATTGGCCAACGAGGAAAAAACTCCACTCTGCTGAGTTTTTCGGAACTCCGCGCACTACACGGAGCGCGGAGTGGGAACTACTCCGCGAGCAGAGCGGAATTTCACGCCCAGGCCTACTCTTTACACCTTTGCCACTCTGTGTCTCTTGCATCACCTTCAGCGCACTCCTACCATTGTGACAATCTCTGGAGGCTGTCACATAACAAATAGTAGATCTCTACTTTTGCTGGGCAGTCCCCTGACTAAGAGAACTAAAACAGTCAACAAAGTCTTGTTCCGCTGCTCTCAGTGTCTGAACACAGTTGCAGAAGAAACTTGGCTTGCATCTTCTCATAATTCTTTACAAGGTGCATCCCCATCTTTCCTATGCGTAACTCCTTGCTAGCAGAGTACTTACTGTTTTTAGTTACATAGTCTTTTTCAGCCATATGTATGTTACTTTGCTGCATATGTCACCATATGAATAACTATTTTAAACAGCCGTTCCAGTATATGGAAAAATGCCATCAAGCCAGCAATTCATTTTACCTGACATTTATATAGTTTGCTCCTGCCGCTTCTGTGGTCTCAAAAAGCTCTTTCTTTGTTTGGTTCGGCTGAGACTGAAGCCTACCTACTTTGTCTGAATGGTTCCAGACTTGAGCCTGTCTGACCTATCTGAATGGTTGTGGTCCAGATGCCACATGCCTTGTATAATCGGTTGCAAGCTGTTGCCTGCATGAATTGTTGGAAGAGCGTGTTGCTGAAGAGTTGTGATGCTGTATGTGTCAGAAGTATGGATGGGTGCTATGCTTAGGCAATCGTTTGTACGGAGAAGATTGGGACTGAAATGCATTCTGATGGACTTTGCACACTACTCAAGTGTGTCCCTCGGAGCATGCTTAGTCATTGATTCTACCCTAGGAACATTTATTGGGTAGGGTTCGGCTAGTTAGTGGTTCCAAAGCTTGTAGCTAGTCCTAGTGGGTATTAGTGAACAGTTTGCTAGAAGACTGTCAAATTTGTTTATGGCAAGAACAGAGGTATGCAGTTCCTAAGAAGCTATTTTTAATTCAACCTTTTTGCTTCCCACTTCTACTCACTATACATAAGCCCCCACATCACTCTTTAGCTTCACGTCAGCAACCAGAGAAGACCTCCAGCAAAGAGCCCCCCTGTGGTGCCTGTTGGGCATTGCAGCTCTGGCCCAACGAGGAGCTGCCCATAGATTAAGCATGACTCCCCTTGGGGTGTGTGAGAGCCCTTGCTCCTAATTGGAGCTACTCCATTTACAGTTCCCCTTCTACACCAGGAACACCCAACATCCATTTCCCTTCCCCCTTCCCTCCCACGCCCTCCTTAGGAACTGCATACCTCTGTTCTTGCCATATCTACCAGGGGCCTGTATCCTGGACCTATCAAGCCCCTGTCCCTCTTTTTTTGTGATAACTGTCAAATTTGTTTGTCTCCTGGATCAGAGATACATTTGTTGGGTGTAGATTCCACCTGAGGTGTGCTACATTTTTATCAAGATTAGAAATTTGTAAGGTAGTGAGACTCATATAGCTCTGTAAGCGCTAATGAAGTCACAAGTGACTTAATTTAGTCTAGGCTATTAGGCTGTTGCTATGACCATGGGCCAACAGGATGACTGAATTATGTGTAGTAGCCAGAGGGAGCCAAGGCCCGGTGTCACAAGTTGTTGGTTGCTTCCAAGGATGCGTACTGGGTGCCTAGATCTGTCATTAGAAACTGGTAGAAAGCAGATGGGCAGTGTTAGGTTCATTTAAATCTCATGATGGCTGACTGTAGCCAGCCCCATAGTTTGGATGCTCTATGTGTTCACAAAGTGTAGGTGAGGAAGCAGCCTAATGCCTGAATGTTTAAAGATGTTTGTGTCTTCCAGTGATGTGAACAAGGTATTTGTATAGTAGGGGATGGTAGAGGTATCTCAGTTTCATAATTGACTATAGTGGTTATTGAAGATTCCTGTAGCTGGGTTTTTGTCTGTCATGATCTGTGTATCCTCTACTGGGGCGAGGACGTGTATCTGGTTGATAAGATGAAGGTAATCCGAAAATCCAGTTTGTTTCAGTTGGGTGATAGTGAGTATGCTTGTAACCAAGGTTCCCGGACCGTAGTCTAGCAGGGACATTTACTTAAAATATGGTTTCGGTGAGAGTCAGAAGTCTTTCCGGGAGACAGTATACTCTGATAGTATCCATGGAAGGTGGGTGCCACATAGGCGTGTAGTCAGACAGCTATACCTAGTGTGATGCTTATGTGTGGAACCTATCTGTAAAAAGAACCATTTAGGGGTCGATTATGATGCCATTCGGAAGGGCTCCGAAACGGATTCAGGTTTGCCGAATCCGATTCGGAACCCTTGTTACCGACTGAATCGTACACAGTTCCCAACAGCCAATTACGATGCCCGTAAACTGTTAGGGCCGTCCAAATCGGTTCCGAAAGGCATTCGGACAGGTCGCGTTTTTCAGAGCTGAATCGTACAGCTCTATGGACTCGGTTTCCGAGTGAGCGATTACGATGACCAATTCGGACAGCCGTTCCGAATCGGTTTCTCTGGAACAAATTGGCTGCCGGAATCTGTTTTTGGGGGCCCGTAGCAGGCCCCCCTTCACCTGGGGCCTTCCGAATCGGGCCAGTGGGGGTACCCAAGGGACTCCCCTTTCTAACCATGCACAATGTGGCAGGCACCAAGGAGTGCCCGCACCAGGGTGCACGATTTTCCCCAACCATCCCTTTTTTCAATGGGAGCCTGTGTATTCATTCGGAACACAGGCTCCCATTGAAGTCAATGGGAGTCCGACCGAAACGTATCCGGAAGCATCCGGATGCATCCAAATCGCTCGGTCGGACTCCCCCCTATTCGAGTCGTTCGGAAAGCATTCTGGGACTGATTCGGTAGGAATGCTTTCCGGACGAGATCGTAATCGGCCCCTTAGGGTTGAATAATAGAGCATTTCCTCTTAAGTTTGAACATTAGATGCTAGGTAATAAGTTATGATATTAAAAAAATAAATTGTAAATACGAAAAATAATGTAAAGTGAGTTTCTTTTGGTAATTATTGCGCTGTTATCAGTTCATGTACCTAGCTTCTCTGGGGATATTGAAAGGCCCCTTATAATTAAACCACACATAAATTCCAGCTCATAATTTTGAGTGGCTGGTTATCATTAAGTTTCCGACCTTATTGGCTCTCCTTTGGGTTCAGCGAGGAGATGAGTAGGTGGGCGTAATGGCAAGTTCGATCTCTAAAATCTCTAGGTTGACACTAGTAGGTCATTCTACGGGGAAAGTGGTAGCATCAGATAACTAAAACTCCCATAGACTACACTGTGAACCAGCAATGTACAGAGACGTCTGCAGACAGAAAGTTTGTGCTAACTTTAAATGTTATGTTAGTGGTACTTGTAAAGTGCATTGATGCCCAAGCTTCCTGGCTATAAATAACCAAAACAGTGTTATTGCAAAAGATAATTAGGGACTATTAATTTAAAAGCAAGCACAACAAAATGATGGATGGAGTTCTGAAACTTTTCAACCACTCACCCCGAGTCAAGGGATCTGAGTTTAATCCATCATTCTTTTCCGCACTATGCCATCCCAGTTTGGACCCAGCCATATGCAAATCAGTCTTGACCATGCTCCTCATGTGAACAGGCCAGCCCAAACTGCCTGGCCAGATCCTCCCTGGACCGGAAACAAACATCCTGGGCCCGGTTTCGGGGTATCACCCCTCATCAGACAGGCTAGCTTGAATCCAGTGGCACAGCGAGCCAGATACCCACGTCTGGGCATACCCTTGGCCACTTAGGGCAAACATAGCAAACACAACAAGATGATAGACGGAGTGCTGAAACTTTTCAACCACTCTCCGTGGTCTCCGCAACAGACTTTGGTGGAATATGCAAGAGCGACTATTTCGAAAATCTTGAGTGAAGCAGGCTGTTCCAACTACATTTAGCTGCCAGGAACTGGTGGAGAAGAGGACTAAATCAGTTTATGAACAATAGTTAGAAATTTTAACTGGATATGTTACCGAATTGGTAGCCAATGCACTAGGTGGGTTGACTAGAGATATGCTCTAACTTTTTACGACCTGTTGTGACCTTAGCAACTGCAGTTTGAAACAGATGAAGGTGGTTAAGACCGTTCTCAAAAGTTCCCATATGAACACTGCTACTATAGTCAGTCCTAGACTAAATGAAGGCTTTGACCACTTGAACATGGTACTGAGAGTCAAGAAAGGGTAGGATGTGACCCATGATTTTCAGATGGTGAAAAGGGTCTGATTACTGATGCAGCTTGCTGTTTTAGGGTAAGCTTTTTATCCAAAATGATACCAAGGCTTTGCACTGTTTTGGTAGCACAAGGAAAGGAGTCCATTGATAGAGGCCATTTATGACATTTCAGAAAGAGGTAGCCGCCAAGAGAACTTAAGTCTTCGATGGGTTTATCTTAAAAATAATTGTGGACACCTACCAGCAGACAGCTGTCAGGGAGGGTGGGTTTAGGTATGAGCAGATTGAGGAGAATTCTGCTGAGTCAGGCTCATTTTTTCACTGAATGGAGTGAAGCAGATGAAAGAGAGGTTGCATGTAGATTTTGAAAAGTAATGGTGGTAGTATAGCTTCTTGGCAGACATTCCATTTCCATTCATGTGGGTATGTCGAAAATTGTGATTTGTTAAAAAAGAAAGGCTGTTGGTGATGCACAAAAGAGCAATTTTGATGGCAAATCTTGAAAGCTGTCTCATGTAAAATAGTACATCTATCTTCATGCCTTTTAGGCCATTTGGGGGCACCTCATTTTTTTCCCCAAGTTCTCATGAAAGATTTCTTCCCGGCTGTGGAATTTATTTAAAAAATAAATAAATAGCTCTGCATTAAAGTATATAATGTTGATGAAATGCTTTTGATGGAACACATTTGTCTTCCTGCGAATGTGGCGTTTCTTCCTTTTAAAGTCAAGGCGCTTGCAGGCCTAGCGGAGCAAAGATTTTTGTTTGTGAACGCTTTGTCCTACCTTCTGCATTAGTGCACGCCTCTGGGAATTCGCAGTGAAAGATGAAGTTTGGGTGACTCCCACAGACTGAGACTGCCAAGTTGTCTGTTGGAAATACTCCACAATTGAGGAATGTGTGTACTTCCCTGAGAATTATATCATTGCCCTTGATTTGCTCTGACCTACTTCTGCCAGTTGAACTGTAAAGCAGCAGCAGTTCCCATTATTCCGAGCCTTCAGCTTTAGGGAAACGGCTGCTTCTATTTTGTATGTTAAGAAAGGACAGTGGGAGGCTTGTTTGGTAATAACTGAGGCTCATTAAAACAGGAGGCGTGAAGTAACCATCGCAAATTCGAATCACAGCAATATTTGAATATTTATCATTTATATTTTGTTTTCTGTAGCGCTTAACCTCGCCCAACCGGGTTTCAGAGCACTGTACCAAGTCTTGAAGCAACAAGCGCAGAAAGAGCATATGGTGATCCAGTTGCAGTACGTTATTTATTGTGTGCAATACATAGTACTTTATTATGAGTTTGTGGGGAATAACATGCAGATTTTGGTGTTCAGCGCATCAAAATGGGCATGGTATGGTAAACACTGTACAATTTCCCCATTTAAATTTCGGCAGGTGTGACCTGTCAAAATTTAATGAAGGTTGAGTTATTTAACACATCTGATAATTATCGGAGGCGGTAAATAAAACAAAACTCGTAATTACGACCCGTGTGTAAACAGGGGTTTAAGGAGGCGGTAAATAAAACAAAACTCGTAATTCCGACCCGTGTGTAAGCACAGGTCGGAATTAACTGACCCAATCGTAATCACGCTTAAAGTATTTTCATTGTTTACGAAGGACAGAGCAATGACGTATTAAGATGAGTAGGAAGCATTTTAGAGTCCCAGACAGTGTTTGCAAACATTACTATGAGAAGCATTGAGTAGAACAGTCTCAGAGTGCTGTAACTGAGCGTTTTGCAGTATAACAGGAGTGAAGTGAACAATCCAATCCATAAAGATGTTGGCTAGACATAACTAAGTGCACATGGGAGGTGAACATGATGAGTGCTAGATGGGAGGTAGTTGGGTAAAGATAAATAAGTAGTATAGGTATGTCATGGTGCCAAACATCATCACAAAACAGGGAGTACAAGTAAGACGTGATTAGTAGAACCAAGTTACCAGACGATACTGCAGACAGCAAAAAGAAAGGGTATTATGGAGTTACACAAAGATGTTTCTCCATGGTTGTATATCATAACATTGTAAGGAAAAATATCGTCTGACAGAAATATTGTGTTCTAAATATCGTTTACTAAAATAGAGACCCATTGGGTGTAGTTATTCTACTATTAACTTCAATAGAAATTTTTATGTAAAAAGTTTTTTAGGACACAGTATTTCTTTCAGAAGATATTTTGGTTTCAATATTCTACTACAATCCTTTTCATTATGCATGTTTTAGAAGGTAATAGTAGGCAGATAATGAAGGGGTATTCTAGATGTGTTCTTGAAGAGTGTTTCAGACTATTGAAGCATTGTCCAAGAAAGACCTCTTCCAGGTGCACGTCTTCTTGAAATGTGGGATGTAGACCAATTTTTTGGGGGGAATTTGATTGCGAATCTCCAGACATTGATCACTTTTGAGAAAGATATATGGGAGTGTTGTAGTGTAAGCAATACTGAGACCGGCAGTTCTCATAGTGCATCTAGCATCAATGGGTAGCAATATTAGGAAAACAAGAACGGATCTTATATGTTCATTTTTTATGTATTGGTCAGCAATTTTGCAGCAGCATGTAGGGCAGTTTATAGGGGGGTCAGTCAGGAGTGTCAAGCCGTAATCAATGTGTATGAATACCAGATCCTCTGATGCTAATTTTAGGTCTTGTGTTGAAAATATATGCTTTAAGTCTTGTGCTTCTGGAGTTGAAATCTTGCTGCTTTCGCTATGGCTTGAATGTGCTATATAAGTTGATGATTTTCATTCAGGAAGGATTGCCTGAATTTGGCAGTGGTGACAAGTTTCGATGTAATCCCAGCATTTTAAAGGTTCTAATCCACATGTGTCTCTTGTTACAGTTGACGTTTGGTGAGAGTAACAGAAATTCAGTCTTTAAGGAATTTAATTTTTAGGTATTTCTTCTGCTCCATCCATTTGTGTATGTCTTGTAGTTCTGGTCTAATGGTAGAGATAGATTTAAGAGAGTCCAATTCAAGGGAAATTTAAGTGTCAATGGCGTATTGGCGGAAAGTACACTTAGATCTTTCAGAAGGTCTCCAAATAATTCAATTTGAAGATTGAAATGAATTGTCACTGGAATGCACCTCTGAGGTATACCTCATGGCATAGGACTAGTAAGGCTATGATAATTAAAGTCGGACTACAGGACAGTATTAGAAAATTAGGGAAATTAATAGCATCCACTATCTAGGTATTGTTGTATGCCAGCGCTTTGCTTGATGGAGTTTCCAATGGTTATTTGTGCAGGTACTGGTTTTATTGCATTTGGTATCTGTGCTCCAGAAATGCAGCTTTTCCTTGTTTCCATGGTTTAGTTTCCTTGTTCTGGTTAAATGCTGGTGTTGTGCTTGAGCTGATACAAATGTATTCATTATGGTAATATGAATATGTTATAAATATGAACCTCCCATTCGATTAAGATTATTTGATTAGAGTTCACCTACCTCGCTGTTGTACAGTGTTTGCCTGGAGGTTAATAAAATAAGGTTTGTTTGTCATCATCATCACTTATTCAGCAATTTACCACTATCCATCAAATCACATTAGTAATATTTATGTTCTAGTTAAAAATAGCGACAAAACAATCCATGAAATGTCTTTACTCTTGTCCAGTTATACATACAGTTAATTGTTTTCTCCTTTTATATTAAAAGTGGAGTGACCAGACGGCTCCATTTCACCAGGAAGCCACTTTGCTTTTACATATCACTGTTATGAGGTGTGTTGGTCCAATTGACTTAATTAAAATGAACCGATATTCTAACTCCCAGAATACAATGACATGCTCAATAAAAACCCCAAACTAGAGAAGCTGTGTCCCAATGACATGGAGTCATCTGGTCACCCTAGTTAAAAACAGATCATGTAGTAAAATTACAGTTTACTTCCAATAAGGTTTCCTCACATTACTTTTTGTTGGGTCGTTGAATATGAAATGTTTAACATGAGTTTTACATTTGCGATTCTGACCACTGTATTTTTCCTCTTTTAAAAAAGACTTGAAATAATGTGCAGTGGTGGGGTGCATAGCTCCTCCTCCCACACAGCCAAAATTATTTACAGAATGTGTCAGATACGGAGCCAAGGCTCTGCTAACTGTATAGTCTGCAAAGACAGCTAGGGAATGCGTCCTCTAGATGATTAATATACACAACGCTTCATCTACTCTTTGGCTTCTGGCATGGGCCGGCTAGACCATTTGCATACAAATTCAAAAAGGGCCGTGACCCACTGTAGTAGACTGATAAATAGTGTTGACCTTTTTAAAACGTCAAACTACAAGAGTTTTGTGAAGCATATGAATGCATGAGGTGAAAGGTCCTAAATACAGGAGGTAAAATGGCGTGCTAGTTGGAGTAGAGCAGGAGCATGAGTAGGGACATATATTGTGATCAACTTCTTATCACTTTTACTGACCGAATAGCTGTCTCCATAAAGGGTTGGTAAGATCATAAGATATTGAGAAATGTTATTTGTATAAAGCATTTGTATAATTTACATGGCCCAGTAGCACTTTGGAGCCCTTTGCAGTTCAGGGATTTTCATTGACCGTAGTATAAATGGCAATTGTTTGGTCTTGTTCAACAATGATCAATATAAGATAGTGACTAGCCAGAGTAGAACTGACTAATGTATTGTTTAGTGATAGGTTAAATTGGACAGTGGACACTTGGCTACCTTAAAAGATCTGTCCACTGCCATAAATACTAGCAAATATGCCTGTGGTGAAGGATGTTCCCGTATGTTTCTTTTGTTCTTCTGGGGTGCATAGTTTTCAGTTGAGGGATTAGGGTTCTGTTAAGAGAGGATGCATTGTTAGCTGATCATATGGCTTTGATGCAATGGTGTATGCACAAGGAGTGTTTCTTATGTAAGTTAACTTGTGGGTGGTTTGATGCGTAGGTTGGTGTCAGAATATTGACTTTCTACAGTAAGCTAACTGTATGGCTTTGGTACGTGGGGTGTATCTAATGTGTTCTATCTTGATATGGATTTCTTGTTGAAGTGGTCCAACCTGGTCAACGGTATGTCTTTCGTTCCATGTTGTGCATGATGGTTCCACCGGGTGTGTCTAATGTGTAATTTTGGAGTAGGTCGACTTACGAGTAAATCATGCAAGGACTAAATAAGGAACAGTTTAGTGCTGTTGAGAGTTTTGAAATAGCTGGCTTGTTGTAATTTCAGAACCATGTTAAGTGCATAGAATACGCGGAGTCTAGTGGAGTTTGTTGGGAAATTGTGTGGAATTACATAGTTTTGAGTGTTGATTGAGCTTTGATATAGCCATCTACGGACCATTTCTGTATGTATTGAATGCATGTGAGATTACTTCTCCAATATGCTCTGCTGGAAACTTGGGGACTCCATGAGGAAAACTCAACCAGAAGCAATAAACAGTGAAAATATTACAAGCTTTACAGGCGTTGGACCATGAATGACCTAGTTACTTAGCCAAGACAAAACAGTAAGTTTTTAGGATGGCATAGTACCAGCTCCTTGAAATGAGGAAAAGGCAGATGAGATAAATATCTGGCTTTATCTTTCCTTAGTATTCACAGACTCAGCTGTGATGAGTATCGTGCCCACTCTCATCCTGAAATGAGTCAGCTATGTTTTGTTTGAGCAATACAGACCTGGACTGCAACAGAATAGGTTTTGGGCCTGTTGCCATACCCTCTCCCTAGTGGAGGGCGGGGAAGGCACAGTTGAGAGACCTCGAAGAGTTGGTGTATTAGAGATATCCTTATATGATAAATAGGTCTAAGGTCTTATAAAGTCCACACCAGGTACCAACTGCACCGTCCTGCTTGCAAACCATGTCAACCTTCTTTATTCATATACCCGAGTAGTCTCACCCATTTTGCCCTGTGCCACTTTCTCCCAAATGTCTGCAGACGTAAGGCCCTTACAAGCTACACCAGGGCACCCATTAACTCAGCCTCTTCTATGCTGTTCTAAAACAGTCATCCCCATTCTTTTTGCAAACCCCATAGTTTAAGTCCATGGCACTTGTTTCACTGTATCCCTATAACTCCAGCACCCCAGTCCGCCCGAAAGGGCAGCCCAACTTTGGTGCAGGGCACCCAACCAGGGCAATACAGCCAGCATAATCCCGCTGTCAAACAGCCTTGCATCTGTGCATGGGAAACCCTGTGCATTAACCAGTCCCAAGGATCAAAAATGGCAGCGATGGCCACAACTTCCTGTACTGTGCTGCACTACTTGTCAACCCCCTTCAGTCACCATCCTAAGCCCCATCTGCCAGGATCTAGGGCAAACCACCCTCAAAGCCAGCAGGAAACGGCCCTGGCAACAGGCTCAAGAATTCAAATCACCCTGCATCCTCAGCACACCCTAGAGAAATCATGGCCAGACCCAGGTTGATGTAGAAGAAGCACTAGTCACTCACCCACAACAAGGTCATCACTTCAGAAACGAGAGCTGGAGCTGAGCCCTGAAACCTGTAGTCCTGGTCCACTTTTCTGAGCTGTCTTTAATAGGTTTTACTAGATTAGCTGCCAAAACCAAAAAGCACAAGTGGAAGTTGTTTATTCTTCAAAGTTTGTTATCTGATAGAGACTTCTAGCTGCATATTCCTTACATTAGAATATTTCCCAGGCGTCCTACTGGATCTGGAAATTTTCGAACAGTACACCTCGGGGCTGGTAGAGGGCATAATTCGCTCTGCGTCAGCATTGTCCGCGACGAAAGTGATGTGTGCGGTGTAGTTCCACCCCAGCGTGCTGGCTTCAGTTCTTTTCTTTCCGTGCCAGTTAGAGCTGATCCATGAAGAGCTACCCCTATGTCTCTTTTTGAATGTTTTTTCTCGACTTTTTGGTGACATTTTTTTGAAAATGTATTTTTCTGGTGTGACATGGATGTCCTCTAAGAAGCCTACGAGTTTCAAGCCATGTGGTGTCTGTCACAGGCAGATGTCTGTGACAGACCCATACTTGGTCTGTCTGTGTAACTTGAAGATGGGCCACGACTCCAAGACTTGCGAGGACTGCTGCACTGTGCACCCGAAGGCACTGAGGAGTGTTCCCTCAATCTCCTTGGCGCCCGATGTCAGACCACCCAGCGACGTTCAAGACCCCAGTCGTGCAGAAGGTGCTGGGACCGCTCGCGGATCCGCACCCGGCGGTCGTTGTGTTAACGAATGTCGTTGGGTAAGTCCCACTTCAAGAAGAACTCCAAGAAGTCTTTGGCTTCTTCGCGCCCGTCCAAATCCTCAGACGAGGCGCGGGAGCTTCATCACTCCAGGCCTCGTTCCTTAGCGGAGCCTGAGCCTGTGCCAGGGTCCGCTCCGTGTCTCCCTGACTTTATTGGAGCCGGAGCAAGCCCTATCCAATTGAAAGAGTTCTGTAAGGCTATGTACCTTATATTTGGGCGGTCCAACCCCTCTGGGGCGCCTTCAACCCTATGGGTTTGGGCCCCATGGGTTTGGTTTGCCTTCGTCCCTAGTCAGGCCCCTTAGATCTGGTGCCAAATTCGGAGCGGTGCCGCCAATGAGACCGCAACCTTCCTCGCCACCTGCTCCAGTACCGACACTACCGGCGCCGCTGACAGCCCACGGCAGCACCATCCCCATTGTTATTCCCAACTTCGACACAGAGACGGACAGGCGTCGTCTGATGCTGGCACCCACCGGGACCATGTCTTCTGAGTTGGAGCCAGTTCCTTTTTCTTTCAACAGGCCTGGAAAGGGAGACAAATGGGATGACAAAGAGGTCAACTGGCAGATGCCAGTGGGTTAGACACCTTACTGGATACAGGCTTGGTCTCTGTCCCTACTGTGGCTACAGAGGAAAGTGCCTCATTTGTTATTGTGGTGTGAAGGGCGGCTAAGGTCTTGGACCTTCAGTTGCCCTGTGTGGCAGTCGGTACAATAGGAGTTATGTTTTATTCACACCTGACTCCACAAATCAAATTAACATAATGTAATGTAACTCACTCTCATAAGCTCCCTTTCATCGGCGCCGTTCGGAACACATTGCAGTTTTGGGCCGATCTCCAGAACAGCGAGTCCATGAGATTCAGGCTATGATACCGATGTTTCAGCCTCTATCCTGGATATCAGTGAGATTGACTGAGGCTTTCTGGACTCATGGCTTCCTGCATCCTGCTAGTTACTTTCTGACATGGTCCAGATCTCAAAGGGAACTGCAAAAGATTTGCAGTGATGGCTTACGAACTGCGGTTGGGTCAGCGTCAGACCCCTCTCCTTCCCCCAGACAGAGTTAACTGTGGTGACAGATGCATCACTCCTGGCCTGGGGCGGCTATCTGGTAGAGGTGGAGCTCAGAAGACTCTGGTCTCCGGCGGAGTTCCAGCTCCACATTAACTTGTTGGAGTGTCAACCGATTCGATTGGCATTGAAGACTTTTCTTCCGTTGATCAAGGGAAGTCTGGTACAGGTGTTCACGGACAACACCACTGCCATGTGCTACTGCAACAAACAGGGCGGGGTCGTTGACAATTTGTTAAGAGGCCCTGCGTCTCTAGACATTGCAGGAACATCAGGGCATTTCCCAGGTGGTTCAACACCTGGTGAGTTTTCTGAAGACCAGGTAGGACAAACTCAGTCGTCGATGCCTAGCGGATCACAAATTACATCTTCATCAGGAGGTGATGCTAGGTCTCTTTCAAGAACGGGGAGAACCTTGGTTAGATCTGTTCGCCACCGTGGAGAACACGCAATGTCAGCACTTCTGTGCGTTGGAGTTTTCAAGGCGGCTGTAGCTCTAAGATGCTTTCATCTCCAGTGGAGTTCCAGCCTCCTGTACACCTTCCTGCTTATACCACTCATGCCCAGAGCTCTCAAGAAAATCAGTAACGACCGGGCACATATAATTCTTGTGGGTCTGGATTGGGCATGGAGAGTCTGGTATCCCAAGTTATTGAGCATGGGCATCGGTCCTCCTGTCAGGCTGCCTCTTGGGGAAGATCTTCTTTCATAGCAACAGGGGAGGGTCTTGCACTCAAGACTACGTACCCTCCGCCTTCATGCATGGAGATTGAGCGACAACAGTTGACAGCTTTTAACCTTCCTCCGGAAGTCTGTGATGCTTTCCTGGCAGCCAGGCGTCCCTCCACCAAAACAGTATACGCCTGCTGCTGGGACAAATTTGTGGCATGGTGTGCATCCAAGACAATTGACTCTCTTTCTGCATCCCTTTCCCAAGTTTTACTTTTTGTGCTTTCTTTGGCCCAGCAGGGCTCTGCTCTGAGCACAGTTAAGGTCTACTTAACAGCCATTTCGGCATTTTTGCGGTTGCTGGACCAATCTTCGTTGTTCAAGTCACCTGTTGTGACTAGATTCCTTAAAGATCTCCAACATATGTTTCCTCCTAGGCCATTCATCATGCCCCAGTGGGACTTGAATTTAATTCGGACCTTTCTGATGTGCGCGCCATTTGAGCTGCTGCATAATTGCCCGATGCAGTTGCTCACCATAAAAACAGGCCAGGAGGGTAAGCGAACTGCAAGCAGTGTGTGTGCACCCTCCTTATACCACCTTTTACCCAGACAAGCTGAACCTTTGGAACATGTGCCTTCTTCCTTCTGAAGTTAGTGACACCCGTACATGTAGGCCAAAATATCACCTTGTCTACTTTCTTTGCTCCACCTCACTCTCCTAAAGAAGAGGAGAGACTCCACTGCCTGAACCCAAAAAGAGCGTTGTCTTTCTACCTTAATCGTACCAATGAGTTCCGCGTGGACGATCAATTTTTTGTAGGATATGTTGGAGCTAAGGGGAAAGCTGTGCAGAAATAGACCATTTCACAATGGATACTGCTCTGCATAAATATCTGCTACACATTCGCCAAAAGGCCTGAGGGCTTGCGTGCTCATACTACCAGAGCCAAGGCTGCAACCAATGCATTAGCTAGCCGAGTCCCTGTCCTGCACATATGTCAGGCAGCTATGTGGGCATCTCTGCACATGTTCACCAAATACTACTGCCTGGACAGTCAGGTCTGTCGTGATGGGCAATTTGCCCATTCGGTCCTGCAGGACTTTTTGGTTCATATCGGTTTTGCAGATCCACATCTGGGAAGGCATTGCTTGGTTATCTATTCTAAGATAAGGAATCTGCGGCTAGAAGCCGCTATCAGATGAACAAGTTACTTAACTTTGATAACACCTTATCTGATAGAGACTCTGTCTTGTCGCAGATTCCTTACCTATCCTCCCCACTCTGCAAACTGATTACGGTGAGAGGATCACCCTTCTCAGGGCCTTAGAAATTCACACCAGTTGTCAGTGTTCCTCGTGGCTCTGTGCTCCTGGTGTGGAAAGTTGCGAAAAGAATGTGACATTAACGTGCTCGGTGGGCTGACGCACTTCCGAACGACGCCACCTACCTGTGCGCAGGGGTGCTGCTCGAAAATTTGCAGATTCAGTCAGACACCTGGGGAATATTCTAATGTAAGGAATCTGCGGCTAGTTAGATTGTCCACCAGATAAGGCATTACCGAAGGTAAGTAACTTGTTCATTTAGCTTTGTGTGCCTCCATCAGTAAATCATTCAGTCATTGAATAAATAGTACTCGGAAAAATGTAATATCTGGTAAATTAAAGATACTTTCTAACAGGTATAGGGCATACATTTCAAACATTTAGGATTAAGAAAGAACAGAAGCCTACCTGTCCTATATTCTGAGCTATTTAGATGGAAAATAAATTTAAGATGAAAAAGCTAACAACATACTGGAAAAGAAGTTATGGTGTACATCTACTGCGATCTGTTCAAGCTGGATCAGCAGCAAAGATTTGACGTTTCGTTCCTCTAGGGCAGTGGATGCTGTAGGACCATCATCTGGACAAAAGAAATTAGGGGGAATGGTACAACACACAATCGGTGATACATTATCACTGATTCCCCTATATAATACAATTTGCAATCTTGAGTCTTATTGGGGTAGTGCATTCTCTCGAACACTCAAGTCCCAGTGAAAAAGTGCCTGAAAAAGTAATTGCATTGATGTAAGAAGAGTGCCATATTAATCTAGTGATGCATAATATCAAATTTCTACTTTTATACAATATGGCTATATATATGAACTTTTCACTTAGACCTTAATAGCCCAATATCCATATCAGAAGCTCTACCTGGCTGAATAGGGAGAGAATATTTGAACACGTTCTCCTCTTCCTTTTGCAGATTGCGAAGTAAATGTTTAGTAGAATTCAACACCGGTGCTTAGAAACTATATGCTAAATAATCATCAATAGTATGCCTGAGCATAAAATATTGCATACTATATTATTTCTTAACCCTCCTTCCCCCGTGTGTTTTTTTTCCAATGACGTAAAATATAACGTTACTTTTTCTTTATCTAATTTTAAAAACAATAAGCATATTGACAGCACTGCATGCAGACGCTTTTTAGTGTGCTGTGCAGCAGCCTGGGGATTTGTAAGTAAATGATCACATGAAACCAGAGGCTTCATGTCAATCCAAGGTATTACGTCATAGGTATAAAGCCGCCTTATTTCTTCTGTTTACCATTTCTTTGGTATGCAGTTTTATTTGGTTATTTTGATGTACTTTAATGGCGACATAAACTTGAAGAACGTACTTTAGGAACTGGTTCGTGAAATATGTAATACAATATAAACTACTTCTGCTTATTTAGCACTGGCAATTACTAAAGGGCTTTGTAATTAGTATTAATGTGAATAGCTTTTCTGGCTAATTGCCTGTTTTAGTTTATTATTTGCTGGATCTTTTACGCTGATTTGCATACTGTGCAAGCATACCACCAAGTTGCCTTTGAGGGGCTGATAAACAAAAAGGTACTGAAGTTACAGTTAGGTCTGGGCAGAGTTCGGCTATGTGGAACTTCGTGAAGAGACCCAAAAACTCCGCCACCACGCAAGTGGAGGAGTGCGCTATGTCGCGCTGCTCACGCTGATTTTTAGCGCCGTGTGTTTGTCCTGAGCTGTAAAATCAGCGCGAACGGCACCACGAGCAGTGCAAGAAGGCGCTGCTTCTTTCTGCATCTCGAGTAGATGTTCTACTCAAGCGACAGCTCCCTCAACGTGAGCTGAAGGTTTCTCAACGCGAGTGATAGCATCCATCTGTGACCGCCTGCGTTGAAAAATCTCGCCGGGAGGTGTCTGGAGCAAGATTTTCTTCACTTAGCTGAATGTTGGTGAGCCGTGGGAGAGGGAAAGCTCCGCTCCGCTGAGTTTTTTCGAAACTTCACGCTCTACACAGAATTTCATGCCCAGGCAATACAAGACCATTGGATGAAGAGGGCCCTCTATGCATGTATTTTTATTATGATGTTTTTGAAAAAAATGAGGTAGGCGAAGCAGCGAAAGTGGTCTCTAGGCCAAACAAGTATTGGCAAAGCCAACAGGTTTCACCTATGCAAGACCTATTGGTGTTGTCAATGTTTTTAAAAGATATTGCACAGCAGCTTGAGCTGCTGTAGAACATGGCTCAAAGTAAATAAAAACAAAGCGCTATGGCACGGCCAACGTTGATGGCACCATAGTTCTTTGTTTTTATTTACTTTAAGCCATGTTGCTGTGCAACATCTTAAAAAAAAACATTAACAAAGCCAAATAGCTCAGTGTGAGCTATTCGGCTTTGTTAATGTTTTTTAAAGATAGTTTAAAGTGAATAAAAACAAAGCGTAATGGCGCGGCCAGCGCTGGCTGTCACAGTGTTTTTTGTTCTGAAACTGGTAGAGAGGGCCACCAACACATGCACTCTTAAGGAGTGATAGATTAAAAATAAAAAAGTACCTGTATAAGTGGCTGCCAGTGGAAGGACACTGGCCGCAGAGACAGGAAATTAAGGTTCATGGGCGACCTGGCGACAGATGAACCGAAGAGAAAGTGGAAGCAGCAGGAGGCCCTGACCAATGAGAAGCAAGGAAAGAGAGCTATGTGGGAGCCAACCAGTGGTAAGTATTGGTAAGTATGTAAGTAAGTAAGCCAGTTTTTTAGCTATTTTTGAATTTACTATACCTTTTTGCTGACCGTGCATGCGCGCTGTAAGCAAAACCTATAAAGCAAAACCTAAAAAGGGACTTAGCTAGGAGTGGAGGAATGACATTATCGCTGGAGCAAATTATCCTTTTATGGCCACTCTTCAAAGCCATTCCAGGAAAACAATTTATAGCAGCTAATGGAAAAACCCCGGGATCACCAGACGAGCAGGGGCCTCTGCTAAGTCGGAGGAGCGTCGCCCCCACTGCTCTTTGAGCAGGAAAAATAAAATGATAATAACGTAGTTACTATCATTTTATTTTTCGCAGGTTTGGGGCTCGGTTAGGGCTGGGCCGGGCTGGTGGCACAGGAGGAGGAGTGGTTTGCACAATCCAAGCGCGCATGACTGCTTCGCCGGCTTTCTTGGGCCGGCCCAACAGTCATGCGCACTTTGCATGTTCCCCACCAGGCTGCTTTACACAGCCTGGTGGGGAACATGCCCAGGCCCCCAGTCCCCATCTAAGCACCGATCCATGGCACTCAGACTAATCACAATGCTGCATTGCAGAGTTGTGATTGGCTATGGGGAGTGTGGGTGCTTCCTGGTTCCGGGACTCGCCGGAGAAGCAGAGGAGAGACGCGGCCGGCGGAAGAGGTAAGTGATATATATATATTTTTTATTTACATTTGTTTTCCTACTTGTTCTGAGAAACATTTTGTCTTTATGTTTTTCACCTATCTGTACATCACGTTTATCGTTTCTATAATCTGTCTTTAGTTCATTTTTACATTTCTTTATTTTGCATGATTTCATGATGCCTGTGTGCATAGCAGTGTTCGAATACAGTAAATAAACCGAGTTTCTAAACGTTTAGCAGATGTGTTGAGACTTGCAGCTACTTCTTTTAGAGTCTCGGTCCTGCTGGAGAACAACTGCTTCAAATTTTGATTTCCAGCACTACCTCAACACACTAACACCCTCTTTAGGTTCGAAAACCTAGGTGTACATTTAGGAATGTTCATCATACTTTTCAAGTACATCAATAGATCACTTTTATGAATTTTCAACTGGTTTTATTACTTTGTTTGTTCCCAGTATAGATGGATTTCTCATGCTTCCTTATTAAAGTGAAATACCTAAAGTTTCTTTTTGTTTCATTTTGATTTAACTTCAAAGGCTTTATGAAGCTTGAAACAATTAAATAATTAAAGAAAAAAGATGTAATAATCGACATACTATATTTCCAACCGCATTAATTACTCAGCTGTTTTGTTAAACCTTCATCCGCTTTGCAGATGAGATTTCCTTCGTCTGTTTTCTATCCTCAGGTAGATGTTTATGCTTGCCATCTGTGCCTGAAAAGGACTGTTCATATGCAGGATGTGCTTACCTTGGCTGTTGCACCTTTATGGTCCTGCAGACGTGTAGGAGACCAGGTTGTGTGGGACTGGCTACACTGGCAGCATGGGGCAACAGAATGAAAGGAGTGGTTTCTGTGGATTTCACAGCTGTGTTGATGTAAGGTGTGTAACCATAGGCCAGTGGTGACCTATGGTTACACACCAATGCATGGCGCATAGTTACCTGGATCTAGTTTTCTACTGTGAGGCAAACACTTGTAACTTAGCAGAGATCCACTTTTATGAATCCAGCGCCATACTCCTCAGATAGGGCTTCCAGAAGTCCACAACCAATTGGCTTTGGTCATTGATACATGGTTTGCTTCAAAGAGGGGGCCCACAATCTGTAGTTGCTTCTGTGCTCCATTGTTCTTCGTTGCAGAGCACGTCCCTGTTCCAGATTTTGTTACAGACTGCATTGAGTGCCTGTTTCTTGCAAAATAAAAAAGAAATTTGCTTGCTTGTTGGAACAATATAACCCTTTATTCCTAACAAATAGAGTCCACTGTAATATGGCTATACTGCGACTAACTGGGCGAAATGGATTAAACCTAGCTGCTATGCAAAAGAACATTGTTTAGTTTATAATTTGAGTTGGATTTTTCAGCTAATAGTTGGGGATGGTAGAAGTCGATCTCAGTTGATATGTCCCTGGTGTAGTTTTCGTCACCATTTGAAGTTTCTTTTACTGTCATGCGTCTTTTGTTTTCTGTTCCGTTGAAAATGCATTCATCAAAAGGTAGGGGTTTTCTGGAAAAAACTGCAAAAACCATGAAGAGTAACATTATTCTTCTTATATTGACGAATTATTTTAACATCTGCAAAGGTTTTTTGAGCAGAAAAAACCTCGGTCATAACAGATAAGTGTGAGAATGAGCAAGGGGAAGGAGTCTTGCACAGATATAAAACTTTTTTCCTAACAAATGCTAGTAAATCTGACTTCCAGTGGATATGGGTGAAAACTAATTGGTAAACTATTTCGGAAGTACCAGGGGGACGAGTGTTCTGAAACAGAGGGAAGAACCTTTTCACATAAGGCCTGGTAGACCATTTGATGATACGAGTTGGTAGCTTCTGGCAAGATGTAAATTTTTTATACTACAAAACCTCAGTGTCTCGCAACAAGGGAACAGGTGCACTTAAAGTGATGTTACGGTAGGATTGTTGCCTAGCTTTTCTGTGAACTCAAGTGCTAAAAGTGGTGGTGGAAAAGAGGTAAATGCTCAAACCCTTACCACCCTCTGACGAAAAAATAGAATTAAGAGTTCAATTTATTTACATTAATTGCATCAATTTCACACTAAATCCTAGGTGCCGTCTTTATCAGAAGTTGTCAGTTGTCTGTGGTTCGTCACTGTGAACAGAAAGTAGTACCACCGATCTGCTTTAAAATAAGGCAGATTTAAAATGCATTGTTTTTCTTTATATTCCTAATCTAGTTCGTTGTCTTTGTAGAGAAAATATCATGTATTCACGCTGATTCCTTTAATGCCGTTATTGACCTTGAGGGGTTTGGAGAACATTACATAGAAAGTGGAATAAAGGCTTGAGGGCTTGGTGATATTTTCTCTCGTCTTGCATAATACCTATTTGCTTTTTTGGAATACATTTTTTCTCGTAAACTGACAAAAAGCAGATTCTTATTTGCCTGAATGGTGCTAGGGTAACTGCGACACGTCATTTCTTTTTAAAAATGTGTCAGCCATCACCGGTAACTGATTTCTTTGACTGTAGATGCCCGTAACCCCTTTGGTTTGCTTCTCTCAGTATTCGTCATCATCATTAAATGTGTTCCCTACTCCGATCCTGGCATCCTCAGTATGCATACTAACCATAAGACCGGATCAGGTTCTCTCTTTGAGTGCAGAGTTTGGCACTGAGGCAGCTTCTTTATTTTATTTGTTGAGTACTTTCTGCAAATTTCTTCTTGATCTTCCATGTGACCTCCATCTAGCAATTGAGAGCCCCATCAGCCTTATATTTGTTTCCTCCTGATCATCTGCTGCGGTCAATTGGCTTAAAGTGCTGCAGCCTGGCTCTGTTTTGGGCTGGCTTACAGGCAGTCAATAAGAAAAGGCCTTCATGGCTAAGCACTATTTAAAGCTATGTATGTTTTCACTTTCACCTGCTGGCCCAACTCATATCTCCCCACTCGCTCACTCAGATCTGTGCATTTGTCTGCTTAGACTCTCTTATAGATGGAAATCCTTGGTTGGTGGTCTGTCCTTTTGCACCTGGTCTCTAGGTTCCAGATCTCCCTTCTTTTTTTTATTTGATCATGCCACTTTATACATGACTTCTGAAAGAGGCAGAAATTTATTTTTTATTATTTCCTTTAAATTCTAATTCTTTTTTGCAAGTTAGGGACAGGAAGCCATACATGTCAACAGAGCAGTCTGTATAAAAAATCAAATTCAAAACCTTGAAAGTACTAACTGAAATTCAGACCCGTTAGGAAGAGAATGATCAACAACCTGTTGCATTGCTTTGACACAATCGGAAGGGTCATAGAAATTTCTCTTGCACGACTAATCATAGTGTTGATGACATGATAAACACATGTACACCATAAGATGGGGATATAGTACTAGAGACTTATTTTGGCTAAATTGCAGCTTATTCTGCTAGCTTTAAAGTGCTAATGCATATGCCAGACAAAGTTGGTGTATTTGTTAAACAAAAGTTGCCTCTCGCATGTTAACTCAACTAGAGCCTCTGATCCTCATTTCATCTTCTGGCATACACTCTATTTTCCCACTCAGTGCTTTCGTTCATAACTTTCACACTTTACCACCGCTTGTCAACTTTCATCCCATTTGCTTATCCGATGGTCTTTTGTCAATCTTTTCCTGTTTTGAATCAAATATTCTTATTTCAGCTTTAGGTTTTTGCATAATCCATGGAAAGTACTCTCCTGTTAATAGTTGACTCTCACATTTCTGCCATTTTTCTAGATATTAACTCCTTCGTAGTCCTCTTGCAGTGTTTGTTTTGATATGGGTGGCCATTCTGTCATCTGCTGTTCTCTCTCTTTTTTTGGTTTTCTCTCTCATCTCACCTATGTGTTCACTTTGGCCAGCCACTCCTGTCTTACTCTTCCACCGTGGTGTGCTTTTGGATTTTGTTCTTGGCTACTTATACTGTCTGCCTTCATCTGCTCCATTAACCTTTCTTGTCATTTCAGTGCCGACAGTCCCTATATGGTGTATAATTTTCATTCTTTAACTCGCCACTTCCTGATTGCAGTTCTTTGTTTCTTTCAGTGACTCAGGCTTGACTGAGTCCTTCTCTCTCTTCAGACAAACAGGGATTCTGCTTTCCATGTTTTTTCTTTATGCCTTTTCTCTGTGTTGTACTGTATTTCTTCTTTCTTTCCTCTCTCCCTGACTTCTGCCGATAACTCGTGCATTGTTATTAAATTGTCTCTTTCCTGCTCTATCCATTTTGCCCCCAAATTTTCAATATCCATAAAATCTGTTTTTTTTTCCTCTCGTTTTTTCTTCGCCTGAGTTCTCAATCATTTTCAACTCTATTGTTTTTATTCTTCTTTCCCCCCCTTCTTGGATTTCTCTTTATCTAGTCTCTGTTCTCTGACTTCTCTTCCATGCCTGACTAACATTTAGATTCCTCTGTATTATTTAAGTCTATTGCTCAATCTTGCCCATTGCCTTAACTTTCTTTTTTTAAATTGCATTTGTACTCGCATATTCAGTCAGCATCTCAATTTCTTATTTTTATTCTTCACCTTTCGTGTGTTGTCTTGTTGTCATTCTTTCTCTCAATTGGTCCCCAGGTGCTGGAATGCATTTTCTTCTTCAGCCAGGTCTGCCTCTACTCAATATTGTGTCTTCACTACTTTAAAGAAGGATCTCCTAGTTTTCTCCTTTCGCGGATTTAACATGCATCTTTATGGAATTTATGTTCCTAATATTGAACTGTTTATGTAACTATTGTACGACTCATTGGCAAGAACGTCAGTTGTTACTTCGAATGTGAATACATGGGGAGTCATTACATTGTCGCCAATACATACTCTTTATAAAGCAATTACATTTGATTTAAATTGCATTAATATTAAATACACATAGTTAGTTTTAAATGTGTTTACAATTATATAATTTCATTTTTGTTTACAGCTCTCTGATCCCTAAAAACCCCTTACTACCCCTATACACTATCCACCTCTAAAACCCGATTACCACCCCTAAACACTACCCATCCCGAATCCTATAAATTCCTCACTACCCGTATACACAACCCATTTTTGAACCCTAAACACCTTTGCTACACCTATGTGCCACCCATTCATGAACCCTAAAAACCCTATTCATTCACTACCCATCCCTGTACCCTAAACACTGTATACACTATCCATCCATGAAACCTAAAACCCTTATACACTACCCATCCATGAACCATAAAAACCTCTTAATACCCCTATACACAACCCATCCCTGAAACCTAAAAATCCCTTACTACCCCTTTACACTCCCCCATCCCTGAACCCTAAAACCCTTACGTCCCCTACACATCACCCCTTCTCTGAACCCTAAGAACCCATTATTACCCCTAAATGAACTATAACAAATTGTGAACTTATACCCATATATTAATGTATATTTTTGAAATTATCGCTTATTAGTTTACATTACATTAATTAAAATTAAGTTAAGTTTAATTATTACTTTTAAGTAATTTAAATTATGTATATAGTAAATTTAAATCATATTACTTCTAATTAAATAATTTTTGTAATCAAAATTTACTTCGATTCCATTATTTTACTTGTACAATTTTGAGTAACAATTTTTAAGAAAATTAAGTCAACTGCGAAGAAAAGGCCTGAGATGTAAAATACTGAAACTTTTGAACAGAAAGGCTCCCCATGCAGTGACCATGATGTAATGACTCAGTGTGACTCCCACAATGTAACGGTAGGATACCCTTTCGAGGTTATACTGAAGTTCAATAAAATCAAATGCAAAGCACATTACGATGTGAGTTTTATTTATGATGCAGTTGCTTTAGCAACTTCCAAGTTGATGCCAGCAAACGTATGCACAAGAATACCTTGCATGGATATTGTTTGTGAAGGAGACCTCCTTAGAAAAGAAGGTCAGATCTGTAGGCATTTTGCTCCACCTGTGTCTTTACCCACCCCCTCCCTGTTACAATTGTCACTTGCTGATTGATGCCTGACTCCCCAGCTCACCTGCTTGTAATTACTGTTTTGTCATAGATCTGTCTCACTTCCCCCACTGCCCTGCACACCCCTATTCAGCCAGGGACACAGAAGACTCGAGAAAGGTCTTGCTGGAATAGCTTCTTTGCAGTAAGCGGCTTAGTTTTCTTCAATGACCGCATAAGGGCTGTAAACCAAAGTGTTCCTCTTCCTCTAAAACCAACATTTATTTTCTTGCATTGTATTGACTGGTTTACCAGACAACCGACAATTCATTAGCTCAAGTTTAGGTGGAGTCTTTAGAACCTGAGGTAAAGTCACATTGGTTACTCTTTGTGCTTGAGTGAATATTTCAATGGCTTTTTCTAATCACTTCTTACTAATACTGCAAAAAGAGGCTGCTGGTCTATTTACAAATTAGGAAATGTATCTTAAAATGTATCTGTGTAACCCATAGAGTCTTTAGTCTCTGACATGTACACAGTCCTTGTTTTTCCTCTACAAGCTTGATATGCTGTTTCTTGAAAGGATTACTGCATTGTTCTTGAACGAAAGCCAAGGTGTCTTATTCTGCTGATGTTTCCAGCAGGCACTTAGAAGATCACAGCAGAGGTCCCATATTATTCAAGCCAGGTCTACTTATCAGCTACTTTAGAATCTAATGCAAGGACATATTGATTTTTCATAATGTTCTGTTTCTAAACCTGCAATTGAAAAAGTGACTACAGCACTTTCTTCCCAACGTAAACGGTACTGTCTCTATTTAAATAGTCAAGTCTCGTGACGTCTTTATGAAACCTTCATTAGAGTGTCCATTACCTCTGTTCTGCAAAGTAAAACAGTCTGTTCTCACCACTCGTATTCCCTGTGTGTGCAAGCAAAATTTTCCAGACTTGTCTGTGTTGAGAAATAAATGATAATTGAACTTGACAATTTAATCCATGAACTGGTGCATGCACATTCTCATCACCTGTGTCTTCCAAGTAGCATTAAAACACTATTATAAGACACCTTATTTCTCATTAACTGAGCTGAAAGGGGTCCTATTTCATGGAGCACAGTAGGTTGGCTTGGTGAGAGCATGGGCTGTATCAGTTTCAATCCTAGCGTTGTTCCTCTGACTTGCTAGATGATCATATCTTTTATTTAGCCTTGCATTCCCCCAAGATTAATTCAACTGAGAAAGTTGAGGGCGACATTGCACTCTGCAGTAATCCCACCCAATTCTGCAGGCTAAAGAAGGCACATTTTGGATTATTTTGAAGATGGCAAATTTCGAAATACAAAGAATATATGTAGGATTCAGAACTTTGCAGGTTCTTAAAGGAGTCCTCCAATAGTGACCAGATCTGAGACGAGTATATACTTCTACATGCAGGAGCCTTTTATTAAAATTCCTTCCCAATTGCTCTTGGCAATCGTAGATGACTTCCACTTTAGGACAGACGAAATATGTGTGTAAGTTGACCATACTAATAAAATAGACATTCTTATTTCCAACTCCACTATCAAGAATCTAAAATATTCTAAAAACCGTAGACTAATACGAACAAGTGCAATTATGAAATGTATACTTGTCAGTTCCAGGGTAAGCAAACAAAAGGTTGCCAAATAGTTTGTAAGACTGGAGCAAGCATACCTCGTCGAGCGCCCTTCCATGTTCCAACTTTAAAGACTTGTTGAATTCCTAGGCCAGGCACCAGCTAGATGGTGATGCACTTGAGTCACTGTGAACATATTCCAGTCAAGTAGTTGTCACTTCTTAAACCTGTACTGGGCATTTACAAACCTAGCATTCCACCCAAGAGCCTAGGGTTATGATGAAATGATCATCTTAAAGACTAAACGATTTTAGCATCTTCAGTAATGACTTACTAATTTCCAGTTCACTTAGGCGATGTTGCTGCAGGTTATCTAAACCCTGTCCATTTATAGTCAAGTCCAGACTCCTGAGAGTAAAGTGGCAGACCCTAATCATTCGCCATATATCAGCTGAACGCAAGATTCCTATGAGTGGTACCTTTCAGAATCTGTTTTTGCTTCTGAGAGGAGTGAGGAATTCTGGTCAACTCAAACAATGATGGGAAAATGTAAGACTTGTGTTGATTACCATAAACATGCCTGGCCTGACCTACTACGATATAGGAAGACAATTGTAGCGAGTCATCCTGTGTCATTTCCTTGCTAGATTGACATTTCTGCTTTGTGGTTGTGGCTGGCAAGGGGTGTCTGTCTGCAGGTTCACACTTGAAAAAATGCAAATTTTGTTGCCTTGTTACTCTAATGCAAAGCTGCCAGTATTTGTAGTTGGTTGCGTGTCTTGGCACTCCAAAGAAACCTCTTATGTTCATTTATTTAAAAGAAGCTCACCACTGATCAAGCATAGGTCTTAACAAGGTCATACCTCTGGACCTCATAATTGATTCTGATCCAGTATGAGTGCTGTTGCAGTGTCCTCCTAAGGAAGCTTCGGGGCACTCCTCCGTGAAGGTACTTGGACACCCTCCTGAGATTCAGCCTGGGGGGTGGTAGATGAGCCAGTTTGATCAGGATGTGATAAGTGGCTGCCTGCAATCTGTGTTCTGCTGTAGAGCCCGAAACATTTAGAAAGCTCAGCCTCACGCTGTCTTCCCCCTATCATTAAGATAAGCTAACATCTAATGAAGGCTGATAAGTATAGAAGTTGTTGAGGATAGGGGAGTCCTTCCAAACTTCACTTTGTACATCAAAGTGTGGTTCCTGGTTGGCATTTCCACTTTAGATTCTGCATCATATTTTAATGGAAGTATATTTATCCCTTTTCCTGGAACAATGTCTAAACAGGAATTGAATATTCATAGGTATAGTATCTGCAACCTTGAATTAAGATCTCGGGCACTTGGCTAATGTGACTGAGCTCTTCTTTGAATTCTTCTGTGAAAAGAAATTATTTTAGGGAACTGCTGGAAGACAAGTAGTTGTGTGCCTGTGGAATGTGTTTTCTTGATTTGCAAGGTACTGTGATATTTGGCCTCCCGATATCAGTCATTCTTTTGTGGCATACTTGAAGACTGTTGTGAATGAGTTTTTAGAGGAATAATGGAATCTGATTTCTAGGTGGACAGAAGTATACAGGCATTCCTATTGCTAATGATGTTTGCTGCTACCGGTGCAAGTATTTCAGATGGAGGGTTACGTGGCTTAATGCAGGGTTTCTTAACTGCATTCATTGGGAACCCATTGAAGGGTTCACCGAGATGATTGCGCTTAGCAAGTAGTCCTGCTGATGAGGTAGATAAGCTCTAGTCTGTAAGCGTGTTCGTTGGCAGACTTACAGAGAGCAATTTACTGTAGTCTAGCAGAAAATGTGTTTGTATTGAAAAGGGAAGAAGCTAAAGGTTATTGAGAGCTCGAAATGGCGGGAGCACATCAATATATTGCTGATCGTTTCAAGAAAGGTAAGGTAGTGCCAAACAGGACGTAAATTGAACTACGATCTCATAGAGAGATTGGTGAAGCCAAAGAAAATGAAAGCTTGGGGCCCTCCTGATAGCAGACTCTGTGGACAAGGCAGAGGCCCTTGAAGTGGATACAATGATTTAACCCGCAGCCTGTGCAGGGTGCAGTGGGCTTTGAATTCTAAATCAAATTTCTGAAGACCTGCTGCTAAGTGGATTGCCTTGTTTTGAGCTTTCTGAAAGTCTGCAAACGAACCATAGAGTGCATTTCCATAGTGCATCCGAGACCAAATTGCAGAACTAATCATCAATGCCCAATTGTTCCAAAGGAGAAAGGGTAGATTTTTCTTCATATTTTTATGGCCAAATAGCAGGGTGCCTTTGTTTTATGAATTTGGAGATTGAAAAAAAAATGCCTTAGTCAAACCAAAGTCCACAAACTTTTACTGCCACCTAAGGACGCCCAAAGATGGCACTTAAAGAGGGATGTCACGGGGCCTCAGACTAAACTGGATGGTTGTCACTAAAGATCAGATTTTCAGTTTTGTTTCTGTTGAGCTTCAGAAAGTTGGCCGCCATCCAGTCTTGCCCAACCATCAGGCAGTCTTTGAGGGTTGAAGAGTCAGTCAGTCCGAAGTGGGGCGGTTCAGCTTCTGAAAGGTCTGTGTGTCATCCACTGTGTGCCATCATCCACATGTGGCAATATGTGGAAGCCAAAGCTCCTAATCAGCTCTCCCACAGGCAGAACATAGAAGTTGAAACATTTAATGGAGAGCAAAAAACCCTGTGGAACTGCCATTGCTTACAGCGGAACAGTCGCAGAGAGACAGTTGGTGCACTTTCTTGAGTGCAGCAGAAGCATCTTTTTTACAGAAGTCAAGGACGTGTCCTGCGTCAAAAGAGGCATTGGTGGTCTAAATCTGGTTCTGAAGGCTGTGTTGAGAGTGTAAGAGAGCTGGTTGAAGCATATATTAAAGAATAAAGATCGCTATCTGCTGAAGCTTAGAGGTGATAGGACTGTTCCCGACTGCTTCCATGTTCTTGCGCCTCCTGCCTGTTCAGGTTGTGATCTGGGAGTACAAATAGTTTCTGTTTTCTCCATTTAGATCTTCAGACCGAATGCTAGCATTTGGGGTAGCATATATTGTCACTTCTTGAAATCGGAAGAGATTTTGAAATAGGCTGGGTTTAAATTGCAAAAACGTTGCACTCCAGCATCCACAGTTGTAGAAAACACATTTCTTAATGAAAGAAAAAATTATAAAGGTATCATCTTCTCTTATCTTCTGTACATTGTGGTAGAGTTGTAGGTTTTGCTTCAAGGCTTCCTTACATTAATTAACAATTTCCGCAGGTACCAAAGTGTTTGTATTTGAATATTTAAAATTGTAGGTTGTGTTGACATCTGCTCTGTCGTTACAAGCTATTGTCAGTGTTTCTATAGTGGGCTGTGCTTTGTCCCTAGCAAGTCCACATCTCTACTGAAGGAACCTTCTCTTGCTTTGGGTAAATTGAGCACTAGATGCTTGCTATTCATTTATTGTCATAGACACATAGTTGTGAAGTATTCTGAACATTGATCAGTAGCCATTATCTGTAAGGCTTTGTCTGGCCAAGCCAGACCTGATTATCTCACCTCTCAAAGCTCTCTGTAGATCTCCTGCCATATGTGTCCTTCCTCCAAAGAGTGATCACTCTTCCTGGGTTTTTGTTGTAGCATTTGCTGCATCACCTTTCCCATTAAGTTTAGGATTTGATAATGTTGTACCTGCAGCACTGGGGAATGACTGTTCTTTCAGCACGTTAACATAAATTTAACAGCATAGTATCTATGGAGTTAATATATGAATGTTTCCCGCCTTCTGTAGTGGCAGTTAAGGGCATATTAAGCTACCTTAAACCCTGCTGCAAGCCAAATGTAGATCTGGGCGGTAAACCTGTGCTGGACTGGGCCTTTTTGCAGGGTTATCCCCAAACAAATTATTTTCCTCCGCCTATTTTTCTGACCTTCTTTTTGCTGGGTTTAGGATTCTGGGCACTTTACCTCTGCTAACCAGTGCTACAGTGCATATTCTTTGTGCTCTGAACACTGTAACATTTAGTTTCTCCATGATTAGCATATTTGATTTACTAATAGGTCCCTAGTGCAGTGCACTACATGTGCCCAGGGCTTGTAAATCAAATGCTGCTAGTGGGCCTGCAGCATTGATTCTGCCACCCACATGAGTAGCCCTTCAAACCTGTCTCAGGCCTGCCACTGCATAGCTTGTGGGTGCAGTTTTAAACTGCCATTTCGACCTGACAAGTTCACCTAGTTACCAGGCACAAACCTTCCCTTTTATTATATGTAATGCACCCCTAAGGTAGTCCCTAGGTAGCGCTATGGGCAGGGTGCAATGTATTTAAAAGTTAGGACATATGTTTTTAAGCTTTACATGTCCTGGTAGTGAAAAACTGCTAAATTCTTTTTTTCACTACAGCAAGGCCTATCCCACGAATAGGTTAGCATTGAAGGTGCCTTGTAACACTTTACAAGTGTAACCTCCGATTAGAAGCTGATAGAAAATTGGAGTTTGGTGTCTCTGGACTCACAATTTAAAAACACATTGTTCAGTGAAGTTGGTTTTCAAATTGCAGGTCTGAAAATGCCACTTTTAGAAAGTTGGCATTTTCTTTAACCATTCTGTGCCTCAGCCTGTCCCTAGAATACACGTCTGGGTTGGATGACAGCTGGGCTTTGTGAATTCACTATAGACAGTCGCACACAAAGGGAGCTGACATGTGCCCTGCATATCCTGATGGTCCCTCACCAGGCTGATGGGTCTTCCAGAGCTAGAGTGGTGGGAGGAGTTGATACTAGCTTGTCAAGAGGTCACGAGGGCAATAAATGGTTCTCGGATGACCTGAAATTGGCCAAACTTGACCTTCGACGAGCAGAAAGGAAATGGCGGTCTGAGTACTCGCCAGACCTTAAAATAAGGTATCTCCAACAACTTAAAACGTACAAGTCTCACGTAAGGCAAACCAAAGGAGTTATTTCACAAGTAAAATCTTGAATGCCCCCAATAAATCGAAGGAGATAGTTAAGATTGTTACAGACCTCTCCAACCCAGATAGAGTGACTCTCCCCATCACACCCTCACAGAGTTTGGGTGTCAATGCTTTTTTTGTGAACAAAATTAGGGCTATTAAAAAGAGCACCCCCTCAATCCCTCTTACACTAATTTACCATCATGCGATATGAATAGCCATACGATCACGTGCTTTCCCAATATATCACAAGAGGACCAAGCTAAGTTATTGACAAGTCAGGTTCACCTAATTATATTTGCCCCCCGAAGGTCCTAAGAGCAGTCGCGACCTCCTTCGGGGACACTGTATTGTTACTTCTCAATCAATCCATCGTTGGTCCCTAGATCCTTCAAAAAAGCGGTTATTGTACCTCTTCTAAAGAAAGTAGAGGCAGACCCCACATACATAAAAATATTTCATCCTGTCTCTCTCCTACCATATTTGGCAAAACTTCTGGAGGCACATGTAGCCCACTATCTTTGTTCATTCATAGAGAAGTCAGAGTTTTTGGACCCCTGTCAGGCGGGATTTCGGCCCGCACACTCTACCGAAGCAGTGATTACATCAGTGGTAGATGACATGCTTAAGGAAGTAGACAAGGGTAACACTCAAGCCTTGGTACTACTAGACTTATCTGCGGCTTTTGATACGGTCGACCACATTATTTTGTCTGACCGGGTCAGGGCCGCCGGTCTGCGGGGCGCAGCATTGAATTGGATCATATCATTTCTGAGTGATAGATCCCAATCGGTTAGGCTACCCCCTTTTATCTCAGCGGAGATTCAATTGAACTGTGGGGTGCCACAGGGTTCCTCTCTTTCTCATCCTCTTTTTATTATCTATATTCATCCTTTGGTCAACTCCCTTAAAAACATGAAAGTTAACATTTCTAACTACGCTGATGACATGCAACTGTTATTTACGATCAATGATAGCTCCTCATCTAGACAGCAATTCCAAGACACGATGCTGTTCATCCGGGATTGGATGAACAGCAACCATCTGAAACTAAATTCGGACAAAACAGAGATAGTCATCACTAAGAATAGGGTGGTCCGCTGGAATCCCACCTTTTGGCCCAGTGAGATGGGTTTCCCCCCTCCTTGGTGTCATCATTGATGAGGAACTCTCATTCGAGCAGCAGGTCAGCACAGTGACCTCGGCCTGCTTCTGCCAACTGCGACGTATAAAAAAGATAAAGAAATTTCTTACGAAAGAGGCTCTGATTCAAGTAATTATAGCTTTAGCCATGTCTAGAATTGAACACGCTAACTCCCTCTATTTGGGTCTCCCCAAATTTCTTCTGCGCAGGCTCCAGCTAATTCAAAATCAGGCCGCTCGGCTGAGATCTCATCTGCCTAGATGCGGACACATCTCTTGGGTGACCAAGGCCCTCCACTGGTTGCCACTGGCACAGAGAACTAGGTTCAAGGTCTGCTGTACGGTCTTTAAGGCCTTACATTTGAATTGTCCTGCCTTCATAAAATCTCGGATCACCAAGTATTGCCCCACCAGAGAACTAAGATCCAGTCACCTACACCACCTGTTCATCCCCACTCATAAAAAACATAGGACTGGTGGGTGTAGGTTTTCCGTTACTGCCCCTCGAGCATGGATTGCATAACCCTTGGAGCTTAGGACCACCTGGAACTACACCAGATTCAGACAACTTTTGAAGACATGGCTCTTTAAACAGGATTTCCAGTAACAGTGGATGAATGCTGCATCGGCTACCTAGCGCCAAGAGACCTTCCGGTGAACGTGCGCTTTAGAAATTGACAGTAACATAACATAACTTTCACCAGAATAGGGCTGTGCCTGTCCCACACAAAGAACTGCATACGCCCCTGTAGTGTGTCTATAGGGAGGGCCAGGAAGGGCAGGGTCTTGTGCACTACAAAGACCTTTCTTTAAAGTCTCTCTTCTTCAAAGGCTAAAATGGGTATAAGAGCTCGGCCTCTGACACCATATACTCAGAACACGCCTAGACTGAGGACATTCTGCCTGGAAGAAGAGCTGCTGTGCTGCTAGGAGGGACTGCCACTTTGATGCTTGCTTTGCTGTGTTGGCCTAAGTGTCAGTTAAGAACCAGCGCATCCTTGTGAAACCGATGCATCGCCGCTGCTTGCACCGAAGCCGTGGACACCACTGGCCAAGTGCGCGACACAACAACCTCGACTTTCAACGCAGCCCCGACTTTGCCGCAGCGCCTCCAAAAAACCGCCACTGCGTGAGTATCGAGCACCTCTTCACCAAAGTCTGTGACGCAGCACTCCGACTCCGACGCAACCCTGCCCTGCGTGTCTTTGGACAGACGCATCGCCTTCAGCCCAGCATTTCAACTTCGACGCCGCGGAATCGATGCACGGCACTCTTGACATAGACATATCATCGAGACAGACGCATCGTCTACAGCCCAGCATTTCAACTTCGACGCCGCGGAATCGATGCACGGCACTCTTGACATAGACATATCATCTATACGGCGTCACCTTCAGGAACCGAGGCCTCGCACCAGCAACTGACGCTTCACCTCCTCTGCGCAACGCGTTGTCCCGAAGCGGCAGAGCTTCAACGACCCTGCACCACCTTAAGGAACCGACAAATCACATGCATACACAATGCCTCACCTCCTCTGCGCGACACATCGTCTTTGATTTCCAATGCATTCAAGGTACTGTAAGGGGGTCTACGTGATTCCTGTATCCGGCCTGCGATTTCCATCGCGGTCGGACTGAACGTTTGGATTTGTCCCGGTCAAGGGCAACCAGATAGCCCCAGTTGGAGCTATAGAATTCTAAGCACTGCATTTTGATTTAATTTTAAAAAATTCATTTCCTGACTTGTGTATGTTGGAGTTTTGTCGTTTTGGTCTTGTTTTGCTCATAAAAATAGTGGCTATTTGTCTAAACTAGTGTGGAGTACTTTGTGGTGTTTTCACTGTGTTACTATGTGTGTGTGCACAAATACTTTACACATTGCTTCTTCAGTTTAGCCTGACTGCTCTGTGCCAAGAAACTAGAGGGTGAGCACAGGTAAACTTTTAATGTGTACCACACTTACCCTGACTAGAGTGTGGGTCCCTACTCGGACAAGGTGCATACATCTGCCAACTAACCCCATTTCTAACAACCTGTCATTCTCACTATGTACCCTTTAGTTGGACTTGACGAGAATCCACACCTCACAGTTCCCCTACTCTGGTACGTATTGTAATACTACCGGAGAATACACTGAATGGCGACTATTTGCAGAATCTTCACTCAGTGCTTGGCTTGGTGTGAGCGGCTGTGTTGGGTTGTATTGAAAATACGTTCATTTATCCATATGCATAAACAGGCTACTCACTTTTGAAGAGGGGTATTGAAATTGAGAAGTGTGTTGTGCGTATATCTTTCACTCCCCCTCTGCAGGAACAGAACATTTAATCCAGCAGGTGTGTGCAGTTAATTTAAAATTTGGACTGCTTCTAGTCTTTCTCGATATGCTGCAGTGGATGCAAAAACAGAGAACTATGTCACGAGTCCTAGTTCTGGCAGCGTGCAGCATATTAAAGGCTGTAAAGTACAGCAATAAAATTCTTCGCATGCTGTGCTGGATTTACAAGGCTTTAGTAGAGTTTGAGATGTAATTTGTGGCTTTCAAACAAAATCGGACACCTGAATTAAATTAGTTGTTGAAAACCAAGCTTTAGTTTTATTCTCATTTCCAGCTTCTGCCAGCATTATACCATTTAAGAAACAGTGTCAAAAACAATCGGTATGGCTTGGTGGCTAGAGTGGAAAAAATGTGAGAATGAAGTTGCGTGTATATTTTTCTAGTATTATGTACGGGAAGAAGCATACTTGTTTGAAATATACGTTCTGGAACTCTGCTGGATATTGTGCGTGCTGTAAAAATTAGTAATGTAATATTTTTTTTCAGGTCATATAAGCCTAGCAAGCACACATAACTAAAATGTGCCTCTAAATTTGAAAGGATTTTCATAAGGCGTGAAGTTCAGGGGTGTGTGAGGTGGATGTTGCAGACAACCTCCATTAACTGAAGTCCTCTCTCATAGAATGCAAAGTGTGTGTACATATATAACATGGTTAATTAAGCTTTCTTACTGAATGTTTGCCCATGCTTATATTTCACAGAAAAACAGTCTAACTATGAATTATTTCCTGTAATTCATAGAGCTGAATTCGTTTGCAGGATATTTAGCTTCCCTAAACAAATAGAAAAGTTGAATGCAGCATTTTGCCTTTCTTTCAGTGCTGGTAAAAAAAATCACGACAGTGTGGCTCTTACATAATTCAGCACACCTGAAATGCTCACCCTTGCAGACACATCCTTGATACAAGCATCATTCATTTAAATCCTCCCCAGCAAGTGAAAATAAAAATTGTAAACACAAAACCCCGTCAGCAGAAAGTTACACGTTTCCCCATTACACTATATTTTCTTTCTTCATGTGTCTTGTTGAACATACTCTGTAGAGTCTATGTACTACAAAAAAAGCACATTTTAAAATGTATGTTTTTACATTGTACTTTGCATTTACAAAAGTACTCATTGTTGCATAAAACATGTTTTCAATATTAGCACATTAGCCTCAACAAAAAAACACATTTCTCAAAACATTGAGACACATATCAGCAGTCTTAGGCAAACAATTAATTTTAAATGTCTGAGGTTCAAGTGCTATAAAATTTTCTAAAAAGTACTAAAATCAATTATTAATCATGTAAGATAAAAAAATACATAACGAGTAGCATGTGTAATATGGCCATATTTTGCCATCTTGGGGTTTAGGTGACTTTTATAAACTACTCAGCCTTCGAACTTATGGTTTGACAACGTCACCAGAACCCCGTGGTGGCAAAGTTAAAAAGCAAGTTCTGTTTGAAGCTCAAACATGCGAAACCACTAAAATTCTCCAGTTATTTTTAATAACACACACAGCACATGGCAAGTCATAGACAGAATGTGCTTCCTACAAGCCAATTTCCCTGATTAACACAGAGGTTAAACTTCTGGCCAAGGTGGTGATGAATAGACTGATCAAAGTAATAAGGCACAAAATTCAGTGGGATCAAAACGGCTTCATGCCGGGCATGGGGACTAGGCATTGCATCCAACGGGTGCAAGTAGCTCTGACCCATATGGAGGAGGTTCAAGACCCAACTGCAGTGTTTTTGGTAGACATCGAGAAGGCATTTGACTCAGTTGATTGGTCCTTCCTCATGAGATATTGGAGAATTAGTTTTGACCCACTCTATAGAGCGTATGTGAAACTACTCTATACAACAACGTAGGCATGGGTGCAGATTAATGGGGTGATGTCAGAAACATTTACCTTACAGCCGGGCACCAGACAACGATGTCCTCTTTCCCCTCCTATTTTCCCTAGACATGGTGCCCTTAGCTAAGTGGATGAGGCAGGATCCACAAATTTGGGGACTTATACGACTGGGTGGTGATGAGGACTAAATCGCATTGCACGCAGATGATGTCCTGCTGTATGGGTAGAGGCCTGGACTATCCCTTATCTAATGCAAAGGCTTAGTGTAAATGGCGAGGCTTCTATCCTTAAAGTCAACAAGGAAAAATGCACACTAATCCAGCTGAGAGGTGAAGTGGGGAGGGGGGTAAGATACTCCAAGTGCAGAGGGCTGCATCAACATCTCTAAGAACCCACAGGTTTGCTGGGACCTTAAAATAGCCCTGTTGACACACAGAATCAAACTACACATGGAGGCTTGTTCAAACTTCCCTTGTCCATAATGGGGAGGAGAGCCTTATTCAAAATGAGAACTCTACCTCAACTATTATTCGTCCTTCAGAATTATCCCTATGTACACCTTGGGGATCTCGAATCTGTTGTCTCAGATGTATGGGAGGAAATCATCCTTGGCAATACCAAATCCCCTGGATACCATTGGAGTTTTGATGCATGGCCCTAAAAATGATAGGTTGGCAGAAGAAAATAACTAAAGAAACCCCCCCCTGTGGCAAGTGGTGTGGTTATTGGCAGTCGCCAGATTGACAGGATTCCTGATCTTGGATATCATAGGAATCTCTAGAATGGGTGATATTTAGGAAATCAGCCACATTAAAACATTTGGACAATTGGTGGAAGAATTTGAATTGCACAAGTCACAATTCTTTAGATACCTACAAATCAGGTGAGCGCTAGAAGGGTATAAAATAAAACTCCTGTCTGTCTCGGAGTTTAACTCACTAGAATCTAAACTAGTTCTTGAAAATGTGGAAGAGAAGAGCATTTCCAGATTGTACAGAGCTCAAGTGGTGAATACACCAGACCCCCTGAATGGATTGAAAGAGAAATGCAAGCGCGGCCTAGGCCCTTTGGAGAATGAGGAATGTACGGATGCCAAAATGGCATCTAGGCAAACAGTGATATCGGCCCAAATATGTCTCATCCAATTCAAGTATTTTCACAGAATGCACCTTCGTAAGGTTATACAAAATGGCATTCGTCCTGACCTGACGTGTCCTCGGTGTATTGTAGAGGAGGGCACTTTTTCCTTGTAATATGGGAGTGCCCAATCATTCAGCTATACTGGTCCAAAATATTGGAGCAGATGCTAGGCATACGCCTGATGACAGGCTCCAAAGTGGCACTCCTAAGAATAATGTTAGAGTGGGACGGAGGTTGGGGGTGAGAAATCTGGTGCTCTTTGGTCTGATTGTGGCTAACAGGGATACTGCTTGCCACCGGAGATAGAGGGTGGCCCCATCTGTGGAGGAATGGCTTACAGGTATGGACATTTTTGCTGTGGTGGAGGAGACAGTCTATAGGGCGGGGCTGCCCATGAAAACATGCTAAGATATGGATGATGTGTTGGAAACACTTTAATTAAGTATGGCCTCAAGAATGAGTGTAATGAGATATAATGTCATCAGGAATTGTAATAATCACGCAGGTACTAGAATTGAGCTGTGCAGTTTGTTTAGGTTTGTAAACAAAATCAATACTATAAAGAAGTGCAAAGATATGGATACGATAAGGCATTACCACCCAAATCGATACATAAAACCAAAACCGGGGTGTATGTGTGTGTGTGTGTATATATATATATTATATAATATTATAGATAAATACACACACATTCTCTGAAAACACACAGTTAAAAACTGAGTTATGGTTCAAAAGCCGTAACTAACATAAAAAAAATTTAATACTGCAATTTTCAAGAAGGCAAAAAAATAATAAATGCCCTTAATTGACCAGTCACACTTGAGAACAAAATCAAATTTGATTGACAGGATTTCTGATTTTCTGGATCATGAGGTACAACAGCAGAGATAGTCAAAACAGTTAACCCTTTCAAGCCCACCAAGCAACTTTTTAAAGGCTAATGTCTCAAAAACTACTGAACGGATTTACACCAAGATAATGATTGCATGTTTTCAAGAACCGGCGCTAGACATGGGCAGTATGGGCATCTGTGCTGACTCGTCAACATTTGGCTCCATGCACCCCTCCTGTGGGCCTATGGCGGAGTTTGCGGGCTTGTCTGCAAATGTGGCTCCTGTGCCCTGTCTCGCACAAAAGCTCTGTGGGTGCCCATTTGTTCACATTTTAATTCTTTGTATGTTTAAGCCCTCTCTTAGAACAAACAACATGCCCTCTTTCAGCCATTTAAGAGCTGCAAAAGAGGTGCTTGGCGGTTGATGGAAGGGAAGGGCAGCAGCACAGGATGAGGCCTTCACAAACTAGGAGCAGGACCACCTTCAGATAATAAAATGCAAACAACCCTGAATATGTTAACAAATCCAATGTATGAGACCTGTCCTAGGAGCATGTCTTTGGTGTTAATGAATTTCTTGTATTAAACTTTTGTGTGAGTGCTGACATTGTCAGATTAGTGGATAAAAGCACAAGGACAGTATTATTTGCCCAAGATCAAACAGTTAAATTAGTAGGCCTAAAACTGCAGCACACTGCTACTTGCTGCAGAGGTTATACATTTACCACAATATTGCATTTAGGTGAACATAGCTATGACTGGCCACTTCTTCCCTACCACAGGTAATATTCAGTCCATTTATTACAAGTAACTTTTACATTGAAGTGAAATACTCAAAATCTTGCTAAAAAGGCAGCTTAGCAATTCTTCAGAAAAGCGATTGCCCAGGAGCATACAATTTTGCCACATTGGAGGCTGGAATTGAAAACCATGTCTCCTTGTTCCACATTTCCAACTTGTCCACTATACCACATTTAGGATGGCAGTGATTCTGATAGTAAGGGCAGTGCTTAATTTGAGCTGGTGGTTGCAGATGGGGCCCACCAACACTAATGTTTGCTGATTGGCACTTATTTTTTTTTCCTCATCAGAATTTGAGTCCGAGCAGGAGAGAAAAAAACACCGAAAGAGGAAAGAAGGAGGAAGATGGAAAAAGAATGACAAAGAAAGAAAGCGGTGATGAAAGAATATAAACAAGTAAAATAGAGGGGGGATCCACTGAGCCTCACAGTGCTTGGTCATATCTGCAAGGCCCAGGGAAGCACACTTTCCTCCCGTGGGCATTGCAGATCTCTAGGGCCAGTTCAGTGGGGCCCCTTCCCATGTGCCTCGCAGTACTACACCATTGGTGTGAGGCCCAGAATATGGAACGACCCTCCTCTGGGCCTTGCAGCATTAGACCAAGGCTGGAGATACAGGGGAGTGGGGGTCCGCAATTCTAGACCCTTGATGTAAGGATCAGGGAAAGCTCCTTGCCTTCACTGCCTCGCTCTGGATAGTGGTGACGAGGCCCAGGGGAGGCACCCCCTTTCCCTAGGCTTGCAGTGCTAAGCCATTGTTGCGAGGTCCAGGGAAGTGGGCTCCTCTAACCTGGGCCTCGTAGCACCAGACAATGTTGCAAGGCCTAGGGGAGTGAGGCCCCCTATCATAGGTATCATAGCAGTGGTGTAGCACTGCGAGTCCTAGAAGAGGGTGACCTCTCCCCTGGGCCTCTCAGTCATTGTCCAGCACTGTGAAGCCAAAGGGAGGGGTATTCTCACAGCGCTACACCGTCACTGTGAGGGCCAGTAGAGGGTGGCCCTTTAACTGTGCCTAATTGATAATGCCCAACAGCACTGAACCATACCTATGTGGATGGCTGCATGTAAGGCGTATTGCCTTCAGTGGAGAATCAGTTGCAGTGGCACTGGGCCCCCGGGGTATTAGGTGCCCAATGTTCCCAAATTATGGCTGCATTTTACTGTGCAGCCAGTGGACGAGGGTGTGGGGATGTTTTTTACGTTGCGCAATGGCCCTTGATACCAATCTTATGGTACTTTTCCATGGGCCATGTTTCAATGCTTCGATGTGCCGACATGTCCCTCCTCCACTGGGCCTGGCAGCCAAGATTGGGCACTCAAGGTAGGGGACGAACACCAGTGGGCTTTGCAGTGCTGGACAATGGTTGTAAGGACAGTAGGATGGGTCCTCTGTCAGGGGTGTAGGTATCAGTAGTGCATCAGGCATAGTGACACCAGGACTCGGGGATTTTAGGGATGCAGTGCACCTAAATCATGGCCGTGTTTAACTGTCCAACATCACTTACTTGCTTTAGGGCCCACAGCAATATTAATATGCCACTGGTTTCTTCTCCCATGTTCCTTACAGCCATAACCCAGAGCTGCGAGGCCAAAAAGGCCAGTCCTCCCCTGAGCGTTTATCTGCTGTGGTCCAGTGTTGAGAGGCCGGAAGGAAGAAGTCTGCTTCCCAGGGCCTCGTAGCACTGGCCAATGGCTCCGAGGCCCATGGGAGAAGGCCCCTCTAAGAGGTGCAGCTAGCAAAACAGTAGCAAGTGCAGTGATATCATGGCCACGGACCCAATGCACCCAAATTATGGCTGTATTTTGCTCTGTATCAGTGACCAGGGGCCAATATTAAAATGCTTCCTTGCTGTAGGGCCTATTGCACTATTGATACGCCACTGGCTTTCCTTTAGAGGTTTAGACGGGGCTTTAAGGCAATAAGGTTCAAAAACCTATTGCTTGAATTATTCTAGACACTTGTCATTACTTCAGTGGAATTCCAGTCTGTGTTTTTATTCACTGTGTTATTACTGTTAGGGGGCAACCTTATCCAAATATGGCTTGGTTCTCCTTAGAAAGGAACGGTCCAGCCATGTCATTCTCAACCGAAACACAAGCTACCCTAGACTGGTCTCAGGCTCTTTAGATCTCCCCAGTGAGGTGCAGATTGCATCCTATGGCCCAGTGAGCTACTGAGCCAACATCTGGGCATCCCCATTGCACTTCGGCAGATTCACCGAAAAGAAGAAAAAGATAAGTGGTAGAATACTTAAATTCATTTCATCCCCTGGTAATTATTGTGGTAAGCATTCCAGGCTATTCCTTTTCCTAGTTTACTACAGGCGAGAACCATATGTCAGCCTTGGTCCTTCCATAGAAAAGATAGAAAAATACCAGCTTTTGTTTATTAATACAAGTTTTCTTCTGGTTTAGACATGTAATACTGACTATGCTGGCAAAATACTGGATAGGTGGCTACTCTAGAGGCCTGGCCTCTCTACCCTGGGCCTTGCAGCCATAGTCCAGCCCTGAGAGGCCATAGAAAATAGACCAGTAAGTGAGCCAGACTTGCTGTATCATTTAATTGCACCGGACGTGTGCTTTCCAGGTGTGCGGTGAAACTGGGAAAAATCACTGTAAAGCAAGTGAAAGGTGATATGTCTAAAAAATGTTAATTGCATCTGGATCCTGCTAATTTACAAAAGAAATGCATTCTGGCACCATCTAAGTCAGTGGCGTAACACGAGCTGCAGCGGGCCCCCTCCGCACAGTAATCTGGCCCGAGAGCTGATTAAGTCCGGAGCAGGGGGGGGAGGGGGGCGATGGTGGGGGGGACCCTCCATGTACCTTGCGGGGGGGCCCCCTGAAGTTTCGTTACGTCACTTATCTAAGTGTAAACTAATTATTATAATTGGTAGGAGTCTCGTAGCCATGGCTCAGGACACATGGTGCTAAACTCTTTTAGTCTACATCTAATTGTATTCTGGTGGTTTCTAATATTATGCGGTGACTTGAGTGATGCATACTATAGAAGGCAAGCTATTTTGAACTGTTTTCTTTGCATTTATATCTTTCTTTGTAAAATCCTTTGTGCGACACATCTTATCTTGCACTGAGTATCTGGAATGCCATGTTGAAATTTTAATCCACAATGCCTCCTCTAAAGGGAATCTTACATGCTGCAGCACACCTCATTAGAGCCTATAGAAACATGAATGCATCATCCCACTCTGATAGAAGTCTGCAGGTCCCCTTGTCAACCCACACCACTTTAGCAACTTGCTTCATAATCTACAAAGGGATTATGGCTGGCCCTCAAACTGTATTAACAGTTTACAAACCAGTTACATTTCCTATCACTCGTTGACTTTGTGCTTATCATTGACCCTGTAGAGCACTCCACTGCATTTTGGCTAGGTTTGCACTATAGATACAACATACATACAGCTAGCATCCCTGCCTATTTGAATGACAATCTCATCATCTCTAATGGCTTCACAAACACCCAGAGCAAGAACACTTTCAGCCTGAAGATGAAGAAGTGTAATAAAGAAAACAACAAAGTAAAATGCCTTCTTCATCTATGCAACTGGAATCTGGAACCATATTCCCCATATCCACCCAGACAGCCCCAACCCAGTTCCAATTTAGGAAACACCTGAATTCAACTCTTAAAGAACACTACATCATAGTGCATAGTCCATAAATCAATAACCCCTCATATTACACATTCAGTGTGTGTTTGGCTTTGACCTTGCACAGCTCTCCCCTGCCTTTTGGCTAGGCTTGTGCTTTGTAAGCACCACATACATGCATACATATATACATATATCTTAATCCACTAATCTGGAAATAATTTGATAACATTTGATTGAAGATCTAAGTTTTGGGGAGACTGAGGCCAAACTATTCAGCCCATTGTGACTAATATAATGTATTTCCACTTAATAGAACTGTAAAATATATCTAATTATTTTATTAGGGTTATTATTTATGTTTTTATTGTTTTACTGTAATCCGCACCAGGAAACATCCTTCTTGCAAAGTGCTTCAACAGTGCCAGAGAACTGATAGTCATTTGATGGCACTTCCTGTGTTGTAATTTCTGGTGACATCACACTGTAGGAAAATTAGGGGGGGGAGCCTCACATATTGCCTTCCTGCCTTGGGCCCCAAAACTCCTAGAACCTTCCTTGATGTTTTCTGATTAAAGTTCAACTTTCATGCTAAATTTGGCATACATGCTATCAGTGAGTTTTGCTGTAAGCGCATGGAATATTTCCCATGGGAGCTAAAATGGGAAAACCCAGCTTTCCCATTCCCGCCCTTCCATTGAACTTTTTACCTTGTGGGGATACCTTACCAAAATTACCATGCTAGACCTTAGCTGACTATTCCAAGTGATTGAAAACTTCCATGCAGATCCATGTATGGGTCAGAAGTTAAAGACAAATCAAAACAAGTCTTTGTAGGCATTTGAGATCTACACAGTGTAGGGTGTATAGAATCCCATTTTGTTTATTTCCAAAGGCCTAATCCAGTCCAGCCCAGACCTGTTCCCTTTTTACTCAACAAAGCAGGTATAGTACAGGTTTTGGGAAGGGAATGTTCAATATAGCTCACACCTGCCTGTGAAAGTAAGTAGTCTACTTTCTCATGGGGCTTGATACTGGTAGACTAGATCACTTCTAAGAACATCCAGTACTAAACAAGAGAATTAAGACACATGTATTCCTGCTTAGCCAACCGGACCTGAATCAGCCCCTCCCCCTTTGAGGGGCTCTGCCCCCTCCATTTCTGAACACCCTGTTAATTAGTCTACTTTACCATCTGCTCAACACCCACCTCGTGGACTATCTATCTTAAATGACTATAAGGTTCCATTACAAACTCAACAAAAGACTAAATAAATTGGCAGAAGATATTCTGAAGAGCTGACATATGATTGAAATGAGGCCCTGCAGCCAAGTTTCTCCCCTCTACGTCCTGCTCCTCCTTCATCCACTCTGTGTGTTTTCCACCTCCTGCAGGCAGTTCCTGGTCCCCTCTGTTACTAGCAAGTAATGTGCTCAGGTCTACCCAATGGTTGAAAAACACTTTTTCCTTCCATTCTGATCCACTATGCTCCAAGGTGTGCCTAGGAGTTTCTGCCTCTTCCCATTCTCTAGCTGACCATGGTCTTCTCACATTACTCTCCCTTTTCCCTCTATGATACATTCTTTCTCCTTGCAGGACTCCCTTGTATAGTTATACCTCCACATTTCCTGCTTGATTGGTCTCAGCTTTACTACTTCTTTCCCAGAAAAATTTGTGGCATGGACAGTGGAAAGAAACTCCCAACAAGCTGTGTTAGACAGTACACTGCATGCACATCCAGCACAGGCACGCCATATAGGTATGTATCACAATACTCACAGCAGCCGACTTCTCGAATCACATGCCATGTACACAACTTTCAACAGTACACTTAATACAATACATTACACGCACATCCAGCAAAGCAAATATATGTAATATGTTTGTTTATCACTTTCTAACAGTACTAAGCACCATGACACATCATGCATTATTATCAGGGTACTGATGAAACACAATCCCACTCTGTGTGCGCCACCTAAAACCCTGAATCACCCTGGCAGATTGAGTTCTGGCAATTGTCATATAAAAGAGCACATCTGAAAGAGACTATTAGTTATGGATTCCTTACCTTAGAATTACCCCCAGGCGTCAGACTGGATCCGGAGAATTTTTCTTCAGCAGTACCCCTGCGCGTAGGTAGGTGGCGTTGGTCGACTCCGCGTTCGTCGTTGGCGTCGTGATTGCCGGAATGACGTTGCAGTATCTACTTAGACGCCGCCTCTGCACGCTGACGTCAGTTCTTTCTTTTTCCGCGCCAGCCAGCGCAGATCCGGAGAGAGCGGTACCCTAGTCACTTTTTGACTAACTGTTTTTTTGACTTTTTGTCGACTTCTTTTCGACTCGTTTGACTCCTGGTGCATAGGGATGTCACATCGGCGGACCGGCTTCAAGCCTTGTGGTTCCTGCCACAAGCTGATGTCGGTGACGGACCCACATCTCGTGTGCTACTGGTGTCTGGAGCGCGACCACGACCCGAAGTCGTGCTCCGACTGCCAGGCCATGGCCCCGAAGTCTTTGCGGGAGCGGTCCTGAAAACTTCTGGAGGCCCGGCAGTCGTCTGCGCACCGCTCGAGGTCCCGGTCGAGTGGGCGGTCGCGGGACCCGTCGCGGAGCCACCACCATCACTCCTCGTCGAAGTCTTCAGGTAAGTCGAAGCACAAGAAGAAGGCGAGGAAGCACTGTCACTCTTCGCCTTCTCCCCGTCCGTCGGCCGACGAGACGAGGGATGCGGACGGTCGTCGTCCTTCGGCTCTGCCCGCGGAGCCTGCTGGGTCGGCTCCGAGTATCCCCCCCTTTCTGGGAGCTGGAGCGACCCCTGCCCAACTTCGTACATTTTACGAAGCTCTCCACTCCTTCTTTGGACAGCCTGACTCTGCCGGCGCGCCTTCGGGCCCCGCAGACTCGGTTGGGGGTTCCAGGCCTTTGCCGGCGGCGGCTCCGGCACCACAGGGCCCCCAAGGATCCAGGCCTGGATCCGGATCGGCGCCGGTCGACCTCACGACACCTCCTCTGGCGTCGAATCCAATGACGACACCGCCGACGCCGGTTGGATTCCGGCCTCCACCTCGACCTAGATACGGAGCCGGACTGGCGTCGACCGACGCCGTACTGGCGCGAACCAGCACTTTTGTGCCAATTTTCTATCCTGGTGTTCCCTATCGCCCTGAGTGGCAGCCAGGAGAGGGTGAGGAGGACTGGGAGGGGTCTGTTGACCCTCTTGCAGACCAACTTGAAGATCCGGACTGGAGAGAGAAGTTGGGTGAGGCCAGTGGTCTGGACACTTCTCCAGACCTTAGCATGCTTTCTTCCCCTACCGTGGCTACGGAGGAGGGAGCCTCCTATGCTGTGGTGTTGCATAGGGCGGCTGAGGCCTTGGGCCTTGAGCTGCCTACGGTGGCAGTCAGGACTAACCTCCTGACTGAGATGCTTCAACCGGCAGCGGCCTCTTCGGAGCCCCTGCTGTCATTCAATGAGGCCCTCACGGACATCCTTCTGGCCACTTGGTCCAAGCCCAGCACAGTGGCTCCTGTGGATAGGATGATTGCCAGACGCCACCGCCCGGCTCTGGGCGACCCCATTTTCCTCTCCCAACATCCTACCCCTGAGAGCTTGGTTGTCCAAGCCTCTACCTCCAAATGCTCGTTCCCTACTGCTTCCCCAGATAGGGAATCTAAGAAGCTGGAACACCTTGGGAAGAAGATGTTTTCTTCCGCCAGCTTGGGACTGCGGTTTGTGAACACCGGATGTCTATTGGGCCGTTACACTCACTCTATGTGGGATACGGTTGAGCAGGTGCTGCCGCAGTGCCCGGAAGAGGCCCGGGCCGCACTCATGCGGTTGCTGAGGGGAGAGATGCAGCAAAGTTCGCCATTCGCTGCGGACTGGACACCGCTGACTCGCTAGGCAGGACTATTTCAACGTCGGTAGCCCTGAGACGCTACGCCTGGCTGAGGTCTACTGGCTTCTCAGGTGATGTCCAATCTACACTTTTGGACATGCCCTTTGATGGCCGTCGCTTGTTTGGCGACAAGGCAGACCACGTGCTTGAGCGCTTCAAGGATTCTCTGGCTACGGCCAGGTCCTTGGGCCGACTACATCTCGCCCCATGCAGTCTGCCTTTCGCTCCTTTCGTGGCTATGGAAGGGGTGCCCCGCCACGTTCCTCCCAGGGCCACAGGCTGGCGCAAGCTACTCAGCCTCTGCACGGCCGGGGACTTGGGACCCAGCGTCGTGGGTCTGGGGGCCAGCGGGTGGGCCAGTCCCCTCTGCAGCAGCCTCCAAGCCCTCCTAGTCCGATTTTTTAGGGCCACCAGTTGCCAGTGGGGGGCAGGATCTGCCATCACCTCCCCCACTGGCAAACCATCACGTCGGACAGGTGGGTTTTGCAGATAGTCCAAAGGGCCTACTCCCGCCCCTTTGAGACTACCCCTCCATCCATGCTACCGCAACTCCATCGCATGTCGGAGGTTCACTTGGCCCTTCTCCGCCAGGAAATTACGGCTCTCTTGGCCAAGGGAGCTATCGAGCGAGTTCCTGCCCCAGAAGTAGGTTGTGGTTGTTATTCCCACTACTTTCTGGTGCCCAAGAAGGACAAAGGCCTGCGTCCTATCTTGGATCTCAGGAACGTCAACCGCTTCCTCCGGAAGGAGAAGTTCAAAATGTTGACATTGGCTCAGTTCCTGTCTGACCTCGACCCTAAAGACTGGATGGTAGCGCTGGACTTGCAGGACGCCTATTTTCACATCCCCATCCTGCCTGCCCACCGGCGTTACCTACGGTTCACGGTAGGCCACGAGCATTTTCAGTTCACTGAGCTCCCCTTTGGCCTTACCAGCGCCCCTCGGGTGTTCACGAAAGTGATGGCGGTGGTCGCAGCTCATCTGCGCAGATCAGGGGTTCCAGTCTTCCCCTATCTCGACGCCTGGCTGTTGAAGGCGAGTTCGCCCCAGGCTGTCGTCTCCCACCTCCAGACTACGGCGGACCTCCTGCATTCGCTGGAGTTCACTGTCAACGTGCCGAAGTCACACCTGATTCCCTCTCAGAAGCTCCTTTTCATCGGGGCAGTTCTGGACACAGCGCAGTTTCGGGCCTATCCTCCCGAGCAGCGAGTCCACGATATTCGGGCTATGATTCCGATCTTTCAGCCTCTATCCCGGGTTTCGGTCAGAATGACTGAGGCTGCTGGCCCTCATGACCTCCTGCATCCTGCTGGTGGATCATGCCAGGTGGCACATGAAGTTCCAGTGGGCACAGCATCAGGGGAATCTTTCCGCTTGCATCCAGATCTCGGAGGGCACTGCACACCAACTGCAGTGGTAACTGACGGACCAGGATTGGGTCAACGGCAGATCCCTTTCCCACCCAGAGTTCACAGTGGTGACAGATGCATCACTTCTGGGGTGGGGTGGCCCATGGGGGAGGCGGAGATCAGAGGCCTCTAGTCTCCGGCGGAGTCCGGGCTCCACATCAACCTTCTGGAGCTCCGGGCGATTCGTCTTGCACTGAAGGCATTCCTTCCCTCTGTCAAAGGAAGAGTACTGCAGGTGTTCACAGACAGCACCGCCGCCATGTGGTATTGCAGCAAACAAGGCGGGGTCGTGGACCCTCTGTCAGGAGGCCGTTCGTCTCTGGAAGTGGCTGGAACATCAGGGCATGTCCATGGTGGTTCAGCTCCTGGCGGGTTCCCTGAACGCCAGGGCGGACAAACTCAGCCGCCGGTGCATGATGGATCACGAATGGCATCTTCACTCGGAGATGGTGCAGGGTCTTTTTCAGCAGTGGGGAGAGCCTTGATTAGATCTATTCGCCACCGAAGAGAACACGCAATGTCAGTAGTTCCGCGCGTTGGAATTTTCAAGGCGGCACTCGCTCTGCGACGCTTTTCGTCACGAGTGGAGTTGCGGTCTTCTATACGCCTTTCCGCCTATACCACTTCTGCCCAGAGTGCTGAAGAAAATCAAGCGCGACCGGGCCCAAGTCATTCTTGTGGCTCCGGACTGGGCACGAAGAGTCTGGTATCCCGAGCTCTTGCACATGGCCATTGATCCTCCGATCAGACTGCCTCTTCGGGAAGATCTTCTGTTGCAGCAGCAGGGGACGGTCCTCCACTCGAACCGGTTCAGCCTCCACCTCCTTGCGTGGAGATTGAGCGGCGACAGTTGACAGCTTTCGACCTTCCTAATGTCATCTTGGCAGCCAGGCGTCCCTCCACTAAATCAGTATACGCCTGGAGATGGAACACATTTGTGGCATGGTGCACAGCAAAGGCTGTGGATCCCCTTTCTGCCCCTCTTTCGGAGGTTCTCCTCTTCCTTCTTTCTTTGGCCCAGCAGGGCTCTGCGCTGAGCACCCTTAAAGGCTATCTTTCGGCCGTTTCGGCCTTTCTTCGCCTTCCAGATCAGCCTTCTCTTTTCAAGTCCCCTATTGTAAATAGGTTTCTAAAGGGCATTACTCATCTCTTTCCACCTATCCCTTTCGTAATGCCCCAGTGGGACTTGACTCTGGTTCTGACTTATCTGATGTGTGCTCCCTTCGAGCCATTACATAATTGGCCTCTCAGACTTTTAACTCTGAAGACTGCCTTTCTGATTGCCATCACCTCTGCACCCAGGGTGAGTGAGCTTCAGGCTCTTTCTTTTAAGCATCCTTTCCTTGCTGTTCATCCGGTCAAGGTTGTCCTTCGAACTCGACCTTCTTTCCTTCCCTAAGTGGTTACCTCTTTCCACATAGGACAGACCATCACTTTACCCACCTTCTTCCCGCCCCCGCATCCTTCTAAAGAGGAGGAGAGGCTCCACCGTCTGGATCCAAAACGTGCGCTCTCATTTTATCTGGATCGCACTAGACAATTCCGGGTGGATGATCAGCTCTTTGTTGGCTATGTGGGCGCCAAGAAAGGTCGGGCCGTGCAAAAGCGAACTATCTCTCGATGGGTCGTTCTTTGCATTAAAATTTGTTATTCCTTGGCGAAAAAGGAACCTCCATTGGGGTTGCGCGCCCATTCCACCAGGGTGATGGCAGCCACTACTGCTTTGGGACGTGGAGTCCACCTGTATGACATCTGCCAGGCAGCCACGCGGGCTTCCTTGCACACGTTCACTAAGCATTACTGCCTAGATAGCCAAGTCCGAAGAGACGGCTTCTTTGGCCGTTCAATTCTCCAGGACTTTCTGGTGTGAACTTAGTTCGCAGACCCACCTCCGGGGTTGGTATTGCTGGGGTATCTATTCTAAGGTAAGGAATCCATAACTAATAGTCTCTTTCAGATGAACAAGTGACTTACCTTCGGTAACGATATATCTGTAAGAGACATATATTAGTTATGGATTCCTTACCGCCCCACCCATCCTCCCCGTTCTGCGAACTGACTTCTAGGGTAAGGGACTCCCTTTCAGGGTCCTAGTTTTATGCACCAGTGGTCAGTGCCTTGCATGGCTCTGCGCTTCTGGTGTGGAATGTCGTGTAAAGAACTGACGTCAGCGCGCAGGGGCGGTGTCTAAGTAGATACCGAGACGTCATTCCGGCGATCACGACGCCAACGACGAATGCGTAGTCGACCGACGCCACCTACGGATGCGCAGCGGTACTGCTGAAGAAAAATGCTCCGGATCCAGTCTGACACCGGGGGGTAATTCTAAGGTAACGAATCCATAACAAATATATGTCTCTTACAGATATATCACTACCGAAGGTAAGTAACTTGTTTATTAAAACAGCATTACTAACAGACTTCCAACACAACCTAAATGTGCCATTAATTGGCTACTACTAGCACTGAAAAACATGTGCTGCTACAAGTTGCCACAACCACACACGCCGCAAAATGCGAAACACAAAGACAAAAACCCTCCACTGTTGGGCAATGGCCATACCTCCCATCCTTTAAGGCGTTTAGGTATCGCCCACTGGTCTCACCCATCAAAAACTAAAACTCTTCGCCCACAACTCATTGAAGTTGACACATTCATCTAATGTAAGAACATTCCTATTCACGCCACTGATAGCACATCTTCACAGGTGAATGAGACTCTTTCTGCGATTTAGCCCTCAGAGGTGTTTGGAAAATCATCCCAGACTAAAGAAAACTTTGTGATACCAATTTAATGGCAGAATATGCGCTATACAAATGCCAATTATATACCATATTGTTGTTGGAGATTATGGGACATATATGGTGTTCAGGATTCTGTGCCTATTAGCCACAAAAGATAGAAAGGAAAAACCACCCATTGTCCTCATTCTACATTTGGCTTTACTACAACATTTATGCCCTTTTTGTAAACTGAAGCCCCGACAGTGTTATTTTTCCAAGTTTTATGAAGCTTTGGAAAAGGATTCCTTGCCTTTTCTGTAAGGGAAGCTGCTGCAAACAAAATTTAGTTTAGAAGCCGGTCATTTTTTTGTTTAGTACGCGGCAAAACACGTGGGTGGCCTGAAGTTAATTTGTTTAGCTTCCAATTTCAGTGTTATGGCAAGTAATAACAAAAAATGAAAAGTGTGTCCACTATTATGTGCAGCAAAAAAAGAAACATTCCACGTGTTCTTCTACATACAAATACCATGTACCATTTCTGCGGCCCTCTGTCACCCAGGAATCCAGGCTTAAACCGAAAAGGCGGGAGCCCAGTATTTCACTGAAGCGCCTCTAAGGGTCCCAAGTAAAAAGATCAGGAAAATGTCAGAATACGTCGTAAAAAATACAGAGTCGCTTTACACTCACCCTTCCCTTGTTGTAATCGTGTTCTGTAAGCCTTGTAGTTTTTATTTTGTCCAAGTACATTTTCTCCGTTGCAAGGTATTAGACCAATGCAGAAGCAATATGGATTGTTTGTATACACACTAAAATATGAGATGAGTTATAAAGAAAATACGTTGTTGGCCGATCGCAATTGCGACCGAGGGAGTGAGGCAGATAGTAATAGAAGTTATAAAATTGTTTATGTATGCATATAGTGCTTGTGTAATAATTATTCAATGTTATTAGTGGGTTGCTGTCACATCATGTACACTGGATGTTGACATGCTAGAGAAGTCAAGTAACTCAATAAGGCCCCATGAGTTATTCCGTGAAATAAGGGGCGCAGGATGAGGTAGGAGAGCTCATCATACAACTCTCATACTTAACACATCCGATAATATGGTAGAAGTCCCAAGATGATGAGATAACAAAAATGATCATCCACCCTATTATAAGCCCTTGTAAATGCATTGATTTAAAAGTTTTTTCATGGTGGTGTAGTTGCAGTGGTGTCCCCAGTTCAGCTAAGTAAAAATTATTTCATGGACTAGCACGATGTTTCAAAATGTTTCACATTTTAAGTTTCTGCCTTAGTTAAGGTCAATCTTTACAACTTGGTAGTGGCAGAACCAGCCCCTCAGATATTCTGTGAGATTTCTCTGGTTTTCCAGCTGGGTTTTATGACCTGCCAATCTGTAGATAACATAGAGATGACAAGCTTGCTGGAACCAACTGGTTTTAGGATTGGGTGGAATGTTTATCAGATTGATCCAGGTAATTAAATTATGATACCAAATATAGACTGATCTCTTTTCTAAATTCCTCATTGCCCTCAATGTTTTGAGAGGTAGGAACTTGAAAGAACACTCTTCAGGTCACCTTTTCATTCAATGTTAATTATAACCTTGTAGTTGTAAGTGTGGGTAGAGCCAGGTGTTTGTCAACTCCGGAATTCTAGATGGTCGCCAGTTATTCTTAGACTAATTCCAAGTTTTTCTATAACCTAAGAAGTTCCTTCCAATATGGAATTTATAGAAGGAAGGGACACAAAGGAGTGATACCAGCCTGGAACTAGGAGGTTTGAATTGATGATAGGTAACCGAGTTTTTGCTGGAGGATGCGGTTTCTCAGCTTCGAATGACTTGATGATCTGTGCACATTGCTTTGGAGGTGATATGTTTAGCCACGGGCAGCTAGTTTTAGAGACCGAAGTGCAGGAGAAATATGCCACTTGATTTTAAGGATTAGAAGTAGTCAGTGCTTAATTTATAAGATAATGAGCTCCGGTGGGCAAAAGCGCTACTCAGAAGCGCACACAACGCTATTAAATGTCAGTGCGCCGAATACTGAGGCTGCTAGTGCCGAATCCACCTCAGGACTCTTTCATAGGCTTGGTCTATTTAAGAGAGTACTAGGCTGATTGAGGTTTATACTTTTTGCTGGAATCATAGGTAAAGCACGATTCAACGTAAACATCACTTCACGTAAGACGATGTCGCCCTCGGAAGCCCACCTACCCCCTCAGACCACGCCAAGAACCTCGGCATCGTACTCGACTCATCACTCTCCATGAACCGACAGGTCAACGCCGTCACCTCCAGCTGCTTCAACACCCTCTGCATCCTCCGCAAGACCTTCAAGTGGATCCCCCCTGAGTCAAGGAAGACAGTCACCCACGCACTCATCACCAGCAGACTGGACTATGGAAACGCACTCTATGCCGGCATCAACAAGTCCCTACTCCGCAAACTCCAGACAGTACAGAACACCGCCGCCAGACTCGTCCTCGGCATCCCCCGACACGAACACATCAGCCAACACCTACGAAGTCTCCACTGGCTCCCCTTGGAGAAAAGAGTCACTTTCAAAATCCTCACTCACGCCTACAAATGCCTTCACAACAACGGACCCAAATACCTCAACGACAGAATCAACTTCCACATACCCAAAAGAAACCTCCGATCTTCCAACCTCGCACTGGCCGAAACCCCGCGCATCCACAGAGCCATAGCAGGCGGAAGATCCTTCTCTCACATTGCAGCTAAGACCTGGAACGAGCTACCGGCAGACATCAGACGCGCCCCCTCCCTGAACACCTTCAGGAAGACCCTCAAGACTTGGCTCTTCGGCTAAACAGATCTGCGGACCCCCTCCTCAGCGCCTTGAGACCCTCACGGGTGAGTAGCGCGCTTACAATTCCCTGATTGATTGATTTGTTACTTGATTCACCACTTGAGGTATCAGGGAGATGACCGTATCCATGATTCTGTCTAAATTCCTTACTTCAGGTTGGTTGGTGGACCAAGCGCTTTTCACCAGTTAGTGGACGTGTGGTAGATGTCTATTTGCCATAGACTAGTATCTTAGTTTTTGAGGTGTTGAGTTTGAGGAAGTTTATTTGCATCCAGCGGCCTACAGTTAAGAGGCACTGGCCCATGAAACAGGAATCTAATCCATGTGTCCTTATTTTAATATAATTTCTGCGTCATCCATAGTTATAAATTACCTTTAAACTCAACTGCTATAGCTGATTTTAAAGGTGATCAGCTATAGAAGTGGTTTGAGGTTAAAGAGGAAGGTGGGCAACAATAGGTCCCTGAGGGACTCCAGTGTTCAAGGGAAAAGGAACAGAGTAAAAAATAGGGAGAGAAACAATGAGAGGCTTCTTAGCTAGGAAGGAATCAGTCTGGTGAGGATGGTGCCTTTAAACTTTATCAATTTGAGTCTCCGTAGCAGAGTGGGATGTTGACCCATCAGAAAGGGGGCTGAAGGATCCAATAACAGGAGTGTGTTACCCCATTAAAGTCATCTGTAGGTTTGATATCATACAATGTTGCAGTTAGATCAGATTCCCTGCTCCTACCTGGTGGAATACTGTTTAGATCAGTGTTTTCCAAACTGTGGGTTGCGTCCTACCAGACAGTTTTTGGTGGGTCACAAAAGTCCAAGCAAAAAGTAAAGATGCCTTTAAATTCTGTATTTATTGTGAGAAGTTGGCCAGGTATATGCTGTCCACTAATTAAAGTGGGCACCTTGCACCAGTCCAAACTACCCTTATGATGTATGAGGTCAAAGATAACCTTTAGAAAGCTATCCTAATGGTAGCTGTGGAGAGCAGCCTTCAGGCTTAATTTTGAAGGAATGTAAAGCAGCTTGTTTTACCAGAATATCACCTTTAGTATTAATCAAATGAAAGGAGAACCACACAGTAGTTATAAAAATATGTATTTATTTATATAACACTCTCTAGTAGCCTCTACACGAGGATACAACACAAAGCACACAATACTTTAGCAAAGAAACAGTTGTAAGTAGCACAATACACAGTGGGCTCCAGGGGGAGACCAAACCATATACTAAAATAGTGGTATAAGAACCACGACTGGGGTCGAAACAGTGTCTAGAACACGTAGAATCGCTGGGACCCCAAGGAACCACCCAAGGTGAGTAGAAAGGGACCCCACGGAGGACGGGTGCAGTGTGCTAACACGACCGCGTGCTCCGTACAATTCTATGGGGAAGTCGCGGTTACAATTTTAAAGTTTAAGGACCCTTCTCGGTGGACTTCGAGGAAACCCTTTGGAACTTAGGAGGTTGGAGAGCCATCCCACCCGTGGATAACATGTCGTGTTTACCGGATACCGGACTACCCAAGTTACCTATCCTAGAGGAGCCGGGTGCATAGGTCTGGAGTGGTGTTGGAAACCGCCGTCGTTTTCAATGGAGGGTTGCAAAGAAGAGCTGCTGCCGGGTAGGAAGAAAGTATCCGTAGGAATCCAAGGGTGGATTCGTGATGGAAGGAACCCGAAAGCAGAGGGGACAGAGTCTGGGTCACTTTAGGGTGACCAGGAGCTCAGTAGACGAATGCCCACCGATGTCGGGTGCTTCAGGTGCGAAGAAGGCCTGCTTGACTCTGCAGCCACGAGGTCCCGGAACCGTCGAGGACAACCAGGAGCCAGATGCGAGCTGTCCCACGAAGGATGTCGAGTGCTGAGGGGTCAGTGTCCGGCTGGGGCACCAACAAGCCTTGGCAACAGCAACCCACACAGGAAGGTCAAGCAGGTTGCGGTGTGGACTCGCAAGGTCCAGGGGACTCACCAAGCAATGGGGAGTCAGGGCACGTCTGGAGCAACCAGGGCAGCCCAACAGAATTAAAGTTGACCCTCAAGAGGACCCACAGGCCGAAGTCGCGAGGGGACCTCGAGCAAGATCACAAAGTACCAGCCCATGGAGCACTCGGTGCGAGGAGGCCGGAGTTCTTTGGTGGAAATACTGCTCGGGGTCAGGACTACACGGAGTCCAATGCACAAGCTCGGGAATCGCCAACAAGCATATGCACTTGCAAAAGTACGCAGTGCACAGGGGTTCGGGTTATGCGGTCCCCACGAGGGATACTGGCCTCAAACTCGGTGAGAGGGCAGCTCAACCTCAAGGAACTTCGGAACCCACCTCCTGTGTTGCTGAATTCCTTCGGAGTCCGCAGGAGCTCAGGATCAGCGGACCGGTCAGTTGCGTTGCGGTGCCTGCAAATGCAGGGGAGTGACTCCTTCACCCCAAGGGAGATTCTTCAGTTGTCCTTAGTGCTCCACAGGTCCTGCACAGACCCTGTATGGTGCAAGGGCACAGACGATGCTTTGGATGGAGAGGGAGACGAAGTCGGGCCCAGTCGAAGTCCAGAGTGTCCAGACGGTCGAAGGTCAGTGGTTTCTTGTTCAGAATCTTGTCCACGCCAAATCTAAAATCTGACAGCCAGGTAAGCCCTTATGTACCCACAGGAGAGGGTTGGACAGATTCAGGGGACCCTCCTAGGGGAGGGTCAGGACAGAGGGGAGGTTACTCCCATATCCTTTGTCCAGTTTTGCGCCAGAGCAGGAGCCAACGACTCCCAGAACTGGTTTGAGCTGGACTATGCACAGGGACACCAAGTGTGCCCCAGATGCAGACTTTCAGGCACTTTGGAAGTGAACCCACCCAGCCCCAATACACTAAATCTTGTCTGGGAGGTGGTCACACCTCCCTGTGACAGGATGCCTATTGTGCTGCCTTCCTCTGCTCGAGCTTGGCTCAGCAGCAGGAGGAGGGCAGAAATGTGTCTCTGGTCGGCAGCATCCATTTTTTGCTGTCCGGGTCGAGAAGGCTGGCACCGGAAAGACCAGTGACCCCACGAAGCTCGCTTCAGAAGGGTGGAATCATACCTCCCACACCGGTTACCGGTGTGGAGGTATGATTCCAAGGTGTTTGATACCAAACACGACATGTTTTTGTTTCAGCCGTTTTCGAGATAGCATTTACGCCAAGGTTATAATGCACCTCTACCTATATGTCTGGCTGAGTCACAGACAACCCGGGAGAATGGTCTCCGAAGGCTGCAGAGGGGCTCTGCTCATGCAGGGGTACCCTCTCACGTAAAACCCAGCACCCTGCCTTCAGGATTGTTAAGGCCTGCTATAGGGGTGACTTATAAGTTTTAAGTGTAGTGACCTATAGATATAGTGAACCTATATCTAACGTAAGTGGTGCAAGCACCATCTTACACAGGCTGCAATGCCAGACCTGTAGTTCCATTTTGCATGGCCTCTCATGGGTGGCATAATACATGCTTCAGTCCATGGGAGGCCTCTGGGGTACCTATGCCCTGGGTACATGGGTACCATATACTAGGGACTTATAAGGGCACCCCAGTATCCAATCTGAAGTGTACCAAAGTACATGACATAACATTTTAAGGAGAAAGCAGATAGACTGGGGGGTCCTGATTAGCAGGATCCCAGTCAGACTAGTCAAAACAGTGTAACATCAAGCAAAAAGTGGGGGTAACCATAAGAAGCAGACCCTACTTTCCTACATTTATTTTGTCACATTTGCCGCGCTTCAAAGACAGAGGTGAAATGTCAGGCTTACAAATTGCTGCTTCTGTTTTTAACATGCAGATTGGTGTTTCCAAACTCCTCTCACTTTGCAGTCAGAGAAAGTAAAAGTGAATTATGATATGAGACCATCTTGCTGAGGTACAGGGAGCGGGAAGGGAAAGGTTGTGGAATGTCATTTTTTGTGACACACAAAATGTAAATACCTGTAAATGAACAGTACACATTTGGCAGTTTAGGAAAGCAAAAATGAAGCACATTTTTTGTAACTCTGAAGTGTGATGGAAACAAAGATTTTAATTGGATCAAAGCAAATCAAGGCACTTTACTTGGTGGCGCACAAATGATAACTATTCGCTGAAACAAACTCTATTTCCACACATTATCATTTGTGTGCAATATAGTTTTATCAGTAAAAGTATGTCTGCAAATTTAGTTACCATTTCAATGGAAAATGTGCTATCTGTAAATGACAGTGCACTACCGCAGGGTGCTTTAGTTACATGTACATTAAAGCTATGTATGTTGCAAAAGTTTGTTTTTATTAATATTAGGCCGTGGTTTTAAGAATTTTGGGAAGCACTGGTTTAGATGTCAGAGAGGACCTTTAGAGATCTAGCAATTGTTAGATGTAACCATTGATGTAAGCAGTTTTGAGGTCTTCCTATAGGTTGGATTCCAGTAAGTGATGGATGACGGCTCTTGCTGGAATGGCAGCTGAGCTGTTCATGAGGATATTCTTGAATATATATAGAATGGGTAATGGCTCGCTGGTGATACCAGTGCACAACAGCCTTTTGTCTGTGAGGAATTATTCCTGATCCTGTGCATGCTTGTAGAACTACCTGCAAGTGTTTATTTTTCCCTTATATCTCCCTGGCTGCACAATGTATCACCTGGCTGCAAAACGCGCCGAGGATGCAGGTAGCACCAAGGTTTGACCCTGAACATACAGTGATGTGTTAGTATAATGCCAACATTTTGAAACATGAAAGAAGCAGATATTGAAAAATAATCGGGGGAATGTATTTACACCATTGACTTACATTGATAAAGAGAGAGAATTCTAGGCAGGTAACAGCAAAAAGAAAGCACTTTTTGGCTTTAAAAATCTGGAATTTCCTGTCTGAATCGAGTCTTTTAGCATGAATTTGTTACTTACGTAAGGACTTGCAAAATGCAAGAAAAGGGCAAACCAACGAAAACTCAGTCTCCAAAAAAGCTTGTTTTACCAGCACAGTGTAGCTGATCTTTAGTGAGCGTTCCTAGAAATAGTGAAATACATACCTTTATGGTTATTGGATTCTGGGAAACAATGGTCTTGCTTTTTTATTCTCCACGTCACATTGTTTTTCCCAAAAAAGATAATTGGAACGTCAGGGAAGATAGCAGATGGTTTTGAAAAGTGCAGTTTTAAGTCCATATTTTTGACATACTTTTAAAATCGTTTGCCTTTATGTGGTCATAAAAGTTGAATGCATATATAGTTTGATAGGAGTCCAAGTGGACAGCCTGTAGCTTGGCAAATGAATCATTTGTAACCAGAAGTAGGCTCATGCTCTGCTGTAGTGTGGGGTGTTTATTAACAGCGGCGTAGCTAGGCACTCTGCCGCCCGTGGCGGTCCCTGCCTTTTGCCGCCGCCGAGCGCCTAAGAGCAGGGGGGGGGGGGTGCTGGCGATAAATTTACCTGCCGCCCCCAAATCTCGTGCCGCCCGGGGCGTACCGCCCCCTCCGCCCCCCCCTTGCTACGCCAGTGTGTTTATACAGTATATCCATGCCGACAGCTCTGTCACCCCATGCACAATTTGTTTTTGGAAAGATTTGTCCTGCTTCTTGTGCATGACAGATTAATTACACATGGCTTTTTGTCAGCCTTGAAAGATGCAGCAGGTCTGTTTCCTAACTTTGTATAGACGCTTGGCTGTGATCGCTAAGCCTTTTTAACGCGTTATTTGATTTGGTTAACTGACAGTCAAGCCTAGGAGGCTTTGTGAGATAATGCTGCGGGTGGTAGCAGTGCGCCCATTGTGTTCTTTGCTGGAGACAAAGAGGGCTTGGCTCCTGTCCTGACAGCCTTTTCCCTTCTGTTTCAGACGCTGTCCCGTTAGAGAATTCTCTCCCATTATGAAATTCTCTATGAGGACAGGAGGCAAGGATTATGCATTCTTTTTTCACTTTAATTTCAAATAGCTGTCAAACACGACTTCATTTCCCAACAACCACTTTGAAAATTAGTTTTACGAACTAACCAATCAGAGCCCATCAAGCTGCATGTAGGTCCATATCTCTAGCCCTTCTCCATCTTTCTTCGCTGCTCTCGATTAAGATAAGTGACCCTACCCTTCGGGGACTCTCTTTTCGCTATTTCAAAGTATTGTTGTTTCATGCACTTTAAATAATGTTGCCTGGTGTGTAGAGCGCGACTCGTGTCTCCTTTTTCTGTTCCGCATCAGTTTTTTTCCTCTTCTAGGCAACTAGGGCTGCTGGGCGGTGCAGTCTGCCAACCACCAGAAGGACATATGGAACGCCCTCACTCGGATCACTGAGATCGACATGGTTGCAGAGAAGTAGAGGTATTGATCATGCTATTCAAATCAGCATGGTGCAGGGATCAGTGCAGGTTACGGTGTTTCTTGTGCCCCAGTGATGGTTTGGCACTTCTGTTACAGCAAGCTCGGTTAGACAATAGTCTATGGAACTTAGTAATTGCTGTGTTTATAGCCTGTAGCTTGATGCCTCGGAAAGAGCTCAGTACTGGTCCCCTCTGTGCTCCATTTAGTGACAAAGCGTATGCTCGGCCCTAGTTGTGCAGGGCTGTACATATTTACATTTGCCCAGAGGCATCAGGGCTCAGTGCCCCACCATTTCCCTTCTAGTGCCTACGAAAAACGGAGGCGCCATGCAGAGAGACACTGTATTAAGGGAGATCTAAGGAGGGTGAATAATCTGCTGCAGACTTTCGGCTTCATTAGCAGTGCAGAGAAATCAATTCTCATTCCAGTTCAGGACATTGTGTTTCTAGTCCTCAGCATTGATGCCATTCAAGGAATTTTATGGCTTCTGGAAGAGAAGATAAAGAACATGAAGTGGGAGCTAAGACAAACCATCATGAAGGTGACTGTCTTGCTTTGACAAATTGCCCGAGTCGTAGGTCATCGGGTGTCATCCAGACAGGTAATCTTCCCAGGTCCTGTACTCTATCAGGCCTTGCAACACATGAAGGCCGTATACCTCAGAAGAGGACTCCCTTATTAAGAGCAAGTAATGCAGAATAAGCCAGGGAAGAAATTTATCGGTGGCTACAGCAAAAGGAGGTCTGGAATGGCAAGGCCATTTTCGGGTCACCCTGGATCTGATTATAGATTTGGATGCCAGGAGGTCTGGCTGGGGAACCAGATGTGTGGATTTGACTATCAGAGGAAGATGGTCAGAAGACTGCCACTTCACATCAACTGCCTGGAGCTCTTAGCGGGATCCTGTGCAGTGAAGTGATGGACAAAAGGCCAGGTGAAATGGTGGTTATGGATTGAAAATGGACAACACCTTGATGGCATGCTACATCAACTACAACTGGAGGGAACCTGGTCAAGGATGCCCACGAAGATGGCCAAAGAATTTGTGCAATTTTGCGTGGAAAACAAGGTAGATGTCAGAATTCCTCCCAGGTCATCAAAATCTGTCAGATGATTGGCTCTCAAAACGCATCCAGGACTCCAGTGCTTGGAAGTGTCACCCGGCGGTGCTAAGAGCTGTTATGTTGAGATGGGGTCCTTGCAGGACAGACCTCTTTGTGACCCAGATAGATCATCAGTTATTGCACTACTTCAGTTAGAGGCCAGACCCAGAGGCAGTGGCGACGGATGCCTTTCTACAGTCCTGGTCAGAAGAGAATAACTATGCTTTCCGTCTGTCCGCGATGATCACCAGGGTGGTGGTGCAGGTCAGGGGTTAACAGGTTAACCTGGTCTTAGTCACGCTGCTTTGGCGGTCTCCAGTATGGTTTCTAGTTCTGTGGGAACTTTCTTGGGATTTTCGGATCCATATCCTCCCTCCTTCAGAACATCATCACGGATCCCCAGGGAGCTTGTCACCTCCTGGTGATAGACATGTCCCTTCAACTAATAGCTTGGAAGATTTTAGGGTCTCGATGCAATGGAGAATCCCAGGTTTTTTGAGACCGGCTGAAGTGCTCATCAGGAAAGCCTGGGTGGACACTACAGTTAAGAGATACATTGGTCTCTTGCATGAAATTGGGATCTTGTGGAGTCTGAAGTTGTGCATGTCCTCAATTTCTTATCCACCTTGGTTGTCTGCTATTTCAGCTGGGAATATCCCAATGAATGGGGTTGCTATGCAAGAGCACTCTTTGGAATGTAGGCTGCTTAAGGGGATCAGGATGACCATTCCCCTAGAACCAAAATATTCCAGCATGTGAGATGTGAATTTAGTCCTGAATCTGTTTTTGTCCTGGCAATAGATGAGTTTTCTTCCGGAAAGGAATTAGTAGGCACATTGGTTGTGCTTCTTTTCTTGGTGTCCTGTAAGAGGACTCTGATGTCAGGGCTCTAGATCTGGCAGGATGAGTGTTTACCCCCCGCATGGAGTCACGTTCTCAATTTCTAAGCATACCATATGCAATACCAAGGTGGTTTCTTATCCGGAGTTTGCAAGTGCTTACAAGTCATTTGTGGTTCGTTGCATTAAGGCTTAAGAGGCCATGATGGCCGAGTTCAGCTCTCTTGGTTTATCACAGCTGCTGATTGCTATCAAGAAGCCATACATGGCGGTTACATCTCCTACCATTGCAAGATGGGTGAGATGAGTCAAGCAAAAGGCAGGTATTTTGTCTTCCAATTCAACCTTCAAACATTTTTACTTCGAACCACAGAAAGATATGGCTTTGCTCGCTGGTTGTGAACAAGCTTTACATGAGCATAATCCTCACCGATGGTCCTAAAGTAGAATATCAAATTTCCTAGCTAGCATGAAGGAAAGTTTCCAGCTCTATTAAGGACACGGAGGCGAGGATTGTCCCTAACTCCCCTCCCTGGCAGCTAAATGGAGATTCATATATCCTTTGACAACCCAACCCATGAAAGCATAAGGAGGAAGTATGTTCTTAGGCATGTTTATTTAAGGCTATGTATACTAAGTGAGAGTTGCAATTCGTATTGTAGCGGAATAGTTTAGTCCGAAGTACCAGAACTTGCCAACTACTGTATTTTGACAGGTTCAGAAGAGAAACAGGAGTGAATGCGATTGGACAGATTGCGGCTGAGTTCTCAGGAAGAAAGTGGGAGAAGAGATATGGCCTTGCACGCAGCTTGATGGGCTGTGATTGGTTATTTTGTACTACTGTTATTTCCCACGGTTGTTGAGAAATGTAATTTATGTTTCGTTGCAATTTGAAATTAAAATGAAGAAAGAACTCTTAATCCTCACTTCTGTGTGCTTAATAGAATTGAAAATTTTCCTTCACACTAGCTATGGAATAATATATTTTCTGTGTGACAGAATGCTCGACTGTGACAGCCTATGCTGTCTGAAATGAGGGCCCTGTCATACTGTAGTGTTATAGCTTTTGGCCAAGGGCTATACCGGTCTTTAAAGGACATCTCCCCAAGTTATAGGGCGGAGCTGCAGGCTAGGGCCTATAACTGGGTAGAGGACTTTAATGATTAGTATAGACTGAGGCATAAAGGCATCCTGAACTGCCAGACGAAGTCCTCTCCAGAAGGGAAAACAAGTAACCTCGACCGCTTTCTTAGGCCTTGTTAGTGAGGTATAGTTCGAAACAAGTGGCACAGTATGCAAGGAATCCACGCCTTAGGGCGTTAGATTTAACACACAAATGGTGATATACATAAGGCAGGGCCTTGTCTTGAGTGACACAGTAGGTGAAATACAATGGGTTGTAATGCTATCCACTACGGTTTCCAGTGGTTTTTGCAAGCATTCCCCATCACCTTTTGTGTGTTTGATATATCAGACAATAGAAACCTCTTCCTTTCCTCTGTCTCAACATGTCTGCTAAAATATTCCTTGTGTGATAATGTCACACTTCTACCTCATGAAGCCAAATGATAGGTGGTACCCACCGAAGACTCATGTGCAATATTGAAGGAGCACTTCAGATGGTGCTGTCACTGGAACAATATTTTGGTTGTCTTGCAAATAATAGCACCCTAATATGTATTTAAGTGGTAACAATTTACGGAGTCAGCCCAGTAACCCTAAGAACCAGGGTAGTTATATTAGACCAAAATAATTTAACTGAATTAAATGAAGGTTGACGTTTCAGCCCAGCTGTGAAATTGACCAGGGCCATCATCAGGACGAACGTGTTGCAGAAAATACAATCATAAACAAATTATATACAATCAATGACAACTATAGAGAGGGGTAGCGACACCCTTCAAAGTAACCGCCCTGATATTGAAGGAACAGAGACAGTTTCACCTTGCCGCAGTTGTTGCCGTCACCGCCACGAGAGTCATTTGGGCATCTTCATCGGTCCCGGCCGTGAGGGAGGCCGCGGAGAAAGGACCACAAGCCCCAGTAGCCCTAGCGGCGCGCACGCCGCCTACGCCGGTGCAGAGCGCCTGGAGGCGCTTAAGAGCAGCACAGGGCTCCCGCAGCACGGGAGACAGTTCCACCTTGCCGCAGTTGATGCCGCCACCGCCACGAGAGTCATTTGGGCATCTTCATCGGTCCCGGCCGTGAGGGAGGCCGCGGAGAAAGGACCACAAGCCCCAGTAGCCCTAGCGGCGCGCACGCCACCTACGCCGGTGCAGAGCGCCTGGAGGCGCTTAAGAGCAGCACAGGGCTCCCGCATCACGGGACGCGCGCGGGCGAAGCCCGGGCCAAGGGCAGGCCCGTCTGCACCCGTCCGCACCTGGACGAGGCTGGGCTGGGCCAGGTCTCTTGGCCCTTCGGTAAATTCAGCGCTGCAGTTATAAATAGAAGCCCCGTACCAGCCATCATCTGAGGGGGGTATAATTAGAGCCGCCAAAGGTAAGATGGGGAAACGTAAAACTGTAATGTCTTCAACTAAGGAACGCCCGTTAAATACCTCAGTTACAAACTACTTGACCAGTGCCATGGGGGCTATCACAAGTGAAATTGAGTCAGTAGAAGAGAGTTTGGGGGTAACACAAAGGGCCATGGCTGGTGACTTTCTCCCTGGTACCCCCTTATTGCACGATGAACCCCAAGCTGCCAGCGCCCCGACCGGGACACACTCAAGCACGAAGGGAGGGAGCCCTGGCACTATTCAACCAGGTCGATCACGTGATAGTCCCAGTCCCCCTCCACCGAAAAATCCAAAGCGTCTGGGAAAACGAAGGACACTTTGCCCACCAATAAGGGGGCAAAAGGAACGATGACAAGAGCGGCCAGAAGGCAGGGCACCCATGATAATACGAATTCGATGAATTGTAATGATGGGGAGGGCCCTCGGACAGGTGCTCTGACACTTACACATCTTATGAGCTCGCTTGAGGTCATTATCCAGCCAATCATTGACCCTCTAGTAAAAGTGTTAAACAGTATTGATGCATCTTTAAAACTTTTGATGGAATTAAGCATTAATAAGAAAGGAACTGTTTTGGGCATTGACACCAATATTAACAATAGTCCCTGCGCACCGCTTGTGGCAAAATCGATTACCAGGGCTGCAACAACGTCTAATTACACTAATAACATTAAGAACCCCCCCAATCTTATGGCTAGTGTTGTACCACAGGCAGAAAATGGCTGGCAGGCACCTGTGAATCAGCCTGGGAATCGGGCGCCTAATAGAGAAAACACCATTGAAAATCCGACTAATTACAACGCAGGCCAAAAGGAGACCTGCGCACGAAGAATATTACACCTCCCACCTGAAGCCACTCCGTTCGTCATCGTGTTAAAAAATGTACCTTCACCGCCACCCGATAAAGAGGAGGACTGGAAGCAGTTAAAAAACAAAACTGTATCCTGGTTAATGAAGGCTGCTAAATGGGGCAGTAGTAATGACTTGTTTTTTAATATTAATAATGTAGAACGTGTGTCATGGGCAGGCCCACAGGAAAAATTTGGTATGGGTGATTGTGTTGTTATCAATTTTAAGGATAGTGTCATGGTTCGTCAGCTCTGGGATAGGCTCTCTTGGAGCACAAACACTGAGGGCAACATCATAGCGGTACCGTTAGGTTTCTTCTATAAACCAACGCTCAGTTATTTCCCTGCTTTGTCTACCCCATCTTATACACATCAGTTGCCCTTCACCCTCCCAACTTCTAATCGTTTTTCTTGCTTAGAGCATGTGGATTGACTCTTATTATCGGTCACCAGAGAGCACTTCAGATAATTCTGATGTCTCGCCATTACGCCTGTTGCCTGAGCCCGATGGCACAAATCCCCCGGCTCAAATAGAGCACATAGCATCACCTGTTCAGATAGTTACCCTTCCTCCCCTCTTAGACACCCCTGAACCGGGGCAGTGGGAAATTCAAGCATGCCAGGTAGATGGTGGCGAGCCGATGGCTCGTCTAGATAAAGAGCTCGTAAAAACTACTAAAAAAACCACCTATGTGAGCCTATATTGGAATATTGCTGGCTTACAGAGTAAACTAGTCAATGAAGAGTGGGTTGCCTGGATTGGCAAACATAGTCTAGTCTGCCTCCAGAGACGTGGCTGCAAGAGACCGCCCATATAAATGGGTTTTATTCCATCCATACACCAGCCAGAGTGTCAATGGGGGGTCATGATAAAGGTGGCCTATTAACTTTGGTCTCAACTACAGTAAATGGCCGTCTGGGGAAGATGCAGCTGGAGTCCCCGCATTTCCAGATTATTAACATCTTATTTACCAAAAGCTTAACCCTTGTAGTAGTACATTTTTACCACAATAATTTTAACAGCGCTAATACCACTATTGCCCAGGAACTGGAATTTGCACTATTAGAACATATTGAAGAGATAAAAATGGACTTCTTTGTGCTATGGGGGGGCGATTTCAATTGTAAATTATGCCCCCTTTCTAAACTACATGCATGTCACCGGTTAAGGGGAGCTATGGAGGGTGATTGCCATTTTGAACACACTCAGTGCGGGGATATTTTCAATTCATTGTTGACAAAACTTTCCTTGTTTTTAACTATTGATCTCAGCAGGACGGCGCCGCTGGAAATGGTAACATATGTGGGGAAAGGTCAAGGTTCATTGATTGATTTTATTGCACTCTCAAATTATTTCTATTCTTACACTACTGTTTTTAATGTATTGCAATGTAATTTGAGTGATCATTACCCATTGACCCTAGAATTAGTAGCCCCCTCTGACATCCCAGATGCAACAGTGAGTGCAACCCCGATAAATTTTAAAAAGAATAAGGGTCTGCTGAGGAAGTGGTTGACTGTAAACCCAGATGTTGCCTTAGAGCAGATTGTAAAAAATAATATTGTCCACATTTTACGATGTCTGGATGACGACATAGTCCCAAATAGTATGATAAATGCCTTTAATGCCATAACTGAGTCAACAAGTGATTTCTTAAGGAAGAAACAAAACCCCAGTTTAAAAAAATCACCATAGATGGTTTAATAAGGAATGCTCCCACCTACACAATAAACTCATTAAGACCCTAAAGGCATGTCCACGTAATAAAATGGAGGTGAGAGCGAGTCGCATAGAATACAAACAGGCCCTAGAAAAGCGTAAAATAGAAATCAGGACTGAGGCTTGGGGGCAGCTCCATGTGTCCTCACAGAGAAATGACCCCATGCTTTTTTGGAAAACAGTGAATCATGACTATTTTAGTGAGGATAGTAGTGGTAGTATCGATACGACAATCATGCCTGAGAACTGGGTCGACCACTTCTCCTCTCTTTATAGCATGGAAAACGTTCAAGACCCGAGTGCTATACCATCATACGGGGCTATCGCCCTGGACTTGCCAATACTAGATGAAGTACGCCGGGCCCTGTCACAGACAGTCAAAAATAAGGCAGCAGGACCTGACGGCATGCCGGCCGATCTGTTTTTAGCTAATATCCCTCTTTGGCTGCCGCTTTTAACTAACGTATTGAGGTGTTATGCACTGTCTGGCCCGCCGGAATCGTGGAAGTCAGTCACAATAATTCCTATATTTAAGAAGGGTAATAGGTCAGACCCTAAATGCTACCGCCCGATTTCACTAATTGATAGCACATGCAAGATCATGGGGCGTGTGATTTTAGAGAGATTGGAATCTTGGGCCACAGAAACTGCAAAATTTTCCGATGTCCAATATGGATTTAGGAAAGGATTGGGCACCGTGGAGCAGTGCCTCAATCTGCACCTGGTCATCAGTAAATACACCATGGCCAGGTCCGGGACCCTTTATTTAGGTTTCATGGACCTGACCTCTGCTTTTGACTGGGTGCAGAGGGGGACGCTGTGGGAGAAAATGTTATCCATGGGCATTGATCCACCAATTGTTCATTTTCTGGTGCAAATGCATCAGAGGGTAATTGGGAGAGTGCGCTATGGTGTAGGAGGGGAGCTCACGACAGCGATTAAGATGGACCGTGGGTCCGCCAGGGATGCGTTCTCGCACCCTTTCTGTTTTGCCTAAATATTAACGACTTGGAAAGCAAAATCAGTACCGGTAATATTGATGCCCCATTGATTGAACCCAGGCCTCTGCCTGCGCTCTTATACGCTGATGACTGTGTACTGATGTCCCAAACAGGCGTGGGCCTACAAAGGTTGTTAACTGGCTTTAATGATTACATGAACGGCCTTGGATTAAAAACAAACGTGGCGAAATCGCATGTCATGATAGTGGGCAAGCGACCAACGAAATCCCAATCCTTCTATTTAAAAAAGGAAAAACTCCTCACTGTTCCCACCTTCTCATACCTGGGCATACTTTTTAACCAAAAAAACACCTGGACGCACTTATTGGATGCCAGACTCGGTGGGCTTAGTCGCAATATTGAGGCAATTTTTAGATTCACTAGAAAGTTAGGCTCTCGCCCCATTAGAGTGATTGGTGACATTTATAGAGCACGCACTTGCGCAGTTACTCTGTATGGAGCGGGGGTCTGGGGATGTTGCAACTCTAAACCCCTTCAGAATGCTGAAAACACATTCGTGAGAAGGTTGCTGACAGTCCCTAAAAGCACGGCGGCTACTATTTGTCACAAAGAACTAGGCATAATCCCTCTGTTGTTTCGTATACAAGCAGCGCCGCTATTACTGTGGCACAGTATCTTGCGGAAAGAGGATACACTTCTAAATCGAGCTATAGTTATAGACTGTTTGAAGCAGGACAAAGTGAGAAGTATACCGTGGATTGCTTTTATTTATGATTGCCTGGGGAAGTTGGGACTCTCAGATTGCATTAAATGTCCTGAAAATATCGCTAGGATACCCAGAGCTAAGCTGAAAAGAGACTTCCTGATGCTTCTCTGTCAAGCTAGGGATAAACGAGAGCTAGCGAAAAAACGCGTTAGTGAGCATTCATTATTAGTTACCACCCCAGGGACGGAGTCCTACCTCTCGTTCTTTTTTAGCCATGCCAAATTATTTTATCTAATCAGGTTCAGGATGGGCATTTCACACTTTTTGGTTTCCTATCCGCTAAATGTATATTGTGACGCTAAACTGGAACCGTGCCCCTGTGACTCCAGGACAAGACAGAGCACCCTGCATTTTATGTTTTTATGTAACCTCTATGATCTTCCTAGACGTTTGTTTTTAAAACCATTGCTTAGATTTTTAAACATAAGGAAATGTAAGGCTGCACTGAATTACCTATTACTCCTAAATGATGAATTTGTTTGTCTAATGCTTTATAAATACATATCGGCTGCTGTCCGGCTCAGGAAGATTGTGAATAAGGGAGAGTCCCATGCATTGTGTGTTTTTGCTAATAATATTTTATGTGAATTGTTTTTATTTAATCCTTTGTCAACTTTTATGGCTTTTAATTAAGTCGAATAAAGTTTTCTTGACTGACTGACTGACTGAAGGAACAGAGTATATGACCGGAAAAACCGGCACACGCCAAGTATTAGAAGAGCTGTCAAACAGAAGACACTCATCCGAATGCCTGTGAACGCGCGCAGCCAAGATAATCATTCACAGTAACCACAAGGCGATAAGGTGTAGGCGAACATCCCAAATGCCTTAGGAATTATTTAAATCACATGGAGTGCAAATAAGTAGCTGTGCACCACAGATCAAAGCGGTGCACGGCTTCTTGTTTCTGGATCATTAATTCGTTTTTTACAACTTCCACAAGGTTTCACCTTAACCGTTAGTGTGTTAATGTTTTTTCATCACTATATTGCATACTGCTTGAGGCAGTTGATGCACGCTATTTGATTATAATAATTCCTAAAGTATTTGGAACCTTCCTTAAACCAAGAACTCCTGTATGGGACATGGGTCTTCTCTTTCTGGTGATATCCATTGTAATGTGTATAGAGGGATTAGTTTGATGATTGTTACATGTGCCACATTAACTGTGCTGCCATATGATGCCCTACATTGTAAATTGGTCATTTTGTGTTTTGATGCAAGTCTTTTTAAGTCTCGCTGAGCCAGCGCATGCGCTGCTCTGCGAGAAATTTAGTGAGTGGCTTTTGAAAGTGCTACCACAGGCTTTTCCTGGCCTCAAGCTTGCGTTCACGCGAGCGTGCACGCGCCCAGCCGCCATGTGGGTTTCTGTCAAGGCTCATTAAGCCTTTAATGAATGTCTCTCCGGAGTGCCGCTTTTCTTTCTTCTTTCTCCGACCTTGCGCTCCCTTCTCCCTGCTCCAGTGCCGCGCGCATCGCTCCCCACCACCACCACATCCACCACCACCACATCCACCACCGCCACATCCACCACCGCCACGTCCACCACGTCCACCACCACCACGTCCACCACCACGTCCTCCACCACCAAGACCACCACCACCATGTCCACCACCACCACGTCCACCACCACCACATCCACCAGCACGTCCACCACATCCACCACCACGTCCACCACCACTGCCACATCCACCACCACATCCACCACGTCCACCACCACGCCCACCACCACCACGCCCACCACGTCCACCACCAGCACCACCACCACGTCCACCACCACCATGTCCACCATCACCACGTCCACCACCACGTCCACCACCACCACGTCCACCACCTCCACCACCTCCACCACCACGTCCACCACCACGTCCACGTCCTCCACGTCCACCACCACCACGTCCACCACCACGTCCACCACCACGTCCACCACCACCACATCCACCACCACGTCCACCACCACCACCACATCCACCTTCATGTCCACCACGTCCACCACCACCATGTCCACCACCACACCACGTTCACCACCACCAATTCCACCACGTCCACCACCACCACATCCACCACCACGTCCACCACCACATTTAGTGAGTGGCTTTTGAAAGTGCTACCACAGGCTTTTCCTGGCCTCAAGCTTGCGTTCACGCGAGCGTGCACGCGCGCAGCCGCCATGTGGGTTTCTGTCAAGGCTCATTAAGCCTTTAATGAATGTCTCTCCGGAGTGCCGCTTTTCTTTCTTCTTTCTCCGACCTTGCGCTCCCTTCTCCCTGCTCCAGTGCCGCGCGCATCGCTCCCCACCACCACCACATCCACCACTGCCACATCCACCACCGCCACGTCCACCACCACCACGTCCACCACCACCACGTCCACCACCACGTCCTCCACCACCAAGTCCACCACCACCATGTCCACCACCACCACGTCCACCACCACCACATCCACCAGCACGTCCACCACATCCACCACCACGTCCACCACCACTGCCACATCCACCACCACATCCACCACGTCCACCACCACGCCCACCACCACCACGTCCACCACCACGTCCACCACCACGTCCACCACCACGCCCACCTCGTCCACCACCACGTCCACCACCAGCACCACCACCACGTCCACCACCACCACGTCCACCATCACCACGTCCACCACCACGTCCACCACCACGTCCACCACCACGTCCACCACCACCACGTCCACCACAACGTCGTCCACCACCACCACGTCCACCACCACCACGTCTACCACCACCACGTCTACCACCATGTCCACCACCACGTACACCACCATGTCCACCACCACCACGACCACCACCACCACGTCCACCACCACATCCACCACCACGTCCACCACCACCACATACACCATCCCCACCACCACGTCCACCACCACCACGTCCACCACCACCATGTCCACCACGTCCACCACGTCCACCACCATGTCCACCACCACCACGTCCACCACCATCACGTCCACCACCACCACGTCCACCACGTCCACCACTACCACGTCCACCACCACCACATCCACCACCACCACATCCACCACGTCCACCACCACCACGTCCACCACCACCATGTCCACCACCACCACATCCACCAGCACGTCCACCACATCCACCACCACTACCACGTCCACCACATCCACCACCACCACGTCCACCACCACCACGTCCACCACCACCATGTCCACCACCACGTCCACCACCATGTCCACCACCAGCACCATCACCACGTCCACCATCACCACGTCCACCATCACCACGTCCACCATGACCACGTCCACCACCACGTCCACCACCACCACGTCCACCACCACCACGTCCACCACCACCACGTCCACCACCACATCCACCACGTCCACCACCACCACATCCACCACCATGTCCACCACCACCATGTCCACCACCACACCACATCCACCACCACATCCACCACGTCCACCACGTCCACCACCACCACGTCCACCACCACCACATCCACCACCATGTCCACCACCACGTCCACCACCACCACCACGTCCACCACCACATCGTCGTCCACCACCACGTCCACCACCACATCCACCACCACCACGTCCACCACCACTACCACGTCCACCACCACGTCCAGCACCACCACGTCCACCACCATGTCCACCACCACGTCCACCATCACCACGTCCACCATGTCCACCCCCACCATGTCCACCACCACCATGTCCACCACCACCACCACTTCCACCACCACCACGTCCACCGCCACGTCCACCATCACCACCACCACGTCCACCACCACGTCCATTACCACCACGTCCACCACCACCACGTCCACCTCCACCACCACCACCACGTCCCCCACATCCACCACCACCACGTCCACCACCACATCCACCACCATGTCCACCACCACCACGTCCACCACCACCACCACGTCCACCACCACCACATCCACCACGTCCACCACCACCACGTCCACCACATCCACCACGTCCACCACCACTTCCACCACCACATCCACCACCACGTCCACCACATCCACCACCACGTCCACCACCACATTCACCACCACCACGTCCACCACCACCACATTCACCATCACGTCCACCACCACCAAGTCCTCCACCACCATGTCCACCACCACCACATCCACCACCACCACATCCACCACCACGTCCACCACCACCACCACGTCCACCACCACCACCCGTGACAGGTAAAGTGTCACTGGAGGGCAGGGGTAATAGCAGTGTCAACCCCGGCTGTATATGGGACATTTAAGGATACATTGGGTGCGAGAAGACGGGAATAGGGGCTAGAAGTATTACACCAGACCCAAGATACATTTTGAAGAGGCGCAATGTCACAGGGGCTCCTGTAAAAGCACTCACAGCATCTCTACCTCACAGTGGCATATCTGCACGAGCCACTCACTCAAAACAAGCATTGGCATAGCCAATAGGTCTCGCCTTTGAGACCTTATAAGTGTTTAGCCATGCAACACTTGATGTTGTTGCACCAAGGATATTGTGCTGGATAACTAAACACTTATAAGGTCCCAAGGGCGAGACCTATTGGCTGTGCCAATGCTTGTTGAAAGTGCTACCAGAGGCTTTTGCTGGCCTCAAGCTTGCGTTCACGCGAGCGTGCACGCACGCAGCCGCCATGTGGGTTTCTGTCAAGGCTCATTAAGCCTTGCGGGCCTCTCTCCGCCTTGCTTGCGCTTCAATTCCCTCACCCTCCCCCACCACAGATCGCGTCACTCTGCTGGCCTCCACCGCCCCCCGCCTCTCTATACTGCAGCAGGCCGTAGCTCTCTATCATATCGCTTCTACTCTCTCTCATCTCTTTTACTCTCACCTGCCCTTAATACATTATTTCGTTACGCACACTTTTCCCAGCACACACCCATGCCTTTTAACACTTTCCTTTTACACCACAAACTCATTTGTGGCCGCCTTACCACACGTTTGCCTCCTGCTTGCTTTCACCCTGCCCTGCCGGACCCTTCTGCTCTACATTATATGCTGGTACTAGCCACACAATAATTTTAGGCCTCAGTACTCTCTTTTCTCCCCTTCTCACTTCCCCTGCCTGCTACTATTTATATTTATCCCCTTCACCCTCTGCTGCTTCTGTACTCCCACCGTCCGTATATACTCCCCGTACACAACTCCCCTTTGCCTATTTGATTTACAACTGCGGCCTCTCTATGCCTTTTAATATAATTTGGAGGACCTTAAGCCACAAGCTTTGGTTGCCCTTTGCGCGCTCACTTTGTCTCCTCGCCCCAGCCCTTCCTCCCTTCAGTTTATACCAGTGTTAGTCACACACCAACGCGGCTAGTAACAATCAGCTTACCCACATGCCCTCCAGCCCTTTTCTGCTGCTTCAAAGGCTCATTTCCAAATTTTATCTTACGCACCATCTTGTTTGCCTTACCGAATGGATCCCGTTCTCCTTTCCTGGTTTCATACCGCCCTCCGCCCTCCACCCCCCTCTCACCTCTCCTTTAACATTCTCTGCTGGTGCTGGTCAAAACACCGTATGGGTGTACACAACCGCTGTGCTAGTTTTAGACCCCTGATTGAAACTAACCATTACCCCACATAGTATCACTAATCACATTTTAATACGTTTCTGCACCTTTGATTTTGCCCTTAACAAAATATTTTGCCCTCCATATTTTGCACAGCCCACACATATGCCCTAAATACTTAGCCTACCTTGCAGGTTAATTTGTCGCGCTCATACACGGACTCCCATTTGCCTCTCACTCCTACCCTCCTCCCATCGCGCCCTTCCTCCTTCCATTATATATTGATGGAGGTTAAAGCCCCACATACCTATAAACGTACGCTATACAAGTTAAAACCTTCCACCACAACAATTCATTAATGTTTAGAACGCACGCTCTCCCGCTGTACAACCGAGCATGTTTACGCAGACCAGTGCTACAAGTTTTTTTTTTACAAATAGCCCATTAGCCCACAAAGTAGCGTATTCCCCATTTGCTCGCACACTACTACACCTCAACTCCTGCCATTGAACATTATTTTGCTATGCATGATTTCCGCAGCCCACACCCAGTCCTTTTTATTCCTTTCTTATTATATCACAAGCTGATTTGTACCGCCTTACCACACGTATTCCCGTTTGCCTCCCACTTGCTTTCTCCCTTTCCAAGCTGGACTGTTGTACTGTACATTATCTGCTAGTGCTAGTCACACAATATTTCGAAGGCTCAGTGCTTTCTCCTTTTCCCTTTCCCCCTCCCCTGCCTGCTACTATTTATAATTGTCCCCTACACCCACTGCTGCTTCTCTGCTCTCACCGGCCGTATATACTCCCCATACCCACTCTTGTTCGCCTACCTAATTTACAACTGCCTCCTATGTATGCTTTCGCTTCTTCCACCGTCAAATCCAAAAAAAAAAAAAATTGTTCGTGTAGACGAACACATCTACGGCAATTTTGCTCATTGCTATTTGCGATATCCTTGGTGCAACATCAAGTGTTGCATGGCTAAACTCTTATAAGGTCCCAAAGGCGAGACCTATTGGCTATGCCAATGCTTGTTTGACTGTTACTGTTGGAAGGTGGTGACAAGGTCAGTATAGAACCAGGGTGTTGGTATGTCTAGTCTTTGATGAGCTTGAAAAAATACATTTATCTGAAATCGTAAGGTAAAATCTTAATAAAGACTACCATGGAGCAAGGAGTTCAGTTTCAAAATTTTGAAATGTTTTTTCACACATAAATAGATCTCTCCGAGCACTAGCAGGATGGCTCCCTGAGATAAACACTCTAGTCTGAATAATGTGGTGTTATTATATTGGGTAATGGTAAAACCAGTTATTTACAGTGGTTCGAGAAATGACATATAAAGCGCTATATCAAAACAACTTATTGTCCCTATTGTTTCAAGTTTGAGGTCGGGCATATGTGTTGCGCTGAGCTCTCAACCGTAATGCACTTTTGTTATCTGCACACAAATATTGCATTGTTTACAACAGTCAACAAAAAAGGAAATGCTTTGCCTTCTCTGGCTCTGACACAGCATTGAAGTATTTATATGGACCGTCAGCCCTCGTTAACCTGTGGCTCGTGAAACCCTGTAAACGTTGAACCGAGTCAAGGATTCAGCTACCATCTGCAGAGCAGACTCGTCCAAACGCTGCATCATCCTAATACGAAACCTTTTACTGGAAGTGCTGTCTCCGCTGATAAGCTGTACCGTGGCCTGCCAGGAAAAATAGGCCCTTACTCTATGGGACATCGGTGCAGCCTGTGCTCTTCACAGTGCTAGCCAGCAAGCTCTTGTGTGCACATAGCAGCACAGCTGAAGGGTGAGTGTTGGAAGTTCCAATTTGCTTCTGAGCCAAGTAATTGCAAATGAAGATTTCCGTATTACGAAATTATTGTACTTGACCATTTTTTTCAGTTGACCTAGGATTGTAGTACTGGGAAAAACAATCTGTACAGCCGAAATGCCAAAAACTGGGACTTCTAGTGCATCCTTCTCCCCCCAGTCCGACTACTTAGGTGGTCTATTGCCCTTTTCTCATAATCCTCATCACTTTATTAGCATATTCATGCCATAAAAATATTAAATCAATGGTTATATTGCCAATTATGTCAAATACATCAAATAGAACACGTTAAAATCAGTCCCGATTGAGTAGGGCTATAGTTGATTGATAGCCATAGTAGGGGATCCCAATGGCCTTCTTATAACAATGCAATGCTCCCATAATATAACTAGACACAGGCTTGTAAATACTTGGCAGATCTGATCTGGCGCAAAGTGCTAGTGCTTCTGTGCAAGATGTTATTGAGAATTGGTTGAACAGTGGGGTGAGCCACTAAGTGCGTAGGTGCTTGGTTTTGGTGCAAAATAGTATAAAGTGCATTATGGACTGTCACATCATGCTACTTTATGTAACAGGTAGAGTAACAGTAAGGGTTCTTATTCATCCTGGGTTGTAAAGCAGTCCTCTGCCCTTTCGGTTAGGTTCCTGTTATAAAACAATACTTTACCTAAAAGTAAACCGATCAGTAAATACACTTTTGTCTGCCCTTGGTTATATTTTAGGATATTCAGACATTTTGGTTTGTTGATGATCCTAGTTGTGGTGAACCCGGTGTTATGTCACAGTAGTTCTTTACTGACATTTAGAAAATGTTCAAATATAAGAAGTAATATTTATCCTGCAATGATTGTTCTACTCAAGAGAAACTGTATGTGGAGGGTCTGGTAAGAACTCCCAACAGAACCCTGCTTGCCATGTGCCTTTGTTGGATACTGGTTGCGGTCCTTCCTGCTGACAGACTAACCAAGCAAAACTCCCAGCTTAAGATGGCCCTTGGATGAGTCTTGGATGACAGTTCAAAGCCAACATCTAGATCTTTGTTCTGGTTTACAGCATGAACACTGGGTAAAGCTTGCAATCTGATCCAACAGTATAGATCCCGACAGCAGATTGATTTGAGGACCCACCCCTCATAGAAAGAACCAGGAATAGACTTTTCGGAGATTTCTTTTTTTATCCTGTGCTGGCTAGGTAGTTAATTTTTAGAGCCTCTTTGAGACCATCTTCTGTATTTGTGGCACTTGCTGCTGTGTATGCAAACTTGCAGAAAAGAGGCAAACCCAGTTGACCTACAGGCAAGGCCGGACTGGCTGTAGTGGGCACCGGGCATTTTCACGGTGGGCTGGAAGGGTGGGGGTCGGTTTTGGAACGGTGGGGACCGTTTTTGGTACAGGGGGCCGGTTTTGCAGCAGTGCTGCAATATCGTCCCCTGTACCAAAAGCAGCAGTGTTTCCCATCAGCACCCCCCACCACCTTGCTGACTGAAGAAACACAGATCTTGTTTCATGGGCCTGGAACACCTTTAACCGTCTCCCATTGATAATATTGGTACAGCTTAAAATAGCAAGTACCACCGTAAAAGGCTACCACCAGCAAGAAGTATGTGCCTGTAGCAAAAGAAACTGCAAAATGGAGGCCATGAAGAGCCTTGAGGTCGCAAGCTCAGTCATTATTGGCAATCCCTTCGTTTATTCACTTTGGAGTGAAACAATGACTTTTGGGCCTGCAGCCCTTGTCTGAAGCTCATTGTCACTTTGCATCAGACAGCGCCACTCGGTCACCATGTTATATAAAGACAGCCCCTAAAGTAAGCCCATGTAAGACCCAGACTAATGAACAGAGCCTACAGATAAATGTATTAGCCTATTAATTGATTTTGAAGTTTAATTTAACACACATTTGTTGTCTACATTATATCTGCATTGAATTCTTAGAGTTGTTTTAGGTTGGAATCCACGTGAAAGCTAAGGAGCCAAGTGCGCTGTAAAAAAGTTACTGCTCAATAAACATTTAAAGAGTTACCACAATGAGTCAGGTTCATTTCGATGCATTATTTCTGATGCTGCCAAAGCCGATGCTTTCAAACTACTGCATTGAAAGACTGAAGTATTAATGAAGGGAAATGGAGAAATTGGGTTGGGAGCGGATGCTCTTTTATTATCCCCCATCCTCTTTCTCGTATTAATATTTGATAATGCTAGAGCACTCTTTATGGAGTTCCTCCCTAAGTCTATGTATGTTGTCCACTCCATTACTCTTATGTGACTTTGCCACGGTCATTAATGGTTCTTGTCCTGATCTGTGTTCCCTGACCGCCTCATCCATGTTTTGCTTCCTTACACTGTTCCATCACCTGCCCTCTTCCTGCCCTATTGCCTTCCCTGGTATGGCCCCCCCAGCTCCTGAACTCTGGTGGATTAGTGGAGGTGGAGATTCCCAGCACCTTTAATGGCAGATTCCTACTGTCTAGCTGCCTCTTTACACTGTGCAAGTCCTGGCTTTCTGCTTGGTGCTCTCTGACTGTGTCAGAGCAGCTGTGCAGAAGGCATTGTTTCATAACACAGGAGATTGGGTAGTGTACACTTCCAATGGTCCACCGCGGGTTCCCTGTTTGTGTGGCGGGAGATAGCGGACACAGTCTCTCTCACTTCTGGGCTGATTGGAGGTTAGCAGTCCAACTGCTCTCCTCCACTATATAAATTAATGCCTGACACGACGCGCAGCGGGCGCGCCAAAGGCGTGCCAAAGGCAAGCCCATCTGCGCCCGTCCGCGTCAAGCCGTCGCCAGGAGCCAGGACCCCTGCAGGTTTTACATCCGAACTAGGAATCAGGCAGAAACACACTTACGCAAACCTGAAACTCCTCGCTATTAAACGAGGCAGTTCGGATAAATGCACTTACCCTACGTATGAAACGCATAGGGCTCTCCCGGTTATGGAGGGGCCCTTCATGTGCTGGTCCTGCCAATTTCAGAGCCTGAAGCTGGAACAGAAGCACATAGGCCCTATGATATCTGACCCAGGCAAGAGTAAACACAGCCTCAATGTAGATACCCATTCCCAGACTTCGTCAGGAAATCATACTGGCAAATCCACTCAAAGTTGGAACGGCTTTTTAAGCAATGTCAGATCCCTGCCTAAGCACGCAGTCGAAATCTGGGATCTACTTACCTCCAAGAACCCCGATATTGGATTCCTGACTGAAACCTGGCTTAAACCTAGTTCCACCCCTGCTATAGCAGTGGCACTCCCAGATGGCTGCCCGCATTCAAAGCCTGGATAGACAACCCAAGGTGGGTGAAGGTATAGTCATCATTCATAAAGATTCTATCAAAGTATCCATACTTGAGCAGCGCTGCAATGATAAAATTGAAATTTTAGTCTTTAGAATTGACCTGCTACTCCAACATAGCTGGAAAGGTGCCCTCGTATACCGGCCCCCAGGCCCCCTCTCAGATTTCTCGCTCCAACTAATGGAATTAGTCGCCTCCCATGTCATCTCTACTAAACATTTCTTGTTCTTGGGAGACTAACATACATAGTGAGAACCCTGCAAATCAAGATGCTTCCACGCTCCTGGCAGATTTAGCCACTCTAGAACTAGGTAAGATCAACGACGGCCCCACTCACTCAGCTGGACATATGTTTGATCAAATTTTTACCAACTCTCCCAGCATTTTCAGTGAAGCCCCCTGCCCACTTACGTGGACTGACCAATCATTAATCGACTTTCAAATCAGGGGCCCCAGGGTACACGACGTTCCCCCTTCGGCCCCCCATAGCCTTCGCGGACAGTGGCATAAAATCACCCCTGATCACTTCCAGGATATAATCCCAGCACTCTGGAACCTTGAATCAGATAACGTTGAGGAATGCCTGGCTCGCTATAATTCCACAGTTAAAACGGCCATTGATCACCTGGCTCCTTTGAAACAGTGCGCAAGTTCTGCTAGGCGCCCCCAGACAGCGTGGTTTTCCTCTAACCTACGGACGGAAAAACGTCTTTGTAAAAATCTGGAAAGGCGCTGGCGCCATTCCCATGATGCACAGGACAAAGCGAGAAATAAGATCGCTCTGGCTCAATATCACAAAAATATAAAAACTGCACGCAGAACCCATATTGCACTGCAACTTAATCAGGCAGGGAATGCTCCCAAAGTTTATACCAAATCCTTCACAAACCCGAAGGCATGCAACAACGAGGCGGCTCCCTCCCAAGCACTTTGTGATAAAATAGCAATACATTTCACACAGAAAATTTAGCTGATCTACGATAAAATCACCTCAGTCGGGAACCTTCCGCATGACTTTGCATCCTGCTCCTCTCCAGCCCCGACTACTACGCAGATGTTGGAAAACTTCCCCCCTCTCACGGCTGGTGACGTGGAGTCACTTCTGAACACAGTCAAATCAGGCTCCCCTTTGGATATTATTCCAGCCCAAACTACCACATTGCTCTCTAAACAGCTATCCTCCCCAATTTGCTCTATCCTCAATCTCTCGATGAGAGAGGGCCAACTTCCCGCTGAATGGAAGACGGCACAAATAATTCCCATCCGTAAGAACATCAAGGCCCCCATGGAGGACCTATCCAACTATTGCCCAATTTCTCTCTTACCTCTCCTGAGTAAGATATTGGAAAAACATATCAACAAACATCTATCTGACCATGTCGAATCCACGGGATTCCTTGATTCATCTCAGTCTGGATTTAGGCCCAGGCACAGCACCGAGTCAGCTTTGATTGCTGCTACCGACAATATTAGGCAGTCCCTGGACAATGGACAAGCAGTACTACTTGTGCTGCTTGATCTGTCGGCTGCCTTCGACACGGTCTCTCATCAGATTCTGCTCAGGAGACTTAAAGAAATTGGAATTCAAGGACAAGCCTTTCAGTGGATGTCGAGTTTTCTCTCTTTCCGAACTCAGACTATCAGGGCCCTTCCGTTCGAAGACCATGGGACTGACTAAGGGAGTACCTCAGGGTTCCTGTCTCAGTCCCACTTTATTCAACATTTATGTTGCTCCATTAGCGGGATTACTTAGGAAATTGGGTTTCACACCAACCTCGTATGCTGAGGACACTCCGCTTCTACTTTCATTTGACAAACACACTCCCAACGTCCAGTCTACCTTCTCGGAAGGCATGATTGCTATTGCTAGCTGGATGAGGAATAATTTCCTCCAGCTCAATGCAGGGAAAACCGAGATCATGCTGTTTGGAGATGCACCAATGCTGTGGTCCCCAAGTTGGTGGCCGGAGGAGCTAGGCGCCACCACGGCTCCCAAGACTGTGGTCAAAAACCTTGGCATACGCTTGGACCATAAACAGACAATGAAGGAGCACGTTGCAGCCACCACAGGCTCCTGCTTCCATGCGCTAAGCCTTCTACGGAGGGTATTTCCCTTCCTCCCTCTGACCACTCGGAAAACACTCATTCAGGCATTAGTGCTGAGCCGCCTGGACTACTGTAACGCCCTTCTGATCTTAGCAAATGAGTCTTTGCTGAGCAGACTACAAGTAGTCCAAAACACTGCGGCCCGCCTTGTCTCGAATGCCCCCCCCAGAACTGCCTCTCTCCCTCTCCTACAACAACTTCATTGGCTTCCGGTACGCAAACGGATCAAATTTAAGATATGCTGCATTGTGCACAAAACCCTGAACGGCAAAGGTCCCCGCTATCTTGCAGGAAAATTCTTTCCAAACCTGCCACCCAGGTCCCTCCGCTCAGGAACTAAATCTCTGCTCCTTGTACTGCGTTTCAAAAAATCGCGCTTGGGTGGGAAAGCTTTCTTTCACCTAGCCCCCTTCTAGTGGAATCAACTCCCTATCCATCTTCGGCAGTGCCCTGATCACCTTCAATTCAGAAGGCTCCTTAAAACTGCACTGTTTAAATCTGGTCTCTCCTCTCGGCCTGCTGCAGCTCATCCATAGCGCGGAGATACCCTTTTGGGGGTGATTCAGGCGCTTTATAAATTAATAAATATCAAATATCAATAAGTCAGGCTTTGTTTCGTAATACAAGAGACTGAATTGTATACACTCCCAAGTAGCCTTTCGGGTTCTGCTTAGGCTAACTACCTCTGGAAGCCTCAGAGCGTAACTTGTTTCTACTTGAAGCCAGGTTCGGATGTTTTGTACCCCATAAAATTCATTTTAATTTGATACCTTACCAACTTTTCCCACAATTTATTACACTTTACATTTCTTCTCCGTTCTTAATACAAGGGGCATCAGTTGGAGTGTTATGAACCAAAGCAAAAGTAACTTTTGTTCTTTTTTTTTTTTTAACTGTCTCAGTGGGCAACCTCTTTTTTTGTCTGAAAGTGAAGTGGATATTAACTTTAGACCTTGCTTGGTGTTTGGCTATGTCTGATCGATTATTTTAGCTAACTGTGTAGTTTATACTCGAGATTAAACTACATACATTTTTCACGGAAGATGCTCAACTCCATCTTTGAATAATTCATTTTGCCAGTCACAGCCATGGCTAGAATATTAGCTCTCTTGAATTAATTAATGTTGCTGTTTGACTCTGTTTTTTCCTTCTGTCTAACTGTGACATCTTCCATTCTTTTTGAAGCTTAACAGACTTACATGTTTGAGGAGTGTTGGATAAAGCCCCCAACTCTAGTCACTAAGCCAGCTACTTCTTCTTTCAAATGTTAGCCACTTTTAAAACAACCACTGGCAAGGCAAATAGTTCTGGTGTTGGCTGTCAAACGTTTGGCTTTGTCAGTGCTTCTTTTGTTTTGTCATGGTTTTTGCATAACTTTATTCTTGAAGAAACTGCTGGGCCCATACCAATTTAAAAATAAAACACTGGCTTAAAGCAAAAATATTTTTGGTCCCTAAAAGCACACAGTGCCCTACTGGTCCCTGTCATTTAAAGGAACTTTTTAGTGTGTGGATTTGCTTCTTCTGAATGGGCAGTAACCTGTCACTCACAGTGAAGCTAGGAAGCAAAATGTGAATGACACAATACCAGGTCAGTGGATGAGGAAGACCTACCAGACAGCCCATATAAGTAAGTATATTAAAAATATAATTTTAGTAAAATAAAATCAAGATGTTTTGACTAACGCCAGGTCAAAAACACCACACATGAGACTGAAGAAGTGTTTTTGCAGTGGCACAATATGCTCCTCTTTTACTCCTCAGATAGGTATTTATTCGCTATACATTTGGCTGTTTTTGTTGAGCTGTGTTTGCCAAGTGGAATCATTTTCAGCTGGGTTGAGAATTTTAGCAGGAAAAATATTTATGAACAATACACTTTATTTGAACTGGATTCTGAACTAAGGGACAGCTAATAAAAATGTTGTCCAGGGGTCTGAAATTGAGCCCAATTCTTGAGGCAGCTTTAGGAAATAGTTATAGGGTCTGGTGGTTTCATTCCGTAGAATGTGGACAGCTAACAGCAGTAGCACAGGCAGACAGGAGCTTTGGAAAGTGAGATCTTTTGGGCCTGACTTGACAGCACAACTGTCACTTTTCCTTGTGTGATCAGCAGATAATGCTTTCAGAAGTACTACAGAGTGTCTAGTTTAGGCTCTGCACACATGTTGGTTCCCCCGAGTTGGTCAGCAATTGTGTGCTTCCACTTGAAAAAAGTGCTTGTATTGTACCTTTTGCCTTGTCGGAAAGTTTATGTTCAGTAAAGCAGGACTGCGCTGGTTATGGTGGCAAGCCAATGATTAAGACTAGACCTGAATTGTTAATTACTAAAAGTTCTGTTAAAGACAGTAGCCCTGGTGTAGTTCTTGTGAAAGGCTTAGGTTTATATGTAAGTCAATAGGCATTTACGGGCAGACTGTTAAAAAGCCAGTAGAGGGATATTTTGTTACATGGAAGCTCACAGATTACCAGAGAAGGCAAGGGGTTTGGTGTTGATTACACACTCTTACAGATTGCGGTGAAAGAAGATTTTCATAAGTTTTATAATGGTCTGCATCACTGTTGCCAGCTTATGTGGTATGCCTGTGCTCATTATGGTGTCATGCCAGTGGTGAAGGCTATAGGCCTTATTAGTTCATTGTGAAAACTCCTGTTATATGCCATTGCTCCGATTCGATTTTAATGAAACGTTATGAAAAAAGTCAGTAGACCTAGTTTACGTATTGTGAAAATCATGTGTTAAAGACAAAAGGCTTTTAAGGGTGGATATATTGTTACATGGAATCTCACAAGGCAAACATGTTGATGTTGATTAACCCCTTTGACAAATCCTAGTGGTAGCAAATTGTAATTGTAATGTTTTTTAGAACCCATCTGCAGCCATGACAGACTTAGAGGCTGATTTTGAGTTTGGTGGACGAGTACTCTGTCGCAAATGTAACAGGTATACCATCCGCCTTACTACTAATGTTATATTCTGATGTACTTGTAATAAGATGGATGGGGTATCTGTCAAGTTTGTGACGGAGTATCTGTCTGTCAAACTCTAAATCAGGTCTTAGTTATCTACCTGACTCTTGTAATGAAAAAAATCAATGCTTATATACATTCGTATAAATTTATATATACATATATAAAAGCGCTTTGAGTCAGCCTCTTCGGTCATTGGACTGTTTGATTGTCATTTACATTACAAGAGCCACGATCTTTTTTGCCCTGTAAGTATTTGTCTGATCACGTACACATCCAGTTGAAAATGAGTGTGCTTCAGGGCCAAGGCTGGTTAACCAGTCCTTTAGTTTTCTATCTTCTCCTTTCATGCATCCCTTTCATTCTTTTTCCTCTTTTTATTTTCATTTCTTTAGAGCATACCAGCCATTGCTAACCGGCAGCTTTTGTGACACTCATTTCCCTGCATTGTGATCCTGTGCAGCCACTTTCTATAAACCAGCCGAACATAGTGGTATTGTCCACAGTGAATTATTGTTTTACCATTCTAAGATGGCCAAAACTTTGGTTCCAAATGTGGCGACCATGCTTGAACTTTAAATCAATGATACACTAGGTACAATATTATTGCAAGACGGCCACCCGCTGCTGTGTTTAAGTTTTTTATTGCAAGCATATGCTTTTTTTTAAAAACATACTTTATTGATTACCTCAACGACAGTACAATACAGCATAAATTGCAAGCATATGCTTAATATTGTTAGGCAGCAGCATATTTTCTTTTTTCTGATTTTATTCTTGTGAGTTATCTTGCCTATGTTATTGAGTTTGTGTTTTTTTTATTGTGGTTGTGTAAGTGATTGAATGCAAGAATGAGTAACTGGGTGGATGAGTGGATGCATGAGTGTAAGGACGAGTGACAGGGTGCATGTGTAATGACTTATTGAGTGATTAAACCAATCAGTGATTAAAGAGGCACTTTTATTTATAAGCCAGACTTGCTGACTTTGCTGATGCTTTCTTTCTTAGGGAAGCAGGGACCCTGTGTTTCATTTTGCAGAGCCACAGTACTCGGATGTGTAGCAAGCATCTCCATCTCAGCTCTGAATGCTTGACTAGTTCTTGGTTTCCAAAACTGTTGAAAGGACCTTTAATTTTACCCGCCAACCACAATTAGGTGACCTTCTGTCTGAGGAGCCTTTAACATAGGCTAAACCCAAGGTTGGACAGGTCTCCAACATCACTCAGGCTATATTCTTGAATCTTCAGTCTGTTGCAGGCATTGCTGCTGTTTTATCTGCACCACCATGTCTTATCTTCTGGAAATGCAGTAATGTTCAAGCATTACACCCGTAAGAATTTAAACCCAAGCAGAGGGTTTTAAAATTGGATCCAATCACTTTGATTTGCATGGACTTATTTGGCTTATTATTTATTTATGTTTTGTTTTTCTTAAGTGCTATATACTACTTTCCAGCAATCATGGGATCGCAACTTTGAATATAGGTGGAAATTATTTTTGATTGGGAAATGGCTTCTGCTTTGTTGGCAGTGGTAGCTAGCCATCTCGTCTGGACAAGAGACTATAGAGCTCATTAACAGCCTAGAAAATCTATTACGTAAACACTCCATTTTAAACCAAAATATGTTTGCTGCTCAAGTAGACAAGATGATTTAACTATTCAGTCTTCTACATCTACTAGTTGGTGTTATGCTATGGTATGTAGTCTTCCACCATGAGTCTTTGGTTATGCATGAATTATTTTATATTAGGGACTGGATAATGCATAATTGAGAACTGGAATTGGGAGAAGGGATGAGGAGATTAAGCTCCAATTACATCCCGGTAATCTTCATCACCATATTTCCAATTTTTCTCCCCGGTGTCCTTCTGCTCTTCCCACTCTCCCGAGGTTTGTTCAATGGGCAGCCCTTAGCCCAGGTTTTGTCCGGTTAGATTTGCATTTGACCCTGTTAAGCATTACCTAGGAACGTAAGGGGAGTAATGTTCAATTTAAACAGTTCAAGAGGCAAGAAAAGTGCCTGGTTAGTGAGGTAAATTAAACCTCGATGACAAGTAAGGATGAGGAAGGTTATGAGTAAAGTGTATGCCGTAGTTCCCATGCGGCAAGAAATAAGTTAACTGAACAGTAAGAAAATTTAAGAAAAGGATGAGAGACAAGATGTTGATTGGCCTTTGAAGGTGATTAGCACTTTCCTGTTGCTAAGTACTGTTGGAGCATGGGACCTTAATAAATATTTGGTTTACGAGTCAGAATTTGTGTCTCAGCATACCTGGAAATAAAGTCCCTGCTCTCACTGGGCCCTAAGGCTACGGATCTTTGCCATAGGTAAAGAATTAATCAGAAGCTGCAAATCAACATTCAAATTACATATTATTGTTAAATATCAATTATTGGAAGTCAATGATGAGATTTTGGTATGAGTTTAAAGGATTTTATTAAAATCTTTTAGTAAGTATCTCTTTATTCGGCATCAAAATGTATTTTCAATATGATAGAGAACATATACCATAAAGCGCGTTCCATATAAGTAGAGTCCCTATTCTAAATATTAAGACGAGAGAAGTATCTTGAACCCATAAAGAGTTCGAAATCGAGATGTGAAAGTATAACGTTTTAAGCAATTCAATTAGTACTTCTCATGAAGAGAAGTTCAGAAATTCAGTGGAGCCTCAGAGTATTTATAGCAGAGATTCTGGCAAGGGAAAATAAATAGGTAAAAGTCTGCTCAGAGCACAGGGCTTCAGAGTGCATAGAGTCTGAAAAGCTCTCCCGAATGTGGAGATTGGGAAATCTGCTTCTGCAAAGAAGCTCTCTCTGTAACCTAGGAATGCGCACTAATTTAACATTTTGATATCTAAAACTAATACAATTGTTGCAATAATCCAGCTTCTTCATCCGATGGAATTGCGATGTCTTCATGGGAACGGAAAACTTCCACCGTCTACGCTGTCTTGAAACATGTAATATTACTAACAATATTGTACAAGTCGTGATTTGGTTCCACTCACCTTTCTTCTAAAATATAAAACAGTTCACGGTTTGGTCTGTCATTCCACAAATGAAATCATCTCTTTTTCACATATTCTACCTTACAAATCTTATTCTTGAAGAAACATTTAAGTAAGATTTAAGTACATTGCGTTTGTATTTTATGGGTAATGTCTCTATGGGAAGGTCAAAAACTATCTTTTCTATTAGATTATGTCGCTTCAACACATTTTATCATCAAACTCTTCACTTATTCACATTGCGCATATTAGCTTACTGACGTCCAATTGCTGGCCAGTTATTTTCGTTTTACTCTTCCCAATTTCCTTGTTCCTCTAGTAATCTCTGCTTTTTAACATTCTTCTGCTTGGAGATTTTAACATCTGGGCAGGCTCTCTCGACTGCCCAGACACTGGTTGTATCATTGGCTCCTCTATATACCTTGGCCTAATGCAGTTAGTTTTCGGAGCCCACCTACTCTGCTGGACATAACATTGACCTAATATTTTCTACTCTGCTTCAGGTGTGCCAAACTATTTCACTTATTTGGTCAGACCATTTGATGCTTCCTTTTAATGTTTCACAGTGCTTAGAAGGAACTTGTTCTCGGAGAGCTCAGCCAGGTAAGTATGCATGTGCAAGACAAAGCTCTGGCCTAGACTGTTTATTATCTGGTAGACCTAGCTCAAGCTGTGTACCTACTTCCTTTTCATCTTTTTTTTTTAAAGTCTGACGGGTACCGCAGAGCTCTTCTGTGAGCCCCAGCCTTTTTAAAAATATTTATGTAGTCCCACTGGCTCGTCTGATTTGATCTTATTGCCGAACTTTGAGAATATATGCTGGGCACACTCAGATTATGGATTGACTAGATGGTACTTCTGATAAGGCAGCGATGCAATTTTAAATGTCTTTGAGTTGTAGAAAGTTGGTTGATGTCAAGTGATACAACTGAACACTGCAAGGATGAAGTGTTTGTTGTTGGCTGTGATTCATCTTTATTGTCCCTAGGTTTGTGGCCACAGTAATCTTGTGGCTCCTCCCTTACCGGTACCGTATTTGCAGAATCTGGGCTTCATGATGGGTCAGGCTTTGTTGCCATCTATTGAGCTTTATAAAGTTGCATTACTCTGCTTTAACAATGCTGTATAAGAGCTACCCGTTCTTTCAACTTTCTTTTTGGAATGCAGGTGTTCAGCCTTTAATTCCTTTCTGCATTTAATATGGTAACTCGCTGTGTCTTGGTGGCCCATGAAATTTGCTTGCCAGGTTGCTGATGGTCCAAAGTTCAGCAGCACATCATCCTTTGGCTTCATCAGAGCACTCTTATGACCTCTTATTTTGATCGCCTCTTGCTCCTGATAGCAAAGAGTTCTGTTTTTAAGGCAATTTTTTTTTTACCATAGCTCAGAACGGGCCCATGTATCTTCACTCTAAATGTCATCTTTATTATCCATTTAGATCCCTGCTGTTGCCTTCTACTCATTTGCCAGTGATCCTCTGTTCGCAAAGCCAGAGGTGGGGTTCACTCCTTTTAATATATTGTTACAAAATATTGGAACCTCTCAACACTTGGCTTAACTGCATTAAGACAGTCATTTAATGCTCCATAAATCCTTGAAGATCTGGCTTTTTTGCATTTACGGTTAGGCTCCTGTTTCTATATGTTAGTGCAAGGACACACTTTGGGCAATTACTTGCTCTATATCTTTCCAGACAATCAGTTATAAGAACCCTTCTAGTCTGAGGTGCTCCACATGTGGCCTAAGAGCAGGAGAACTCTTTAAATGAGCTTCCGGAGGCAAATCCAATGACCTTTTGTGGCACAAGATGGATGAATTAAAAAGTGTTTCTTAGAGGTTCATTTGCAGCATATTTTTTATTTTGCCAGTAAGCTGCTTTCTGATGTGTCGTAAGAGTTACTGAAATCATGTTCATGCACTTACTGTTAGATTTGAGCTATTAGCTCTTTTGAGAATATTGAAAGGTTTTGCTTCAGCCTTAAGTATTAAAGTAATGATAATTATTGAATATTCATGACATTCTGTACACAGTGAGCATTTCCAATAAGAGACATGGCGCCATCAGCATTACACCATTGTTTTATTTCTCGGTGGGCAGGAGGCAGCACTTGAGTTTATCATGTTGGTAGCATAATGATCAATAACTGAATGGGAGTTATATGGTAATAAGTCTTAGCATGTTTAAACTTTTTATTTGTCAGATGAAGGCTGGTTGATCATACATCTTAGTTCAGTCGAACAAATCTCACTTAGAATACTTAGATAAAACTCTTTTTGATAGAGTGATCAGCCTTACCAGTGATCCCTGGATACATCTCTGGTTATTAGTTGCTAGGAGAATGGATGGGTTCTCAATGGCTCAAGCTGAACACAGACAAAACTGAGATTTTGATCACCAGGTGAGTTCGCAATCTGTGGCACTCTGTTCTGTGGCCATTTGACTTCGCTACGTGTCCCTAATCCGCAGGCTCATTAAAAAGTCTAGCACTCAGAGCCAGATTGCTCTTGTTACGTCTCTCTGCACAGCGTCATACACCCTGTGCCTTTCTTTTTGTCTGAAGAGGAGCGACATACTATTGTTATAGTACTTACCATTTCACGACTTGACTGTTGCAACAGCATTTACTTGGGTATTAACGCTTTGTTAATCCGTTTACCCAGACTATTCAAAATCAGGCTGTTGGTTTGGCAGTGGCAGTGGCAGCTCCCTGTTTCAGCTCCACTACCCCATCTTGGAATTATTACCCTGGCTGCCTATAATGGCTTGCATAATCATGAATATTTTGAGCATTGTTGACCGTTCCATTTATGGAAAAAAATCCTAGTTTCATCTCCAGCCTCCTAAGCAGATAGTGTCTAAAGAAATCCATTCGCTCTGCCAACCATTAACTTCTACAGATTTTCAGAGCCTGTGTCCGAGGTCGTGCCTTCTCTGTTGTAGAGCACTACTCTGGAATGCTCCGCCCCGGCTCCTTATAACTCTTCTTCTTTACAGCAGTTCTGACATATGCTGAAGACATTGCTGTTTTCTCATCAGAGACCCACTGGAAGGGAGAGCGCTTTAGAGGACCCTATTAACATAATCTAATGAATTTATACTTGAAATCTTGGCATGTATGGAAGAATTTGTTCACGGTTTTGTAAGCCAACTTTTCATTCAGTTGGGGGCCGATTACAAGACGTTCCTACCTGATGCTAGGTTCACCAGGTGCATACTTGCATCCAGTGTCTCCCCCGCATAAAATTCCAGCTCCTGCAAAAAGCAGGAAGAACTTTTGTGTGGAAAACATACTCTGAATCGGGACTACGCATTTTGTGAAGGGCCTAGTAATTCTGTGCCTATCTTGTTGTTCCCCATTCTGGGCACAAAAAGTTGTAATTGCATGGTACAGGGATGGAATTGCCAACTGAAATTAGTGATTCTGGTCTATACTTCTTACTGCAGATTCTTCACCTTAGAATACTCCCCAAGCGCCACAATGGATCTGGAAAACACTCTTGATTGCAGTGCTCCATTGTGCCGCAAGTTAGCAGAGTGCGACTCCACGCTGACTCCACACCGCCCTGGAAGTGACGGAGTGGAGACGCATTTAAGCCCCACCTCGGCACACTGATGTTAGTACCATCCTTTCTGCGCCTTCTGACGCAGATGTCAGTCATGGACCTGCACAAGTTGTGTCTTTAGAGTTGTGTCCCAAGCTCAGGCACCAAAGTCATGCGTTAAGTGCGCCCTTATGCACCAGAAGTTGATCCCTGATAGAGAGGCCAAACTGTATGTTGCTGAACGCAAGAAGTCGCAGCCTTTGCGTAGGTCCTGCTCGTGCTCCAAGGCTTGGGTGTGGACTTTGTCCCGGTCCAAGGCCGTTCCCTCGACTGCTCAAGTCCTCCATTAAGTCAAAGTTCAAGCGCAAGCATAAGAAAGCAAAGTGGGACTTGAGCCCCATCCTGCCATTCTGACTCAAAAGAGAAGTGGACTAGAATTGCAGCTACCTTTAGCTGAAATCATAACAAATGTTTTGCTGCATATTTTTCAGCTTGGCCGACAACATCTGAGCCCTTGCTTCCTTTTAATTAAGCCTTGTTCTTGTCCACCTGTGTATAGGCAGGTGGACAGATGTCGCAGGCCGGAGTCGGGTGACAGTCGGGTTGAAGTCTGACTCGCCACAGTCAGTCGTGGACCGCTTCTGGACAATGGGGAACGGCTTCTCAGTGTTAGGGTTCACTATCAACAAGGCAAAGTCCCATTTGACTCCTTTGCAGAGGCTTCCATTCATAGGAGAAATCCTGAACAAAGTGGAGATCAGGGTTGTCCCTCTGCCGAAATGAGACCAGAACATTAGGGATATGATACTGATATTTCAAGCTCGGTCCTGGATCACGGTGAGAGCAGCCCTGAGGCTTCTTAACCTCTAAGGCTCCTGCATCCTCCTGGTAAGCTGTGTCAGGTAGCACATGCATGCTAGGCAATGGAATTTGAAGTTCCAGTTGTCACAGCATCAAGGCAGTTTGACTGATGACGTCCAGGTCTCGTATGACACAGCTGGTGATTTGCAGTGGTGGCTGCTCGAACACAATTGGTCCAGCTTCAGGCCTTCTCCTTTCCCCAATCAGAGCTAACGGTGGTAACGGAAGCATACCTGCTTGGCTAGGAAGGCCATCTAGAGGAGGTGGGGATTAGGAGACCCTGGTCTTTGGCAGAGGGCTGGCTCTACATCAGTCTGCTGGAGTTGTGAACCATTTGTTTGGCTCTGAAAACCTTCCTGCGTTCCATCAAGCGGAGGCTGGTGCAGCTTCTCATGGACAATACCATTGCCTTTTGGTACTGTAAAAAGAAGGGCAGAGTGGTGGTCTGGGTGTTTTGTCAGGAAGGCTCTGCATCTCTGGCGATGATTGGAGAACCAAGGAATTTTTTCCAATTGCAAACTACCTAGCAGGGTCATGAAAATCCAGAGTGGACAAACTGAGTAGGCGGTGGCTGGCAGATCACGAATGCCATCTATATCCTGACGTGGTACAGTGCAACTTCCAACAGTGCGGAGAACCCTGGCCAAATCCTTTTGCCACCGTCAAGAATGTGCAGTATTCAACATTTTGCTTGTTGGTGTTTCCACAAGAGCATTCGTTAGGAGATGCATTCGGCTGGAATGGAACATGGGACTCCTATGCGCCTTCCTGCTCTCACCATGAGTTCTGAAAGAGATTAGGAACCACTGCTCTCAAGTCATCCTAGTGGCTCCGGCTTAGGCCAGGATAATGTGGTACTTGGACCTCTGTCCTCCTATCAGGCTGCCACTTTGTAAGAACTTCTTGTCTCAGCAACATGGCAAGGTACTTCTCCCGAACCTGCGCAATGTACACATATATGTGTGGAGATTGAGCAGCGGCATTTGGCTGCATTTGATCTGCCTCCTGAAGTGTTGGATGTTATTCTTGCCGCCAGGCACCCTTTTACAAAATCCATTAATGGCATGCACTGGGACAAATTTATGGCCTGGTGTGCGTTTGCAAGCAATGCTGTCAGATGTCCTTTTGTTTGTTTTTTCTTTGACCCAGCAAGACCGTGCAGTGTGCACTGTTTTACGTTATTTGTTGACCTTTTCAGCCTCTCTGTGCTTGATGGACCACCCGTCCTTTTTTAAAACCCCTGTTGTGAGATTTATTAAAAATTTGACAAACATATTTTCTCCGAAATCATTTGTAGTGCCACAATGGAACCTGAACTTGGTCTTGACGTTTCTCATATGTGAGCCAATGCATTGCTGCCTACTGTGTCTCCTGACCTTAAAGGCCATCTGCCTCGTGATTATGTCAGCTTGTAGGGAGAGTGAACTTCAGGCGCTTTCAGTACAACTGTCTTACACCATCCCCCTCCCCCCGACAATTTGGTGCTGAGGACATGGGCGGCATTCTTACCAAAAGTCATGACTCCCTTCCATATTGCGCGATCCATAACTCTAGCAGCGTTCTTTGTTCCCCATCACCCCTCGAATGAGGAAGAGAGGCAACATTGGCTGGCCTCTAAAAGGACTTTAATCTTTTACATTAATCGTAACAAGGACCATTGAGTGGTTGATCAGCTTTTTGCGTGGTTCTGTGAATCAAAGAAAGGGATTGTGGTGCAGTCGAGGACCATGTCAAGGTGGACAGCCTCCTTAATTAAAATCTGCTGTGCACTGGCCAGAAAGCAGCCACTGAAGGTTTGAGAGCCAATTCCACCAGGTCTAAGGCTGTTATCACTCTGTTGGCCTGTCCTTAACATCTGCCAGGCTGCGATGTGGGTGTCAGTATATATATTCATAAAGCATCACTGCCTTGACAGCCAGGTCCAGTGGGAAGGGCATTTCGCCCGCTCGGCCCTGCAAGACTTTTTGGTCTGAGTCCACTCCACAGACCCTTCTCCTGGTGAGATGCTGCTTTGGTATCTATTCTAAGGTGACGAATGTGCGGTTAGAAGTATCCATCAGAAGAACTAGTTACTTATCTCTGTAACGCTCTTTCTGGTGGATACTCTGTCTCATATCTAAAAAGGTCCAAAGTTAGTATTCAGCACACTTTACCAACAATTGATCACGCTCCCCATCTGAGGGGGCTGAAAGGAAAAATTCAAGAAACTGACATCAGCGCAAAGGGGTGGCGCTTATATGCGGTCCTGCTTTGTCACTTCTGGGGCAGTGTGGAGTCAGCGTGGAGCCACACAAGGCCCCTCTAGCTGCAGTGGGAACATTTTCCAGATCCAGTCTGGCCCCTGGGGAGTATTCTAAAGAGAGAAATCTGCAGTTAGAGTAACCACCAGAAACAGCGTTACTGAAGGTAAGTAGCTTGTTTTTATGGCCGCTGTAATTTCAGAATTGCTGTATCCTGCTTATTGTAATTGAGCATTAGTGATCAATTAATTTGTATGGTTACACTTTGTAATAAGGCACCTGTAATATATCTCGCCATCTGACATTCTTATTCTTCCTTTTTTTAATTTTTATTATTTTTTATTGCCAGTAACAGTCACATAATACACGATATGAGAAAAACCATCATTTTATCCCAATAAAGCCCCCACAACCCACCCACCCCAGCTACACATTTAAATGACACTATTTTATCGGTGGTACAGGACTTGCTATAGGACAAACTCATTCAGTCCGTACAAGTTAATACACCGCAAGGAGAGAAAGGAATGGAAGGCAAAACAAGAAGAAAAAAGACAGAAAAGACAGAAAAAAAGAAGAAGATGTAAACAAGTCCAATAAGGACAGACAAAATGCATAGAATCATTATACATACCAGAATAAAGTGCAACGTGCCTAACATCAGTAACCCCTTGATTCTAACCAGTCCAGTAGCGGACCCCATCTCCTAAGGCCCTTCCTCTTACTCCGAATCCCTTTCCGTAGAAAGATTGCCTTTTCTATATTCCAAGTTGCCAACACCCTGGCTAGCCATTGTTGGATCACTGGTGGATTACTGTCTAACCAAGCTGAGGCGATACATAAGTGGAAAATGGTCATGGTGATGAAGACCAACCCTCTACCTCTTGCTGGTCTCTCAATTTCAGACACTCCCAGGAGAATCACAGCTGGGGTTAGGGATACCTGGATATTTAATTTGTTGGAAAGGAAATCAGTGATCTGGGATTTTATAAGAGATAGGGACGGGCAGGTAGCAAAAATATGTACTATATCAGCGCCCCTCTGTTGACATCTAGGGCATCTGGTACCTTTACCGTCCCCCTATTTAATAATCCTGCTGGGAGCATAGTAAAGATTAAAACACGTTTTATAATACTGCACGTGTAATTTGGAGGATAAAAACGCTGACTGAGCCAGAGAAAAAGATCCCCGAAAGCAGGCGTCTGAAATGGCCAGCTGCTCTTGCCATCTCAAAGACTGTTTGACCATGTCGTCCTTCATGTGTTTGTTAAGCAGGGAATAGATGAAACCAATTGCAGGTTTGCGACTTGCTAGCAAGGCGTCAGCCAGATTGCACTTTTGGAATCCAATCGCCTCTCCAGCCTTACGATAAAGAAAATCCCTGATTTGTAAAAACTTAAAGAAGTCCTTATGACTAAGGCCAAATTTGTCTCTGATCTCTTGAAATGATTTTAAACCAACAGTGGAGTAAAAAAGGCACAACTTATTTAAGCCAGCTTTGGCCCAGCGTAAAATATATGGGTCCCCAAAGATTCCTGGGAGAAAAATATTGTCCTCTAGAGGGGTATAAAAATTAAGTCGGCCCAAGCCCATTAATTTACGAACTATTGACCAGATTTTGAAGGCATTCAGTAAAGTCTTAAAGCGGACATGCTTGAAGTAGTTCAACTCTATTTGCCTCCTTAAATTCCCCCACGCCCCATCACCTACCAATAATTCATAAAGGGAAGGGAAGTAATCGGCTCCTAATTGCCGGGGCGTTTTTTCAAGTAATAGGGGTCCGAGATTCTATAAAACTGTAGCCCAATAATATAATTTTAAGTTTGGGAGTCCCTAGCCTCCACGATCTTTAGGGAGGGTCAAGAATTTGTTTACCGTAAGACCACACAAAACGAGATATCATTTCATCCAGCTTTTTAAACCACAAATTCCCAATCCCTAAGGGGATGGCATGAAAAAAAATAAAGAATTTTGGGGAAAAAAATCATTTTAACAACGTTGCATGGGCCTGCCAGGGATAGGTGCAGATTAAGCAAACCTTTGCAAATCTTTCTTGGATTTTTCAAGCTGAGGTTCGAGATTGTCCCTAATGACACAATCCAGATCAGGGATGATGGCGACTCCCAGGTAACTTGCATTCGTGGCTACCCGTGGATTTTGCAAGGATAGCTGAGTATTTACCAGGATTACTGTTTTGTCCCTATTCAGGGAGTAGCCCGAAATCCGTCCGAATTCCGCAGCTTCTTACTCGATCTCGACAATTGCTGTAGCAGGTTCGGGCGTGACTAAGGCGATATCATCGGCATAGGCGAGCGTTTTGGTATCCCAGCTGTTATAAACCATGGGGAGGATCTTCACATTAGCCTCGAGCCTACGGATGAAAGGGTCTATATAGAGGGCGAGCAATAGCGGGGAGCAGGGACAACCCTGCCTGGTCCCTTTTGAAATCGCAAATGATTCCGAGAGTTAACCAGCAATAAAAACTCTAGCCTCTGGTTTAAAATATAGTGCCTTAAGTGCTTGCCGGAATTCAGGGCCTATATTTGCTTTTTTCAGCGCAGTCCACAGGTAGGCCCAGGAGACCCTGTCAAAAGCCTTCTCGGCATCTAGCAGAATCAGGGCCATAGGGTCTTCTGCTACCTGGGCAGCATCAAACAATGTGATTATTCGTCCAATATGGTCCGTGGTGCCTCTTCCTGGAATAAACCCATGTTGCCGCCCAGTTACTACCTTGCTGATGATAAGGGACAAGCAGGAGGCTAAGATTTTAGCATAAATTTTAGAGTCCCCATTAATTAACGTAATAGGTCTATATGACCCGAGCTCACTTGCGGGTTTGTTCTTCTTTGGGAAAACCACGATCTTAGCTTGCGACCATGAAGGGGGAGGTCTATTGCCTTCAAATACATACGTAAACAGCCCCGTAAGGCAATCTCTAAATTCTGGAGCAAATACTCTGTAAAATTCCTCGGGTATACCGTCGTCACCAGCTGCCTTCCCTGCAGCCAGAAACGAGATCGCTGTTAAAATCTCTTCCCATGGAGGGGCGCCTTCTAAATCTGCCTGATCTTCTGCGTCTAATCTAGGGAATACAGATAGATCTAAATAATCACAGACGTCATCATACTCTCCCTTCGCGGTGTCTGAATACAATGCCTGATAAAATCTTTTAAATGCTGATCTTATTCCTACTGGGTCAGAGATCATGCCCTGAACAGGATCCCTTATCTCCCTAATTGCATTCTGGCCACTCTTTTGCCTAGTCCTTATAGCAAGTGTACGGCCGACTTAGTCTCCATATTCACATGCTTGTTCCCTATGAGCTAGAAATTTAGCTGCTGCCTTGGCTATAGTGATGTCATTTATGGCTGCTTTAGCGATCATAACCCCCATCTGGGCCTCTTAAATGTCACCCCCCTGTTGTGTAGCAGTTATTAACTTCTTTTCTTCCAACGCTAGTGTGGCATATAGCTCCCGCATTTTTTGCTTTTCCTTCTTTACCCTATTTAGCGTAAACTGCAGGGTTTCCCCCCGAATCCCTGCTTTCAATGTATCCCAAACGATTTCCAGGGAAGTACTGCCCAGGTTTTCTCTGAGGAAGGTTGCAATCCATGTCCTCATATGGGTAAGATACTGGTTATTAAATAATAATGCCCGCTCAAAGCTCCATTTACTACCCTTTTTGCGGGACCCACCCTGTTTGATTACTAAAACTAAGGGATTATGATCAGACATGACCCGGGGGAAGATTTCAATGTCACACTCTTGAATCATAGAGTGTGAAACCCAAAAAAATTCTAGGCGGGCATGTGTCTGGTGGGGAGAGGAAAAGAAGGTAAAGCTGTGTTCAGTTGATCTCCTGATCTGCCACACATCCATCAGGGTGTGATCTTTACAGAGGCTTTTAAGAGACTGGAATACCCTAGGCTTCCTGTCACTATATTTATACTGCTCCTCGCAAGACCAGCTCTAGGTAAATTGATGTTTAAGTCTCCGCATAAAACAATAGGGGACGGCCAAGACACCAGTTCATTAGTCAGCCAGTCATACAACCCTGCATCATCCAGAATTGGGCCATATACGGAACACAGCGTAAAAGTACAGTCAGTTGACCGAAACTCTAAAATAACCCATCTCCCCAATCGATCTGTACAGACATGTGTAAAGAACTGAATCAAGTCCTTTTTAGCCAAGATTGCAACCCCACAGGTCCGCGTACTTTGACGCGTGCCCGCAACCAGAATAAAGCCCAGAGTGTCCAATAAAGGCAATTGTGCTCCCTCTATATGAGTCTCTTGAAGGCATATTATATCCGCCTCTAAAGCTTGCAATTCCAGGGCCACCTTTGCCCTCTTTTTCTTATCATTGAGGCCACAGATGTTCACCGAGGCAATTCTTAATTTACTCATTGCCCCAGCTTCCTAAATAGCCTTTCCGATATCTTATTTAACATCTGACACTGATCGCCCACTAATATCTTCCGCTACCATAAATCCACAACCTCCGCTTATAGTTTTGTGTACCCATTTGTCCCCCTGTGTAGCTCCCTCCCAATCCCACCACCAATATCCCCCCTCCTAGAATCCCGTCCCTCCCCCCCCCCACCAAATGAGCAATCAGGCAAAAGGCCTGAATGATGGTGCCTGTGGAAGTATGTATAACCCATCACTGCCAACCCGCAGTCCCCCCATAAGGAAAACATCAGATTATCATCCTACATAACCGCTGTATATAGAACTAAGCTAATCTTTAAGCCCCAATAGAGGTAAAGTTACGCGTTTGTCCTTGGTAAATCACTTTCAGATGGGCAGGATTTTGGAGATAGACTTCCGCTCCTAATTGCTGGAAAGGATTGAACAGCTGCTGCATCTGCCATCGCCTCTCTACAGTGGCATCAGCAAAGTCTGGCCTTACAAAAAACGAGATGTCCCCAAAATCCTTCTTAGCGTTAGGACGTGCTTGCTCGAAAATTTCTTGGCGCAGCAGAAAGTTCCCAAAGTAGACCAGAATTGCCCTGGGCCTCACTGCTTCATTAGGTCGGGATTTCTTTGGCAATAGGGGGAACCTGTGGGCACGTTGGATCTCTGTGCTCCAATTCCAATTGGTTTTCTTTGGAAAGGCGCCCTTAAAGAGTGATATAATGTAGGCCCTTGTGTCGGACCCTTCAACTCCCTCTGGTACTCCCAGGACTCTCAAATTGTTGCGCCTCTGCCTATTTTCGTAGTCTTCCAGAGGACATTGGCCATCGTTGCTGCCTGCGATGATTCCTGCAACTTTAAAGCCTTGACTTCAGATTCCAGATGTTCAGTCCGCTCCTCGACCATTGTCATTTTTCCCGCGATGTCTGAGCAGGTTTTATTGATTTTTTTAATGGTCCCATGCAGTTTTTTCGTGGCAAGCCTTGCTCGACGACTTGAGCTCCTAACTTCTTCCTGGACCTGCCTTACCATTTGGAGAATAGTCGCCAGAGACCCTTCCACGGTGGATGGTTGCAGGTGTGACCCAGAAACTTCAGCAATGTGTTCTTTTGAAGATCTTTCACGTTCCTCTCCTGAGAAAACCAGCCGAGTTATAGAGTAAGCCATTAAAGATTGCCCGTGGATTCGTCCCCACTACTGCCGTTGGAGGTTTCAGCATCGGCTCCTCTTTTCTTATTCCTCTTTTTCTCCCCCGGAGAGGCTCTCCCAGACACTTTACGTTGGGTTGCGCAAGTGATATCTTCCAGAACATCACTGGAGGAAGAGTCGGAGACTGGCCCGTCTGTTACAGAAGAAGATGGCTCCTCCATATTGGAGAGATCTGAGTCGTCCGTAAATGAGAAAAATTTGTCCCCGGCTTCAGGAGACTTAGCTGTGCGTGTTAGGGGTAACTGGCTTACAACCCTCCCCAGCTCTCGTACCTCTTCCAAAGCAGTCCCAGCGGCCTCTTCTGTGCGAGTCTCCTGTTGAGCTGCAGTTGCAGACTTGGCAGTACAACAAACTTCCCCAAACCCCTCGCTCAGTGGTACCTGATTGTCCCGATCATGTCCTTGGCCCTCCTTGTTGCTCTCTTCATTGGGGATGTCCCCAGTAGTACTTTCTTGGGCAACCGGGATTAGTGCTGCGTCTGCTCCAGTCCCTTCATTGGTCATGGAAGATATTTGGGGATCATCTGCTCGAAATTGTGTCTCGCTCTGAGGTGGGTTGGGGTTGCTCAGAGCCACTGAAATATTCTGTTTCTCCGGAGGGGGGGAATCCACATTTCCCTCAGGCTGACTGCCGGCCGAGTTCACCCCATGCCCCTTACCAAGTCCTTGAACCATGGGAGGGACTTTGCGAGTGCCAGAAAACAACGTTGAGATTAGGGGTTGGGGCCCTTTAACTTCCCCAGCAGCGCAGGATTTCCCCAGCCGGGTCCTAGCCCAGCTTCCCAAAGCACTGGGTTTGGGGTTACCCTTTTCAAGAGCCCCCTCCTGGTTTCTGCCACCCCTCACCCCCTTACCACAGTCCATTGAAGAAGGAGGGGGTCCACTTGTTGAGCCTGCAGCAGAGCCGGTCTTCCGTGTCCCGCGGCCGGGCATTTAGCAAAATTTATCGGCTCAGAGACAGCCCCCAAGCAGAGAAAGCCGAAGCCAAGTGCACAGGCAGAGATCTTTGAAGGTGCCGCCGGCCGGCACCTGCCGTCTCCACTGGATCCGCCGCGTCCGATAAGGAGCCCCCGGTGTGCCCCGTCTGAGCCACTCACAAAAGTAAAGACCGGACAGCATACTCCAGTAGGATTCACCTTTTCCTTCGCGCTGGGGGAATCAAGGTCGGGAGCGACGCGAGCCCGCGTCCTACACAGGCGCCATCTTGCCAAGATTATTTTTCAATTGAATTGCCATCAACAGCCTGAGAGTGCAAGGAATAACACTGGGCAGTTGCAAGGAATAACTTCTTATTCTTCCTAATAGAAAGGAATCAATGCATCTTTGAGGATTGGGATCTGTTTAATGAAACGAGGAGTATTATTGGTGACAAATGCCTCTGTATCCTTGACAAATACCTCTGTGCCTTGACACCAATGGGATCCCTGAGAAGGGTTGACAATTCTCTCTGGGCAGACGGTGATGATATGCCTTTCTATTAATTAGCCAGTGCACTTTAGGGCTTTGTTTTTAGTGTCCCTATTTTGTCACCAATAGCATATGTCCTTACTCCAAGAAAGCACGCCTCCTGCACTAATTTCCAATAAGAGGCTGCACCCAAAGTTTCCTACAGTGGACTTTTGCTTTTTAAATGCTTAAGTATGCTTATCTCAATGACTGTTGTGCTGTTTCGACATTCCTATCACCTCTGCTCATTATCTGCATCGCAGACCTGATCTTTATTGCATGTAACCATTTGGGGGCTTGCTTTAGGGCCCCTGAAACCCTTGTACGCCACTATGAACTGAGTAATATGAAGATGTCGAAACCAAACAAGAACAAAATATCAGCAAATGAATCTTTGCAACCCTTATGCAGAGAAGAACTATTACTTCTGCCTGGCGTGCATGTTTGTACGAGGTTAGATTGATCTGCATTTTGCACGATTCTCTTTATAAGGCAAATGCTGAATCTGAGACAAATTTCATGACCTTCATTCGTTGTCTTCAGCTTGAAGCATCCATGCCCCTTCAGCTTATGTCTTTAGTTTCCACAGCCTAATGTTTGAAAGATCTTAGCTAAGCTTTCTGCTCTTGTGCTGCTTAGAGAGCCCTGAATCTGGCTTTAATATTTCTAATTACCAGGGTCATCTCCAGGAATAAGAGGGTGTAGATTGCGTCAAACGGTCATTAGGGAACATCTGGTTTTGGTTTTTATCTTCTCTGGAGGTTATGGGTGAGTAATAGCTGAAAAATACATTAGCCATTCACACAGCTGGTCACTTGCCACTGGCATTCTGACGTACGGCTGGTATTTTTTTTCCCATTAACATGGAAAATGATGTACAATAAGTGAGACTATTTCTTGGCTGTCGTTTTGTTTAACTCCCTGCACTTATTATTTGTCTTACTATCTTCGAATGCAATCTTATATTCTTCTAGAAGAGCGGTTCTTAACGTGTGGTCTGGGAACACTGGGAGCCGACAACGCCTACTCAGAGGGTTCTGCAACTGCTTAAAAAATTAAATATTGGCAGATTAATAAAGCACGTATAAAAAAGCAAAATGTAAAACTGGGTACTGTAAACGTAAAGGAATTTGAAATTGGAGGCTAACAATTAAGTTAGTATCCTCTGCATGATTTATGAGAGCAGTGCATGTGCATCAAACAGAATATTATATGGGCAATGCGTGGCCTTAATTGAATTTAAAAAGTTACAACCTTCCCATGAATATTCAAATTTAGATTTTTTAATGTTATATTTGTTAATGAATTTAATATATTTGTGTATCTGTTTGATAAATGCTTGTACCTGTATTGTTGTATGTTGTTTTTCGGTTCACATTATTGAAATTGCTTAGGCTGGAGTCTCCGACTTCCAGCAATGATTCAGTGGGGCTCCCTGGATTCCCAATAGTGATTCAGTGGGGGTCCACAGATCCGGCCATGATTAAATGGGTTCTACAGAAGTCAAAAAGTTAAAAAACCCACTGTTCTACAAGAGAAATGTCGACAGCAGAGGCTGCATGGGGCTACCAGGCTCACCAACTCCACCTATTTCCACACATACTCTTGGGTTGTAGACCATAGCTGGTCTCAGTTTCATCTGATTTCACAGTACCTCCCCTCAGTATTAAGGTACGGTGGAGTGGGGTTACAGCATGTGGCTAGGTTAATCTCAATTTGTTTTCTGCATCTAGCAGATTTGCACCCCTAACTCAAGTGTAGCACTTGGTCTAACAAGAACTGACCCCATCAAGCCAGGGTTTTTTTAGGTCTCGCCTGAGCCAGCGCATGCGCTGCTCTGAGAGACATTTAGTAAGTGTGCTTTTCAAAGTGCTGCCAGAGGCTTTTGCTGGCTACCAGCTTGCGTTCACGCGAGCGTGCACGCGCGCAGCCGCCAGCTTTCAGCGCCCGATCAGGCGCCATCTGGCTTTCCTCTCACTTGATTGCTTTCTCAATGCTCCTTCGCTCCTCCCCCGCTGCGTCTCGCGTTAATTGCAAACATATGTGCAAACGCGCTGCTTTCACTTTCGCTCGCGCGCGCACCACTTTTGAAGCCGGGCTTGTCTTGTTTATGCCTGTCTTCCCTTGGGACATTTACTGCGCTATTTGCCCAGCTCATTCAACGCACCTCAATCTTTCATTCTATGCCTCTTTTCTGAGACAATTGAAGGTTGTTCTTCATACTTCGCTACATACAAATCGGGGCTTTCTGTGTCCTAGTATTGCATTACTTCCGTTAAGTTATAGCACTGCACAAAACAGCATCTGTGCTATTTGTCAAGTTGTATAACCTGTATATGCCTATCACAATATTTTTGTAAAGTTGTAACATTTTACACATCACATACTTTGCGTTATTTCTTTTATGTTGTAAACTCCTGCAGGGCATGACCATTACATCATTTCTGTAACGTTGTAACATTCTTCAGCACAAGACTGTTCCATTATTTCTGTAAGTTCTAACATTATGCAGGGTGTATCCACTGCATTATTTCTGTAATGTTCTAGCATTATGCAGGGTGCGTCCACTGCCTTCTTTCTGTGAAGTTCTAGTGTTTTGCAGAGTATGTCCATTGCATTATGTCTGTAAAGTTCTAGCCCTACGCAGACTGCGTTCACTGCATTTATTTCTGTAAAGTTCGAGCATTATATAGGCTGTGTCCATTGCATTATTTCTGTAAAGTTTTAGCTTTATGCAGGCGGTGACCACTGCATTATTTCTATAAGCTTATATCATTATACCGGCTTCGTCCACTCCGTTATTTCTGTAAAGTTGTAATGTTATGCAGGCGGCATCCATTGAATTATTTCTCTTAAGTTGTAACTTTCTGAAAGGTGTGAGGCAGTTCCACTATTTCTGTAAATTGTAAAAACTTTTTGTAATCTGCATGCTATGTCCACTGTATTTGACTCTTAAATTGCTTAATTATTCACAGCATAGTTTTGCATTCATTACTCCTGAGGTTTTAACATTTCGCACGTCATAGCATTTGTTGTCTGACATATTGTAAAGTTGTAGTATGCTGCCGACCCAGGCCTGGACATTATTTCTATAAAAGTTGTGACATTTTGCAGAGCGCCTCCTGTACACATATTGTTGAGTGTGAACAATGTTCCAAACCGGTGTTTTATTTAGAAAAGTTTATTCTCCTCTCTTCCAGCCTTCTTCAGCTTACTTCATTAAGTCCCTTCTAAATCGGCTTGCAAAAAGGGAAAAACAACCAAAACAAAAACAAGCATTGGCATAGCCAATAGGTCTCGCCTTTGGGACCTTATAAGTGTTTAGCCATGCAACAGTTGATGTTGTTGCACCAAGCATATTGTGCTGGATAACTAAACACTTATAAGGTCCCAAAGGCGAGTCCTATTGGCTATGCCAATGCTTGTTGTTTTAAAGTTTTGATTGCTTTTTAGCAGGATAGGTGATAACTTGTGACCAGCACAATCATTATATACAGGGATTATGCATCCTCCATTCGCGTGAAATCGGTACCACCTACCCTGCCCCCTCAGCATGGTCCGTTTTCTTTTTTTTATACTTTATATGGTTCTGTGCAGTCCTTTGTATGCTTGCCAGGCCATCAAGCCAGTGTTGACATCTCCTCTTTGGCAGCTGGGCCAGAAAAGGGTTGATTTGAAAACCTGTGCATTATGCATGAGGCTCTGGACTGACACACTCAGAATACCTTTTGGTGTTTCCTTATCTCCTGGCCATATGCCTCGGCCTTCTATCACCTCCTTTCTCTTCTCCCCACAAGATGTAAATAGTTAGGTGGGAGGCGCTCTCATTTACAGCTCCACACATCGACAGCTATGATCGAATACTGCAAAGGACTGAAGTTCTAAATGTATTTATTTATTTTTTGAGTTTTATATAGCGCAGGCTAGACCCGAGACAATCAGAGTGCTTTACAAGGCATAGCATTAATAGAAGGTTTCAACATAGTATAACCAGAACGAATAAAAACAAAACAACATAGTATATGAATCCCAATGAGAAACAGATAATCCAAAATTGTCCATAAGAGATTAGTGATAAATTAGATGCTAAATTGGGTCAGGCGGCTGTATTGAATTATCCTGTTGGTGTAGTAGGCTCAGGGTGACGGTTTGAGGTATTTGTTCATTAGTAGAGTTTTGAGATTCCGTTTAAAGCAGGTATAGGAAGAGTTGCACTTTCTGACAAATGTGAGGACTACTCTGTCAAAATTATGTTTATGAGCTGTGCTGATTTAAAACACACTGCTGTAAATGTTGACACCATGTTCAGAATGAACCATTTTGTAGGTTGAATGCTATACAAAACAACAAATGAAAAAGACACAAGACCTTATCTTTTTTGTTCTTTCATTTTAAGTAGTATCTTGCTCAATTCGATCCAGGAACCATCTGCTATTCGTTCCCCTATGTGTGAGGGGGTTTTCCTCTGCAAGGAACAGTATTGGCGCCTTTATTTCTTGGTTAAGGGAACTCCAATTTATGACAGTGCTTTTATTTTCTCGAATTGATAACTCCGATCTGGACATAGCCCATAATTATTACTTTGTTGAGGAAAATCTATTTTGCGCATCTTCTTTAACCTATATATTCTAAAACTTGCAGCATTGTGCCCCCTCCTTTGGATTCACTGCCCGTTCCACATGTGGGAAGTCTGTGTGCTACTTGTATCCCCTCTGGTCTCCCTACACTTCATGGATTTGCCTTGACTCTGAGTAAAAGCTTCATAAGAAGCTCAAGGTAAGCGCCATCAGCTTTAGAAAGGAGGCACTAGACTCATCCTTGCGGATCTCAAAATATTTTCTTTTCTCTCGAGCCAGATTTCTGTTTATACAAACGAATGTCCAATGCAGGCTCTGAACTTGTTAAATTTATGATTGGTTTCCACCTCCATTTCTCTGCATTTATAAAAAAAAGGGTCATTTTAGATGAAATAGCTGTATAAATGACTTGCTGTGTGGAAGTTTTGATGCTATGGTTTTATTTGAGGACAGCAAAAAGTGATGCCTGACATACTCGACTGAATTACTCGGGCTGCATCCCAGAACAAATTTGTTTTTCGCCCACAATGCTCACTCGGACAGAAACCAGACAGGTGTGGAAGTTCAGGCTGGACTGCCCTATTGAATCAGGACCACGGGTAATATGCATATGGCTGGGTCCTGTCTGTCGTGGTGTGGTGGGCCAAACAGCAATGGGCTGGATTGTGGACCAGAATAATTACCAGTAGCTGAGACTAATCTAAGCAGTCCATTGATCTCTTTTTTGTTTCACTCAGTATGACCCCCTATGGGGGCTTAGTATGCCCAGGTATGGGCTCCATGCTCACTGTGAAATAGGACTGAAGCTGCATCCTACTGATGAGGCTCAAATAGGCGGAAATCTGTCTGAGGTACAGTATACTGCTTGCTGCGGATCAGATAACTGGCTTTAATGGCTTAAGAAACATCTGAGTAAAGCCTGATTTGTTGGTTTGAAAGAAAGGGGACCCCTACTTAACACAATGGAAACTTGCTAGCTAGTAGGGAGAACAATATCAGGGGAAAGAACCAAGCTAATCACAAGTATAAATGTTTAAAATTAAACAGGACAACATACACATAATCAATTGACATGATGCTGGAATATTATCACAAAATATATTTATTATTTAATATTTCATTTCGTATAAAAAATTTTTTACATTTTTGTCACGATCTCAAAAATATATATATATATATGATTCAATACATTTTATAAAATCCCAATGCAGTGACACATATTAACATATGGAATATGATTAAACTAAATGAGAACTTAGAGCATAAAAATGCTCTTATCTGATAATACAATCTTTTTTTCTTTTTTTCTTTTCTTCGAGTTTTTCTAACAAAGTCACAGATTTTATGTGGACTGAAAAGAGGGTCAGCGGTAGATGGAACTACGCGCGTTTCGGCAAGTTGCCTTCGTCAGGACACCGTCTCGACTTTCTCTATTACTCTTTCCAAATGCGATTGGATGCTCACTCCAATTTCGCTATTTTACACAGATGGAGAATTCATTAATTCCTCGACCGGTCGAAAACTTAGAATACCAGGAGGCTGATCAGTCCCGATGGCCTAAAATAAAATATATATTATCCATTATCAGGATACCTTGGCCATACAGGGATCCTTACAGATTATCACATCTGAAACTGGACCGAATATCTTTGGTTAAAACGAAACTGCCTTTGAAATAAAATCGTAGCATTTGAAATAGTCTATTGACGATAAAGATGCTGCTATCAATACATTAAGATTCGAGGAATTAATGAATTCTCCATCTGTGTAAAATAGTGAAATTGGAGTGAGCATCCAATCGCATTTGGAAAGAGTAATAGAGAAAGTCGAGATGGTGTCCTGACGAAGGCAACTTGCCGAAACGCGCGTAGTTCCATCTACCGCTGACCCTCTTTTCAGTCCACATAAGATCTGTGACTTTGTTAGAAAAACTCGAAGAAAAGAAAAAAAGAAAACAAGATTGTATTATCAGATAAGAGCATTTTTATGCTCTAAGTTCTCATTTAGTTTAATCATATTCCATATGTTAATATGTGTCACTGCATTGGGATTTTATAAAATGTATTGAATCATATATATATATTTTTTGAGATCGTGACAAAAAATGAAAAAAATTTTTTATACGAAATGAAATATTAAATAATAAATATATTTTGTGATAATATTCCAGCATCATGTCAATTGATTATGTGTATGTTGTCCTGTTTAATTTTAAACATTTATACTTGTGATTAGCTTGGTTCTTTCCCCTGATAAAGCCTGATTTGTGCCATGATAACATTTGTGAATTTACCACAGTCTGCCTGAAACTCTAACCAACATATCCGTCAAGAAACTAAGTTATGCTGAAATCAAGAAAATAAGCTCACAAATATGTTTTGAAGAAATCCATCTAAGTGTCTGCCCATCCTGATGAATTGTCAATAAAATTAATCTCTGGACATTTTTATCAAGCATAGCAAAACCTTATTTATTTTGCTTATCACAACAACTTTAAATAATTTTGCATTTGCAGACGATAGCACGCTACTTCACAGGGGTTCTTGTGATAAACAAGTGTGTGGCTGTCATTTGGCCTAGGTCGGTACGGTATTGATATCTTTTGTGAGGGCCTAGGCTGTGATATTATTGTGCTTGTCGCTACATACATATTTAAAGCGGAACTGCTAAGTAGGCATAAGCATATCGGGTACAGGTGGATATCTTGCGTGGGTGTTGATGTGTAGCGAAAGGTAGTGACTATTGTACAGGAACTAATGAAAGTGTGAGTTTTGAGGTATTGTCCCCATTACAGTAATTTTAGGTGGGTATTTGATGCAAGCTGTAAGTCTTTTCAGAGTCTGGGTGCTTGGAGCATAATAAACCAGTATCCCTGGCCAGAATATTGGAGAAATGTGGCTCAATTTAGCAACATGAAGGCAGTTTTTTAGAACTTTGTTAGATAATGAAAGGTGATTCTCAAAGATAGCAACAGTTCCAGACACATTTATTTCTGCTTTGCAGTTTTTAGGTCTTGCCTGGGGCAGCGCGCATTCGCTGTCTCTTTGAGATCTATTGTATCTTAAACAAACCTTAAAAGGGTTTAGAGACCACCCATTACTTACCATTGTTTGGTGTCTTTGTCACTTTCACTTCTATTGTCTTCATTGGTCGGTGGGAGCTGGGTAGGTTTCATTTTACCGGCCGGTGACACGCCACCATTTGATTTAATCTTTTCTGGGTTTGATTGGACACACACACACACTCTACTCTGCACCACTCTACTCCATTCCACACCACTCTACGACATTCCACTCTATGACACTTCACGCTACTTTACTCCACTCTGTTCCACAGTACTATTTGACACTCTACTCCGCTCTATGCAACTCCACGATATTCTATTCCTCTCTACGCCACTCTACTCCCCTCTACAATGCTCTACTCTATGCCACTCTACTCCACTCTACATCACCTTATGCCACTCCACCCTAAGACACTCCTCTCTGTGATACTTTCCTCCACTCTACGCCACAACACTTTACTCACCTCAACCCCACTCTATGCCACTAGACTCTGACACTACTCCACTCCACTCTATGACAATACTCCTCTTGATGACACTCTACGCCACTCTGATGTACGCCACTGTACTTTACTCTACTCCACTGTGCACCACTCCATGATCCTCCACTCTACGCCACTCTGCTCTGTGCCACTGTAAGAAACTCCACTCTATTACATTATACTCTGCAACACTCTACTCTACTCCACTACACAACACTCTGACACTCCACGTCACTCAACTCTATGACACTCCACTCCAGTCTGGGCCACTCCACTCTATGCTACTACACTCTACAGCACCCTACGAAACTCTATCCCACTCCACAACACTCTACTTTCACTGCGCTTTACAACCCTCTATACCCCTCTACTGTATGCCACTCTGCTCCATTCTACTCCACTCCACTTTGACACTGTACTCCATTCTACTCCCCTCTTTGACACTCAACTCTACGACACTCTACTTCTCTCCACTCCATGCCACTACATTCTACGCCATTCTATGCCACTACATTCTACGCCACTCCACACCACTCCACACCACTCCTCTCTATGTCACTCCTCTCTACCCCACTCGTCTCTACAACATTCTGTTCCACTCTATGCCACTCCACTCTATGCCAATTCAATCTATGCCACTCCATTCTGTTCCACTCCACTCTATTCCAGTCTGTTACTCCATGCCATTCTACTTCACACTATGCCACTCCACTCTATAACAATCTACTCCTCTCTGCGCCATTCCTCTCTACGCCTCTCCAACCTACAACACTTTACTCCACTTTATGCCACTCCACGACATGACACACTAATCCACTCTACGCCACCCCACTTTAGGGCACTCCACTTCACTGTACGCTACTCCACTCTGCTCCACTCTGCTCCACTCTACCCCACTCCACTCTGCGCCACTCCACTCTACCCCACTCCACTCTGCGCCACTCCACTCTACACCACTCCTCTCCATGCCCCTCCTCTCTATGCCACTCCTCTCTATTCCCCTCCATACCACTCCACTGTACCCCGCTCCACTCTGTGGCACTCCACACCACTCTACTCCACTCCACAACACTCTGTTCCACTCTATGCCACTCCAATCTATGCCACTCCACTGTATGCCACTCCATTCTATTCCACTTGAATGTATTCCTCTCTACGTCACTCCACGCAATTCTACTCCACTGTACGCCACTCCACTCTATAACACTGTACTCCTCTCTGCGCCATTCCTCTCTACGCTGCTCCAACCTACAACACTTTACTCCACTTTATGCCACTCCACAACATGACACACTAATCCACTCTACGCCACTCCAGTTTAGGGCACTCTACTCTACTACACTCTGCGCCACTCTACTCTACGCCACTCTACTCTACGCCACTCCACTCTATACCACTCCTCTCTACACCACTCCATGCCATTCCACTCCCCTCTACGCCACACTACTCCACTCCATACTACTCCAGTCTACGCTACTCCACAACACACCACTCTACTCTACTACACGCCACTCTACTCTACGCCACTCCACTCTAAGGTACTCCAATCTACGCCACTCTGCCACTGCACTCTGATACTCCACTCTATGACTCTTCTCTCCACTCTACAACACTGTACTCCACTCTATGACACTCCATTCTACAACACTCCACTCCGCTCTGTCACTCCAAACCACCCCGTGTACTCTTCTCTATGCACTAACTTTTAGCCATACTGAACATCAGCTGCGCTGGTGTACATACAACCTGGCTAAAACGCATTCGCAAAGCCAATAGCTATCGCATAGGCGAGACCCATTGGCTTTGCCAGTGCTTGTTAATGGAGTGTGGTTGATTTTGCTTTTGAAGTGATTAATAGCAAAGGATGGCATTGTTAAGGTAAGAACAAATCCATCATTGTGATATAATGAAATCTTTCTGATCGCTCATATCAAGTCACTCTAGCAGCCCTTTATCAAGGATCTACCATTAACATATAGCAATACTTTAAAAGTGCCATTGTAACACAAACCAAGCACGCTGCTGGGGATACCCCATTGTAAGCTTGATTTCAGTACCAAGTAAAATATGAGAACAAATACAAAGGTAAACAATATGTGGTCAGTGGGAAAACAGGCACTGGCACAGCCAAAAAGTCTGGGTTTAATTTCACAACACATGCAAAGACAGCCATGCACAAATTATGTTTTTATGCAATAGCCTATTGAAGCTGAACTCCTTGGCTTTACTAGGGCTTGGTGGTAGTGACAGTGGTGCTGTTGATGGTAGTTGTGTTGGTGTGGTATTAGTGGTGATATTAGTAGTAGTAGTAGTGTGGAGTTTTGCGGTGGGGCTTATTGTTATGCTCCTAAAAGCTCTCAAAAGTCCAAATATTATGAGCAACACAACGATAAACCTTAAAATACTTTCCTGCAGTGCACTGCTGATGACTTCACACATGGTGTTGTGGCAAAATATATAAATTATAGTTGAGTAACCGTGAATTAAGCTACTGTTTTTATCTGAGTGTTTCGGAGTGACATCAAATAGACAAGGGGAGCAAAGCCAAGACATCACTTAGAACCCTGAGGTGAAAACACCCCCAAAATTCATATTTTACCCATCTATACTTTTATGTTGTATATGGCACCCAAAATCATCTGCCCCTGTTCCAACATGTACACAAGGGCAGAGGAGTAATGGGGAGCCATATTGAACATGTAAAAAAAAAAAGAAGGTATAAACAAAAGCCAGGCCTCTTGCCACCCACCCCACCACCCTCGAAATATACTCAATCCCAAAGTATTCTAAAAATAAATTCCTGGCCTCCTGACACCCACCTCACTCTGGAAAAAACTCTCCGGGCCCGATTCACAGAACTAATCTGAGACAAAATCCTAAACTTACTACTTTTGGTATTCACAGAATGCACTTACTACTTTTGGTATTCACAGAATGGATTTACGACTACTAACTTTACGTCCGCACTCGGGCCGGAATTTCCGCACTCGGGCCGGAATTTCCGCACCCGGAGCGGGAATTCCACTCTCAGGCCGGAATCTCCGCTCCCGGGCCGGAATGTCCGCTCCCGGGCCGGAATGTCCGCTCCCGGGCCGGAATTCCCGATTCCGGGCCGGAATACCCGCACTGTGGCCGTTGATCATTTTCCTCAAGGGTAAACACCTGTCCAAGTGCCTACCATCCCCCACCATGCATCAGCTGACACACTGCAGCCAATCCCAGCCCTGCAGCATGTATGAATGCAGAGCAGACACACACAAACCCTTTCAACATGTCGCTGAATGTGTTTGTTGCACTGCCCCTTGCGGCAAAACTACTTGAGGAGGGGGAGGAGGAGGAGAGTAGAGAGGATCTTTAGACAAAGGATCAACCTATTTGGAATGTCCAGCCAAGATGTCAGGGCCAGGTTCCGTTTCCCTCCAGAAGTCATCTTCGAGATGGTATGTGAGTGGGAGCAGGAACTTGACTCTGTGACCTGCAGCTCCCATGCCATTCCAGCCTATCTCAAGATCCTTTCTGCTCTTCCTTTCTTTGCCACTGGGTCATTCCAAAGGGTCTCCAGAGACCATGTGGGCATTTCCCAGGCAAGCCAGTCGCGGTGCTTGCATCAGGTACTGAGATGCATCACTGCTAGAGCCCACCACCACATACAAATGCCCCATACACTGGCCAGAAGACAAAGGGCAGCTCGAAATTTCTATCTCATTGCTTGCTTCCCACGTGTGCTGGGTGCAATTGATTGTACCCATGTGGCCCTTCAGCCACCCTGCCGCATTGCACACATCTTCTGCAACAGATACCGATGGCATTCCATCAATGTGCAAGCTGTCTGTGATGCCAGTGGGAGATTCATTGATGTGCATGCAGTGTTCCCAGGCAGTACCCATGACAGCTTCGTATAACGCATGTCACCTCTTGCCCGGCGGATGGCTGCGGGAGAATTTGGCAACATGTGGCTACTGGGTAAGTACCAAGCACCAAAAATGAGGTATATGTGTAATTGAAATGTCTGAATGCCACCTAACATTAACCATTGTACAATAAGAATCATAAAGCAACATACATGGTCTCAACAGACACTGCATGTACCAAAGTATAGATCATGTCCTGTGTAAATCAAAGAGGGAAATGTAACCAATTGCCCTTTCTTCCCTCCTCAGGCGACGCTGGGCATGCACTCTCCCCACAACTCCTCACCCCTTACAGACGTGCAAACACTGTACCTCAGCGTAGGTACAATAGGGCACACATACGGACTAGAGCCATCATAGAGCGCACTTTTGGTCTGTTGAATTCGCGATTCAGACGTCTTGACCGTACAGGGGGTGTGCTGCTGTACTCCCCTGAAGTCGTGTGCAAGATCATATTAGCCTGTTGTGTTTTGCACAACATTGCTTTAACGCATGGCTGACACATACCTCTTGAACCTCGGCTAGCTCTGAATCTGGGAAACCGGGCCATTGGACATAACCGAGGTCAGGGTATGCAAGTCCGTGATCAGCTCGTTGCCACGTTTTTCACATGAGCAACCTGTAGTGTCATGGACAAAATGTGGTTTGCAGTCTGTTGTCAATGATGAAAGTTGGATATTTACGACTGTGTCCAAAAATTCCATCCTGAGACTGCTTTGCAAGCCACACTAATAACTGCATGTAAATCACAACTGTTGACAATAGTCAAAAGGTTGACCGTGCTTCAGGTCATGTGCCCATGTCAGCGATCAGTGTAGTGGATGTCCCTAAAGAATCTATTGACGCAGATGAAAAACGGTACATGTTCTGAGAGACCTACCTGGACCATATGAGAATGGGTTACTTAATCACAAAAGGGCATTACCATTGCATTCTCAGGCCTGTGCCCTCAACAGATTTGACTCCCCCACAAATGATGGGCCCACAATGTGAGTGACGATGTCATGGGTGAATCAGGCACTATGTGTCTGTGATACACAGCACTGCTTCCCCCCAATTTTCCGTAACACAACACACAACTCTTGTGTTGAGCACTAAATATGGACTACATGTACCATAATGCAAAGTAGGAGAAAACGGAACTGGGGTTTGATGTTGTGTCAGCCCCCCCCCCCTGTCCGCGCCAAAATGTCATTAAATGGTCTGTTCCCCCTTTTGTTACATGTTTATGATTCTCACTTGCACTGTCATTTCAGGTTTCTCCACAACAGAACAGCAGGATGGCAGTGGATTTGATTTGTGAATGTGGATGGATCAGGATGAATACAAAATGGTCCCGGAGCGTAAGGCGCGCATGCGGACCCGCCGCTCCGGAACCAGAAACTACGTTTTTGGGCCGTAATCTCCGGAAATAAACCGGAACACATTATTTCATACAGGAAATGATATACAGGAAGTGGGAGACAGAAAATACATCACAGGAAGTTGTTGACAGCCATTTTGTGTTCATTCTGAGTCATCCTCTATCACAGATCAGATCCTCTGCCATCCTGCTGCTCTTCTTAAACTTATTTCCCCCAAAATGGCTGAGGGTTATGAGGAGAAAGCACCCCCTTTCAGTGAAAGGGAATTAGACATCTTGGCTGAGGGGGTGCTGTCCAAATATCCTCAGCTATATGGGGACCCTGAGTACCAGCTGAGCAATGCAGCCCGGGCCAGGCTATGGGCCAACATCGGTGAGCGCTGCAGTGCAGTGGGCGTCCACACCAGGACTGCAAGGGCATGCCGCAAGCGCTGGCAGGACCTAAAACGCTGGGCCCGGCACAAGGCTGAGGAGCTGCTGGGCCAGTCTTCCCAGCACCATGTGCATCGTCCTCGCCTCTCCCCACTGTACAGGAGGGTCCTGCGAGCAGCTTGGCCGACCCTCCATGCTCAGCTGGAGGAGCATGAGCAGCAGAGACCTGGTAAGTGCATTATATGCAATATGTGTCTGGAAGTATGATGTGAGTGAAGACAGTGCTGTACCATTGTGTGTCCCATGCCTCCATTCACCTATTCTGTGTCCATGCAGTAGTCATCATGAATAAAACGGCTCACTGTGGCATATGGACTGTACAGGGCAGAGTGCATTTTGGGAGTTGTAGTTTCTTCATGACAACTGGGGAATTGATCCACACATTTGTATTGAAATTTGCACTGCCAGCACCACTAACAGTGAACCAAGGGAATCATAACTGATGTGTGCATTGGATGAGGAATGGTACAGACACTGTCCAGTGTGTGTAGGAGAGGCCAAAGGGTATTGGATGCTGTGACTTGCATTGCATTTGTTGAGTTTGGGTTCTGATTGAGACAGATCATCATGTGCCATGGAGTCAAGACAGACTTTGAGATCCTTGCCTCACTCTTAAGTGTTTCCAATTTTGCCAAGTGTGTCCTCTGACACGCGTCTTACCCTCAGTGGCTTGTATGCCATTTTACATGTACAGGTAGCTGTCACAACGACCCACTACTTGTCACCGGTGCACTGCACTACCTTATCAGTCACCGAAGCCAATATGTGGCACTGGATTGTCAGCTTTTGTGAGGGGACATCAAAAGGCTAGACTCACAACGTAGCAAAACAAATAGCCCAGATCTTATGTGGATGTGTGACCCACGTTCGGCATTTGTCTTGTCCCATACAATGCTACACAGCAGATGACATTTGTCCAGACGTAAAAGATCTGAGACTCCATATCACAGGCCAATTTCAATGAAATCTGGACTCTCTCTGATCTCCTTTGGTAGACTGGTTTTGGAACCTGCCCATGTAGCAGTGACAGGACACACAGATCACATGAATGTCAAAGTTGAGGGTTGGCCAATACAGTTGTGTAAGCCACAAATATTCTCGAGAGATGTCCATGTCAGACTCAAATCAGGAGATGACAGTGAACATACACGTAATGTAAGCTCATAAACACTGACAACTGTATAGTGTGATCAGAGGAAAACAAAGTCTGACCTTGGCTCATCTAGGTATGTGTCTTGTCCTGACGTGTACACCCACTACATCATGATTTTGATTACATTTCAGTGGGCACAGCTGGCCAAATGGTAGAACAGCAGGACCAGGTTCGGAGCGGGAGAACATCAGTGCGCCGGCGGCTTCGACCTCTTTCTACCAGTGAGGAAGAAGAGGATGAGGCCGGACACTCAACATCTGGAGGCAGGGGGATTGCGCCCACCCGGACTGACCAGGAAGACAACTCTGGTGCTACGGACTGGGTGGAGGCTGTGGACATTGAAGTGGGGGGGGGGGAAGAACTGGACACCTCTGGCCAGGGGGTGGTGGAGAGCTACTCCCCCCCAGACCGTTCACCTGTGGGTTCTGTCTAGGTGTCCCCGGGGCAGGCCAATACCCAACCTGGGCCTGCCATCAGCCCCTCCCTACCTCTAGAGGCCCCCATTCCATTGGGGCTTCCAGCTGCATCCCCTGCAACCAGTCCCTCTCATCGTAGCTGCCAGGTCGACCCCAACATTGGCTCTGAACCTGAGGCACCACACCCCTCCTGTCCCACCCAAGCCCCTCCCTGTGTTGTTCCTCCTGTGGCTGTCCCAGAGGACTTGATGTGGGTATGTGAGGGTCAGCCAGACATGTCCTGTCGCATCATGCTGCAGTTGTGTCTAGAGATACGCATGATGCGGGAGGAGATTGCCCAAGCTCTGGCCACCCTCACTACCAGCGTCAATTCCCTGGCCACAGCCATATCGTCTGTTGTTTCCCAACCTCCTTCCCATACCACCGTCAATGCCTCCCCCTGTCCGTTGCCCCACACTGTTTCCCCCATACTCCTCGTGTGTCCCGACCCCGTGTGGTGCCTGTTCCTGCACGGGCCAGCCATGTGCCTGCACCGGACTCGGAGGATCTGGACATTGTGGTAGTAGAGGATGACCAGAAGGACACTTGACTTTTTGACAGAATTTTCTTTGTGGACAATTATTTACTTTCCCCCTTGTAAATAGACTGGTTCCCCTGACGCTCCCTGATGTGTTATATTTTTGTTGCCCCACCCCAATCCAAGTTCCCTTCTCCTTCTGCATTAAGATCATCATTTGTTTTCCTTTCTCCCTTCCAAACGGACGGTTGTTCTTCAAATCATTTATAAATATCTTTAAGAATCCTACTTACTTTCACTTGTTTGACTTCATTGTGAATGTCTTGTACAAAATATGGACACATATTTTGTGAGTCATCTGCTATGCACATTATGGCTTGTTGCAATGATGGGTTACACTTGTAACTGTGTCACACACACACATACCTCCTCACATCTCTAGGCCACCTACATTGGTATACATTTGCCTATCAGGACATGATACACAACGGAATCTTGACTTGTGAAGATCTTTACTTTTTCTTTACACATATTCACAGTGGTCAATTTGTTTTTGGGATGTTGTCAATGGCGATCGTGCTTGCGACTTCGCAATTTTGGAGGTGATGATCGCTGTGAGGGATCAGGTCTGGCTTGTCGCCTACGTGTAGGTGGGTGTTGTGCATGTGCCTGTACAGGGTGACGTTCATGTGCAGGGGCAGATGGTGTATGTACAGTTGGTGTTTGTGCGTGGACAAGGGCTGGTTGTGCAGGTGGTGGGAGTGCCCGTTCAGGGGGTGGTGGTGGTTGTGCAGGTGGTGGGAGTGCCCGTTCAGGGAGGGTTGGTGGTTGTGCAGGTGGTGATAGTGCCCGTTCAGGGGGGGTTGGTGGTTGTGCAGGTGGTGGGAGTGCTCGTTCAGGGGGGGTTGGTGGTTGTGCAGGTGGTGGGAGTGCCCGTTCAGGGGGGGGGTGTGGTGGTTGTGCAGGTGGTGGGAGTGCCCGTTCGGGGGGGGGGTTGTGCAGGTCGTGGGAGTGCCTGTTCAGGGCACCAGTGTGGATGTGTGTCCTGCACAGTTGGTGGTACAGGTGTGTGGATGTGATGTCCTGCAGGCAGATATGATGGCTCCCCTCCCTGCTTTGACCGTGAAGGGAGACTTTGGATCACTTTCAGCATGCCTTCCATCATCTTCATGGCCAAGGCATGGTGTCTTGCACTCTCTTCCCTTTGGATGGATATCATGTCTCTCATATTCCTGGACATGTCCTGCCAAGTTCTATCCATCCTATCCAAAACATGGGTCAGTGTGTCCACCACCTGAGGGAATTGGAACATGTCCTGCAGGGACTCAGACATGTCTGACAGGGTAGCCCCTATGGCACGAATGTCCTGCCTCACATCTGTCTGCTGTTGGAAGAAGTCCTGCTCCCACTGGCCACCATAGCCAGGTGCAGGCCCTCTCTGCAGGTGTCGGCCATGGATGAGACCAGCAGGTCCAACAGCAGGGGGGGTGGCAGGTGGAAGCCTGTGGGCAGGAGAATGGTGCCCAGGGGATACCTGCACCACAACAGGGTAGGTACTTCCCCCCAGATGGTGGAGAGGATGCCGGGGATACACTGTATAGGGAGGAGCATGTAGGGGACCCACCATGTCGGTACAGGTTGTGAGGGCTGTGAGGGAGTGATGTCTGTGTTGGGATGCGTGAGAGCTGTGGCTGGTTAGCTCTATGCTGGGGACAGGCAATTGTTTGTTTAGGAGGAGGCTGACGAACGTTGCTGGGCGGAGGATGTGATGCCGTGCAAGATTTGGGCAATGTGGTAAGATTTCTGTCCATGGCATCAGAATCGTCATCCCCGGAGAGGATGGACATATAGTCACCATCTTCTTTCAAGTCTTCGTCCTCAGGTACTTCCTCCTCCTCTTGCGCATGACTTGCTGCCGACATAACTGCCTGGAGGAGCAATGGATTTTCCCCTCTGATTGCCCGTCGCCCAACACTGGTTGAATGTCCGTCCTCCTCATCGTCATCATCCCCTGGAACACAGAGGTTGCAACCGTATTAGTAATGGACCTGGTATAATATGTGGTGCAACACAAGGGTTGGATTAACTGTACTTTGCATCAACAGATGACGATCATGTGACCTGGTTTGGGTACCACCACAAATGACAGCTCACACCATAGCACTGAGGTGTTAAACGGAGATGTACTTTGCACAAGCAAACTCACCAGCTCCAGCCACAACTTTCTGTCCCTTTGCGATCCCCCCCGATGTCAACTGCTGAACCTGGCTCCTCATAGGTTTTGTTGACATAGCTGTCCCCGATCCAGCAGCTGTAGAGGGAAGTGACAACATTCTCAATGATCTGCATTACTAATTGACAAACAGGCACACGTGACACTCATAATATGTATGTCACTTTGTAAACAACAACTGCAGATTCTATACAGAAGGGGATTTTGATCTTTGTCATGGCTTAGTAATCTAAGCTAGTGACACACTTGATGCCACAATTACCTGATGGACAGGTGCGAGAGGGTTTCACTGCTGCAGCCAGGATGTCATGCATTCCCCGGGATGGTGTACGCTGCACTGGTGTCATCCTGTCAGCAGCTGTGATGAGACATACATGTCCATATTTCAGTACACCAGATGGTAGCTATGAGCTAACATGTCATTCTCAATGACCATTGACAGGATAATCCTGGACAATGTGCGGCATGTTTACCTCATGGACTTTACATGTGGACCCCTGTTCACATGCAGCAGTTGCCAGCTGTTACCTCCACACAGCACTGACATCAATGAGATGTCACATCAACAGACAAATTTGTATTAGAAGGTTACTGATATTTCAAGGAAGGGGATAAATGATCAGGACTCCTCCGCATTACACTGATTACACCTTCACCATTAAGACTAACATGTTTCATGAGTGTAATGTTGTCTGTTGACAAGTCAAAAGGAGTGTACATCACCAGGCTGACCAATATCACATTTGCACATCAGTTCAAACATTGAATTGCAGAGTTCATGTGTGAGATGTGCAATAGTCAGGTACATAATGTGGGTCATTTGTGCTTCCCTACCCATGAAGTCACAAAGCTCATTTTGGAATGAGAGGACACACATTTCTTATGTCCATCCTTTGAGTGTCCTCTGTTTGCATACTCCATTTCCAACATCATGGTAGTACTTAGCTGACAACGGATGGTGTCTTGTACAGCAGACATCCTAACCTCATATGTCAACCACTCACCTATATATGTGAATACAGTAGAAGAGGAGGCAAGCAGAATGCAACATTTGGCTATGATCCCACATTGTGGCTAAGTTGAGAAGCTTTGATGGTTGCCGCCTGCACTGGATTTGCGTTGTGCTTTTCAGCCAAGTGATTTGAAAATTTCACTTCCTGAAGATTTACCTTAGCAGCCCATACACCCATCTCAATAGAACCCAACTGGCATCAGTGCGAGCCTCATCCACACCAATTTCAATATGATTTTACATTGATATTTTGCTAGAGAGTTTTCATATCATTGAATTGCAAGCCAGTTGTGTTTCGGACACTTCATATGACACAATGTACTATTTTATGTCCATTCTGCACTCACTTGGCATACATTTTGTGTCATCCTTTCATTAGCCACCAGGGTCTGATCTGGTATGTGGTTAAATGCCATATGTGAGCATATTGTGATGCAGGACAACAGTGTTGTACAACACATACAACATACGGTGGAGATTAAAGGCACATTTCATGAGCATTCAGGTACATTATTCTTGGCTTTACTTACCATGGCCCAGCACCTGCCCAGTGTGTGGTCCCTGACCAGATGTCACAGCCAACCTTGTAGCAGAAGTCAATGTGGGTCTTTGAATCTGGGAGGACCTCATTGGACCTACAATGATAAGTGTGTTTGCAACTTTACATTTCTGCTGCCACATGTGATGCACTCAATTTCAGGCCCAAAGGATAAACACAAGCAGTTGTGGGCACCACCGTTGCAGAAGTGTGTAGCACTTAATATCATGAGTGATCCCACATATAACTTATAATGTCCCCACTGCCTAGAAGCGACGTCTATCAAAATGACATGACTACAAATCCTGAAGTAAGGTCCACTATCGTGTTTTGTTGATGGCCAACAAACAAGCCATCCAATGAAAAAAGTACATAACCAGCTGGGTGGACTGGGCGATTTCATGTATAGTGAAAACATTCTAAGTTGGACAGTGGATGCATTGTCAATACTCCTGACAATAGTATCTCACTTCTTGTTCATCATTGTCATATTTGTTAACATTGGATTTCTTGATTAGGTCTACAAAAACAATTACAATATAGTGGGGACCCCCTTTTGACTTGTTGTGGCACTCGATTCCAGGATTGAGTTCCCAGGTCTGGGACTGTTGGTGGAATACATGTAATGTTCCCAAATTACAAAGGTATGATGAGCCAAGACATATTATATTTTGTCTTTCGCTATTCACAAATGTCATTTACTAAAGGTGAATGTCCATTGGCAACTCCAATAGTTATTAAGCAAGTTTTTACTCTCTGGTTACCTTTCATATTCGGGCACTATATGTCCCTCTGTTGTCTCCTGACAATGTATGCATTTTGACCATCTCCTGACCAGTTTGACTTACCAGTTAGTGAGGGTGATAAGCGTTGCTCTGGATGAAGTTGTTTCCTCCCAGAAGATGCAGGGACCTCTGCTACTGCGGTTGTCTGTGCTCTGGCTGAATGTGTCAATAGGTGAGAAGAGAGAAAAGTCACCAAATGGGAAATGTACATGTGGAACTTGTCAGGCATTTCCCCATATCTTCTGCATGCTAACAGTATTGTGAAGTACTGCCGCAGCCGGTGCAGGTAGAAGCAGTGGGGCGTTGGGGATGTAATGGTGTGGCAGGGTGGGAAATAGACAACAGAATATGTGAATGACATATTTTGAGATGAGGATTCTCTCACCTTCTGCTTTGTGATTTTGGCTGGCACAGGGTGAGTTACTTTTTGGATAATTAGTATTTTCCCAATTCCGTTGTCAGTTGATTTTCCTATGCTCCGCAACCCCTACCCCCTTATGTTTTTGACTGACCCAGCCGCATCTGGATAAGTGGAAAGGGCACTTTGTCAATTGCTACTTACCAGGGTTAGGTATATACGGCAGCAGTACTGGGCCCATGTTTTCAATAGTGGGAGAGGGATTTGCCATTTCTAATACAAAGGATTCTGGGACATGAGTCTCTGACTGACTATATTTTTATATACACTTTGGACAACTTCCTTACTCATAATGGCAGTGCAACACAGACAATCTTTTCATATACTTATTCTTGTCATCCCATTTACCTGGTACCACGTTGCGGACATCACTCACAGGCAGCCCATGGAGCATGTGGGGGTGAATTGTGGTGAGGATATCCTCCTCTAGTGGGGTGAGACGGAGGCGGGGTCCAGAGTGTGGGGCAGGGAGAATCCTGTTCAACTCGATCCTGGAGTACTTCTCCTTCACCCTCTTCTTTTCGTCCTGCCACTTCTTCTTGATGTCCCGGACTGTGCGCCTCTCCACCCCCAATGCTGTGACAGCAGTGGCTAAATGCTGCCATAGAGATGCCTTCTGTGTGCCACTGGTGCAGTAAGGTGGGAGACCATATAGGCGTTTATGGTGCCTCACTATAAACTCCACAACCATGGTGGTCTCCTCAATAGTGAAGTTCTTCTTCCTCCTCATTTGTTCCATTTTCCTATGGCGATGTACAGCGATTGTAAACAGGAACTCTCTGTGGCCAAACCTGTTCCTTGAATGTGTGCTGCTTTTATATGGTTTTTGGTGCTGGTCTTGCAGTTAGTGTTAATTGACTTCAGCTGTAGCATGGTGGGGGATGGTAGGCACTTGAAACGATCATCAGGCCAAAATGTAGGTATTCCGGTCCGGAATCGGGAATTCCGGACCGGAATCGGGAATTCCGGACCAAAATAGGGAATTCCGGCCCAGGAGCGGAGATTCCGGCCCGGGAGCAGGGTTCCCGCTCCGGGTGCGGAAATTCCGGCCCGAGTGCGGAAATTCCGGCCTGAGTGCGGACGTAAAGTTAGTAGTCGTAAATCCATTCTGTGAATACCAAAAGTAGTAAGTGCATTCTGTGAATACCAAAAGTAGTAAGTTTAGGATTTTGTCTCAGATTAGTTCTGTGAATCGGGCCCTCCCTGCCTATCTCCAAATATAAATACACTGACCTCCTGCCACCCATCCATACCACTCTGCATATACCCCCACCCCCTTGTCAAACAAATTGTACCCAAAAATATTCTTATCATTCTGTCACTCACCCCCACAACACTCCCAAAACCCTCCACACCAAAACTGAAAAAATAATCTGGCCTTCTGCAACCCACCCCCAGCACCCTCTGCGCAATCCCACCCCTTCCCCGCCCAAAGCCATGCTCCCTGCTGTCACTCCGAGAGTGGAGAGCCAGCACCGCTCTGATAGCAACTCTGTGGAAGTCGCTTGTCAGCACAGCTTCATTTCCCCTATCAGCGCAGGAAGGCCCGTGCTGATAGGTGAGAATTCTGTTGACGGAGACACAGCGCTGCCCATTTTCTTCTGTCACTCTTTGGGTCTGTGGAAGCCGTGGAGAAGGTAGGTGACTATGCCAACTGCCATTTCGCCTCTGCGTTCAGGTCTCTGGAGATTTGGGTGAGGTGGAAGAACAAAGGGATAGAAACATCTCAACCAATACTAAACCACTTTGTTTAAACCCTGTTGTGACATCACTACATTGAATAGCTGATTTCTGATCATTCATGCTAAAGGCTACCAATGGAAGTCATATACAGCAATACTATTGCTAAATGTCTAGTTATATGCAGATCTAAAAAAAAAAAAAATACAAGTCTGCATAAAACATGCATTCTTTACAATCTTCTGCTGTTTACAGCACTGCCCATATACCGTGTATACAGGCTGGTAAGTCAGGGTCAATTTGTCCATCTCCTCAGTGATGATTAAGTCCAATTTTGTTTAATTTCCTTCAAATTAGATTAACAGTCTGAATGCCAGTGTGTCTGCGCTAAGTTTGGGTAACCAGAACAGGAAATACTTCAAATTATATTATGGCCACCATGAATCAAAACAATAATGAATTTAAGAGAAAAGATAAAATGGAGATTGATTTACAGGACTACAGACGGAGCCGTTTTAGGCCATGCTCCAGACAGCTTTAGCTGTCTGAGCATGCAAGTTTCCAATACTTAAAAAGCATGCATGTAAGAAGTAGTACAGAAAGAGTTGGCATTGTTTCAGCGCACTTCAGCCTCTGGCTTTCACAGGTTAATCATGGTTTGCCATTGTTTTAATAAGGTGCCCATCAATGCCATGGAATTTTGACCACGGTTATATTGCTCCATTTGTTTTCCCATTTCTGATGGTGCTCAGGCAGTCCTTCAGCTATATGATGTGTAGCTTGGTATTCAGAATCTGCACACATTCTCTGATGTATTTCCTTAACTGATTTAATGACATTTTAATTTCTAGTTTATGCCTTTTTTATTTATGTGTCATGTTTATCTTGGTACACTAAGGCTATACTGTCTTCGCGCACACATTTTTTTTTACCTTGCTGTCTTGATAACGTGTTGTGGATTTACAGTCTTTTCTGTTAACAAAGTAAAGACATGAACACAAAGATCTTCCCTGCATCTAAGGCGTGTGGCCCCTGCATCTTGGGGACCTCGGCACGCAAACGGGTCTTGTTGATGGTGAACTGATTCACCGGTTGTGGGATACAACGTAGCCCACTTCGTCGATCGTGGAGCATCTCTCTCGTGCGACACGCCGACTACATGCTTATTGCATGCGGTGTCCGATTCACAGGTTGCGACCTTTGGAGGTGGGGGGGCGTAACCGTAGTAGTGCCTCATTTTACCTTGTGTGGCATTGCTGAACTTGCGCCTGTGTGTGTGACCGGAATGGTCTGGTGCGACCCGTATCAACACGCACCAGACATTTTGCACAGATGGTTTGGGTGCGACTCTGATTGACGTATACCTGACGGGGTACCTCCTTCTTCCAAGCGCCTCCCCTGCTCCATTCCCCATTCATCGATTGCGTTCCCTTTTTGGCCCAAAAAGCAGCGGACCAACTGCACTCTCCTCACCTGGCCCCCGACGACATTGTGTTGCCAGGTAGTATTTCCCAGCTCGGGCTTGGATTGTGAGAGTGACTGACTGAGTTGAAGGAACGCTTCCGAGAGAGATCGGAAGCGGATCAAAAGACTGCGTGACCTCCCTGTGCTTCACAGAACTGGGCTGGTGCCGGAAGGCCCTTGTGGAACCCTTTTTTGTGACCGACTATTGCCCTCAGACCACTTCTGCTCTGCATCCCATGGGTGAACTCCTGAGTGGTTGCCAAGCTCCCATTTGACGACTGCCTCCTAATTAGTCCTGCTACCTACCCCCCACCTGCTTCCCTGGGACCCTGACTAAGTGTAACTTCAGCTGCGTGCGGCTTAGTATCTGGGGGGAGGGCTGTTTATCTTCCATCTGTGGGAGTAGGACAGTCGGGTGAGCTGGAGAGTGGAGGGAGGCTTGGGCCACGGGTTCTGCAGTGTACTATCAATTGACTTGCTGGGTATCAGTTGCACCGCATCACGGTGCTGAGTGCATATGTGTGCGAATGCGTTCCGTACGGACCTGCCTGATACCCGTTGCTCCGCATATCAGTGCAAAGTGAGTGTGTGTGTGTAGTAGTGACAGTCTGCGGACCACCTGTGATTCACGACACTGGCCGGCGGTGTTGCCTTACACGTTGATTTCTTGCCAAAAGAACACTACGATTGACATTAGTTTTACCTGCTCGGCCACAGCCTGCTGTGCTTCTAAAAAGTGATATGAATTCTTGCATGTACATATTTCTGATATCGTTGTGACCCGGTGTGCACCCTATAAGTGTGTGGCATTGAATTATAAGAATTGCTAGGGTGGGCCTGGGGTTGACAACGTGTTGCACCGCATAAGGGGGCTGGGGGAGGGTTAGAATAGGATCTTTCCTAATTGTGCATATTATTGATGTCATTTCAACCCGGTTGGGCCTAGTACTGCTAGTAATATTTCCAAGTGTGATTTATGCTCTGAAATACATGATGTTCATGTTGTGTTGAATATTGTGTGTTGAATACAAACATTTACATACATCATGTGTGAAGTCTCTTTTGTGACGTTCAGTGTATTTATCGTGAGTGAATGCTGTGCCAGTGCTTTACACATTGTCTCACTGATGATCCTAACTGCTCAGTGCCAAGCTACCCAAGGGTGAGCGGAGGTTAATCAGTGCGTGTAATCACCCGCCCCTGATGGGAGTGGTAGGTTCTGTCTGGCTAGGGCATCTTCTCAGCCAACCAGAAAGTGCCAGTCCCAACACCATCTATTGCCAATATTGTATTTTTTGACAGTATCAAATGATGATGGCGGTTTTAAGAAAGCAACAGCAGCATAACCTTTGGTTCACAACAGTGGTCTCTCTACCGCTTCTTGGTGAACTTACTCGTGCAAACCATCTCTAGAGCCTTGTGACGTGCTGGCTTCAGGGTCAACCTTGACAGTTGGAGTTGCTTTGGCCTCACCCTTGCTCTCCATTGTAGCACTTTATTTTGATGTAGATCTGTGGAGTTGTTCTGAGCCCACACTCTGCAGTTTTTGGTGGTGGGCCGTTTCGTTTATGGACAACTCCACACGCGCAACACTGACCTGCTCTCTGGGGCTACTCCATAGCAGGCGGTGGTCTGATGACTTTCTTTATTTGTTTCGGTAAGTAAACAAGTCTTATTGTATTCAACTGATTTGATAAGCAGATACCGTTATGATATTCAATTGGCTTTGTGCTTAAATGTCTCTTCATAACCTCCTGGTTGATATCTGCTTCATAGCACATCAGATTACAATTTAACTTGCATTGGATTGTCACAATACACTGTTTTTCAAGACCCGATTGCATCTGCCTTTAGCATTATCACTCCCTATGACATACAGCATTTATTTGCTAAGAGCTTGCAACCTCTGTTTGCTGCCTTCTCATTCGATTCTCGGCCACCATTGTGTCGAATTTTGATGGTACTTCTTTGTTCGCATAAGCTTTACACAGGCTGGCGTTGCACTGAGGCTCCACAGGTGCCAGCGTCGATTCTGCACTTCAGCTGCAGCACATGTGGCATGCACAAGCAGTTTGCTGGACCACGGCAAACTCTCTGGGAAAGCGCTGTCGTTCTACGGGTTACCTAGCCCCTACTCGTCGCCAGTCGTAATGTCCTACCCAGCCCAGGTATTCGTCAATGACTACGCCAAACACGGAGAGTAGTTATACACGTCTTTATTCTTCAGCTTGTAAGCAAGAACTCCATGTTCTAAACCTGCATTCACTTCAATACCCTCCAACGCTTACGTCGCAGGTCTACGGAGCCCATCAGAAACCAAAAGAGTTCCGTCATTCTTTACTTACATGATACTACTACATAGATTTATAAAAATGGCCCCGGCAAGTGTGTAAATTGGGGAAAGTGAAATTTTCAAAGCCTTTGCAAGTGTTAAGTGGGGAAAAATTTAGACCTGAAATGTGGTGACAACTGGGGAAATGAGGATTGCCCTAAATGTAATGCACAGGATGCCGACTTTGCTCACATGGCTTGGTCCTGTCCCCGGGTCCTGCCGTACTGGGTGGAGATATTTCAAACGATAGCGAAAATAATTGCTGCTCCTCTCATCCCCTCTCCACGGCTGGGACTGTTGTGCCTGGTCAACTGGATTAAGCCTTGCTACCGTAGATTCGTAGCCATTGCCTTGATGCTTGCAAAAAGAGAAATAGCAGTACATTGGGGGGCAAAAACCAGACCCACAAAAAAAGCATGGGCACGCAGCATGGCCTATTGCAGCTTACAAACTGAGATTTATGCCACGCTTCAGCCCCCTACCTCAAGACCAAAAGCTATATGGTATGTCTACCTCACATACTTACAACAGACCCCTGACACATCCCGAGCTCACTCACCAAGTACGCCTGCAATCCCCGTGAGCGTAGAAGCTGGACCAATCCCTGATGGTAATCGTAGTCCTGATGCAGTAGCACCACTCCCTCTATAAGTTCCACTGCCACGGCACTTACCCCAGCAGACGAATGCAAATACGCCTTTACCACACTGGCTTGACTAATTCGTTCAGCAACCATGTAGTATGGAACCCCCCTTCCCCCTCATGTTCCCCCAATGGTTCAGTTGGTTGTATATGATTATTATTTTTCTCTTTTGAGTTGTATAAGATGATTGTACTGCTTTATGTTTCATTTTCAGTGTCTTATTATTATTGAAGTCTGTATGTTGGTCTCTCTTTATTTTCAATAAAAAAAAAATGTTTAAAAAAAAGCTAGTTCTCTTACACGTGATCCTTGTCCTAACTCAAATCTTGTGGATCAGATTCCAAGAAAACAAACTTTCTTTTAGCAAAATTGAGTTGAACATCTTTATTTTGTAAAATTGTTGATGTGCAGTAAATTGGGCTCACATACTGTAACATTGCACATTTCCCACGCTTGTTACAGGGAAGTGCTTGCCAAGAGGGAAGTAAATTGAATTAAAAATGAGTGCCGACTGCAAAGCCTGTATGGAAAGAAGATTATAGCCTTCCTCCTAATAGCTTAACTTGTATTACTCCTCTAGTGCAGTCGGGCACTGAGGCATGTATGCTCAAGGTTGCTTGAAGTTTCTGGGGCATGCGATATTCAGTAGCACATTGATCTATGCACAGACAAGACAGTCCCATGCGAATCTTCCCAGTAGAATTATGGGACAATCTAGGTTAATTTGTTGGTTCTTTGTTTATCTAGATGTGTATCATCAAATGTTTAATCCAAATGTTAGATATTTTTGGATGAATAAGATTAATGTAAAAAATGTTGTCAGTGTGTCTGTACATTGTTAATAACCCTGCTAGGGGGACTATACACTGGGAATAAGATGTTGGTATGCACCAGTAACTCCTTTACATGGCAAGGCTCAGCATTCTAAGCGTTTCTGCAAAAAAAAACATTTAAATTAAGGAGTTAGTTGTTAAAGGTTGCCTGCTGCTGTTTGTCTGTCCTGCCTCCAAACCGTAAGGGGATAATAAAAACCTGTTAATCATCCTTTAATACAAAATTGTTTGATAAAATTGTCTGCTTCAACCGGCCAGAGGTTCAGTTAGTTATGTAGAGAAATGTTGATTTTGTTCTAAATTACACAGCAGACCTTATTTCACAAAAGACCGTTGTTTATCTTGTGGGCGATTGCCGATACTAAGTATGCATGTACTTACTGGAAAATGCAATTACAATTAAGCCTTCTGGTACTGGTATCTCACAAGATATGTTGCCATTTTACATTTGGTGCATCTGCAATTACATGCTTTATTTCATTAGCTTGTTCCATAGTTATATTCCATGTTCCCATCTTGTAGAAATGTGGCTCATGTGTGTGCCAGTGGCGTTTAAGTAGGTACATTTTTACCACTTCAAAATAGAAAAATGTATATAAAATTAAAAACCTGTGTATACAGGCTTTTCCATCCCACAGGCAGCTAGCTGCCTTCATTAGGATTTTCAAGAACAAATAACTGTCCAAAACATGATGTTGTTCAAGTGTTGCCAGGTGACATCTAGCCTAAACTGCTTGTGGTATTAAAAACCCATAGACGCATTTTAGGTTTAGTTTAAACTTTCGTTTACGAGTTCACTCAAAAAAACATTTTTTGTTTCACTTGAGTCGCATATTTATATAGCATTAATATTAAAATATTATTTGTTGTCAAGTAAAACATGATAAAACAAAAAGCAAAAATGATGGATAACAGTGTATAAAATTAGATATGTGACATTTAAAATAAGTGATTTAATTATAATAAGTTTATATAATTATCACAGTTACTATACCCATGAAACCTTGCATAAAATACAAAAAGTTAGAAAACCGTTTATAAATTTTGAACAGTATACTTTTCATCAGACAACAATTAAGGTTTTTAAGTGATAAAAGTTTTTAGGTTGGAAATTAAGTTGGGAGTGGTTTGCAAACTTATGAATTCCTTCCATATTGATCTCCAAGAGCCTATCCCAACGTTTTTAGAAACTTAGGGCCAGATGTATCAACGCTTTTTGCGATCGCAAACGGGCCGATTCGCAGAATCGGCCCATTTGCGAACGCAAAAATGCGTTTGGCAATGTATGAAACATTTTGAATTCGCAATATGGGTAATCGCAATTATTTGCGATTACCTAAATTGCGAATGCAGTTAGGAAATCGCAATTTGCGATTCCCTAAATGCAATTCTTGTAGCTATCGCAAATTGCGAATTAGCATTAAGGAATCGCAAATTACCACCACCTTCTAGTTGGTGGTAATTTGCAAATTCCTAGACAAAATGCACTTTTTTGCATTTTTCTAAGTGCCATGTGGCGCACATACATGCCCTTAGGGCATGTATGAGCGCCACATGTGCACACATGCATATTTCAGGGGTGCAACAGGGTGTCCTTTTGGCACCCTTGAAATTGCATGCGCAATTTGCGAGTACCTATTGGGTACTCGCAAATTGCGCATGCAATTCCCATTCATTCCTATGGGCCTCTAGTCTAGGCCCATAGAAATGAATGGGAAGCCATTCCTTATTTGCGACTCGCAATTTGCGAGTCGCAATTAAGGAATGCGTAGGAATCGCAAAATATTTGCAAAAACCTACATACATTGCATTTTGCGAGTCTATAATAGCGAATCGGTAAAATTTGCTATTATAGACTCGCAAAATCCAATGTTGATACATCTGGCCCTTAAAGTTGAGATTGGCTATCAACAAGACATACTGTTTTGTTGACGCACCAATAACTAATGCTTCTTAGCGAAAAATGATATAGCGTTAAAATATCAATCCTAACTATTTAGAAGTTCCTTAAGTTTGAGCACTGTTTTCCTAAAATTTGCTGCATTTCTAAATTTCTTACATATATAACCAGAAAATATTTTTACTGTAATGTTAGCGAAAGCCGCTTCCCTCTCGCACTCCTTGGACATTGGGCTAGAGAAACAGAATTAAAATTGTCGGGGACACTGTGCCTAGAATTGGCAGAACCATGCACAGATTAAGGGGGCCTAGTAATCCTTATCGACTGTCAAATTCTATTTTTTATTTTTAGAAACGTAATTTTGTCCCATAGAAGTCATGGTGAGATCTGCTGATGCTATACTAGTGCAATCACTCTTGCCTCTTACTGTGAAACCTGCTTTAGAGGATGCGCTTGCATATCTCGGCTAGGTGATGCTGTTTAGCATAGTTCCTGCATTTTCTTTTTGAAATTCGGATTATATTAAAAGCTGTGAAGTTTGAGGAGATGTATTTTAATTTTTTTTTTTGCCGTTTAACTGTATTTTAATGGCTGTATACAGAAGGTCTCAAGAGCAATTCTCCCTGGCAACCTCCTGCAGAGGACCGCTCATGCCGCGTCTCTAGAGCATGTGCTGTCTATTTGTGGCTTCATAATCACATAATTACATTGTGTCTGGCGCCTTTGAGCAAGCAAGCTTGTTTGTCTTTCCAAGGGTTTACACTAGATTGTGTTTTCATGAACTTCACGCCCAAGTGCAGGTAGTGGGACTGTGTGATTAGTGCGTATTACATATATCTGTGTTTCACAGTTTGTGTACTATGTTGACATAAGTGTCTTTGTTTCTGTACTGCAGTTTTCATTCATATTTTCTTTGGCACAGTCCCATTTTTCTTGAAGAACTTACGGTGCGATTCACAGAAAATGATCCTTACAAATGGGCGACCATATTTCTTTTGGTTGCAAGTCCCAATTTACAATTGGGAGTGGCAGTCAGGGCTCAGGGTGTGGAGGGGGTAGGCCTTCAATGTAGGTGCTGTGTTCCCAGTTTTACGATGCTGCTTCATCATTAATAGAAGAAGGGGTACACGTCTCTTGCTTTCTTATGTGTCTGCTCCCCTGAGGCATGTGGGCTCTGCGATGGAAGCCAATGATGTCAGCAAACTCCCACCCTTTGCTAAGTCACTTACAACCACAACAGCCATTGCTGTGCAACCACCTGTCACCCATGGGAGCTGATTGATATCACAGGCTGGAAAGGTTCTATCCCTAACTTAGTGGCACAGAAGAAATTCAGTACTACATTGCTTATGCATTGTGTTACTGGGGGAATATTAAGTCTGCAATGAAGGCTTGGGACATTTCTAGCCCCTGTCTGGATTGCACCTTTCCATACGGCAGCCCTGCGCTAGTTCAGGATCGGGGAGAGATTTCCTTGTGAACCTGGGTTGTGCTCAGATCAGTGCCTGGCATGCCCCTAACTCTAGTTTCTATGCCTTGGATGCATGAAAAATTGGAGCATACTCAAAATGGACTTTCTTTTGCTGATTTGTATTGGGGAAAAGCTCTTTGCATGCCAAGATCGTAGCTTCATTGATGTGACCCTCGTTACCTCTGTTTTCCATGTTCAAAGTGGATTTATGACTTATAAATGGTTTTGGAGCTCTCCCAAGTTACCCCATTAAAGGCTTCTAAAGCTCAGCTGGAGTCCCGGTCCTTTGTTTTGGTAAACATAGCATTAGGAAATTCATAAGCAATTCTACACGGAAGGGTGAACCTGATGTACAAGCTACCTAAAACCAAGTCACCACCTTGTTCTTTGGATTTCTGAATGTAATTTTATGTTATGTAGATTTGTAGAGGGCATTATCACCCACAAGGTTATCCTGGCGCTGAGCAGATGTGAGTTTAGGCACACCTAGGGCCTAGTGGGACTACTCGAAAAGCCAGGTCTTCAGGTTCTTGCAAAATTCAAGAAGTGGAGAGGGGGCTCTTTTGTGTAGCAGTAGGTAATTCCACGCTTTAGGAGCAATGCAGTAGAAGGTTCAACTGCCAGATCTGGTTTTCTATATGTGTGGGATTTGTGCAGGTAGAAGTCCAGACGAGCAGAGGTGTCTGGAAGGTTTGTGAAAGCATTTGTGATTGTTGAGATATGCTGGGCCAGTGTTAGGTAGTAAACACAAGGAGATGATGGACGGAGCGCTGAAACTTTTCAGACACTCACCCCCAGTCACAGATCTGGGTTGAATCCAGCATCGTTCTTTAGCTCACTTCGCCACCTCAGTTCAGACCCAGCTATATGCACAACAGTCTTGCCCCTGTGCCTCATGGGAACAGTCCAGCCCGAACTGCCAAGCCAGGTCTTCCCTGAACCAGAAACAAGCATCCTGGGACCGGTTTCAGGGTAACACCCTTCATCATCCAGGCTAGCTTGAATCCAGTGGCAAAGTGAGCAAGGGACCCACGTCTGGGCATACCCTGCCAAATTAGGGCAAACAAAGCAAACACAAGTTGGCAGGGTATGCCCAGACGTGGGTCCCTTGCTCACTGGATTCAAGCTAGCCTGGCTGATGAGGGCTGTTAGCCAGAAACCGGTCCCAGGATGCTTGTTTCCGGTCCAGGGAAGACATGGCTTGGCAGTTCGGGCTGGACTGTTCCCATGAGGCACAGGGTCAAGACTGATTTGCATATAGCTGTGTCTGACTGGGGTGGCGAAGTGAGCTAAAGAACGATGATGGATTCAACCCAGATCTGTGACTGGGGGTGAGTGTCTGAAAAGTTTCAGCGCTCCGTCCATCATCTCCTTGTGTTTCCAGTGTTAGGTAGTGCCTTGAAAGTGTGAGTGCGGAGTTTGAATTGTGCTAGTTTGTGAATGGGGAGTCTGTGGGGCTCCTTCAGTTGTGGTGTGGTGTGATTTGAGTGCAGCGTGGGAGGTTGCAAGTTATTCTGGCCGTTGAGTTTGGAATGGTCTGCAACCTTCTGGTGAGTTTTTATTTGATCCCGGCATAGGGGGTGTTCCCATAGTCCAGCTTGCTTGTGACCAGGGCATGTATAACAGTTTTCTGGGTGCTGATTGGGAGCCATTTGAAAATCTACCTCAGCCTCATCAGGGTCTGAAAGCATGAAGCGCGACGGCATTGACTTGGGCGGTCATTTTGAGTTTGATGAGTTCGAGGTTCTTGGCATGGGGTGGGTGTTGATCCTAGCTCTCTTAGCCACCAGGTGGAGTCCCATGGTAAAGTGCTGTTCGCAAAGATCACAATTTTGGTGTTGTCGGTGTTCAGCTTTAGACAGTTGGTCTTTATACAGTGGGCGTTTTTCAGTCATGCAGACATTGAAGTTGATCCGGGTACTGGGCGCCTTAAATTTCATATGTATGTGTATTTTAGACATTTATCTAGCGCTCCATGCTGCATAATGGATGCTGTGCATGGAATCCAGGATTTTTTTTATAAAGAAACTACAGGTATAGCATTTGTTTAGACATATTTACCAATTAGCTCAAATGTGAAAATATACTATATTCCCTCTATCTTGGCATCGTAAATAACATGCATTACAATTTACTAACTTCGTTGGTGTTAAAAATATTGCCTTTGTGGGTGGGTCGGCCAAGTTAGTCTTAGTAGGATTCAGATTTGTAAACTATTGGTTGCACTCAGTTTTTGTTGGAGGTTCGTTAACTCACTGATCTACATATGCAGAGTGTTGATAATTGGAGCTCACACAATAGAGTTACAGCACTGAGTGATATTCAGTAGCTCAAACCAGCAAACTTTAGACTAACATGTCAGTTCATTCTTCATAGACATGACTGAGAACCAAATGGAAAGGTCTCAATATCCACAGGAAACTGTACACCCAAAACTAAAGGTTGGATGTAATCCAGTTTACTACTAGTTTGCAATTCTTTCACTGGCTTGAAGCACACAGTTGCGGACTGGTTCAAGTGTGCTGAAGAATATTCTGGATTGATGACACGAGAAGAATAAAAAATGTTGTTTTTGATGTTGATAGGTAACTCGAACTAGCTAAGGGGAGCTGGGTTTCTTGAATGTGAAATAACTTAGTCTACGTTTTTTTAAGTTAAATAAAGACCTGGTTAACACAATCTTTTACACTACACTATTGCACCCCATATGACACAAAGTTGGTATGTACTCTATCATGGCTACAATAAGGAACCTGTTGATCAGAGTATGTGATAGGAGTAGCACCAAGGGGTTGTAGGACACCAGGCGGTACATGGTTTGAATTGTCCCTTGGTTGGAACTGGACTCATCGTCCCATTGTACAGGGGTAAACTTATTTGCTGGAGTTTTGAAACCATGCAATTATGTCACACTTTGCCAGGGAAAGTAAATGAACGAAGGGAAGGAAATACAAACTAGAAGCGAGTCAAGAAGTTATGGACAAGGTGACACAGGTTTGTAAAATCATATTTGAAATGGAGTCGATGAAAATGTGTGCAAGAAGTGCACAAGTAGATCCCAATGCCAGCACATAAGAACTTGTTGTTGTGTACAAGGAGGTTCCAATACGGACAAACACGAGTGACACAAATTGAGACATTAGAAGAAATTCACGAGAAGTGTGTTTTGTAAAGTGTATGCCACAGATAATAAATCTATACAACCTGAACTTACAGCAGACCAGATCTCAAAGTCTCCAAAAACAAGCAAGACAAAAACAACCACATAATAGCACAGGCAGCACGTACAGGTGTAGCCGGTGGTATAAGGGGGCTGTCAAAAATGACACTCTTGGTACAGTTTTACATTAGGGGCTCACAAAATATAGCAAGTTATCCCCAAGCAAAAATTCAAGAAGCAAAGTGTTTAACCGTTGACCAGTTTTTTTGCCACTTGAAGGTTACTACACTGCATCACGTCATTTCGGCAGATTGCCTCTACCCATGGGCCTGCAGTAGTTGTACACGCCATGATGGTTGTGGCATTGAACAAATGGCTCGGTGTACGCTTGCAGGGGTTAGAAAACCAGAAACTCGCACTGGTCCAGCAAAGGCATTTAGAGGGCCTCAGAAACAAACACACAAGCTACTTGCTGATTCAAGGTCACATAGCGAGGGCGGACTCACAACTCCTTATGATGGACCATAACTGTTAGAAGTGATTGACAGCTGCAACGTTTGTGCCACATGCTAAATTGCACGACTTAATACCAGAGACCTACCACATCACCCCACACAGCGCGACACACAGTAATTGTAGTTCGTGTAATTGAAAGGGGACACGAGTTTCATTAAATTCAACTTTTTTCGAGTAGCTACATTTACACAGTTCTCCGGTGGTATTCTACATCAGTGTGAATACAGCTCATTCCAACCTTTGCAAGTCTTGATGCAAAGCATGAATAGGCGAGTAACTTTTGGCCACAAATATTGCCGCAAAGTTTTCTTGTGAGAACATCTATTTTCTATTCAGAAAAACATTGCTGGGAAGTGCAGACACACCACTACATCAAGCCTGTTCAATTGCTTAGCTTTTGGCTCCCCAAAAAAGAAATTGTTTTGTTTCCTTGCGTGAGTTGTGATTCACCCTGGGGTGCAAGGGTGTGTTTCGGTCGTTGGTCAGGCCCTGTATAAATTGTTGGGCCTGAGCATGACGAGAAGAAACCCTGGCACGTGCCTCCCTGTGTGCAAGTGAAATAGAAGGCCCTGTGATGCGTATTCGACAAGTTTCCCCGAACACACCAATGCCTATCTAGTGACAATCTGTGCCAGTGGTGGATGGTCTGCTCACTCACATAAAACAATTAATCTGCCCTCCCTTGGAATATTGTGGTGTCTGTGTGACATTTAGCAAGGACATGCTCCATGGCTTCCTCCACGTGTGTCGTAAACCTGTCAAATAACCTGTCTTCCTTCAGAATCTGGCAGCTGCGTGAGATGTGCTGCTACCATGGCGGTATGTGCAACCACTCGAGCTGCAGGAGCGTGTGTTTGCTTTGCATGGGTGATAGCCAGTCATAAATTCTAGTTAATAATAATCTCAGAATTACTGATATTGGTTATTTTGAGTTTGTTCCCAATGTCTTGCAATGTTTGGACAGCATCGCCATAAGGCTTGGTCAAGCCAATAGGTACCAAAGGCGAGACCTGTTGGGTTTTCCAATACTTGTTCTCTTAGTGAGCACATTTTTTGGACTTAGTTTAGGAATCCCTGTTGTTGCTTTTCTTACTGTAGGGTTCATGCAACGCGTTGCAATCTGCTTTTTGAGGTGTGTACTGTCTCCAAGTTCTGCTTCACGTCATGTAGATTTAACTCGTTTTAAAAATCAGAACAAACTTATTTGGCACTATTTTTCATTATACTTAGTACTGGGAATTTATGAATGAAATGAAAATATAAGCCCTTGGGCAAAAAAACAGAAAAGAGATTGGGTAACAATTGGAAAAATATGTGCAAAAATTATTTCTTAGAAATCATTTACGTTTTGTGATCAAGAAACTGATGGTCCAAACTGATTTTGCCATACTTTGCTGCCTACATAAGAAATGAATCAAAAAGCTTTCATGTATCAAACTTGGGAGGAATTCATTTGCTCCATTTCATATATAAACAACCAAAATAGAGTCAAATTACTTTTGGACACCTTTTGCAGCACAGTTTCAGTTAGGACTCATGTTTCGCATGCGGCAAAAATGTTGCAAAATGCACTTGCTTTATGTGTTTTCACCGGTGAAAAATGTTTAGTATTATTGCCACCTGCGGCTGGACTGCAGACCTGGAATCGCAGTTTTGAGGCGTTGTCTAGGTTCCTTAGTATATACTTTCACATTTACTTTAGGATTCTTGTAAAAATACATATATATAAAACCCAAACAATCTTTAAAACTTAATACCTTTTATTGTGCTTTGGGATCTTTGCGGTTTCTAGTTTTCAGGCCTCCATACTTGCTGCCCTGAGACACTGGCCCCCAAGTGTTCCTGAAAGTAAGCACTCGAAAAACATGCCTTACCCTTTTGAAGACCTTCAGTGTAGAAGATTGCTATTTTGTGTTTTACGTAAAAGGATGTGTGTGTGTGTGTGTGTGTGTACACGCACTGTTACATTTCATGTCATAAAATATTCTCCCTATTTTCAAAAAAACAATTTCTACGGAATTGAAATGTGTGAAATTTCGCGTCTGTGCTGTGCCGTTTTCCTTAGTGTGCTCTTAAGAGTCCACTGTCTCAGTTGAATGCGTAAGGGCCCTGCAAACAACAGCTGTGAAGGACGGGGAGACATCTGCTGTTTAAACAACTGTGCTTGGGTGACCGAACACACTGTTATTCTAGCACAGAAAGGAGGCCTCGTGTTACACCTAACTGTGAACTCTCCTCCCTCCCTTCTTCCTCTCGCTTACTCCAGCCCAGAGGAGAGTTGTAAAGGAGGGAAAGCTGCAAACCAAAACCCCCCTTGCCGGACCTCCTGATGATAGCAAGCTTTAAAATGTATTCATCTGAATAGTTTGTGGTTGAGGGCACTTCGAAACACGAGCTGTTCTATGTAATAACGACTTCAGATAAATGCCCTTGTTTACAAGCATGTGGCAGGATTTAAAATCGTGTCTGAAATGGAATGCACCCGCTGCCTAGATGTTGATACCGTGGATAGAGCGCTTTTTTTGGTGCTGTAAAATAGAGGCGAGTCTTGCCCATGGTATTTTCACAGAGAAGACATCCCATGCCGCTTTTCTAAATAACAAAACAAAAAAACACCTTCATGTTTGCATTATGGCTTATTATCTGTATTTTAATCAGATGTGCGCCAATCACAGTCCTTCGCTCCCTAGAACTGTCTGCAAGTTTACATTTATTAACTTATACACATGCACAAATCACAGGATTTTAAATGTAAATAACACCTGATTTGTTTCGAAATCTATGGCTGGTTGTGTTGCTGAGTTTCATTGGTGCAAGAATGTTAAAGCAGGGTATTGTAAAATTTGGACCTCTTCAATCCAGTTTTTGCCAAAAGAACACTTTTTCATTGCTCAAGATAATTTGAAGCTGATAACTTAACAATGCACATTAAATACTGCACCTTTGGACATGCACCGTTGTTGTGTGCTACTTACATATTGGAAAACACCTGTCAAGCTTTATGGGAACAGATACAATATTTTCCTTCTAGAATTTTCTGTCTTGTCAGCTCTGCTAGTTTCAGTAGTGCAGTAACTTGTTACTGGCATTTAACATTTACAAATGGAAATACAATAAAGTTCAATGAGTTCTTCTTGGGCTTTGCTTCGAGTAAGTTTTTGAATGCAAATGTGTTTGCGAAAATCCTCATATGCTTAGATCTATTTGAATATTTGTTGTACTGTAACCTTGTACTTGTCTTTTATGTAGCACACACCTGCCAATTTTTTGGCCCCTTAGCCGTCTTGTGAGCTGAAACATATAGATTCGCCATCCCTTGGGGTTGTTGGTTGACAGACCCTGGCCAGTATGGTGAGTGTTATGTTGAATTTCAGACTTTCCTACTGAAAGTGTTATGAAGCTAAGTGGGCCTTGTGGCCGGCTCATCAACCTGTGTGGGTATGAGGTGTTACTGGGCTGTCTCTGCAGGTATCACCGTGAGGGTACGGGTTTTCTGACCCTTTGCCAAACCCATGTCCTGTGTTTTGGCTAAAGTCTTGTCAAACCTTATCCTGAACAAATTTCTTCCTGTAGTTTGTGTGGCGCATGGGGTATGTGTGTCTGATTTCCAGGTTGAATTGCCTTTTATAGCCTATAGCAGAGAAATACTCTTTATTCATCATGTTATATTCATTTTCTGATTAGTAGGAAAGATCCACTAACTGAAAAATTGGGAATACCCAAATAGGTGCAGTTCTGGGCAGTGATTTATGTTTGTTTTTAGTATATTTGCACACAGAAGCCCCTTTTAAAATATTGTCAGAAAAAAGTGCAGACAGATATGTCTTAACATTCGGTGTACTTACATTGCTCTTGATTAAAATTTTGATTTACAGGTGGATTTGCATGAATTAAGTGGACTGTAAAGGCCCATACTTTAGAAAGGGCAGGTGATGAGATCTCTCTAGTTTATAGACCTCCTATTTGCTCCCTCTCCTCCTCGCTCCTAGAGTTGTTCTTTCGGTGTTAGTCCTTACCCCATTATGTCTGGAAATCAGAAATATGCTAGGAGAGCCTCTTTAAATTCTCCACTTTCTTGTGCTCTCTTACCTCCGCCTCTCTCCACTGACTGCATTTTCAATTCCTGGTAATTACAGATTCCAGCTGCAAATTAGAGCACTTTTTTGAGCATCTAGTAGAGCGCTTGGTGTCCTCATGGCAGCACTTTATCCAAGGATCTTTTGTTATGAAACGCAGCCAGTTACCTCCACCTCTGATGAAGCTGCACCTCAGCAGCTGGCAACTTCCAAAGAGTGACATGAACGTGCAAGTATTGACCCAAACCAAGCCAAAGATCTTCCTAAAATTGAGATTCACTTTGTTTGGTGCCAACAGGTTTTATGACTGTATCCGTACTCCAGCTAGACATGGGCTTATGTCTGACTATTGATCCAAGGGCCTAACCTTTCTCCCAGGCAATCTACGAGGAGGTGAAAGGAATGCCTGTCTCTAATGAAGATCTGCTGTCAGCTCTGCAAAGTGCCACATATGATGGAGCTCACTTGCTCTATAAACCCCCCTCCATTCTGGACCTTGAAATTGAACCCTTATTCCTCCCAGCAGAACTATGCTACTTTATGTTTCAGAAATGGACTTCTGCTCAACTTGTGTCACAGTTCACTAATTACTTGCTTCCTCGCCTGTTGGACAAGAGCCTTAGATCTTTTCTCAAAGTGGAATACTTGATGCCCGTAATAAAAATTAACCTTGCCTTATCTCTGATGTTGACCATAACTCGGTCTCCTTTCTTCTGAGGTCAGGTAGAAATGCTAAGAGGAGCACAGAATGTGCCTTGAAGCCATGCCAGGGCCGCCTTCTAGATTCGCTAGACCAGGCAGTCTCATTTTTAGATGTTCTTGAAGTCCCTTCTCTAAGGGGCTCGACACAGAGACCCTTCTGTTTCTTGGGTGATGCTCATGCTACCATTATGGCCAAGCATCACCAATCCATCTTAATGCACATAGACAGCAAAAATGCTGATGTGACGCCTTCAACTCGGCTCGCTTCTTCTGGGGACTTTCTCTTTAGCGACCAGTTCCTCAATGAGATCTATAAATATTGTGCCCCCTTCACCCTCCTCGATAATACTCAATCATCCATGCGCTGATCCCTCTGTTACAGATATGTTTATGGTTTTGAGCTCCAAAAAGCGGGGGGCTTCTGAGCAGTAGAAACCTATCCACCTGTGGCCACACCTTCAGATTTGGCTTTGGAGGCAAGACAAACCTCCAACCACTTCAGAGAATCTTAACAGAAAAGGTACCACAAGTAGTGGTAGAGGTAGAGGTGCAATCCTCCTGCTTCTTCCAGAGAAGTTTGAGGTTGGGCCCATGCCTAGCCCATACCTTCAGCTGAAAATGGGCGCTCTGCCAGTTCAAATATCCTACAGCACCTAAAGAAGGAACTTTTGCCAAATGTTAGCCCTAAAGCTCCTTTTGCTGTGCGATCTACCCAAGTTATAGGCCTCCTTTTGCCTTACATCGAAACAATATTTGCAGGCTAGACGATCTCTCAATTTGAGTCAGGGTTTCAACAATTTGAATTTGATCCTGCTGGGTCATAAATACTTGGGGGACCAACGTGCCTAGCATAAAATGAATGTGTCCTCATGTAACGCAACTGGTGCTCGTGTGAATCGCTCTGATACTCGATTCCTTCGGGTCAAGTTCGCGCTATATTAAAACTCCGTAAAAAACCCACAAAAAAAAACATTTGGGGCTGAATAACATCAAAACTTGGAATAAAAAGCCACTGTCAAGTCCTGTCCTGATGTGATTTTGAAGTTGGATACAAGCAGACAGGACTGGGGTGCTAATCTGCAAACTTCCTCAATGATGATCCACCTGAGGCGTTTGCCCTTCACATCAACTACTTGGAACAGCTAGCCAGGACATTCGTTATCAAGAGCGTAGCAAGGAACTACTTCACTTTCACCATCCTGCTTCAGATGGACAACATTTCGGCAGTTTGCTACATCAACAAGCTGAGAGAGTTGGTTCAAAGATCCTTGGCTAGAGATTCAAGGTTCTTTGATCTGATATATCTTGTGAAATACCCAACTATCCAAGCTGAATTCCTCTCAAGCCCCTCCAACTTCTTCAGCGACTGGCAATTTGTAGTACAACTGGTTGCTTGACCCCCTAAGGCTTCAAGCCATGGGCCCACTGCAAGTGGAAATCTTTGTCTCCAGCTTCAACTGTAATCTTTACTGATTAGGAGCTGGCTTCCAGACCGAAAGCCTGTGCAACCAGTGCCTTTCTCAAATATTGGAACCTGTTTTGAGCCGGTGCCTTTCCCTTTTTGTCCATGACTCCTCCAGTTATGGTCCATGTTTGCCGTTGTCTTACCCGCCTGGTCATAGTAACCATGTATAGGATAAGGTGGGTCCTAGGAGGAAGTTATCCAAGGGCTTCGGGAAGCAGTGGATTAAAAGAGCTATATATTCTCTAATGCATTTTACAGTAGAATATTTTTAACATTTTGCTCTTGCTACAACGTTGATGTTGTTTGGTCTGATTTTAAGATACTTGAATGACTTTCTTTGTTGCCATTTTGTACACTTATTTAAAGAGCAAGCATGATCAAATGTACAAACAATAAGAAATTGACTCTCTGATGCTGAGTGACAATGGTATGCTCTTATATAGGACTTGTTTCCTGAGATTTTGGGGTTGTGTAGGACTGTAAATAACGTGTGTTAGTGCTAAACTAACACGTGTATGACTGGAACTCCACATTGCAGGTTGAACACTGATCCAGTTTGATCCAGATTTGTCACTTCAGCAGAATTTTAGGTTAGTGGAAGTGACCTAGCATACTTTGACTCCCCCGCCTCATTCCGCTCTACCACTTCACAATCACTTTGCTCTAAATTCCATTATAGCAACACACCCTGATGAGTGATTTTTCATATTGTAAACAAATTCTCTTTATTTAATTTTCAGCTAGAAATAGTTATAAATAGTAATTATTATACAACAGAAATGGACATTTCACTCATTTGTGTATATTGTTTTCACAAATCACTTCAGGCCCTTCTACTCCCTATCCCCCCCCAAAAAGCAAAATAAAACAAATAAGAGAATAACAATGCCCTCAACCATTGAGTGGAGTCATATCTTCTGCCCTCCCATTTTCATTCTACACTTTTACCTGTAGGTAGGTAGGTAGGTAGTGATGCAGCGCGTACAATAAAAACTATTCTCCTCCTAGGTCACTTATAGGTCATCCAGGGGCAAACTATATTTTCTCACATCCACATGACGATGGGGCCCATAAACATCGCCTAACACACACGCACACACCTGGATTTCCTTTATACCTTTACGAAATTCTGTATTCCTAGGAGAAGCATGAGAACTAAATGGAAAACACCATTTATGTACCGCTGGAAGGAGCCGGGATATCTTATTACCTTAACTTGTCGCTTTCTTTTAGTTATTTCTTAAGATATTCCTGCTCATTGTTTTGTCGATGAATCATTCATGTAAGAAATTAGTTCATAGTGATTAAGACCAGCTGAATCACAATAACCAATTACTGATGTCACAATCATTTAGGAAAATAATCACTGAGTCATTTGGTTTAAAGAATCTTAAATTTTATATAATTTTAAAAGCATGAGAAAGAATTTTAAAACTTTTATTCAATTATTCATTCAGTATTAATTCAAAATATTTATTAAGCATAATCAATTTATTTCAGAAAGAAATTTTTTTGTCATGAAGCCAAAACCCTAATTACCTGCCTACCTTTCTAATTTAGCCTAATGATTTCTAACCTAAGTTTAAGAATTAGAAATAACCTGATTCTCATACTCAACTGGAAAATTAAGACAGCAGCAGCAACTTCAGCTCGTCAGCATCAGCTACCTGCAACCCGTCTCATCTAACAGTCTTTCAGCATCTCCCGCTCAGTAAGGGATCAATCAGGACCACCCAGCACTGGAAGCCACCAACACCAACACGACTCTCCAACTCCGCTCCTGACTGTGACTGCGACTGACTGCAACTGACCCCCTCCCACTAAGAGTAGGCCCTCTTATACCCTAAATCTAACTTTGCTAACTAATTGTTGCAACATTAATAACACGCTTTTCTTTCATTGGTCCATGCATGTCATCTTATTCATTCTTTTAATCAAGTTCTCTTGGATCCAATGGTCCTTGGATCATTTCCTTTCCCATACGCTCAAGACATGTTTCCATCCGCTTCGATCAGTACATTTGTAACTTCTTTCGATACATTCGAGAACTCTGCAGTCATTGTCCTTTCTCTTAAACTGGTTTCCCACGGGTCTTCTGCTGATCACCACGGCACACTATCAGTTCAATTAGGTCACATCAGCCTTGACCATTTCTCGCATCCTAGCCTCTCAGCAACATCACGAGGTTAGTTTTTCTCCGACTTCATCCCGTGTCACATGTCCCCTTGCGCCTGCGCACATCTTCCCACTGGCGGCCATTTTATATCGCCACTCGGTTATACTTTAGAAGCACTAATTTGAAGTAAACAAAACATAATTAAAATAGAGAAAAATAGCCTTTTCGTTTCCCTCCCGTCGTCTACGTACCCCAATTAGTTATTACCTAGCAGAAAGCAACATTTAAGCTGTTCCTTACTTACCATCACTATTGTTTTTGCAACGACACGTTTTATTTCTATGAAGCACAAAACCATGCATTTATTTTATATTAGTACGCATTTATTTTTAGGTTATAATTAGACACACGGACATCCATTAATAGATTATTTAGCACACACATTGGCATGTTACCTTTCCCACACATACAGTGTTGATTAATACATTTAAACGAACATTTTATTAATTATTTATAAAATTTGTTAGGTGTTAAAATTTTTTAATTTCCCTGCTCCATCAACTCCCCCCTTTGGTGATTTTTAAATCACCACATAAAACCCAAGTTATACTTCTTTTCAGGCAGCATGTCTTTTATCCTTTGCTTTCTGTTATTTACACATCTGTTTCTTCTTCATCTTGTCTTTTTGTCTCCTTATACATGTTTTCTTTCATTTTCTCCAACTCAATTTCGCCCATTTCTCTCTCTCTTTCTTTCATTATTCTGTTATTTCTTTTTATCTTATTTTGTCTTACTTTTCTTTTTATACACGTTATTACTATTTTCAACACCATGGCTAATAATATTACTACAGTTGCTATTATTATAACTTTCCCTATCATTAGTCTACTCATTCTGGTCAACCAATTTGCTACTGAAGAAAACCCTCTACCAAGTTTTCCCAAAACACTTTCAACCTCCAGTGGAACTAGTTCTTTGTGCAAATTTGTAATATTTGTAATATACTTCTGTATATTTTCACTTTTATCAGGAATGTAAGTACAACAATGTTGGACTTTCAACATTCCACAGACTCCACCCTCTTTTGCCAAAAGAATATCAAGGGCAAGCCGATTTTGCATCACCATAGCTCTCATGGCAACCATTTCGGTATTTACCATTAAGAACCCTCCCGCAGTATCTGTAGACAAACGATCTACTACTGTGGATAACTTCCGAATTTCAAATGCATTCAAAGATATTCCCACTGCTGGTATTAATGCTCCAAAAATATCACCTACAATTTCTGAAAAACTTTCCCTCTTTCTACGTGTAAAGCTATTAATCATCTTGTATGTTCCCTTTTCTTCTCTGTCATGTGAAAGATTTTGGAAAGACCAGGCCTACATAGCAAGTTCCATACCAATGGTCCGGTAACCTGTAATAAGCTCTATTCCCACAAATATAATAGATACCTGGAAATATTGGATCTTTTCCACCTTTGAATCCCCAACCTCCCAGAATTTGATAATTGTCATGGCAGATACTGGAACCTACAAAGTAATTGTCATAGACTGTCTTATTTCTCCTAATACACAACTTTCCTGTTTGCTGCCAATGTAATGTCATTGCTGCATTTATCTTTTTCCTTCATGATTTCCTTCCTCAAACGTCCATAGATGTGTTCCTTCCTCTTTTATTGCTTCTTTTTGAAATTTCATTCTTCTTTCTTCAACCATTTCTAAAAATACCTTTTCTTCTTTCTTTAACTCACAGGTAAGGTTGTTACTAACTATTTCTTCTAAGGTTAATTTTCTATGTTCTAGAAAGAATTCTCCTAAAACCTTTGCTGGTTTTACTTTGTTAAGTTCTGGTACTACTGGAATGTTTGCAAAAATGTTATCTATGTCAGTATAATAAGATTCTAATCTACCTGTTTTATAAAATAAACTAGCTATTACACTACATGTTATTCCATAAGTTAGAGGTAGGTGATGATAAGTCACACCTTCTGACACTGATGCAGGCAACTGCATACAAACATAACAATCTCTCACATCCATTGTCTCTACATATTCGTACAACAATTTTGTAAAAACATTTTTAGAAAAGTCTGTTACTGACTTATCTTTATGTAACTCTGCACTACTTCTTAAAATAACGGGTTCTTTTATATTAGTCTCTTTTTCTGGTTTAGTATCATTCTTTGCTTCTATCACAGCTAAACTAATAGGAATTGTGATTGCTAAAACTATCCATATGGTCATTAATAACCCTGTACAAAAGCAGCACATTTTGCACCATCTTTTTATAAACTCACATTTATCTCTTCTAACCCTAGTATTTTCCATTTTTCTTTTTCTATTTGTTAAGTTTCAAAAAAATTGTGTCACTACACCTCAGAAATGACTTAGATGCCACTCTGCTTTCAAAAAGTCTTTGCTTGGTACTTTCTTTTAATTCTCTCCAGAATTCTTTCGTTGTCACATCCGGTGATTTGTCACATCCAGTAAAATTGTCATGTCCGGCAGAAGCACTATAAGTCTTCACTTCAAGTTTGTTGCATCTCACCTTTTCCCATTCGACTTCTCAGTCTCTGGTTCTCGTGAGTGTTTTCTTCTTCTTTGTAATCTGTCAGTGCAATATACAGCCACTCAGGTGACTTATACTTTGCATTCACTTTCTTTGTCCTTTTGGACTTTTGTAATCTTTTTCCACTGGGTTTTTCTTGTCCCTTTTGACTTGTTACTTCATTCACTTGTTCAGCACTTTCGTCTCCCGCTCTTATTATTCTATATCTCAATTTTCTTATATAGCTGTTGGGCCAATTATCTCCTTTTCTTGGCCTTTTGGCTTCACCTTCTCTTTCTTCTCTTTCTGATTTCCAATTTCTTTTTCTTGATTCAGTTTTTGCCTTTTCCTCTTCTCCACTTTCTTCAGTTTCTGTTTCAACTGTTTCACTATTGTCTCTTATTTTGAAACTTATGATCTCGTCATCTCCTACTGGTGGATCTGTCTTCTCCTTCTTGTTTTCCCTTATTACTGTCCCTCCTCGGTGTTCTTCCGATTTGGTGTTTTTCTCCCTTTCTGCTTCTAAATTTCCCTGTTCTTCTGTTTCTCTATCTGTCCCTATTGCTCCTCGGGGTTCTTCTCGATTTTCTAACTTTTTGTGTACTTCTTTCCCTACTTCATCTATTAATATTATTTCTGAAGGATTTCCACCATAACTTGTACTTGGTTGTTCATCTAGCTCAATTTCTTGCTCAGTTTCTTCTCTAATTGGTTTATAACCCCAAGTTCTCCTTCGGAATTCTTCACAGTTTGCAACTGAATCATCAGATTCTGAATTTGTGTCAGATGTTTCCAGATGTCGACTTACAGGTCGATCTTCAAGTTCTGGAATTTCTGAATTTCTTTCTTCTTCTTCTCCTTCTTCCTCTTCTTCTCTAGAGGTGTTTGCAGTTGGGGTTTCCAGATGTCGACTTTCAGGTCGATCTTCAAGTTCTGGCACCCTTTCTCTTATCCTTGTTGTCCCAGCTGTTAAACTTTTATCCCACACTTCCAGACGTCGACTCACATGTCGATCAGTAGGTTCTTGAACTCTGATTGTGTGGCTGGCATGGACCCAGTTCTTCACTCCTGCACACTTGACTGCAGTCGTTGTTACTAGGATTACCTGTCGTGGTTCGTCCCAGCGAGGAACTAGACAGTTTCTTCTCCTGTGGATTTTTATACGGACCCAGTCTCCTGGATTCAAGTCGTGGGCTGGTTTTCTTTCAAGAGTGGTCGCATCCGGTCCAACCTGATGAAACACAGAACGCACCACATCTGCCAGTCCCTTGCAATAATCCAGTACTAGATCATCAGTTATAGTTAATAACTTGTTGACAGGTACGTGTGCTTGTCTCATTGCTCGTCCCATGATCATCTCATGAGGACTGAGTCCAGTTTTCTTTTTCAGGGATGCTTCTGATGGTCATCAGAACAAGAGGCAGTGCATCTGGCCATTTGAGTCCTGTAGCTTGACACATTTTTCCTAATCTGTTTTTAATTGTTCCATTAATCTGCTCCACTACCCCAGAAGCCTCTGGTCTGTAAGCACAATGTAGTTTTTGTTTAATACTCAATGCTTCACAAATCAATTGGATCAACTCATTTTGAAAATGTGTTCCTCTATCTGTCTCAACCGTGACTGGAAAACCATACCTTGGAATGAACTCTCGCAGCATAAGTTTTGCCACTGTTGTTCCATCATTCCTTCTTGTAGGGTATGCCTCCACCCAACGAGAGAACAAACAGATGACCACTAGAACATATCTTAGTCTGTTACTAGGGGGCATCTCTATAAAGTCCAACTGCATCCTAGTGAATGGACCTCCTTCTCGTCCTATTGTTCCTAGACTCACTACTGTTTTTCTTCCTGGGTTAAACTGCTGACAAATAAGACATCTTTGACAAAGACTTTCAGCAATGGCTCTGAATTTTGGGTTATACCAGGTTTGTCTAAAAAGTCTGATCATTGCATCTCTCCCAATATGAGCTTGTCCATGGTACATCCGTGCCATGTCTGCAATCATGCTATCAGGCATAACTGGTCTTTCATCTCTGTATACCCACACACCATTATTTTCCTGTCTTCTACATCCTGCTTTTATCCAATAATCTTTTTCCTCATCACTTGCAGTTTCTTGTAACTGCCTTACTTCATCCCATGTCTCGACAGTATTAGTAAAAAGCAAAGGACAAGAGACATGCTCCCTTTCTCTATTTTTGTTCATGGACACCATGTTCTCTGCACAATATTTAGCGATCTCATCAGCATAATTATTGCCAACGGCTATGTAATCTTCGTTTTCTTATGCGCTTTGCACTTCACTACAGCTATTTGTTTAGGCAACTGTATCGCCTCAAGCAGCTTTTTAACAAAATCTCCATTTCTGATAGGTGTTCCTGCAGATGTCAAAAATCCTCTTTGTGACCAAATCTGACCGAAGTCATGTACGATGCCGAAACCATATTGGCTATCGGTCACAATCGTGACTCGTACATTTCTTCCTAATTTACATGCTTGAATCAAAGCAATCAGTTCCGCAACTTGTGCAGACCTTATTCCTTTCAGACAAGACGCTTCCATCACAGTTGCCACTGTGCACACTGCGTAAGCTGCGCTTAAAACTCCTTCTTTTGTTCTCAAGCATGAGCCATCCACAAACATGACATAATCAGATTCCTTTAACGGTTCATCTTTTATGTCAGCTCTTGGTTTCAGTGCAATATTCCAGCACGTTCAGACAATCATGATCTACTTCGTCCTGTTCAATTATATTCTCCTCATCTGCCAATGATGTTGAAGGATTCACATTCATGCATCTATCTATGGTCACATTTTCAGCACTTAAGATGACTTTTTCGTACTTAGTCAGCCGACTATGTGTCATGTACTGTGTTTTTGTTCTTGTCAAAAGAATTTCTACTGAGTGGGGAACATATACTCTCAGTGGATACCCCATCACTATACCTTCACTTTGTTCCAGGCTTACACAAGTAGCAGCAACTGCTTTCAGACATCCAGGCAATGCTTTTGCTATTGGATCTAAAACAGCTGAAAAATAAGCAATTGGTCTTTTTGTTGTTCCATGTTTTTGTACCAGTACTAAAACGCACATCCATCTCTTTCACTGCAGTACAACTCAAAATCCTTCTCATAATCAGGCATGCCTAATGCAGGTGCCTCACACAGTTTCTTTTTCAATTCTTTGAAAGATTTCATTTCTTCTTTGTTTAACTCAAAAGGGTCTTTTACATCTTTCTTGGTCAACTTTTGTAATGGTTTTGCAATCAAAGAGAAACCACTTATCCATTGTCGGCAATATCCAACCATTCCCAAAAACATTCTTACCTCTATTTGAGTCATTGGTGCTCTCATTCCTTGAATCATTCTTACTCTTTCTGTCGCTATCTTTCGCACTCCTTTCTCAATTTTATGCCCTAAATACTGGACTTCTTTCTGACAAAACTGTAATTTTGAAGGAGACACTTTATGTCCTCTTTTCTCTAGATGGTTCAGTAAAGCAATTGTATCACTTACACATGCTTCTTTTGTTTTCGACGCCACCAACAGGTCATCGATATACTGCACCATCACTGACTTTTCTGGCATTTTCAAATCTTCCAGAGATTTCTTTAGAATCTGATTAAAGATTGAGGGGCTTTCTGTATACCCCTGAGGAATTCGGCACCATGCCAAAATACGCTCTCGAACCGGAACGCAAATAATGGCTGGCTATCTGGATGCAAAGGAATAGAGAAAAATGCGTGACACAAATCTATCACAGTGTACCACTCAGCTTCATGTGGAATTTGATATAGAATTACTGCAGGGTTTGGCACTATTGGACAACAGGGCACAACTATTTTGTTGATCTTTCTCAAATCCTGTACTATTCTATATGTTCCATTTGGCTTTTTCAGTCCCATAATAGGTGAATTACATGGACTGCTCATTATTTCTTTTAGAATTCCCTGTTCAATCATTTTATTTATCACAGGAGTTATTCCTTCAATTATTTCTGGAGTTAATTTGTACTGTGGCGTATTCGGGTAAGTTGTCCCTTCTTTTACTGTCACTTTTACGGGATCAACTTCTTTCATTAATCCAATGTCTTCTCCTGTAAAATCCCACACACTTTCTTTTACTGCACTTTTTAGTTCTTCTGGAAGTTTTTCTGCGTCAAATGCAGGAAACAAACCATTCGTTTCAGGTTCCTGATTCATCAAAGTTACTTTATACAAAACATCTTCATCTGAAGTCTGAAATCCAATTCCATCTGGCGTACAATAAATTGTGCAATTCATCTTGCACAAGAGGTCACGACCAAAAGATTTACAGGACTACAATCGCACACTACAAATTTATGCATTTTGCTAAAAGAACCAATTTTTACTTCCACCAATTCAGTAACTGGGGTTTTAATCTGCTGATTGGCTACTCCTACTACTTGGATGTATTCACCTGAGAGAGGAAGGTTTGGAATTTCCACTGATCTAACAGTAGAACGGGTAGCTCCAGTATCGACAAGGAATGTTACATTTGCACCATTCACTTCTCCATCCACAAAGGGACCAGACTGATCTACCTCTAGAGTTGCGCCAAGCACGCACTCTTTCCCCTCTCCTGGGCACCGTCAGAATCTTTCATCCGGGTCATCCTCACTCTGGCGCAACCAATACTGAGAAATGTTAGCTGCTCGCGGCAACTGTGTTACCTGCTCTCCTCCGTAGAATCCTGTTTCTGTACTGTATCTTTGCCGGTTAACAGTGTTGGGAAGTGGTGGTTGCGGCACCTGACTTTGTTGAACAACTACCTCATTCTGCACCTGTGGAGTTAATGATTGATGTTCCGGATTAGGTTTAGGTGGGAACTTACACTCGTTTCTCCAATGCCCTAATTTTCCATAATTATGACATGGCCATTTCTTCTTTGCCTCTTCTAGACTCACTTGACCCTTTCCTTTACCTATGTTCGGTCGCATTTTATTCTGTCCTGTTTCATTTCCATTATTATTGTCCAATTGAGCTTCTTGTTTTTCTGCCACCTTCACCTGTGCCCACATTGCCTTCTCTTTCAACTTACGCTGTTTACTCTCTATTTCATCACTACAATACTTAGCATACCTCAGCACCTCATCTACACTTCCATTCTGCCAGTTTATCATGTGTTGCTTAATCATATCACTTATTTCTTGTTTCAGGCCAAACACAAATCGATATACAAAATGACTCATGTCTTTTTCACTCAATTCTTCATAACCACTATACTGCTTGAAAACCAATAACAATCGCTCATAATATGCATGTACAGATTCCTTACTTTCCTGTGTAGTTCTATCGATTTTTACCCAATCTGTCTCTTTAGGAGGAATCTTATTCTTCAAAAAGGTAATCACCTTATCGTACTTCTTCATCACATCAGGACCTGGAGCTCCTGTCTTAGGATCTCTTGGATATTCTGTAGTTGGCCAGTCAACTGTAATCTTACATTCTGACCACAAATCTGTTGGTACCACTATGTCAAACAATCCATCTAAATCTATCCACAACACTTTTGAGACTTTTACAAACCTCTCTACTTGTCGGTACCACTCAACTGGCTTCTCCCTTAACTTTGGAAAGTCATTGGTAAATGACAGTATGCTCTGCCTAGTCCAAGGAACATGCACATAACTACCACCTGGAGTTTCTCTCATGGGGTATTCTTTGGCAACAGATTCTTTTTCAGTTATCATAAAGGCCAATGAACCTTTGTCTGTAGTTTTCTCATTCTTCTTTGTCCATCTAACCTTCCATCTGTCCACATCACCCCATTTTCTCAACAACACAATTAACTCCTTTATCTGTGTCAGCCTTCCTGCCGTGTTCAAATTTTCAATATCCTTTTCACAAAAGTCTACTCTGTATGGTTTCTGCAACGTTTTCACTTTCACAAAGTCTATTCCAATCTCACTGGCTACTTCTTCTAGTTTGTCATGTAAATTCTTTGCCCTCCATGTAATACTTTTGCACAGAAACATTATTTCATCATCCTGGTAATTTTTTATCTTTTAGGTACCAATTGTTGCTAGAATTAATTCTTCCATATCGATTTTTAATCTAATTACATCTAATGGTTTTTCTTCTGGTTCTTTTATTTTAAATGCCTTCATCCACTCATTTAACTCATCAGGAGTCGGACCTATGGGTGTATTATTTAGTTCTATCCAATTACCACTCTTTTCAGGGGTTTCTGTTGCAGATTCTGTTACCATATGCATTTTCCTACCATTGCACTCATTTACCGTCAAATTTGTAGGTAGACTTGGTCTGTAAGTACTAGCCAAATTACTTGTACTTGCACTTTGTTCCATCCTTTCTTTTTCTCTCTGAAATTGTGAACTCATGGGAATTACCAAAGATCGTTCATCAATTTTCTGGTTCTCAAAAATGGGTATTACTGGACCTATTGTTACAGGCACAGTAACTGCCTCCATATTTTTCGTTAATTCTCTAATCTTCTCAGTTAGTTCTTTTGTTGTCCTTGCTAATTCGCTTGCATTGTCGCTTTCTATTCCTTCATTTTGAGAAGTTCTCATTTGTTCTTGTGACCTATTTACTTCAATTCTCTTTTCCGGGCTTTTATTTCGCATAGTCTCTATTAGCGGCGCATTTGGTGTCACCACTGTAGAACTCTGCTGATACGGAGGTGGATTTCTATTTAAAATATCTTCCAGCAACTCGTCATCCGTTTCGCTCTCATGCATATACTTTTCTCTCTCTATATGTTTCTTTTTCTCAGTCCGCTTTTTCTTAGTCCCTTCCTCAACTGTAAAAGTTGGAAACAAACCTCCTGTCATGTTAGCACATCTCCATCGTTTTATTCTGTCCTCATGATTTACTCCCCACAATCTTCCAGGCATAAACTCATGATCTCTCATTCCTCTGAATCTCTCTCGTTCATTGTAACGAGGGCGGTCGGATGAAGAGCGGGATGCGCCCACAGGAAGGTGGGGAGAGTGTGATTACCTCCGACTCCCCTCTTGTTTTCCTGCAGCAGGACGAATGGACTTGGCCGGACATTCGAGCCGGGACGTGGAAGGCGAAAAGGAACACCTTTCCTTTAAGTGGGATGACTGGTCACTGAACCACGCCCCCTTCGATGACGACGAGGGAGGTCGGCCCTTCAAAGACGGGAGGAAGGCGGAAGTACGGGTGTGCTAGCACCGGAGGCGCAGGAGGAGTCGAGGGAGTCGAGAACCAAGGAAGCAGACGGAAGCAACAGAAGGAGCAGAGGCGGAACGGTCGCAAGACGGAAAGGAGCCAGGAGGCCAACGTTCCCGTGTAACGCCCAGCCACGTTCAGGAGGAGCGTGGCTTTGCAAAGTACGAGACCGCTTGATGGGCTGGGTGGGTAAAAGTGAGAGCCCGAGAACCTAGTGCAACAGTCCCCGTATCCGGTACCCCCATCCTGAGCACTGCCCTCACTTTTGTAGAAGTGTTACGCACCGTGTGACTCCTCACTACCCCCTTCCCTTGTCAGCCTAGTAAATACGTGCACTACACTCACACCCCGCTCCTTTCTCTTTCCCTCCCCATCCACGCTTCCTCTGTACCCGGACGGACCCGTGCTGGAGCGGCTACGAAGGGTGCGGACCTCGCCGAGGACCGAGAACACAGAGAGAAGACAGAAGAACAACCCTTGCCTTATTATAGACCGGTCTCACGACAGAGCGTGTTCTTAGACCAATAAAGCCTTCTTTGACCCCCACCTGTCTCCCGTATGTGCCTCCTAACCCGCTACAAGTGGTGGAGAATGCGGGCATAGAGGCACCCATCTGTAATTCCACGATGGACGCCCTCATACAGCACCTGGTAAAGGGCCAAGAACAGCTGGGATGGGCGGTCAGAGACAGCTAACATCGGCGCAAGCGGACCGGGACACGTTTAAGGACACCATACACCGCTCAGTTGGAGGGACTGCACAGGGTGATGCGTGACCAGCCGCTCCCCACGCCGCAAGAACCTCGGAACCCAACCCCGGGGCCCTCTGGCATATCACTACAGAAGTATGTAGTGGGAGAGGACCCCGACGCCTTCATGCTCAATTTCGAGCGCAGCCGCACGGGCCTGCGGTTGGCCCGTGGAGAAGTGGCCGTTCTTCCCTAGCCCCATTGTTGACAGGAGAAGCGCAAGCCGCCTATCAGGTGGCTAACGCAGCCGGAAACACCCGTATGCTGATATTAAAGCGGTCATATTGGACCACTTAGGTCTTGATGCTGAAGCGTGCTCGAGTACGGCTTTCGAAGGAGAGAGGTAACCCGGGAGAGAACCCAAAAACCTTGTTCTTCCCGGCTAAAAATGGCTGCGGATAAATGGCTAACACCGCATATGTGTACCAAAGAAGAGATAATGGACAAGATCTATCTCGAACAGTACCTGGACGCTCTTCCCTTTAACACGCAGAAATGGTTGCGCCAGCACTCACACCTGACCACGGAACAAGCCATGGATATGGCCGCTACGTTTTCCCGGGCCCAACCCAAGCAGAGCGGGTTGGAAAATGAAAACCCAGTAGGTCCCTGGTGTTCAAACAAGACAGGAGAAGCCATACGTTTATGGAACCACACAAACCACGACCCAGCAGACCAGAGACACCACAGTTCAGGGGACCCCAATGCTTCAAGTGTGGGGACTGGGGCCATATCGCGAGGTTGTGCCCCCGGCCGAAAACCCTCCGAAGAACCAATGGAGGTGGGATACGTCCCCAAATCCATTCTTTACTCCGCTGAGATGGGGAGCGCCTTTCACGTGAGTGTACGGGTGAACGGGACCAAGGTAAAGGCCCTCCTAGATTCGGGTTGTAGGCAGTCCGTAATACAGGGGGTCTTCATATTGCCCAAACAAGTTATCCCCGACACCGTGGTCCACATCAGGTGCGTCCATGGAGACGTCAAGCCCTACCCCGTGGCGGTAGTACCCCTGGTCCATTCCGACGGTAGCACCTATGTCCTCCGGGTGGGGGTGTTGGAGGGTTACCAGAAGAGCTTATAATTGGGACAGATAACCCGAATTCCGAGACCTGTTCTTACACCGCCTTCGGAAAGAGACCCCACAGCCCCAACGAGGACCGGTAGCGACATCACCAGTACCCGCTTTCATAACCCCTGAACCTTGGACTTTAGACAAAGGTTTCAAATTTGCCCAGGCTAACGACTCCTCCTTATTCAATGCATGGGAACAAGCCCATAGAACACAGGACTGTACCAACCCTGTTTATCCACGATTCCTTATAAAAAACGGTCTTCTATATCGTCCGGGTTCCAGAGAAGACCCCCTTCAACTTTTGGTCCCTCATACCTTTAGGGAGCAAATCATGTTCTTTTCACACTCACACTTGACTGCAGGACACGTAGGGAGCGAAAAGACTACCCAGAACGTGTTAAGACATTTTTTTGGCCGGGGCTATAAAGATATTAAAACCCACTGTCAGGTCTGCGACATTTGCCAGATAAAGAACCTTCACCGGCCCCCAGCGGTCCCTTTACAACCCCTCCCGGTAATAGGTACCCCTTTCGAAAGAGTGGGAATGGACCTGATAGGACCCCTACCAAAGACACGCCGAGGGAACCAATATGCCCTCGTAATAATAGACTATGCCACCAGGTACCCGGAAGCCTTCCCCTGAGAGCCACCACCACGCGCCTGATCTCCGAGAAGTTTCTGGAATTGTTTTCCCGGGTGGGGTTCCCCAAGGAGATCTTGACCGACCAGGGTACCCCTTTTGTGTCGAGGCTAATGAAGGAGGTATGCAGGATTTTACAACTGCGGCAGATCAGAACATCGGTCTACCACCCACAAACCGACGGCCTAGTAGAGAGGTATAATAGGACTCTCAAAACCACATTAAAGAAAATGCTTTCCGTGAACGGCCGGGAATGGGACCAAATACTACCACTGGCATTGTGCGTGATCAGGGGGCAAAAACAGAGCAGTCTGGGGTGTTCGTCGTTCGAGATGCTATATGGACGACAACCCCGGTCGCTCCTGGAGATGACCAAGGAGGCGTGGGAGAAGGAAGAGGGCGATGAAGAACGTGGGATGTTGGAATATACCCAGGCCCTAAAGTCAACAATAGGAAAATTGAGAGACCTGGCCTATTCCAACCTGGAGAAGAGTCAAGAAAAACAGAAGGCGTCCTATGATAAAGGGAAACGATGGAGACGACTGGAAGTGAATGATTGGGCCCTAGTATTACTACCCTCGTCCACGAAGAAGTTCCAGGCGGAGTGGATGGGACCCTACAAAGTCATGGGGACCATTGGGAAAACCAGCTACAAATTACAGATCACCCCACGAAGAAGCCAGACCTATCACATAAACCTTCTGAAAAAAATGGCTAGGACCCCCACCGAAAGCTGCCCACCTTACGTTACCGACGCACGCCCCTCCTCTTCTACCTTGGAACAGTTGGTTGTCAACGAGGAACTGAGAGAACAGGAAAAAGAAGACCTCCAGAGAACCCTGATTCCCTTTTCCTCCGTCTTTTCGGACAAACCGGGAAAAACCACCTTGACCGAACATAGGATAGAGACACCCCCAGGAAAGACCATCAAACAGCGGCCGTACCGAATCCCCGCAGCAAAAGGAAGGCAGTACAAAGAAGTACAGGAGATGCTACGCCTAGGGGTCATACGACCGTCTAGAAGCGAATGGTCCTCGCCCATCGTAATGGTGCCAAAACCTGATGGTAGTACCAGGTTCTGCATGGACTTCCGCGCCCTTAACGACATCTCCTCCTTCGATGCATATCCCATCCCCCGCATCGATGAGTTGATCGAAAAATTAGGTGAAGCCAAATATATTACCACCTTGGACCTGACCAAAGGTTATTGGCAGGTACCCTACGGGAAGAAGATAGAAGGAAGACCGCTTTTTCTACACCTGAGGGCTTATACGAGTTTACTGTTCTTCCCTTCGGCCTACACGGGCGCCAGCAACATTCCAGCGCCTCATGAACACGGTGCTCCGGGAACATCAGTCGTTCACCTCCGCGTACTTGGACGACATAGTGATCTTCAGTCCTTGTTGGAAAACCCACCTAGCACATCTCCAGACCATCTTATCCGCCCTGCAACAGGCCGGATTACACATAAACTCAAAGAAATCAAGGGTGGGTTACCAGAAGGTGAAATATCTGGGTTATGTACTAGGCCACGGGATGATTGAACCCCAGATTGAGAAAATCAGAGCGATAGCCGAAACCCCTTTCCCCAGCACCAAGAAGGAAATGAGAGCGTTTTTGGGGTTGATAGGGTACTACCGTCGCTTCATTCCCCAATTCTCAGAGGTAGCCGCCCCTTGACCGATACCCTCAAACAAGACGTAAAGCACAGTCCCTCTTACACCCCACGCCCCTAATGTGGAAGGCATTCAACGGCTTGAAACGGGTTATAACCACTGGTCCCGTGCTCTCCTCCCTGACTTTACCCGTCCCTTCATACTCCACACCGATGCATCAGATTATGGAATTGGGGCCGTCTTATCACAGTTGTCTCCCGAGGGCATGGACCACCCCATCCTCTATATTAGCAGAAAGCTCTTTCCCGGGGAGCTCCGATGCCCTACCATCGGAGAAGGAGTGCCTGGCGATAAAATGGGCTATTGACAAGTTGAGGTACTATCTCGAGGGCCGCCCCTTCACCCTATACACAGATCACGCCCCCTCCAGTGGATGAGCAGGAACATGGCTCTGAACCCCAGGGTTCTTAGGTGGTTCCTCTCCCTGCAGCCTTTTTCATTTACTGTGAAACATCGGAAAGGCTCAGAGAATGGGAGCGCTGACTACCTCTCCAGGTTTCCTCTCCCGATCGGGAGAGTCCAAGGGGGTGGTGTGTAACGAGGGCGGTCGGATGAAGAGCGGGATGCGCCCACAGGAAGGTGGGGAGAGTGTGATTACCTCCGACTCCCCTCTTGTTTTCCTGCAGCAGGACGAATGGACTTGGCCGGACATTCGAGCCGGGGACGTGGAAGACGAAAAGGAACACCTTTCCTTTAAGTGGGATGACTGGTCACTGAACCACGCCCCCTTCGATGACGACGAGGAGGTCGGCCCTTCAAAGACGGGAGGAAGGCGGAAGTACGGGTGTGCTAGCACCGGAGGCGCAGGAGGAGTCGAGGAGTCGAGAACCAAGGGAAGCAGACGGAAGCAACAGAAGGAGCAGGGCGGAACGGTCGCAAGACGGAGAAAGGAGCCAGGAGGCCAACGTTCCCGTGATCGCCCAGCCACGTTCCAGGAGGAGCGTGGCTTTCGCAGGTACGAGACCGCTTGACGGGCTGGGTGGGTAAAAGTGAGAGCCCGAGAACCTAGTGCAACAGTCCCCGTATCCCGGTACCCCCATCCTGAGCACTGCCCTCACTTTTGTAGAAGTGTTACGCACCGTGTGACTCCTCACTACCCCCTTCCCTTGTCAGCCTAGTAAATACGTGCACTACACTCACACCCCGCTCCTTTCTCTTTCCCTCCCCATCCACGCTTCCTCTGTACCCGGACAGTCCCGTGCTGGAGCGGCTACGAAGGGTGCGGACCTCGCAGAGGGACCGAGAACACAGAGAGAAGACAGAAGAACAACCCTTGCCTTATTATAGACCGGTCTCACGACAGAGGCGTGTTCTTAGACCAATAAAGCCTTCTTTGACCCCCACCTGTCTCCCGTATGTGCCTCCTAACCCGCTACATTCATACATCTCATCTTCCCATTCCGTCAAAGCCTCAAACTGTGTTGGTCTAGGTCTAGGTTCCAATTTACACATTTTTTCTCGCAAATTTCGCAAAACCGCTACACTAAATGAACCATTCTCAGGAAAGCTAAAGCACCATCATTCTTCGTATATTTTGCCCAGTTTTCCAACCATATGCACGTATGATATCCATATTTCAGCATCATATGTGAAGCTGCTGATTTCGGCGGAGGAATTACTTGTCCCTCTCTAGTCACAACCTTTTTGTCTTTCTTAAAGAAATTCTTCAATTTACAGTACGTCCATGACGTTCTCTCCCTTTCATACTCGTAATACGGCATGTTTTCTTGTTTGTTTTCTCTTTACGCTAACACTGTTCTGTGTACGGAACTTCGACCAATTACAGCGCGACTCACACTAACGTACCAATCAGAACAATTCCCTCCGTCCGCGAACCAACCAATCCTAGCGCGGCACTTTTCTGCGTCACTCCTGCTCTGTGTTCACGTGACTAGCGCACTATCCAATCCTAGCGCGGCACTGTTCCACGTCACTTCTGCTCTTTTTCTCCTCCTTTACAAAATTTATCGGCAATTTTCTTTTCGCTGTTTTCTTCGTTAGTTACAACAATTAAAACAATTCCATAGTCTGATTCGCTAAACAAAAGTGACAGCTTTGTCCTTTTACACAAGAATCCTGTATTTCCAGTAGGCAGCGCTTACCTCTACCCTACCACAGAATTATTTACTCTCGCCGATAAAGTAGCACTTCCCTCTACCTTACCCTTCTTTCAAACAAACAATTTACTCGTTTCTCTGGGGATAAGACACATGTGGAGACTAGGCTCCTGAGAATTAAGGCCAAAGTTTCACAAGTAAACGTGATTTGCTATTTCAATTACACACTTTTCGTACAGAAAATCCCTAACATAACACAACCTGCGTTATTACCAAAATGAATTCAGACCATGTACCAAATTCCAAGTGACTTCTCTTGCCACACTTGTTCCACTTCCTACATCCCAGAAGCGTGAAAACTCACATATAACATAACGCGACTCAACATATAGTGTTAGTCATCAAAAATAATCAATAATCAATAAACAATAATCACTAAACTAATCTATAGAAAACCATAACTCTGCTACCAAGAAATCTGATGCAGCGCGTACAATAAAAACTATTCTCCTCCTAGGTCACTTATAGGTCATCCAGGGGCAAACTATATTTTCTCACATCCACATGACGATGGGGCCCATAAACATCGCCTAACACACACGCACACACCTGGATTTCCTTTATACCTTTACGAAATTCTGTATTCCTAGGAGAAGCATGAGAACTAAATGGAAAACACCATTTATGTACCGCTGGAAGGAGCCGGGATATCTTATTACCTTAACTTGTCGCTTTCTTTTAGTTATTTCTTAAGATATTCCTGCTCATTGTTTTGTCGATGAATCATTCATGTAAGAAATTAGTTCATAGTGATTAAGACCAGCTGAATCACAATAACCAATTACTGATGTCACAATCATTTAGGAAAATAATCACTGAGTCATTTGGTTTAAAGAATCTTAAATTTTATATAATTTTAAAAGCATGAGAAAGAATTTTAAAACTTTTATTCAATTATTCATTCAGTATTAATTCAAAATATTTATTAAGCATAATCAATTTATTTCAGAAAGGACATTTTTTGTCATGAAGCCAAAACCCTAATTACCTGCCTACCTTTCTAATTTAGCCTAATGATTTCTAACCTAAGTTTAAGAATTAGAAATAACCTGATTCTCATACTCAACTGGAAAATTAAGACAGCAGCAGCAACTTCAGCTCGTCAGCATCAGCTACCTGCAACCCGTCTCATCTAACAGTCTTTCAGCATCTCCCGCTCAGTAAGGGATCAATCAGGACCACCCAGCACTGGAAGCCACCAACACCAACACGACTCTCCAACTCCGCTCCTGACTGTGACTGCGACTGACTGCAACTGACCACCTCCCACTAAGAGTAGGCCCTCTTATACCCTAAATCTAACTTTGCTAACTAATTGTTGCAACATTAATAACACGCTTTTCTTTCATTGGTCCATGCATGTCATCTTATTCATTCTTTTAATCAAGTTCTCTTGGATCCAATGGTCCTTGGATCATTTCCTTTCCCATACGCTCAAGACATGTTTCCATCCGCTTCGATCAGTACATTTGTAACTTCTTTCGATACATTCGAGAACTCTGCAGTCATTGTCCTTTCTCTTAAACTGGTTTCCCACGGGTCTTCTGCTGATCACCACGGCACACTATCAGTTCAATTAGGTCACATCAGCCTTGACCATTTCTCGCATCCTAGCCTCTCAGCAACATCACGAGGTTAGTTTTTCTCCGACTTCATCCCGTGTCACATGTCCCCTTGCGCCTGCGCACATCTTCCCACTGGCGGCCATTTTATATCGCCACTCGGTTATACTTTAGAAGCACTAATTTGAAGTAAACAAAACATAATTAAAATAGAGAAAAATAGCCTTTTCGTTTCCCTCCCGTCGTCTACGTACCCCAATTAGTTATTACCTAGCAGAAAGCAACATTTAAGCTGTTCCTTACTTACCATCACTATTGTTTTTGCAACGACACGTTTTATTTCTATGAAGCACAAAAACATGCATTTATTTTATATTAGTACGCATTTATTTTTACGTTATAATTAGACACACGGACATCCATTAATAGATTATTTAGCACACACATTGGCATGTTACCTTTCCCACACATACAGTGTTGATTAATACATTTAAACGAACATTTTATTAATTATTTATAAAATTTGTTAGGGGTTAAAAAATTTTTTTTCCCCTGCTCCATCAGTAGTGTGTGTGTTTGTGTGTGTGTGTGTGTGTGCGCGCGCGCATGTGTGTGTGTGTGTGTGCGCATGTGTGTGTGTGTGTGTGTGTGTGCGCATGTGAGTGTGTGTGTGTGTTAGTTAGATCACAGGAATGGAGGAGTCTCATTGTCACGGTTTCCAAAGGCAAAGTCAATCTGATTTCTAAAACATGGCAGTATAGGAACTTCAGAAAAGTATATCATAATTAACAACAATCATTAATGAAATAAATGTGTATGTTTTTCACAAATCACTCCAGGCACCTCCACTCACTATCCCCCCTTGAAAAGCGAAATAAATAATATTTGATAACAACTTACCCTCAACCATTGAGTGGATTCAAAACGTCTGGTCTCCCATTTACATTCTACCCTCTTGCCTAAACATAGTTATAGTGTTTCTTTCCGCAGACTGAGCTAACTGGGTCTCTTGACAACCTCCTTTCAGCCAGTGTCTGATAATCAATCTGCCACAAAACCCATGTTGGGCCTTTCTAGTCCTAAACTACTTGTAATGCCAAATAAATGTATTATGAATCCCCAGGTGAAGTGAAACCCTATAAATTACATATTGAAATGCCAATACTTCAGCATAGATTATACTGTGAAAAACAATACCTATATGTTGTTCAGCAAGGCAAGCTCATTATAAACGTACATGTTTCAGCATTTCTTTAAATATTGAATTAAATTACAATTTAAACTGCTCATGGTAGACATAAGTAAATAATCAAAGTCAAAGGTGCTGCATCCCATACAAAGTTATAGTTTGAAAATGTCACCAATATGATGTCCCTAAGGCACCCCGGAAGTAAATGTTGAGAGGGTCAGTTGAGTTGTAACAACTTCAGCCTGGGAGAGCATGTTTTTCTTTTGCAGTATCTGGCTTCTATTAATTATACATATAAGAGTAGCTGGGATACCAGGGCACACTTTATTCTTTTTACTGTTAAAAGGGGGTTCTGAGCTCAAAGCAAGCACTTGGAAGCCAGGAGTTGCATGGTTGGTGTGTCACACTCTCTGTTTGATGGTAACCAGCAGCTGCTTATTTTTCTGTAGTGTCTGGGTACATGATCCCCCATCCTGTCATAATTTTGTCTGCTGTTTGCTTGTTCTGGAAACATGCTGACTCTAAGTACCTCTGGTCATATTCGCCTGGTGTTCTGAATTTTCCACCCTTCCTCCATTTTCACATATATTTCCATGTCTGAGTCATGGATGGCTCTGCCACAATCCTTTAAATGACTTTGATAGTTGTAGTCTGTCACTTCAAATAGAGTTTTAAGAGATGGGGCTGCACTTATAAATCTGGTTTCCTGATCCCTTGTCGCAGTTGTTGATATTGGACTTTCTCTTGCATAAATCCCAAAGTGTGTTTTATGGGCTCAAAATAATTTTCTGGACCCACACTCGAACATGTCGTCAATTGTTCTACAGTCCCCTTGTCTCCGATGTAGAAAGTGATCCTTCCTCTTTGTGATCGCATGATGAAAATAAGGCGAGTTTTCTTTCACTGCCATATTGTCAAGGTGTCTAATGAGTTATTGTAAATTGACTATAATACTTATTGCAGCCTGTGTCGCCAGTATGTCACGCCACCCTACTTTTTACAGAGCGGCCCTTGAGGGCCCAGTGTTGCACAAATTGTTTTTGTGTCCATTGCCAGAAGTTGTGAATTTGAGGCACCTTGATATAGAATCTCTTCTGAGAAGTCCAGTGTCTCTCTGCACTTTGGCGCCTTCACCAGTCTCTCTGTTAATGTATCGGGTCCAGCCAATTAAAATATAGCAGGTGCTACTGACAGGCATTAAACACTGGTTGACCTATTCTCTTGAGGAGGGCCTAGAAGGCTTATATTTGCTGCGGTGCCACATTCATCTTGGGACCTGTCACCCTGTCTGACCTCGAGATATACTTTATGCCATTTCTCCATGTTTCCCCTAATCTGATTGATTACGTCACCGATTTATGCATTGCAACTATTGCCACTCTGAGCAGTGACGTTGGACCCCTTTGGTTTACACTTTGTTCCTTAGGCTTGAATGGCCCAATTCGCAGAATACGCGCCAAACGGTGTCCCTGAATATCGATGGGCATAAACTTGCATTTCTCAACATTACCTTCTAAGCCATGACCTTTTCATATTGCCTGATCTCCATGAGCAAACTCTAAGGTCAACGTCAGAGGGTACATCATCAAGACCATAACGTCATCTGTGTAGCTGGAGAGTTTGCAAGTCTGTGCTCTGCATTTGTAAAGGGTCTACTTTTTATACCCGCTGATGTGCCTACTGCAAAGAATTCAAGTATCAGCACGAACAGTAAAGGCAATAACGGGCAACCCTTTTGTGGGAGAGTTATTTAACATTAATCATATAGCAGACTGGAAGCTGCAGCATGTTCAGGCTAAAACAGACTGCATACATATGTCCATTGAAAGGTAATAATTTCTTCTCATTAAACCAAAGGGGGTTGCAACAAGCAGCAACATAAGAGGTACCGACCCCTGCTGTGAGCACTGATAGTACTTCTGCTTGACATTTCTGTGAATAAAAGTCTAACTTTATTGCGCCACTTTTGACAATTGTGAAGATACTGAGAATCGCAAAGATTTCTTTGGAGCCATTTACGAAGGAAGCAAATACTATTTTTACAAGTGAATGAAGTTTAAAACAAAAAACATCCTCAGCCATTTTTAAGGAAATGGCAAGGAAAACATAGAAAACCACAAAAGCTGGATGCCATTATATCTGTATCCTGTGCGAAAGAAAATAACACACCATGTGCCCGAGTTCTATGTCATGCATGATAAAAAAGCTGAAAAATGACTACTCACATATGTGGACGTCAGAAAAATACAGTACTTCGCTGCGGCGGGGGAAGAACAAGGGTTTGATAGATGTGCTGATTTGTTTTTTTTGTGAGTGTAAATTTTGCCAGTGTTGGACTATGGCACACCGACATTCATGTTTTTGTTGATTGTGAAATACCACAGGCATACTATTATATGGAAAGATTGATTTAAAGTGATCGGCCATAACTCGCACATTGTCATAAGCTGGCCCACAACTTCTGACAGAAGCAAAGGATCATTTAATTACATCGCCACTCTGTACCGTCTCCTTCCCAAAACCCAACGAACCCTCTTGATAGACTGACAAAGGGATTCCATGTTGCCATTGCATTTGCTTTTAGTACTGCTGCCATTAGTGTGGGTTACTAGCACAGTTGCCTTCTCCCGTATGAGAAGGCAGGGACATGCTTGCTAGGTTGAGATAGGATGGAATAGTAGTGTAGGCTGGTATGACAATTACATGGAGATATGGATGAGACCTTTGAGGGCCAGAGAAGAGCTACAGGTGAGACCTCAACACTCCAAATTCATCTAAATGTTCTAAAGACCTTTTTTGCCCAAAGGGCTTCCAGATGCACTTCTGTCGTTGTTTGCTTATGACCAAATGCAGAGTAATTGCTAATCCTGTCTCATTGTCCATAAAATAATTTTTTCCTCTCTCTGTCGCATGCACACAATCCCTTTATTCCACGCCATATGTGTTTGCTGCTAGTCAGTTAGTCACCCAGAACATGTTAAGGAAAATTAAATGTTTAAAAAAAGACGAAACAACCAGTCCTAAAATAATGAAACATCCAATTATACAATAAACTATGCAATGTGTCTGACAAAAGTATTTAGTAGACATTTCCTTTCATCTAACGCTCTCCAGTCGTTTCCCTCCAATATCCTGCTGCCCAATTCTGATGAATACTTCTGGCAGATTTCTCTCCTTGTGAATAACGCCAGGTGCCAGACTGGATCCTGATACTTTTTCCCCAGCAATACACCTCCATTGTTGCTGGGTGGTACCTTGCAGCTGGAACGCAATGACAATCGGACATTTAAGGTGCCAACTGGCGCACTGGCTTCATTTCTTGTTTTTCTGTGCCTTATATATGTGAATCCAGAGTTTCTCTCTGTGCATCAGTGTTTGACGGCGATTAGGTTTAATGTCTCCTGAGTTTTCAGGATTTAAATCCTGTAACAGATCTTGTACGAAGATGCTTTTATAAGACCTGCACAACATCTTTAGTAGTGTCTATGATCCATCCATGACCCCTCTGCCTGCAACTTTTGTTCTTTGATGCAACTGAAAGCCATCGGAGAGCAGTGACCAAGTTATTTATGTCCAAGGCTCGAAGGGACATGCCAAAGGTATTCTCCTTCCATTTGGTAAATCTTCTGACAGGGATCAATCTTCTGTTCTCCCACAAAAAAACACCATAGGAAGGCGAAGTCCTCTTGTTTCGAGGAAGCATCTCACCCCTAGGACTGTTTGGAGACACCATACCATTTCCGACACAGGTCTCTTCCTTTTCATCAGAGCTAATTCTGACTTTAAAAAAAAGAGGAAACTGGAGTCTCCAACTCCATTGACCATCATCAGTCCAGGACTTCCGGCAGGCCATTCTGAAATTATTCAGCACAGTCCCATTACCCTCTTGGTCACTCCGCAAGAGTGGGCCCGCTCCGGCAGGTTTGGCAATTCTGGTGGATGTGACGCCGCCTAATTTGGGTATTCTGGTGGATGTGACGCCGCCTAATTCCAAATCTCAACAGGTTTCCAGGAAGCCAATGCCTTCTGTAGCGCAGACTCTTGTGTGCTCTGCTTCACCTACGATGCTATCACTGGCATCACCCTAGGAGTCAGTTTCAGTGCCAGCTCCATCTTCAAAGTTGGCTGACAGTATCAGAGTAGCAAGGAAGTGGTCTGAGCTTATTTTGATGATGAACTTCTGGCAGAGTACCTTCCAATGATTCTCCTAGCTGGATGCCTTTTTTAGATCAGAGTCAAATGCTTTTGCCATGCCTGATAAAGACTATGGCTGCACTGAGGATGAGGACTCAGAGGTTGACTGCCACCTCCCCTCTTACCTGGACTTACAGAATGTAATTGGCTCAATACAACTTCAGAAGGTGAATACATCTCCAGAAGGTGACATCCTTAGCCCTTCTAGGGGAACCTTCTTTATTTACATCAGCGATTCGAAAAGCAGCTGATGCAGTGGAACTAGCCTTGCCTATCATGGAGGCAAAACTATATTTTTAACTAAAATCTTGCAACTCTCCTCCACAGTCGCAGTACTTCTGCTGCTGTTTAACGAGGCACGCTTGGAGACAGTGTTAGCTGCTTAGGAGACACCATTCTTCGGCTTGGCAGTCTGTAGGCAAATTTCAAGATGACACAGACCCGTGTCTTCTCACCCAAGGTTTCTGATATCACATTCTTCTCTGGAGAGTCTAGGAGTCTACACCTCTTCCACAAAACTGAGCCCCTTCTTTTATTCTATAACCCATGCAGAAGTGCCTAAAGGGCTGGACTCTATTGGCCAAAAGGTTTGTGCCTCTGGCAGCCTACCTCTTCTCACTACGAATACCACTTTCCTTATTGGCCCTTTTCTGTCCTGTCAATACTGATCTTGATGCTTCCAAAAAAATCCTGAAGTGTGGTTTGGATTCTGCAGACACAGTGGCTCTATCCATGGTCATGGCTGTCACCCTTCGCATTCCACTGGCTTTTCAGGAGATGTCCAAGTTGCACTCATGGACTTACTCTTTGATAGAGCAGGGCTGGTCGGAAAGAAGGCCGACTCCTCACTTTAGCACTTCAAAAGGTGAGTAATTATCTATCAGAAGAGCAAGTTACTTACCTTCCAGGAAGATATGCTATCCACCAGAAATATTGCTACCAAAGGTAAGCCACTTTTCATCTTGAACTAAGGGCCTGTTTACATGTGGCCTGTTAAATTTGGATCCCTGCACAACTAACTGTTTGCACATGAATTGCAATTACAAGTGTGATGTTTATCACACCCTGTTATTGTCTGGTGCAGTAAAGTTTGCACCCTTCTTTAAAGATTTTGTTGGTCAAACGTTCCAGAACGTAACAGACGGAAAATGCCCATTAATTACAGGGGTATACAGATTTGGTGCAGTAAGCACCAAAACCCACATATAATCCCCCCAAATGTCATACCAGATAAATTCCAAACACCTAGGAGTCGGATTTTATTGGATGTGACAATAGTCGCATTCAGCAAGGGCCACTTGTAATCAGGTCGTAAGGGTTTGTATCTCCCAAACAATTTTCAGTATCCCTAACTTCTACCTGCAGTTTTGACTCATGATGGCTCTTTTGCAACTAGTAAGTGCGTAACCCTGACTGCATCTTCCCTGTATCTCCATCTCAATGTAATCCGTGTATTCAAATAATACAAAAGCATACCCACCATTCACGCTTCTAAATCTGACGATGACACAGAGCTCAGTGAGTATCAGAAATATACCTGCTGTTCGAGCCAACCCATGTAACCTCTTCCACTAGAACAAGACAGAGCAGCGCTTTCATTCTGGGTATGTCTTGTTTGCACAATTATTTTTTGCATTGCAAAACAAATGGCCAGAGTTATCTTAGGACTTTGACAACCCTACCCGACTACCCTTTATCCAGTCACATCTCTGCCTCGTTGTCTACAATAACATTTACCATCTTGTTTGCCAAACCACAGCCCTATGAGGCTGTGGCACTGCCTCCTTACCAACTGATAGGCCTCTAGAAAGGCAGTGCTGAAAACCAGCTTTAGTTTACCCTGCTGGTTATTCTTCTACACCAAGAAACCTTTCATTGTCCTTAAAACACAAGTGTCCCAAATTGCTTAATGAGACAAGAACATATTGCGTCATGATTTGAGACTTTATTGACCCTTGTACTCAACATTTTCCCCTCTTCACAGCTGTCATTCTATTGTATTTGTTATCGTTTTTAGCCATTTTTCTGTCTTGGCTGGTCGACCACTTGCTCCATTTCTTGACCCATTTCTTCAAAGAGAGTGAATGGTGTGATCTCTGTGACTCTGTCACATCTTTTACCAGTTGTTAATATTGGTGATGATCTTAATAAATATTGTTTCACATATAAACTCATTGAAGAAAGATGTGCAGACAACACACTGAAAACAGCAGGCTGGACTTCAGGCATAATGGGCTGTGAAGAAAGTATAGTTTGTTATAAACAGCGAAACGAAAGCAGCACCTGGGACTTCAGGGGTGACTGGTTGTGAGGGAAAGTATTGTTTGGAAAGTATTTTGTACAGCTTTAGAGAGGGTTTGAACACTGGCCCTGGATGCTCCTGGTTCTCAAACATCTTGGACAAAGAAGGTCCAAGTATGTAGCCCTTTGGTTATGTGTATTTGTAAAGCGCACTATCGCCTGAGAGGGTATCCTACCACTGAGCAGTTTATGGGCCTAGCCCTGCCTATGGCAGGTTGGTTAATTGGAAAGCCAGGTCTTCAGCTTCTTCTGGAAATCAAGAAGAGAGGAGGAGGTGCTGATGTAGAGTGGGAGGGCGTTCCATACTTTAGGAGTGATGTAAGAGAATACCTGTTGTCCTGATCTGGTTCTGTGCATATGTGGGATGTGTGCGAGTAGGAGTCCTGCGGAGCAGCGGTGTCTGGGTGGTTGATGGAAGGAGATGCAAATGTTCAGGTAGGTGGGTACTGAGTTGTGTAGTGCCTTGAATGTGTGTGTGAGGAGTTTGAATTGAGCATGTTTTTGTATTAGAAGTCTGTGAAGTTCCCTGAGGTGTGGTGTGATGTGATTTTGTGTGGAAAGTTGAAGCTCTGTATGGCTGCCGAGTTCTGGATGGTTTGTAATCTTCTAGTGAGTTGTTTGGTGTTCCTGGCTTGTGTGTGTTTCCATAGTCCAACTTGCTGGTGACCAGGGCGTGAATTACAGTTTTTCTAGTGTTGCTTGGGAGCCATTGAAGATCTTCCTCAGTATCTTCAGGGTGTGGATGCAGGATGCAGTGAAGGCGTTACTTGTGCGGTCATGTCCAGTTTGCTGTTGATGATTATTTTGAGCGTGGGTTACCAGCGCCCAGGGCAAGGCAAGTCCTCCCCCCCTCCCACGCTACGCCACTGACAACACGGAAGACACAATGTAATAACACTTGATAAGCAGCATTTCCAGTCAGATCTGCACCTTTAAAGCAATATTGGTCTTTATTTATAACAACGCAAAGTAGATCAGTGAAAAAGAAGGATAAAATGACTAGGTTCTAGCATCTTATGGGGTTGAAATACCACCCTGATTAGTATTATTACAGTTAAACAGTAAGGAACAGCATTTCAGGAAAGCATGGCAGTCTGAGGGAGAAAAAGATGTGAGTTCTCGAATATCTTCAGAATACTTTTGGTCTTAGTGCTCTCATTAGTGTCTTTGTTTACAATCCTCAGTCAGTGGAACAAAGTTCCAAGATAGAATGTTGCAAATGTAATGTGTGGTGTTACCTTTCGCACCTATTCTTGGTACAAGGAGAGTAATTTGGTGGGTCTGATGCTCGCCGACTGAAAAGCTGCCACAAAAGATAGCACAAAAAAGTTTTAAACATGTATAAGCTGCCTCTTAAAAGTGAAGTAGGATCCCTGCCCACAAAAAAGATGCTTTTAGGATGCCAAACAAAAGAACATGTCAATACTCAAAGTTCTGTTGTCAACACGAGTCACCTGGTGTTCAGATTCCTATTTCAAATAGACAATGTTGACAATATGAGTTTAGAAATAAATAAGCATGTAGTGTAGGGACCTTGGGAGTTATCAAAGTTTAGAGCCACATGCTAGTTAAGTGGCTAACCTTCAAGTTCCTTGTAGTTACTCAGAAGCTCACTCTCTTTAGGTGTCCTTACAGAGGGCTTTCCCTTTGTCTTCTTGAGCAGGGTTGTTGTTCTCCTTGTTTGGCAGTTAAGCTTTTCTTCCAAGTAAGGTGACAACAGTGGGGTGGCTTCAGTGTTTTAGGTTTCTGCCAGCCTGGAGGATGTATGGAATGGGTTGAGGTGGGATATATATCACTGTTGGATGGTCCTGCACTGAGTGGCAGAAATAGCAGATGCCAATGTGAATAGAAGGAACCAGCTGTGGAGTGCCCACTGTTAAGAACTCTAGGAGGAGGCGTGGGCCAATGAAAAGAAATGTCCCTTTCAGAAATCAGACTCCCACCAGTCTGGGGCAGGACACATCTTTCTAGAATGTTTACAAAGGAGGGGAGGGGAGGGGACAGGCACCATGTGGTCAAGGGGCTGTTTATTTCAGTAAATACAAGACCGACTTCCCAATGGAGACTTCCTAGTTCAGGTCAGCTCCCACCTCAATACTCAGGAAGAGGCCACAGATGCCTCAAACACTCAGACACAGAGAACAGGGTGGTCAGCTCCCTCCACTTACATCTGGGATTGAATCTGCCCAAGTGGTTATTTTGGTTTAGGCTAGTTTTTGCACCCTGGCAGGACTTTTACCAACCTCTCTTTAAATTCGCCCATCGTTCTAGCTGAAATCTCCATAACTGTTGAATCCTGATGTCCAAGTGAAACAAATCCACAAGACACACCACAATTCAAGGCATTGCTTTTCTTTATTTGTTCCTTGGAGTTGCATCGGGTATCTGGTGCCCTTTCTCTCCCCCCCAGGAAGCTAAGAACCACCTGGGGCCATCTTCCTTCTCCGCTGAAAGTGAAATTTTTTTTTTTTAAAACATCTCACTGATTTTGTATTAAGTGACCTCACTGTTTAATCAGACATAACACAGTCCCCAAGTATTCCTCAACAATTTATATCCCCAATCTCGTAATTGATCTACCAACTCCAAAAAACGGCAAACTTTCTTGTGACTTGTATGATATTTTCTGTGTTTTGAGTTAGTTTGACCATGTCCAGCTGTGTAGAAGGTAATGCAGGTGCTCCTGTATTTATTATGCACTTTCCTAGGCTCACTGAAATGTTCACCTTTCTGGAAAAATATATATTTAAATACACCCACCTGCAGTGGGACTCCAGTGTCATTGTTAAAAATGGAGCAAAATACCTAGAGGCCCATTCACAAGCTGCATTTTGTAGTGCATAAAGTAGTAGTAGTATGGTAGTACTATTCATGTACTACAAAATGCTATTTACAAACCTACGTGCCAAGACCTCCACGTCTCCTAACTTTTCTATGTTGAGGTTTCTGCCAAAGTGGCAGCAATCTCTGCACTCGTAAGAATTGATTCAGGTGTAATTGTGGGAGGGACAATGGGGAGTGGCTAGAAAATGGGGAATACTTCTAACTAGTAGGGATTTAGGGAAGAGTAAAAACAGGTTTAGGGTTGGGTAATGAGGGTGTTAGGGAGAGATATACTAACAATAAACACCCATCCACAAAAAAGTAAGACCTTTGCTATCCACAAACTACATTACTAAAGTTATTACAGCCCAGAAGGTGACAAAACTGTATGAAATATTATCAGGCCTCGAAAATTCATCAAAATGTTACTAGACCTGCAGGTCTAGTGACTCAAATAATCTACTTGACCTAATTATAATGCTCTTGACCCATAAACTGGTTTCAAATTATGTGATCCTGGGCAAATATTTTAATTCACTGAGCAGCCATTTTCTTCTTTATCACTTATAAGACCACCTTCAAATACAAGAGTTTAGCATGTCTGCTATACCAAGAACACTTTTGTTTAGTTTAATAGACTAAACTTTTGCTCTATATATAATACAAATTTAGTCACATATAGGATGCACATGACTGCTGGCTCTGAGTTCATTAACCGCATTGACATCAGGGTGAGGGCAGGAACGTTTCTCATATCATGTTTAAAAACTATCAATTTTAATAAATACATACCTGAAGCATGAAGTGGTAGCACACTTACTTGCAATCAGCAGATTTTCCATTATAATGGCCACATTTCCCACTGACATGTGGTTTTACTGATAAAACTATCTAATATATAATGTTTGGTAATCGAGTTTCTGCAAATATTTGTCATTTGCCCATCACCAAGTAAAGGGTTCTGAATTGTTTTGCTCCTATTTAAATCTTTGTTTGCATCACACTTCTGAATTACAAAAAAAAATGTATTTCGTAATTCTTGATATATTTTGTAACACTTATACTATTCATTTACAAGCTGTTTAAATGTTGTGTGTTAGAAATAAAAACCTATGTCACAAGAAAAGCCCCGGGTCCGTAGTATACGGGAGGTCAAACAGGTAGCAGAATGTACTCTAGTGCATACAGGGGGATCCTTTTTAAGGACGGTTCCCCTCACACACCAGAGGTGTCATGCTTCATCATAGGGGGACCTCCTCGCGTGTAAAACCTAGTTTACACGCGGGCTACAACCCCCTCGCTGCGAGGGAGGAGCTCAGGGATGTTTTCATATATGGAGGGCGGGTGTACTAGACCCTATGTGAGCCTGGTGTGTCAAAACAGGTGTGTTAAATAGTTAAAACTGGCTACGGGGTTAGCTATAATGCGACCTTTATTAAGCTACCCGGTGTCAGGATTAAAAACAGGATATAGCTGGTAACGCCGGTGCCGTTATTTGAGGCCCCAGTGTTATTATAAGACCAACATGTTTCAGCCAATGACCTAAAAAAAGTGTCACTGCTTTCTTCAGGGTCAGTCAAAAATAGCTACTGCAATAAATAAGTGAAGTCTAACGTGAAAACTATAACACAACACATAACAAAACAATAGTGTAATACTGAACCAGAGATTCTGCTGTTCAGTATGTTCAAAGCTCTACCTATAATGGAGACAAAGACCAACATATGACATTTGCATACAGATTCTGAGTACATAGTTGCAAAAGATCCTCCCAATAATTGTGTTTCAAGACACATCCCCATACTAGAACAATGTGTAGTGTACTAAGATGCGTGACTCACCACTCTGGGTTAGCGCAGTTCACCACATCTGTCCCGGCTTATTAGCAATAAAAACCTGACATCTTACAGCCTTTTGTTTCACGACTGTGAGACAGCTCAGGTGACAAAAACCTGTAACTGTAATAAGAGAAAGAAAAGTAAACACCATTTTCCAGGATAAGATATGAAACAATTAGTAAAAAGACAAACTGACATTTGACCTCTGTTCTTGAACAGACAGCAAATATGTCAAGATAAAAACAAGATTTAAAGGCATCTTTATTGCTCATTTACTTTCTGAATGAACAGAACACCTGCTCCTTCCAGCTTAAGCTCACTTGCCAGAACAGAGGAGTAGATGCTAAAAATAGCTGGACCTGATAAAATCGGACTTCCCAAGCTGGAGTGGGCCAGTAGATTTTTCAGGCCTGATAATCCTGCACAGCCTTTGAATAAGCCCACTCACTGGTATTGCAATAAACTCTAATAGAATTAATGGGGTCAAAGACTTCATATAACACCTCAGAAAAAATGGTAATAAATAAATTTAAGTATTTGGACTTTGAAATGATATAATTGTTTAATTATGTTAAAAAGTTAGATCAAATTAAAAATTTATATTTTATAATTTTAACAATCAATAATGTTGAAAAATTAGATTAAAATTCTAAACTTTTAATAAAACTAACATTTTAAATTAATACAAAAACATAACTTAATTAAATTTTATAAATATTAATCTGGTTTTAAACTGCTAGTGAGGGTGGGTTTTCTAATTTTGATAAAAACTTTATAAATTAGATTAATATTTTAATAAATAAGTAATTTGATTAGTATATGTGCTGTAACATTTTATTTATTGGTTCTAGGTTCATAATTTTACATTAATTTACATTTGTATTTTACATTAAAATATATTTAATATTTTTTTTAAGAATTAAATAAATGGATTATTTTTCACCTTTACCTCCTTTGTGGCTGAGATTTCTGTCTACATGTCAAAGGTCTCTAGAAGTAATTTAATATTCGTAAATCCTGTCTTAGATGGCTCCACTTTCCTGATTTCAGGGGGTGGAGGAAAATGTAAATCTGCACTTGGTTACAACTCTGCTCTCGAAATGGTGAATAGCAAAAAAGTGTTGACATATACCTAGGTACAGGAGTAGACGTACGCATGAGTAACTCTACATGTGTTTACCTTTACCTTTGTGAATATGGCCCGGAAACACCTCTATGTTTGAACTAGTAAAATAGGCTTGACTTGACCAGCCAGTCCTTGAGATTTATGCATAAAGGTAAGTAAATTGTTGTTGCAATCTACAATATGCAACTTTCTGTTCTTGATGGTCAAGATAAAGCTTGAGAATAGGATTTGTATATCGAGAGCAAGGAGGAAATGAGTATACAAGATGTGGAGATGACCATCCATTAGTTGGCACATGCCACCAGAGGTGCCACAGGGGTAGAATAATCACTTGCTCTGTGGCTGGTTCGTATCAGCATACACTGAGGGGAGAACCTATGTTTCAAAGTGCTCCTGTAATACAGGCAGAAGTGGTGTAAGAAGTCTCCACAGACTGGACGTAAAAACTGGGAAAAGTGCCTCCTTCCAAAGTGGGCTTCAATTTACGAGGAACCGGAAGCCGTGCGCTGAAGGCTTATCGTAGTATTTATTTATTTATTATGTATGCATTTTTATATAGCGCGAACTTTACCCGAAGGTGTCAGAGCGCTTTACAATAGGACCAGTTACATTACATAAGAACAGTAGCTGGAAGGGTGCTCGAAACTAGCAACTGGAAAGGTGGACGCATGCTAGTCGGATAGCTCGGTGGATTGAGTACCAGTGGCAGAGGTCTGTGTGTAGCCTGTGCTATCTTCACAGTGATCATTTAGCTTTTAATCCGTCCGCAGAAACTGGGTAATGGTTTTCCACAAACATTATTTTTAGTCTGTGGCTTCAACCTGCTACTTTTTTGCTGGAGAGGCATATATTTGAATTTTGGCACCTTTAAATGGTAGGAAGTTGCTGTAGCCAGAGGCAGTGAGGTTGTGTCGGGCCCTGTCTCTGGTTCAAAACAGCGAAAACGTTATTGGCGTTCTTTAAAGTGCAGGTTGCGGCTCTAGTGGATGAAACCATCTCACTTTTTAAGTGTGTTCCCTGCTTATGACATCATAGCTGTCAGATGACCCCGTGTCACGAGCGCCCTTGGGACAGTCCTGACTTTTCAAACAGCGCCACTTTGGATTCTGGGGCTTGTAGTCTCACTGCCCCCATTACAGGTGGGACTTTACAAGACAAAGCATGCGAATGCCGTAGATTAAAAATACATACAGAGTGAGTGAAGGTGGATCTTAAGATATGTGGCCAGCTGACGTCTTTGATGTTTAGGCTTTTAATGGTGTGTGTTATTATCACGCACTGCTGGTAAGTGGTTGTGGTGTCGGGCCTAAGGCCCTCATTAGGTGAATGATGGTCACGGACACCAGGAGGTTGCAGTGTAGTAACTGGCCTCGAGCACGTGCACCCGGGCCCTTTTATTAGCGGGGCCACGTCACGCGTGAGACCCGTGATGGATGGGTGTGGGGGTGCAGTGTGCCCACTCCCATAGGGGAGTGGCTACTAACTCAGTGTCTGCTGAGACACTAGAACGTGTCCAGCAGGACACTACATTCCTCCCCAACTTTAATGAAGAACGACAACAACAATTAGTTCAACCTGTGGAGAGAAATAAACAGTCAACTAAACACCACAGGGTCCATCAGCCTTACGAGTCCGGTGGCAAGAAGACGTCAGGCATGGGCCGGTGATTCCGCCTGCTGCAGGGCCATCTCGGCGAGCACTCGTAGTTTAACCTGAGGGGTTCAGGACACGACCACTGGCTTTGATGACGTCCGCTGCATACCGTCAGTTCTCTGATGATGACTTGTCTTGCAGTCTTGCCTGGCTCCATGTTGCTGACGTCCGGGATGGTCTGTGGTGGGTTCTAACAGTTCATTTAGTGGGTTGCGTCATGAACATGGATGGAGTCCCAGGTGAAAGTTCCTGGAGGTGTTGCCTGATCGATTGTTTCTGTGGAACCGCTTGGCTGTAACCGATAACCTGTCGGTGGGGCAAAGTCTCTTCTCACTCTCCCGCCTGGGGAGGCCCGTTGTCGGGGTTGCTGCGGGACTGCAGGAGGACTGCACTGGGGGCTGCTTGTGTGCCGACTGGGGGCAGCTGCAGGACTACCAAGGAGCCGTTACTGAGTCTCACGCACAACCCGCGAGGGTAGATGAGTCTTGGTTAAGACTTGCACTCACTGCCGCGGTTCAGGTGTGTGCCATGTTCACAGGTAGCCTCTGGTTTCTTTTGTCGGCTGGTGTGGCAACCAGGGAGGACTCCAGTCCAGTGGTACTCTAGGAGTGATGTTGTTTGACGCTTGTGCTGAGGGCTGGCATGATGGCAGAGGCCAGCCCGGTGGTGAGTCGGAATGACAGGTGGTGGTGACTTGCTGGGAGAGTTGAAAGTGAGGAGGGACTTAGCTGCCAGGTGTCTCCGTCGTGCTGAGATTGATCTTTGGTGGCGGCCTGGCACGGCGAGCGTGCAGATCTTCTCTTGCCTGACTTGGGGGCCACTGCCGACTCCATCTTGAGGCGGTGTGAAGAGGGACACTCGGTGCTGATCTCCACCCACGGCATCTGCGGCCTGGAGCAGGGATGCCGTTGACTTGGACTGCCGACACTCTGGGATGGACGGTTGCCTGGGGAAGCGTTTGGGAGAGACGCGGATTGCGCTTGCTGCGGCTTGTGCTCGGTTCTCCCGTGAGGCTGTGCCCAGGGACGTCGGTCCGCCTTGGTGGCCGTCTGGTGTGTCTGGGTGTGCTCTTGGCTTGCTGTGTGAGTCCTCGGTCTTCTCCTCCTGTTGGTCTTTTCACCACACCTGTGTTCGTCCAGTTTTCTGTGTGACAGGGCTGCCACTCTTCTTCCCTTTTGTGGACATGGCTGTCACTCTTGTTTTCTCGAGGGTGTTGCGCTTCGACCTCAAGGCGGCGCCGTCGTGGTGCCTGCTTCTTCCTTCTTTCCGGAGTGCTTGTCCGGACTGGTCACTTTGTGTGACGTGCTCCTTGCTTGCTGTCCGACATGACGTCCGGTCTCGTGTCGCCGGAGCACCTGTTGCTGTGGCGGCCTGCCACGTGGAGTGTGCGACTCCTCTCTTGCCTGTCGTGGGTCACCGCCGACTCATTCTTGAGGCAGTGCGAGGGAGGACACTCTGTGTTGTCTTCGGTTTTCTGGGTGACAGGGCTGTCACTCTTTTCTTTCTTCGAGGGCATTGCGCTTGGACCTCGAGGCGGCGCTGTCATGGCGCCGGCTTCTGCCTTCGCTCCGACGCGCTCCTTGCTTGCTGGGCGACGTGACGTCCGGTCGCGTGTCGCTGGTTGTTGGAGCGCCTGTTGCTGTGGCGGCCGGCCACGTGGAGTGTGCAACTCTGTGTGGTCTTCGGCCCACTGCGGGGCTTCGTAGGTGCAGTAGAGACGTGGTTGCTCTCTGTGCTGCATTCAGCAATGCTACTTACTGCCCGTTCTGTCAGGTTCGCTGGCGCGGCTTTCTGCGCACCTCTGACTTCGCGCTCTTCGTTCTCCTTCGCGGGCGCACTCTTCTGGCACTTGGCGTGCTTGCTCTGCGTTGTGTTGGTGGTTGTTCACCGCCGGAAGCATGTGGTGCAGTTTTCTTCGGATGCAGAGGCATCAGACAGCCACCAGGGTTTGCTTGCCATGTGCACGGACTTCACGTACTTCTTATGGGCCATGCTGTCTCCTTGGGCTTCGCCGCTTTTGTTTGTTCGTCGCTTGTCTAAGCTGGAGCAGCTTCAGGCTTCTTGGGGCCCTTGGTGACGTGCGACAGTCTTTCTCTTTTGAGAATCTAGGCAGCCAATCAGGGCATGTGGTGCACTCTGTGTTGAGGTGCGGTCACTGTAAGTGACCCAGGGTAGTTCTCTTTGCAGTAGCGGGCTGAGGTGTGTGTTAGCTTTTGTCCTCAAGGAGTGGTGGGAGTTGTGAGCTGCTCAAACTGGCTTCCCTTCACTCCCTGACAGCCTCATCTGCGTGTTCCATTAGGCGTGGCGCTGCCAGTGTCCAGTGTATGGTGCTGCCCTTGCGTTTACTTTAGGCCGCTGCAGCAGGCATTGCTGCTTGGTGGCCCTTCTCGCACTTGCTGATTTTTGTGTCTTGTGCCCCTCCGGCTTGTTCTTGCTTTCCAGTCTCTGTGCTGAAGTGGAAAACAGAGTTGGGGCAGGAGGGTGCTGCTCAGTCAGTGGTGGGGGATGTGGCTGCAACACCTGTTCATTTGTGCTGGAGACATCCAGGCATCGGCCCTTTGTTTGCTACCTTTCTGTAGGCGCAGTACCACTGGTAGCCACTAGAGGGCAGGGCAACGTTCCAGTTTACGGGCCGGCAGCCTTTCAGGAACTGCGGGCCTCTGTTGATAGAGATGCCATGTGCTGCTGGTGCCCCGGGAATTCAGGCAGGCACGGTGCAGGAAGGTGCTGAGGATGCGGACGGAGGGACACTGCTCCGGTGAGGTAAGCCGGCTCCTGTCGTGTGTTTAAATTCTCTTGTTGAGATAGACATGTGCTCTGTTACGATCTCTACAGCCGGGGTGCGGTTTGGCAAGAAGACCGCCAGGTTGCACTGGAGAGCGGTTCACAGCCTCGGGCGGCTGTCTTGATCGTGTAGGCCTCGCAGGGCATTGCGACGAACCTCTTGTGGAGTCAGAGCGCCTCCAAGCCAGCGGTCGTCCACCCCCACGGGCTCACAGGAACCGATGCGGGTGCCAGTGTTCCGCAGGTTCTCATTCTCTGCTCGGTGCTGGGGGCAGGGGGCACTCCACCGCGTGGCGATGGAGCGCCTCGTTCTTTTGGCGTGGTCCGCGCTGACCTTGTGGGTGGCGGCCTCCGCAGGCACTTCAGGTGCGGGTGAGGGGTTTCCTCCGGGTGGTCGGTGCGGCGTGAACCTCTTGACTCCTTTCATGCCCGGCGGGTATTGCACCAGGCTCGCTACTGCCGCGCTGGATGGCGGCCGCCTTAGTCACGGACGGGTTGGCAGGCTGGTGCAGTGGTGCCTTCATGCGGGTTACAGGCTACGCTTCCTCCCCGGACAAATAGCGACACGGCCCCCAGTATGTATGCGGGCAGACGGATGTGCAGGGGTACGGTAGTGCGTGTGTCCGTCAGACTTCTGCGGGTCCTGCTGGCGCGCCGGCTTCATCAGCGCCCTGCTGCAGGCGGCACTGGTGGAATGCGACGTCATTGGTGGTGGCAAGTCCTCGCAGTGCCAGGCAATGATGGGCGGAGCAGGGTGCGGCGTGGCCTGCGGGGCTGATGGCGGCGAGGCGCCTCCCTTTGGTGGAGCAGTACTTTGCTCAGGGGTGGTAGGGTCACTCACGGGCGCTGCACGATGAGGATCGCAGGGTTCATTTCATGCAGCGGGGATTGCCTGAGTGTGGCGGCAAACATGGTGGGGAAACTCACGCTTCTCTGGCGTTCAGGCGGCTGCTGCGGGGGTACTCGTCCACTCCTCCGTTTGCCGGGCCGATGTGGGTAGGAGACGGCTGGTCCCCTGTGCCCCCCCCCCCTCTTTCAAGGCAGAGGGCTGCGTCTCGATGCTGAGCTCGATTTTCACCGCAGTCGCAGGCGGCCGCTCATTTTCTCCCCCCGAAGGACGAGGAAGCGTCGAGCAGCAGGTGTGCAGGGTGAGCTACCCGCCTCGTCGCCAATGTGGTGTCGGGCCTAAGGCCCTCATTAGGTGAATGATGGACACGGACACCAGGAGGTTGTAGTGTAGTAACTGGCCTCGAGCACGTGCACCCGGGCCCTTTTATTAGCGGGGCCACGTCACGCGTGACACCCGTGATGGATGGGTGTGGGGGTGCAGTGTGCCCACTCCCATAGGGGAGTGGCTACTAACTCAGTGTCTGCTGAGACACTAGAACGTGTCCAGCAGGACACTACAGTGGTGTCGCTCCCACAGACCCCAGGAGCTCGAGGGAGGATCCCACAAGTGCGTTTCCTGCCAGAGGCTGCGGCCTGCATGGGAAGCAAGGGACAATGGGAATGGGAAGCTTATTTCCAGTGAAATCAGTTGTTCAGACAGCTGGAGCTGGTTATTTGAGGAGCTTAATTCGGAGCCGGCTGACGACAGTGAGTTGAAGGGCCTCGAAGGCGACGAAGTAGCTGGCGCGCGCTGGGGTCTGCCGCCAGGAATGCCTGGTATGGGCCGGGGTCTGCTGGCAGGAATGCGGGGAATGATTGCATCTCGCCCAGGCTGCAGATGGGAATGATTTCACCCGCATGCTAAGTGCCTGAAATATGTACAGGCTTGAGGCCTGCAGCCCCGCACCACTGGCTCTCGAGGGCCCGGTATGTCGGAGCGGGGAACTACTGCAGCAGCAGAAATCAGCCCCCCCCCCCGGGCAAAAACAGATAGCTACTACTTCATAAACACCAGAGAGGAAAACATTCCACGCCGTGGTCTGCGTGAGGGATTCGTTCATTTACAGGAGCACGTGGTTATCATGTTTATAAGCAGAACACCATGCACTCACTGTACAATATCATTAAATTCAGTGACCGAAACCCAAACATAACAATGGATTTAAATGTATGCAAACTCGCCAGTTGTAAACATGCCTCCGGTACTTTCTGGGTGTAATATGATTTGAATATTTCAATTGTCTCACATCTTGTTCAACTGTGTAACTTCTGTCAAAGTCTTCTCATTATATTCGCTATATTAAACGTTCTTGGTGACGTCTGCGTGCATAGATAACCCGAGTTTTTGTTCACCCTATACATAGACATGGTGATTGAATATGTCGTGTAAGCTGATTGTTTTTTTTTTCGTTGTTCAAGTTTATACTATAAAGCAAAATAAAAGATCTAAGAGACCAGGACATATTTGGCAAGACCTTCATTTTAATAGGGGAATTTCTGATTCTACCTCCAGCAGGTTATTATAAATATATAGGAAACAAAGAGCTCTTCTCCCAGACCACCCTTCTTCAGACTCACGAGACACCCAAATACTAGAGAGCTTTTTTGTTGCAGGTTAACAAAACAATCACTGGCAAAGCTAATATGTTTGTTTAAGTTCGTGCGAAGGTTGTGTTTTTTATTGCAAGCAGATGAAACAAAAATGAAAAATGACCTGCTGCTGCCTACATGTGGTGGCCATGTGCATGCAATAACGTTTTTAAATTAAAAAGAAAAATAACCATCAATATAGATTGAATAAAACAGTATCAGTGCTTTAGCAGGCAGGTGCAGATATACATAGAGCAGATATAGAAACCCTTTTTAAGTTTGGCCTGCGACAGCACAAACACTGCAAGCACTCTTGCTTGCAAGGAGTATTGTTCACAATAAAGTGCTTGGAGCCTGCCCATTGCTTACCATTTGTTGGCTTCATTGTCACTCTTTTTTGCTGCCTCCTAATTGGCCAGGGCATGCCGGCCATCACTTCCTTTTATTTGTGTGTAGCATGGACCAAGCACAGATTGATTCATCTCAATTAGTGTCCGTCCGCTGTTCGCGCTGTGATTCAGGTACTCTTTCTTTCACTGCTGCACTTTTTATATAGATTTAAAAAATATTTTTATATTATTTATCACTGTACACATATGCATTTTAGGACACTTCTCTTAGTCCAGTTCTGATGCTGCTTTCTCCATGCTTTCTGTTTTCAGTTTTGGACATTGTTTATATACACCTGCATCTTTTGCAATTACTTTTTGCGTGGGTTGGATAAAGCCATTATAATGTGTAAATGGAACCCTAACAACACAACACCTTCATGATGCTTACTGACACATGCTTATTTTTGTTGCCTTTCAGCTGGTCTTTCATTTTATGCCTCATACCTTTCTATTGATTTTAAGTTTGGCTCCTTGTTTAAGTTACTTACTTCCACAACTGTACTACTCTAAGCCACTCCACTCTATGCTAAGCTACTCTTTGCCACTCCAATTTACTCTGCTCCACTCCACTCTAAGCCACTTCACTCTATGCATCTCCACTTCACTCTACGCCACTCCACACTGCTTCACTCTGCACCATTCTACTCAACACCACTCCACTCCATGCCACTCTGTCACTCCACTCTGCACCACTCTATTCCACTCCACCAAACTCTACTCTGTGCTACTCTACGCCACTCCGCATAATTCCATTTCACTCAACGCCACTCCTTGCCACTCCATGCAGCTCTTCTTTACTATGTGCCACTCCACTCTGTGTCACTTCACGCCTCTCCACGTCATTCCATTCTACACCACTTCACACTATTCCAATTCACACTCCACTCTGCGCTATTTCATTCTATGCCACTTTGTTCTACTCTATGCCACTCCATGCCACTTTACTCTATCCCACTCAACTCTAAGCCACTCCACTGTACTCTACACCACTTCACTCTACGCCACTCCGCACAATGCCACTCCGCACAATGCCACTCAGCGGCACTCTACACCACTCCATTCCACAAAATGCCACTCCATGCCACTGTACTCTATGCCACTCTATTCTGTGCCACTCCACTCTACTCTATTCTCCTCTATGCTGCTCCACACTCATCAACTCTATGCTACTTCTCCGTAAGCCACTCTACTCTATGCAATTCCATTCCATGCCATTCTACACTACTGCACTCCACTCCCCGCCACTCTACTCTACTGTACTCTACTCCACACAATGTCACTCTATGGCACTCTACTTCACCCCACTCTACTTTAAGCCACTCCACTCCACACAATGTCATTCTACTGTACTCTGCACCCCTCCATTCCACAAAATGCCACTCCACTCCATAGTACTCTACTGCACTCTATTCTATGCCATTCTGCTCTACGCCACTCCATTCCACTCTCCTCTACGCCACTGTACTCTATGCCAGGTCAAACTCCACTCCGCTACTTCACCCTATGCCACTCTACTCTGTGCCACTCCATTCCACTCCACGCCATTGTATGCTACTGCACTCCACACCACTCTTCACCAATTCACACCACTGTATACTACTCTACGCCACCCATTCTGCACCACTCCACCCTATGCCGCTCCACTGCATTCTACGCCACTGCACTCTACGCCTCTCCACTTAATGCTACTGCACTCTATGCCACAGCACTCTATACTACTGCACTCTATGCCATGCCACTCTACGCCACTCCATTCTATGCTACTCCCTCTAGGCCTCTCCACTCTATGCCAGTCTACTCCATTCTCCTCTACGCCAGTCTCAGGACGGCACTTTACTCTGTGCCACTAACTTTTAGCAATACTGAACAGCAGCCATGCTGCTGTACAACATGGCTAAAAGACATTGACAAAGCCAATAGCTTTCGCTTTGGCAAGACCTATTGGCTTTACCAATGGTTGCTAGTTTTAAGGCATAGTAGAGAAAAATATGATTATCATTTGCACAAAAGGAAGGGTACTATTGGTTGTGAATTACTGTAACATGAAGACCTAGATTAAGCATATAATGATGACTGATAAAAAAACTAAAAAATAACACAAAATTGGGGGGAAAGCATTTAGAAAGTAAAGTATAGGGCCACCATCCCTGTGTGCATGTCTTTTTAGACGAGAGTGCACGTGTTATTAGGAAAGTGCTGTCACTCACAGTGCAAGAGTGTGAGTCTCTCAAGTTGTCTGACCCTTTCACCCTGCTGTTTTGTGGTTGGTGGAAACAAAATGTGAAATATAGTTGCACAGACCAGTGGATTAAGAGGGCTGACTCAGTGCCCCTCTATGTATGTACATATGCATGTATTTTTTATTTTATTGACATGAGTCTGGTCAGAACCAGATAGCATTTACATGCACACTCCTGCCTCAGTTCCTCAATCACATACGGTTCTTGGGAAAGAAAGAAATGTGTTTATGAATCTCTGTAGCTAGCCATTACGCAAAGCATCCAGAGGGATTTTCTGCCCATGCCCACTGAGCCTGTAAAATTACATTTTAAGTTGTGTATGTGTGGGAAAGTGGTTGACTTTAGGGAGGCTTTGAATCCTTTAGATCACCTGGGATAATGTGGTTGAACTCGTTGGGAGTATGAGCAAATTGGCCTGATTCCATATTCCTAACCCTAGCAAAATGGAGCTGAATAAGGCCACTTAGCATTGATGCCAAGGGTTTAACAGTCCGCTGCTCGAGGCAGTTATGCTCAGAGCGGGATGTGAAGGGAAAACACCGGTGTCAATAACTGTCCTACATAGTGGGACACCTATACAAGGTGTAGCGAGTTCAGGAGTTGGGGACCTTGCTGATGCTCTCTATGCTTGGCGACAACACCACAGAGGTGAATCGTTTCTCTCTAAGATCCTGTTTGGACTTGTAAAACAAAGAAGCACTAACATGTTATCAGTAGCTTTTGCCATTGAAGACTGTTAAGCCCCAGCACTTGGTGGGTACTGTTTCAATGTAGACCATTGTGTGAAGAATCCAGTCACAGCTGATTCCGTTCCAAAAGTGCCAGACGAATAGCGGAGGGTTTTGTAATTCACATTTGTACACCTATTTGAAATGAATATTTATTCTTGAATAATAAATACAGTTATGTGCATGACCATATTTATATATAGGGCTCAAAATTTTAATGTATATATATTTTTTTACCTTTCCACCAGTATTCATAGTTATTTTTTCCTCATATATTTTGGGTTTTGTGAAAAAATAAAGCTGCAACGAGTATGTTTCTGTATCTATTTATTGGCTAAATGTACATTTATACCATTAAAACCCATCAGGTATTTGAGTAAAAGTACCCATATAGGATACATAAGTACACTCATATGAAAACATGAGCATTGTAGCACACACACTTGCACATTTGCAGGTGTTTATGCTTCATTAGAAAATCTTCTCCCGTTTTAGGTAAGCCTGGTTTGATAAAGACATCTTGGAGACATTCAGGAAGCTTCCCTTGCAATGCATTCAACCCATTGCTTACAATTGGCTTTGTAATTCCGATTCTCTAGCTTTCTATCTGCTGGCTTTATTTGTTTTAGGCTGTCCAGGGTGAGTTCGTCCCTCCAAGGGAGTAAAGCCTTTTCACAGCAACTCCCCTTGTATTCTTCCAAAAGTGCTCCTTTCTGTAAACAGGCCTGTAAATCTTGTTCTTATCTTGTCAAATTTGCTGTGCATTCAAAGACAGAGGTCAAATGTCAGGCTCGTCTTCTGAGGGAGCTTGGTGTTTACTTTTTTCTCTCTGACTTCAAAGTGAGAGGACTTGCGTGGCAATCCTGCTGGATATTGGGGGTAGAAAAGGGTTTTTCTTGTAGCACACAACAACATTTAAATGAACTGTGCAAGTATTTCAGAATACATCAGAATTGGAAGCTCATAAATGAAGCACGGTTTGTTAATTCTGAAGTGTATTAGAAACAAATACTCTAATATGATCAAAATAAATCAATACAGTAGGTGATGCCATTTCTAGATTTTTTAGAGCGCTTCTTGTCACCCATGAGGGTGTCCAGGCTCTGGCAGGGTCCAGTTGATTTGCCGAATAGCCAGGTCTTCATGTATTCATTCATTATTTTTGTTTCTTCAGACTATTGTTTTCCCAAAAATTCATACATATACAAACATAAAGGGGCTTTAGGTTTGTGGGCTTTATCCATTGGTCTTTTGAATTGTCATTCATGCTTTGATTTCGCCCAGCACAGAATACAGCATGGGGCAGTGGGTTAGCCTAATCTATCTATTGCTCCTTTTACTTTGAGTGACTGCACAAAGCTTGTGCACATTGTTGGGATGGCAATTTTTGTAAGGGTATTTGAGCGTCAGGACTGACTTGGGCAACTCACCTGAGCATCAGAAGCAAATTGAAAAGCCACCCCTTGTCGCAGTCAGAATGCCGCATTCTCAAATTGGAAGCTCACAGAGGAGATTCTGTTTGGGCTGCGGAGCGAACAGAGTTTCTGCAATCTGCACCCAGTCCTCTCACCACAGTACTGTGTCCATACCTACCAACTTGGGTACAAAATCAGCCGTGTGAGGGGGCGTGGCCTTGGAGGAGGCGGACTTTATGCCAAGAACTTTTCGAGAGGGCCTTCTGCCCTGGTCCTCCAACCCCATCGACCTCCGCCTTCCACTAAAAAAAGAGAGAACAAAAGGTTGTTGAGGCTGCTGGTGATGTCCTAGACTGTTTTCACACCTTTTAATGGACATCACCTGCATGCAGCCTCAAAAGACGAGCTGGAAATCCACTCTCTGCAGTGGTTTCCAGCTTGCCTTGCCTGCCACTGTGTGATTTCGGTTCTTCACTAGGTGACCATGTGAAAGGAGCCGAAATTGTGTGACACACAGTGACACCGGGTGACACACTGGCACCGTGTGATTTGGCAGGTCTGTGAGTCGTATCTGTTGGGTTGTTTTAGTGATCGTCTCACTTGTGGAAACTGAAAGACTTGTTCTGGAAACTTTGTAGTGTTCTAGGTTGATAAGAGCTTTGTCATGTTCTGGACCTGAGATGGAAATAGAGAGAAATTAAAATTTTTAAGTTTGGATTGCCATTGCAGCTGTTGTCATACCTTGTATAATCAATAGAAAAAAGAGCTTTCGGAAGTACTACTGAGGGATGGGCTTAGTCTCTGTTCGCATGTTGGCTTCCTTGAGTACAGCATTTAATCGGGCAGACGGTGTGTGCTTCCAATGAAAAGAGTGCTCGTATTGCACTTTTTGCATTGTGGGGAAGTGTATGCTCTATACACCAGGATGTGTTGGTTATGGTGGCAAGCCTCTGATCAAGTGTGTACGCCTCACCTGTTTATTATGAAAAGGTATGATAAAGGGAATAGGCCTGAGTAATTATTGTGAAAGCACATGTTAAAGTCAACGGACATTTAAGGATAGATTGTTATTACTCTGTATCTCACAGATAACCATAGTAGGCAGTGGTTTTGGTATTGCTTACTCCCTGTGGGAATAGATTTGCCCTGTGATAACCCTTGTTAGGCTCTGTTAGGAGAGATAGTATTTTGCTGTGCAAATATGGTTTGATTTTTCTTTATAATGTTCTGGAAAATTAGCTTTAATGGGTATGACAAAATAAGTCTAGGATATGGTCTGCAAATATCGAGACACAAATCAGTACTTGAACATGCATACATAATAACTTTATTGAAATCTTTTTATCGATCCATAAAAGTACATAAGATAAAAAACATCATACATAAGATTAAAGGAGAACTTACTGTCAATTGATATAAAAAATACATAAAATTGAGAACACATCTTACGTGGATATAAGCCTAATTCAATGATAATTAAAACTTCATCTGTACAGATCATCTTGTTTCCCTACATTTAAAAAAATTATTATCAGCCTAAAATCATCTTTCAATCGACTTCGTAGACTAGGTTGTCTAAAGATACAGGCGATTTCCTTCTTAATATAGCCCTGCTTATGTATTGCGCGGCAGCTCGGCAAGCTAATTCATTGTCAAGAGTACAAATAAATTTCATGTCATCCTTGTAAAAGAAAAGTTTCTTTGCCATAAAAATTGACCGTAAAAGTATTCCCCTTATGTCTCGATAAAACTTACAGAACAGCATAAAATGCATCGTAGACTGGATGGCTTTCCCATCACATGGGCATCTATAAACTATTTTCTGCCATCTTTCATGCTTTGGAAAAGCCACCAGTTCATGGACAATGCCCAAACGTAACCTTGTCAGGTAAAATCTGTCCTTGATATTTGTGACTTTGACTAAATAGTCAGGTAGACCAGACAACTTTATATTAGCCATATATCTTGATACGCTTGGTTTTTTCTTATCTCTACTGGCTCTTTCTTGGCTTTGTTTCTCCATGTAAAGTCTTTTTAATTTCATTTTTGCCGTATTGCAAAATGCCTGCGGGGTTTTCACTGATAGATCTTTATCGATTTTCTTCAGCAGCTTATCCATATATGCTAGCCATGGGATTTTATTAAAATATTCCAGTGCTAGGCAATCCTTAATTCTGTCCCTGGTGAACTTTGGTCCCTCCTTGCACCAGATGTTATGCCAAGAGCATAAAACTCTTACTTGTATTAAATCGGCAACATAGGGTGCATCCAATTCTTTGTGTAGGAGGTATACAGATGTAGACCTTGGTACAGCCAGCAAACAACAGAAAAAATAATTTTCACAGGATTGTAGTGTATTTATACTGGCGTTACCCCATACTGCAGAGCCATAGGTTGCTACTGATAAGCATTTACTGCCATATATTTTAAGCATATCACGAATAGATTTGGTGCCTATCTTGTTGCAAAATCTAAAGATCGCCTCCATGGTTCTAATAAATTTAAGTCTTGACTGATCTATATGGGGACCCCAATTACTGTTAAAGGAGAATAAAATGCCTTAGTAGGAAAAACTTTGAACTTCTGTTAACTTATGTTCCCTCACACAATGAGTCTTTCTCTTAGCCCTACCTCGTCCACAGACCATCACAAACGTCTTAGTAAGATTTAATTTTAGGCCTTTTTGCTCCATGTATGAGACGAAAGCTTCAACCAATACTTGTAATCCGTTTGCAGTTCTAGATATTAAAACTGCATCGTCTGCATACAGGAGTAACGGGGTTGAACGAGGGGCTATTTTCGGGGCATCAGTATTCAGTTTTTGGAGGGTTTTGTCAATCCCATAAATGTATAATGAAAAGAGGAGGGGTGCGATGACACAGCCCTGTCTTATTCCCCTGGACACCTTGAAACTTGGGGTGCACTCTCCTTCCCTCCCATACCTTACTCTCGATGTCAATCTTAGCATAAATTTGTGAAAGAAATGAAACAATATCATCTGGGGTGCCCATTTCAATCATTGCTTCCCACAGCTTGGCGTGGTTTACACAGTCAAAGGCCGAGCTCAGGTCTGCGAAGCATAAATGGATGTGTTCTTCCTTAGCCAGTGTATATTTATCAATAATTAAATTCAAATTTATACACTGCTCTACCGTCCCCATCTCCCCCCCTAAAGTCATATTGTGATTCTGTCAAGATGTTATTATCATTGGCCCAGTTCTCCAATCTTCCAAGGACTATTCGCCCCATGATCTTTACTGATGAATCTAAAAGGGATATGGGACGGTAGCATCTCACATCTCCCCTGTTCCCCTTTTTAAAAATGGGGACAATTATACTATTGGTCCACGTATAATGAACGCAGCCGTTGGCAGCTGCATTGCAGACCTGAGTTAAAATAGGTGCCCATAACTGTGTATATTTTTTGTATGCATCGGCCGGAACCCCATCGGGTCCCGGGTCCTTACCCTGTTTAATTTATTAATTGCCAAAATTACCTCCTCTAGCCCGATCTATTGTAAGGGTATCAGAGCTATGGGAGATGACTCTCCTATATTATTAGTGGATATGTTAAAAATTCACGAAAATGTGTAAGCCAATCATTAGGGGCAACAACTGATTCAATTATGGGGTCTTGTTCATCTTTCCACATCGGCGAGTTTACCACCTTCCAGAATAGGGTGGAATCCCTTGTGTCCGCGGCCTGATTCAATTTCGACCAAGCCTTCTCTTGTAACTCTTTCTTCCTTCGTTTTAAGGCCTGTTTATATAATAATCTGTATCGCCTTATTTCTAGGTGTTGTATATAGGGCCTTATTTAATTCTTGTTTAGCCCGGGTACAGTCATGATTAAACCAACTTTTTATCTGCCTCTTATTCGTAGAGCTGTCTTTTCTTAAGTTATTTATTTATTTTAATGGATTTATATAGCCCTTGAATCACTCCCGAAGGGGTATCTCGGCGCTCCCGGACCCACAATAAGAAAGCCGTCACAAGGATCAAGAGCTAGAACAAAACAGTTTTCAGAGCCTTTCTGAACTGCATAAGGTCCGGGCACTGCCTCAGTGAAATGGGGATCTGATTCCAGTAGAGAGGTGCCAAATATGAAAAAGCTTTCCCCCCTGTCCTTAACTTCTTAACTTTAGGTATCTTGAGGAGGGATTTCGAGCCAGAGCGGAGATCTCTACGAGGAATGTAGCGATTTAGTTTCTCTGCCAGGTATAAAGGTCCTTTACCCCACACTGCTTTGTGTGTCATACAGCAAACCTTAAATTTTATTCGTTTGCGTATAGGCAACCAATGGAGCTGTTGGAGAAGGGGCTATTGTCGTAGTAATTTTATCGAAAGCTGCCATAACCATGTCAGGGGAGGAGTTAATGTCAGTACAGATGGAAAAGCTTTCTCTGTTGTCTTTGACAACCTTTTGCAGCATGATATCTTCGTTTATCCCTGTCCATTTTAAGCTGATACTGTTTTTCCCAGCTACCGCTATATTTGGTAACAGTAATTTATCCTCAGGCCAGTTTGTTTTAACACTTATGGACATGGTCAGGGAAGCATGATCGCTGTATCTAGTGAATTCAATATGCAGAAGACCACAATGTTTCAGGCCAGTAGTGGATACTATAATGTAGTCAATACATGTTGGGTTGCTTCTACCTTGAAAGGTTGGTTTTGGTGATTAGCCCTCTTCGCCTCTAGATACTAAGACATCAAGATTATATTTGCATAAAGGCTCATTTAGCTTTTCCCCGTAACTATTGTGTGGGAAGTGGTGTTGGTTGGACCCAGTAATATCGGTAAATCCACAGACACTCATTCCTGAGTAGCTGCACTTACTAGTGTTAAAATCCCCATCCCAAATACATGAATGTTCGGGGTCCTCCCCCTTTACAAAGTTAGCCACTACTTTCCCTAGCTTGTCCACAACCTTGTGTCGAGTAACATCAAAAATGTTATTATAATAATTAACCAAAATAAAAGATTGTTTTTCCCCATTGCTAAAAGAGCCAATTGGAAATAGGGGGAGCCATTATACACTTTTTTAAGTTCTATTGGCGCTGAGGTGGAGATAAAAATTGCCAGGCCTCCTTTAGCTCGCCCAGATGCTGATGGTGTAGCTGGGGTTGAGACTGTGGCAAAGCCATCGATATATGGTTCTTGGGTATGGCATGTCTCCTGGAGACACAGTAAGTATAGCGATTTAATGCTATTTAGCGACTCCTTATCCTTAAGCTTATTTTTGATCCCGGCTATATTCCATGATCTGAGCTTTATTTGACTGATTGGATTGATGGCTTTTTGGGTTTGACCACCGATGTTATACGCCTTTGGGCTTCTCTCCCTGATATTTGTTTCTATCTCACCATGTTCATTCAGTCAGTCCTGTTCGGCCAAGCTGGAAAGTGAGGCATATCTGTTCATACAGGCTGCTGTAGGGCCCATACTAGATGTATGTACAGAGTTAGCCCTCATATAAGTAGGTAGGTTATCAAATGCAGGAGGAGGTTTATAGAAGAAGCCTAACGGGACAGCAACCACTCGTTCTTCTCGGTTAATCCTATACTGTTGTCTAGTCTCAATCTTCTTAAGGGAGATTCTTACCACCTCTGGATGTCGGAAGTTAATAACTATGCAGTCCCCAGTAGCCTTTTTTCTGTAGGACCCACCTAGTTCACGCGTCTCACCATTATGATTTCTTCGCAGAGGAGACTGATATTTATATCAAAACTAACCATTTAATGCACCACTTTGTTTCTTAATTCTATCCAGAATTCTTTAGCTTGAGATGTTAGTTTGGGAGCTCCTTTTAAAACAATAATGTATGGTGTTGCCTCTGGGGAAAGGTGTAATATCTCTTGGGTATGGTGCCCTGGTCCTGGTGTTTTTAGCCTCTGGTGCCTGCACAAAGCCTCCCTGTTTTGTGTTGTCTCTACTCTTGGCACTAATGGTGCAGGGGGACTATTTGATCTAGGGTATTGGGTTTCTATAGGGCGTGGCATATCTGGGGGCCTATTTGATCTAGGGTATTGAGTTTCCATAGGGCGTAGCATATCTGCAGGTTGTATGACAGATAACACGGGCCCCCCTGTTGGTTGTCTCCGCCGGCTCCCTCCCTGCATTCATTGGGGCATTTTCTAGCGCTGTTAGCCTACCCTTGATTTCAGCGAGCTCGACTAAAACTCTCTGCTCAACATTCTCTAATTTTGTATACAGCTTTTTTAAAAGTCCCTCTAAATTACCAATGTCATTTGTTTCTTTTACTTTGGTGCCTTTGATCTTTTTGGAACTCGTTTTCCCACGGGTACTATGACCAATTATGTGATTTATAGAGGTAACCGTGTTCAGGTCCCCTGGCTGTTTGCTTTTCTTAGTGGGAGGCGAGCTTATATCTTGGGAGATAGATAATTCATCTAGCTCTAATGATTTATTGAATGCACAGGGTTGTTCCATGCGATGTAAATGTTTTCCCCCATGTTTCCCTATTTCAGCAACCTTAGAGCTGTCTATCTCCTCGGCTTCTGTCACTCCTTTATTGGTTGCTCTGCTAACAATCTGTTTAGTGACCACAAGCCTTTCTTCCACATTACTTATTTCATTTTCGATCAGACCCACAGCATTTGTTAAATAATTAGTGATTGCATTAGATGATTTGGGCTGTAATTTCCCGTGGGGTACTTCTATTAACTTTCTTTTGCCCATTTCCAAATAATGTACCTGTGCCCAGCTACCAAGGGAACCCAGATACTATGCAGTTCTTACTGTTGTACTGAAAAAGCAGTCTATCAATAACAAAGAGTCACTTGCAGCACTTTCCAGTTTATATTGTCCAAAGTTTGTCCAGAATGTGGGTTTTTTATAATGAAGTGAGGATGGCCTTGCCCTGCCTCTCCAGGGAGAGTGCTGCCTATAAGGCACCGGGAGGACGGACTTCGCCTCCCGTGCCGAATAAACAGGGGGCACTGGGGGACCAAGTCCCACCTCAATTGTGCTGCCTCTAAACAGCCCGTCCGGTAACCCCGCACGGCGGGAGAAAGAGTACTGCCTCCAAGGCGCCGAAAGGACCGACCGGCAGGAAACCATCATGCTGTGTGATAGGGCCCCAAAGCGGCCCGTCCGATAATTCAATCAGGAAAAAATTTGTCTCCCACAGCACTTCACAGTCCTCAAATGGCCCGGCCATGCATAATCACAAATGCAGGCCTCATGAACACATACAAAGTCATATAAGTCCCAGATGATCAAAAAGTTACAAAGGCTCTCCTCAATGGGCACTCACCAGCAGTAGAGAACCGTAGTAAGTCCGGAAAAACCAAGAGAGGGTGCCCAGCCCGGCCTCTTCCGGTCTATGATGGGCTAAGACGGGCCGGTCTTCGCCCGGGCCGAGCCCAGGCACGCACCACAGCGCTTCCTGCGCTGCGGGATGCCTCAGGTGAATTTATCGCTCTCCTGCGCTCGTTTCACAGCGTGGCCCTGCCTCCAGGTCAGGGATCAAGGAACAGGGGAAAAGTGCACGGTGCTAGCAGCTTTGTGAGGCTCCCGTGCTGCGGGACGCCTCCGGGGAATTTATCGCGCTCCTGCGCTCGTTTCACAGCGTGGCCCCGCCTCCAGGTCAGGGATCAAGGAACAGGGAAAAAGTGCACGGTGCTAGCAGCTTTGTGAGGCTCCCGCGATGCGGGACGCCTCCGGGGAATTTATCGCGCTCCTGCGCTCGTTTCACAGCGTGGCCCCGCCTCTAGGTCAGGGATCAAGGAACAAGGAAAAAGTGCACGGTACTAGCTGCTTTGTGAGGCTCCCCCGCTGCGGGACGCCTCCGGTGAATTTATCGCGCTCCTGCGCTCGTTTCACAGCGTGGCCCCGCCTCCAGGTCAGGAATCAAGGAACAGGGAAAAAGTGCACGGTGCCAGCAGCTTTGTGAGGCTCCCCAAACTTGAACATGTATTTGAGTTAATTGTGTTTATAATTGTATTCCTTCTTAATATGCATAATTGCCTTTTATACTGTTCTGTACCATTATAAATTCACCTTTTGTAACAATGTTTTATTAACCATACAATAAATGTCTGCCTTGTGGGACATCTTATGTTCTCTTGCAGGGGATTTCCATGTATAGTCATAAGCACTTGAATAGTCCGGCCACGTGCCGGGACCCAGAGCACTTCTTTAGATATATCTTCTTAAGTGGATATTTTTCACCTTTCTTCAGGAAGGCCTACAAAGACACTTAAGAGATAGAAAAGACAATAATGCAGCCTAACTAAATAGACTACAAAGGCCACAACTTCATCTTGAAGTGAAAAAGATGCCATAATACTATGTTTTGTGTAATTTCAAAAGGTGTTTAACACCCAGAAAAACCCCACTTCACAAAACTCCTTTTTCAGGATAGAGATGAAAGGGTGGGACAGAGTAGCCCCCATAGGCTGCCATTATATGTCTTACACTAGGCGCTGTGCCTTTAAGAAAACTCAGAGACCACCAGTATCCCATGATGCACAGTCAGTGGCAGTTACTTCAGTTCTTTTTCCGGCTCCTTCTAACAGGACCCTGGAGCATTGAGCTTGACCAAATTTGTTTTTTTCATCACAAATCTTGTCAGAATTTTAATTCTGAGAGTTTCACTCGAGCGTCTTTGGTCCTTCTCTACCTTTTCCTGTCTTTTTCTGACAGAAATTACCACAGTTTATTTAAAAAATGCCATCTCTTTTTGATAAGTGTCCAGACTGTGGAAGGAAGAAGGCCAAATCTGATCCTCATAGAGTAGGTATTATTTGTCTACCTGCTACTCACGTTCCTGACTCCTGTTCTATCTGCAAAACCTTTTCCAAGCGTACTCTGCGTGACAGGGAGAGGATTCGCCTTCAGGGAGTAGAAGAACGAAGAAAACATCAGTTCCAGTCATCAGGTGGGACTTCAGGGTGAGGAGAGGGTCAGTACTCTACCAGGGCCCTATCTTCAGCCTCTGGGGGGCTCCCCAGTGGAAGACAGGCTGAAAAACGGCGTTGTTCCCGGTCGACGTCGAAGACCACGACGTTGAGAGGAGCAGCGGCGACCTGTTCGCCATCGACCCAGGGCTCTGGGTCAAAACGACGTCGACATGCAACGTCGAGGAGGCGGTCAACGACGTTGGCTGCTCTAATGGTGAGAACACGTTCGACGTCGAGAAGCCCACCTCAGACGGTCATAAGATCGCCGTCAAGAACATCGCGTCACTCGACGTCTACCCATCACCGTCGATCGACGTTGACACATCATCGTCGATCGACGTCGACACATCACCGTCGGTCGAAGTCTCTACGTCGCAGTCGATCGACGTCTAGAAGACATCGTGGTTCGATGTCGAGAAAAACCCGTCGATCACAGACTCGATCCTCTTCAAAGAGTCTACAGTCGACGTCAGGAGGGAGTTCTTTTTCAAGACAACGTCGAAGATCGCCGTCGACTAGCAGATCAACATCGAGGGGGAAAGATGGTTCTCCGGTAGAATCGGTGACTCCCCAAAAGGCTAGAAAAAGAAGGAGATTAATCTATACATCAGATTCTGAGTATTCTCGGATATACTCTCCGTCTAGGACAGTATCATCTGCTCACTCTCCTCCTCATTGTCCAGATGATCAGCCTTCTCCTCCACCTCAGGCTTCTACTCCACCACCGCCTCCTCCTCCTCCTACATCTCTTCCTCCACCTACTACTCCACCAAGAAGGCCGAGATCCAGGTCTCGTACGAGGGCTCATTCTCATCGACATAGACATACCTCTACTCATTCTCACCACCGACATCACGGTGGAAGATCCCAGTCTAGACACACCAGGGATACTCTACGAGTACAGGAAGATACTCACCTACTTTATCGGACTCCCCTCCTCAAAGGATTTCTCCTATTGATGATATCTCTACGTTTCAAGAAGACTTAGTTCGAGGAGCTTCAAAGTTGAACATTCCTATGTCTGTTCCTGTTCCATCGACTTCAATCATATTTGAGACTTTACAGCAAAGACAAGCATCTCGTCCTTTGGTACCAGGCCTCTTGGAACCGGCGATGGAACTTTTCCTTACACCATCTTCTATTAAGCCGGCCCCATCCAGGCTGCAAAAGAAATATCGTCCTCCAGAACAGGACCCCACTTTCCTAAGGGTGGACCCGCCTCCAGACTCAGTCATTGTGGTTGCCGCTAAGAAACAACATACCACGGCTCCAACTTCCACAGTTCCACCTGATAAAGAGAGTCGTAAAATAGACTCAGTGGGAAGAAAAGTGTGCAACACAGCAGCGACCTCCATGAAAGCTGCTAGTGCAACAGCGCTTTTGGGTAGATATGACCGGTCACTATGGGAGTCTCTCCAACAATTTGCCAAACATCTACCTAGAGATAAGAGGGAGGATTTTAATGAAATATTAACGGAAGGACTTATGGTCTCTAACCAAGTTATTAGCGCTGCTGCAGACACATCACTTCTAGCTGCACATGGATATTGTCATGGAGTGGCACTCAGGCTTCATTCATGGCTTCGCTTGACTTCATTGAAGCCTGAAGCGCAACAGCGTATTCAAAATCTTCCTTTCTCCGGCATTACACTCTTCGGTTCTCATGCAGATGAGGAGATGGCACGCATGAAAGCAGAAATGGAGACATTGAAGGCGGTGGGTCTCGAGAGACCCAAAGAACAGCGAAGATCCTTCCGTCCTTTTTCAAGACGATATACAACACAGAGGGTTCAAACCCCTCGGTGGTATCAGGGGCGTCAATCTGGTACACAGCAATCATACCAAAGATCCTACCAACCGTATCAAAAAAGGCAACCTAGAGGAAGGTCAGGACAGCAAACTTCACAAGGAGGCAAGTTGCCTTCTGGTTCCAAGCCCTGAATCTTATCTTCCCCCTCTTCCGTTACCCACTCCGGTAGGGGGAAGCATTCAACATTTCCTGGCAGAGTGGCAAAGTATCACGCAAGACAATTGGGTTCTGAATATTGTGCGCAATGGATATTCTCTACGATTCATCAGTCCTCCACCATCAGTGCCTCCAAAGCAATCAAGATTCCACCTATCGCAATTACAAGCGGAAGTGAACATTCTCTTACGAAAACAGGCAGTAGAACCTGTTCCTTCGCTGCAACGAGGCAAAGGACTGTATTCAAGATTCTTTCTCGTCAAAAAGAAAGACAAGAACGAGTTCAGTCCCATTCTCGATCTAAGGGAGGCAAACAAATGGATTCGGAAGGAAAGATTCCGGATGATAGCACTACACCAGATGTATCCTCAACTACAGCGGGAGGATTGGTTATGTGCAGTAGACCTACAGGACGCATACTTCCACATTCCCATCACAAAGAAACATCGCAAGTTCTTGAGATTTGCAGTGGGAAACAACCACTACCAATACTGTGTGCTTCCGTTCGGCCTAAAATCAGCACCCAGGACATTCTCCAAGTGCATGGCGGTGGTGGCTGCACACTTGAGAAAACACAAAGTGTTCGTCTACCCCTATCTAGACGATTGGCTGATCAAGGCATCCACGTGTCAGGAGGCTCAAATACATTTCAATTGGACCTCCGACCTTCTCCGTCGTTTGGGACTTCACGTGACTCAAACGAAGTCTACCTCAACTCCTGTACAGTGCCTACAATATCTGGGAGCATCCATCGATACTCGCATGGCAAACGTGTATCCTTCGGAGAAGAGACGCTTATCAATCCTTCGGAAGGCTCAGGCTCTCATGTCAATGTCGCACCCGACTGTCAGGAAAGTCTCATCTCTACTGGGCTCCATGGCGTCCTGCATATTTCTCACACCGAACGCACGTCTCCACATGAGACCCCTGCAGGAATGTCTGGAGGATCAGTGGGACCAGCGAGCAGGGAATTGGGAGGACCGGATTCAACTGTCACAACATGCCCTCCGGTCCATCAAATGGTGGTGCTCTCCCACCAATCTCCTACGGGGGACTCCCTTTCACAATGATATACCGACTCAAACTATAGTCACGGATGCCTCTCTTCTGGGATGGGGAGCCCATACAAATCACCTTCAGATTCAAGGCAGATGGTCACACAAGGAATCCACTTACCACATCAATCTGCTAGAGCTGAGAGCAGTTCACTTGGCTCTTAAGGCTTTTCAACCATCATTCCAGTCCAACTCCCTACTTGCACAGATGGACAACACAACAAAAATGTTCTACCTCAACAAGCAGGGAGGCTCGAGATCCAGACCATTGTCTCTGGAAGCCCAGACGATATGGAAGTGGCTTCTTGCCTGAAATCTGACCATAACAGCAACCCATCTCCCAGGTGTTCAAAATGCTCAGGCCGACTCGCAACCTCAGGGATAATTTGCCCTATGGGCAGTTTTTGAGGGTGCGCCGCAATTGTACCGATAAAAGTTATTACTTTAAAAATGCTAAGATCTTGCAAGAGAAAATAACAACAAGAGGGTACCCTAAAAGATTGGTAAGAGGGGCATTAAAAAGAGCTTGGTTTACCCCCCGGGAAAACTTACTTACCCCTAAAAGCAACAAGAATCTGAACAATTGGTATGCGTACTCACCTTTAACCCCAAGGCGAATAAAGTGAAACAGATTATTCTAAGGAACTTGAGGTTAATAGAACATCTGAATATTCCTAAGCCCTTGTTCGCTTTTCGACGGGGTAGAAATTTGAGAAACCATCTGGTAAAAGCCATTCGCCAACAAACCACCCCAACAGATGTGAGAGGTCTCTTGGGGTTACCAGCAGTAATTGGGCACTATAGGTGCAATAGTTGCGCTGCATGCCCACAGACAAAAGATTCTAAATTTGTGGAGATAAATAAGAAACAACATAAACAATTGTGTTTTTCGAATTGCAACACTAAAAATGTAGTGTATTGCGTGACCTGCCCATGTGATAAAACATATATTGGGCAGACGACACAAGCTGTCAAGATGCGGATACTACAGCATAAGTCCCCCATACGATGTAAGACTTTGGGAGCTCCTATGGTCCAACATTATATTGAAAAAGGTCATGACGAGAATGAATTGAAGTGGTCGATCCTGGTGGTGGTGAGAGCAACTAATAAAACAGCATTGCAAAGTAGTTTAAACCATCTAGAAGCACGTATGATAGAAAGATATCACACGTCGAGTGTAGGACTGAATGATCGAGATGAGATTTGGGCTTTAATTTAACATCTGTAAATTGTATGAGACATTCGAACAGGACACAGGCAGGTCTGTTGCCCCTCATAAGGTAGAAGAAGAGAGGGGTAATTGAGCCAGTGATGCAGAAGTTAGGATGCTTTCATTGAAAATTATTGTACATCTTGAGATAAATCTTGATAATTAGATTTATGGATACAGGCTTAGCCACCATGTATAATATATTGTTTTTATGTATACATGTGTATATAGTGTATATATTATATATGTTTCGTTGAGATATATTGCTCAACCCTTTGCGTGTTAGGAGGGAGCTGGAATGACTTGTTGTGACTGCCCAATTCTTCTTCTTATTATTATTTTATTGAATTTTCTCTCTTTTTTTTCTGGATTACTGTGTGGGATATGTATTATTCCATGGGATTTTGTGATCCCGGATGATTTTAGCGTGTATAGTTTTGCATGGCCGAGGAGACGTTACCTGGGAACGCTCTGTTTTTATAAGGCGGATTCACTATTAGGGAGAGTGTACTTTCGATTTGGCATGCTGGAGTGTAGTCCCCTTGTCGATGCCGCTTGCCCACGCCGTACGTGATGACGCTGCGCACGGAAGTGAGACGTCCCGTATATTCCCGTGCGCATCTTAGATTTCTAGCAGACGCACTTTGGCGGCCGTGGAGAATGGAGGCGGAGTGAGGGATTGCCGGCTGATTTATTGAGCTGTTACAGTAACCGTAAGTGTTTATCCTCCCGAGTCTGGGGCCTGTGAGTGAGGGGATTGTTTTATTCGCCCCACTTGGCTAGGATTTGAGTGCCTTTTTTGTTGTGTCACCCTGATGCAGGTTTAAATCGGGATTTATGTGTTTGTAGAAACACACGAGGATGGAGATTCATTAAAGGGATACAAGGAGTGGGTGTCCCACCCTATTGATAGGGAGGTAAGCGCTTTCCTGTGAACAGCTACATGTAGCGGACCTTGGTTTGGCTAGGAGAAATGGGCATCCCACTCATTCCACCCCCTCACTCATTACTTTTAGGTTCTGCTCCCGGGGTGCTGGAATAGATATAGCGCGAGAGATCCCTCTATCCCGGTCTTTAGGATTATGTATGTAGTCGATGTGGACTCTGCATGGTTTGGTAATTTTTGAGCACAATCTTTTGCATTGGGGCTTTAAGGTTTACTCATTTTCATTTTCACAGGGATTGAGTGGTAGTTGATCCACTGTTGTTTTCTTCCTCAGTTGAGCATGGCACTCCTTGAAAGATTTACACTTGAAGTGGTAGATGGCCTATGTTCTTGATTTCCTGTTTCCTTCTGTTTTTTCGTGTAGCACTGGTGCACGTTTATTTATTTATTTTGTAGATTGTGCAGTCACTACTATCAGCCAGCATGCTCCACACTGAGTGAAGGATTAGAGTAATGTTCTGGTATTGTACTTTATTATTACTATTATTTCATTTTATTTTAGTATTGTATAACCCCTGTCCTGAAGAGGCCTAAGAAGAAAAGGCTGAAACGTGGTCACGTCGACACTTTTAAGGAGGAGTCATTGGATTTATAGTGATCTTTGGAATTGTGTTGTGTTACACTAGAGCTAGGCCAACTAGTATACAAGCCTAAAAGTGTTTCACTTTGACTATCTCTAAGTGGTTCGCCCAGACGTATAGGGGGGACACTAGTGTGTATATTTGTTTTAGGGTTATTGTTATATGTTTTTGTTTGCATTTTACTTTGATGTATAATGTATTGTGATACATGTCATTTGTTGTTTTTTTTCCCTTTGAATAGGCGCCATTGTTTGTATATGCTATAAATAGATTTTGATATATTCATTGTGAATAATAATAATTTCGGAGAGGGTAATTAAATGTGCTCTACTCAAAAAATTGTTTAGTATTGTTTCCTTTATACAATTTTTTATTGTATAACACTACAGGCCGACTCACTAAGCAGACTCCTTCAGGAAAATCACGAGTGGGTCCTAAACGACGACGTGGTACGAGGCATATTCGAAAACTGGGGTACTCCGGAGGTCGATTTATTCGCCACCGCAGAAAACAGTAAATGCCAAAGCTTCGCGTCCAGCTTCTACCAACCGGGAACCCTGGGGAATGCCCTATGGATCAACTGGTCAGGCAAATTTCTCTACGCCTTTCCTCCGATTCCCCTGATTCCGACAGTTCTCATCAAGCTCTCTCAATCTCGGGCCAAGATGATTCTCATAGCCCCGGAATGGCCTCGTCAATGGTGGTTCACAGACCTCCTTCACCGGTCTATCCGTCCTCATCTCAGGCTACCATACAAAACACACCTGCTAACGATATTCGGAGGTCAGAAGGTACACCCCAATCTCTCCTCCTTGAATTTGGCAGCATGGCTCCTGAGCTAGTGCAGTATGGACACTTGAACTTACCGCAAAGCTGCATGGACATTCTTAAGGAAGCTAAGCGGCCATCCACACGCTCTGCTTATGCTCACAAATGGAAGAGATTCTGTATATGGGGCTCAGCGAGGAATGAAGATCCTACCTCTTGCCAGGAAGATGTCATACTTCCATACTTGCTCCACCTAGCACAATCTGGCCTCCAATTTTCTTCCATTAAGGTTCACTTGGCAGCCTTGACTGCATACAGGAAATGCCCTTCACAAACTTACTTTTTCAGAATTCTGGTTATTAAAGATTTCTTGGAAGGTTTGAAAAATGTTTTTCCTCCCATTAGAAGTCCTTCTCCTCCTTGGGAGCTTAATGTGGTGCTTTCTCGTTTAATGCAAGAGCCTTTTGAACCTATTCATAAGGCTACTCTTCAGCACCTGTCCTGGAAGACAGCTTTCCTTGTGGCTATCACCTCCGCCTGCAGGGTTAGTGAAATTCAGGCACTTTGCTGTCAAGAACCGTATACAGTCTTTCATACATCTAGAGTAGTTATGAGGGACCCATCCGAAATTCCTCCCTAAGGTAATTTCGGATTTTCACTTAAACCAAACTATTACTTTACCTACTTTCTTCCAGCATCCATCCTCTCCGGCGGAGAGATCGCTTCATTTTCTGGATGTAAGAAGGGCTTTGAAATTCTAGCCACTTCTAAACAATCTATCTCCAGGTGGATTGTTTCTTGTATTTTACTCTGTTATCAGAAAGCTAACAAACCCCTTTTTAGTAAGCCTAGGGCTCATTCTACCAGAGGGAAGGCAGCTATTGCGGCTTTGCTTCGTAATGTACCCATTTCGGAGATCTGTAAGGCTGCTACTTGGAAGTCAGTCCACACATTCACAAGACATTACTGCCTAGTTTCTGATGCCAAGGCAGATGCTCAAGTAGGACAGGCTTCCCTTAGGAATCTCTTTGCGTAAAACTACAGTTTAAATCTCTGTCTTTTCCACCACTTCTGCTTGTAGGGATGGGCTTGCTAGTCTATTCAAGTGCTTATGACTATACATGGAAATCCCCTGCAAGAGAAGGAATAGTTTCTTACCTGTAACTCCAGTTCTCTTGCAGGGGTATTTCCATGATAAGTCATAAGCAACCCTCCCTCCTCCCCAGTGGAATAGACAGACTTATTTTTGTTTTAAATGGGCATTCACTTCTCATCGCCTTAAAAACAAAACCTGAAGTAACTGCCACTAACTGTGCATCATGGGATACTGGTGGTCTCTGAGTTTTCTTAAAGGCACAGCGTCTAGTGTAAGACATATAATGGCAGCCTATGGGGGCTACTCTGTCCCACCCTTTCATCTCGATCATGAAAAAGGAGTTTTGTGAAGTGGGGTTTTTTGGGTGTTAAACACCTTTTGAAATTACACAAAACATAGTATTATGGCATCTTTTTCACTTCAAGATGAAGTTGTGGCCTTTGTAGCCTATTTAGTTAGGCTGCATTATTGTCTTTTCTATCTCTTAAGTGTCTTTAAAAATATCCACTTAAGAAGATATATCTAAAGAAGTGCTCCGGGGTCCCGGCACGTGGGCGGGACTATTCAAGTGCTTATGACTTATCACTGAAATACCCCTGCAAGAGAACTGGAGTTACAGGTAAGAAACTATTCCCTCAATACCATAGGTCTGAATTGGCTATGGTGACAAGCCAATGATAAAGCGTATGTGCCTGATTGCTTCATTGAGAGATGTTATTTCAGATGCTATAAGTCTAGTCTATTTATTATGCAAAGGTATGACAAAGGCCATAGGCCTGATTTACTTATTATGAAACAAATGTTAAAGCCAATAGACTCTTAAGTGTGGATTGTTAATATACTTTGACAAAGCTTGTAAACATATTTTGTTGCTTGAAATATGACAGATTACCTTTGCAGGGGAGGATTTTGGTGTTGATTACATAACATGACAAATCCTAGGGGTGTAAGATTTTCACTGTAATATTTATTATATATACACATATGTATATACATACATTTGCTACATATGCATGCACATATATATGTGTGTAATATATATATATGTGTGTGTGTGTGTGTGTGTGTGTACATATACATACATAGAAGAGCTTTGGGTTAGGCCTCTTCTACCATTATTCTGTTTGGGTGTCATTTACACTTTATTTCAATCCATTACAGAATACAGCATGTGGCAATGGGTCAGCCCACTTTCCCTGTGAGTGACAGCATTTGTCTAATCATGTGTGCAGCCGCCTAAAAATGAGCGTGCTTCAGTGCCAGGGCTGGTGGGCCTGTCCTTCAATTTCCCATTTCTCTTTTTAGAGGTCCTCATTTATTTCTTTTCTTCCCCTCCTTTTATGTTAATTTGTTAAGCATAATACAGCAACCCGGGCAGTGCTAACGGGCTGTCTGCATGCTGCTCATTTCATCTGCAGTGTGTCACATCCTACGCGGCCACTGCCTCCAAACCAGGCAACCATCATGGGATGGTATTGGCCATAAAGTTTCATTGTTTTACCCCTCTGAGACGGCCAACAGGTTGGTTCCAAGCGTGGCGACCATGCTCGAAACTTAATACAATTTCTAAAAAAAAATGTACACTCTCTACCAAAAAGCAAAGGAAACTGTTTTTACGATATTTATTGTTTTTACAGTATTTATTGCGTGAATATTTATTTATTGGTGTGATGGATCTGACTATTTATCTATATATATATATATATATATATATATTCATATATGGATATTATCTGTACCCAATGATAGTATGTATATGTAAAAAAGTAATTGCAAAAAGCAGTTGTTGGGCAACTAATGAGTGGATAGTCAACCAACACAGCTATTTTCTGCGATATTTTCGTGATATTTCTTCCATGTCTATGCTGTCACTGTTTACTTTATGCACATGTCACTTTAAAAGGGGAGAAAAAGTATGGCGGCGTTGTCATGTGATCAAGGTCCGGCTGGACCGAAACGCGTTATGGCCGACAAATAAAGAAGGAACTTTTTTGCACTAACATTGTGGTCCGCGCCTGCTTCCAACAACAGGATTTGAAGTGAGAGTAAGCGGAGAATTTGGATATATATAAATATATATATACACATATACATACATAGAAGGGCTTTGGGTTAGGCCTCCTCTACCATTATCCCCTACCATTATTCTATATAAAAAAATATATATATATATATATCTCACAGATCCAACTTCATGCAAGCAAGAAGAGGGCACGCACTCGAAGTGGGTAAAATATGCAGCACATCTTTATTGCCAGGGGCCTTCAATGACTCTGCACACAAGAGAGACGCGTTTCGGCAGAATGTCTGCCTTTGTCAATCTAAAGGACGCCATGTTGTGATACCATTTAAATACCTAGGAATGCTAAACATAGACGACATACTACATATTGAGTGCGCGGTGAGTCTGTCTCATTCAAGTTCAAAAACATGCCTACTAAAAATATCAAGTATATCCATGATTCTTAAATACCTGTAGGCCAGCTAATGGTACACACATTCATTGTCAGAAATAAAAGTAGCGTAACTAATAAAGTTAAAAACAGCAAAGTGCAGTTCATACCTGACAATGACATATATTGTGTTAACGATGTTACGATATAACCGTCATGAACAGGTGAGACCAAATAATATAAATCCTCCGCGCATTCCGTCGTCACCATGCGCACAATTTTCAATATTAAAAAGACAAACATGGCAAATAACTACAGCAAGTACATTTCATCTATGGTATCACGAGTGACTTATTTTCATTCCCTGTGACTCGAATCTGATCAACATTGACAATAGCGCAGACAAATCTGCAGTTCAAAAGTCACAGGGCAACTCCCCCGATAGTCATTTCAAATAAGCAACTACCGTTCCCAGCATGCATCTGGTAAGTTGCTAGAAAATCGGGCTCCATGAAGACAGTGCAGTTTGTTGCTGTAAAGCAGAGTCCGTGGAGGCCCATCCACACAAAAAAATGAATCGCTGTCCACCCACCTCACCATTAGGAGTAGATACTCCCACAGTGCCCAGTCACCAGACTGCCACAGGACTACTGAGTGGGGTCGCCAGTCCGTTACAGCAGGATGCACAAACCGCGCTGAAAATCCAGAGATTTCCTCACGCTGACACCTCATTTATTTATTTTCTTCCCCTCCTTTTATTTTAATTTCTTAAGCATACTACAGCAACCCGGGCAGTGCTAACGGGCTGCCTGCATGCTGCTCATTTCATCTGCAGTGTGTCACATCCTACGCGGCCACTGCCTCCAAACCAGGCAGCCATCATGGGATGGTATTGGCCATAAAGTTTCATTGTTTTACCCCTCTGAGACGGCCAACAGGTTTGTTCCAAGCGTGACGACCGTGCTCGAAACTTAATACAATAACACACTATGTATAATATTGATCCAGCGCAATATTAGCCAACAACATTCATACACCATATACTCACTTGGGCCCATACATTCACACTACACTAATACTTACGCTGGGTGTCAGATGTACTCTTTTATCAAATTCCCTGCTACCAATTACCTTCTGATTGAAGAGTAATAACTTACCAATGGATCCTTTGTTAATTGGGAAGTTTAAAATGAGTGACATTCAATATAGTTCATAATCCTGAAATAACCACTGAGTCAGGAAGTTTTAAAATGTTTATCTAAAGTTTTAGCAGAGTAAAATACAGAAAACACGGTACTTGATTGAAATACCCAAGAAAAAGCATAGAAATGATTTTGCTAATAAATGACGGTGTTTAAGGAAAGGAAAAGAATAGAGACAGCAGCGCAACTAAAGGTTGCAGTATAGTTACCTAAATGCGAGAACCAAGCCCCTTGGCCAAGGAGTTGGAAAGGATAGGACCCAGTAAGGATGAAGAGCAAAGACTTCTTCCAGGATCAGGACAGGACCGGTGACCTCTCTACAACGACGCCTGCGCCGTTCCCCTCTCTGATACTTGACTTCTCTTCGATTCTCCCGTTCTAAAGGACTCCGCCGCCCCCTCCTCAGGTCCTCTTCTGGACAGGGATTCAGTCAGCAACCGATCAGCATGGCAGTCTGGAGCTAAGAGCTCTCTCGCAGCATGGACGCCTGTTCTTCGTGAAAGCATGCTCTGACTAATTAACTAATGCTATATTCTATTATACCCTTCTACGCACATGTACCTCCCCTTAATGTTGCTAAAATATGGGACCACTACTTCTGATTGGACAGGGACAGGGAGTGGATTCTCGCACCATGTCAAATTTGGCCTAAATTGTGAAGCCT